>OY812998.1:136904713-138131380 GCA_963681545.1 Germaria angustata | reverse complement strand
ACCTCTTGTAATTTTTAATTTTTTTTCGATGATTATTATGATCCCTAAGCCCTGAAAAGGCCATACAACAGTGGAGTCATACAACCCTATGGTTAGATCTGCTTTCGAAAAAAAAATTGTTCTGCTAGCTTCATTGACGGCGGTTCCCAGGGGTTTTTTTTAACTATGGCACGATGATTTGGCTAAAAGGGCACTGATGATTTGTTAGCGCCAATGAAATGCAGGCATATACCTAGCTAAGCCAACAACAAACAATATAATATTAAATAGTTATTTTGGAGAATATCTCGAATAACAAATTTGATAAATAATAATGTTTAAATGAAAAAAAAATATACGTTTCAAATAAAACTTCTTTATAGAAAGTTGGAAATATTAAAAAAATGGTTTTAAAATTACAGCAACCCATCCAGATAGTGTTTGCTTGCTATATAGTGGTATGTAGGTAAAGAAAATATAAAACTCAACAACCCCAAATCTGATAACATTTTTTGAAGGTAGCCTTTTCATGATATTAATAACATTTTTAATTTCCTCTTTCATCAAGAGAAATAGGATTGCATAACGAAAACAAATTATACAGCAATATCAATGAGTTCAACATACATAACGTTTAAGTACAAGATTTATTGATGAAGTAATTGATATTGCTCTTTTACATTAAATTACTTAAATATAGTATAAATGTATACGTTCATACACAATCGTTATTAAATCGCGGCATTAGTTCAGCATAGTCACATCGAAATAACATCAGACTTATCAAAATGCGATATAAGTTTTTAATATATCAGCTTCCATATCGATACTGTCGGTATGATATCAGATTAGTTAGCTTCAGACATAATTCTGCTTTTTTCTACATATACATAGAACGATATTGAGGAATACTTTTCCTCAGTAGTTTAAATATTTAGACTATGTTGCATTAAAACAGCGAAATGTAAACGCTACTTCAACTATTATATGATGTTAATATTTTTATTGGCAGCGCAGTGGTAATTTATAGTTTAAAATGTACAAAAACAATTACAATTTTAATCGAAGAGTCAAATATGTGAAAAAAACATTTATTTTGAACCAAAATAAATTATTTTCAAAAATTACGAAATAAAATCAACAAAATATAATGAATAAAAAATTCACAAAACTCTTTATTCGAACGAATATCGAGCCAATTACATCATTAACATATTTTTTTAGAATTTATATTTTTTCTTTAGTATTTCTTATGAACTTTGTGTAGTTTAGTAAAATTCAATAATTTAGTGATATTTTCCATCAAATGAAAAAATAATAACCTACACCTAGGGCGGATACTTCAAGTTGCAATCTAAGATGTAACATGAATCCGAATTTGCTGATATTTTAATTATAAAATTATATTTTGAAAATATCAGCATAAAGTGGATTTAAGGTAGGTTTGCGTTATTTTTAAAATTTTATAATAATTTCATTACATTTGACTAAAACAAAAAAATATATATGTAAATGTTTCCTTTACTTACTTTCATTTAATGGAGGCAATGGTGTGAGTTCGCAATTTTTAGAGACATTATAACGCGAGCTGCTTTGGCGCTTTTCTTTCTTCACAAGTGGTGTTGAAGTAATGTCTATTCCTTTGGTTATTGGTGAGACGGGAGGAGGAGTTCTTTTATTTTCCTTGTTTGCCTATGGATATAAATTTAAAAAATAGTAATTTTTACTCATTGAACTCATTGATAAAAACATAATTATAAAAAAGTATATACAAATATGTTGCCATCTTCTATAACACTATTTTTGGTGTGGTACTTCAATTTACGTGGACATAGTTTCAAACCGTATAGGGCATTTAGATCCAAGTGATATGATATTAATGACTGAAATATGCAATATGCAACAATAATTATGGAATTGATGATTCCCATTTCAGTTGACACTACTAAATCGATGTATTAAAACTGCTAAAGTGGTATAGATGCCCAAACACAAGATTTTTATTAATTTTAGTTTGTTGTTTAATGTAGACTCACACTCTAACGTAATAAAAGTATAGGCAATCAACTGCTTTTGGGATTTTGGTACATCAGCATAGCACTCTTAAATACTGAAGGAAATATCCATCATTCCATTTCCAAAAACTATTATGTATAACATAATAAAATCATGCCATACACTTTTATCATAACATAGAATTTCCACCTGCAACCACTGAACATTTGCCCACCACATGCTCACCATGACCTTTAATTTATTCTATAGTTTCTAGTGTCTAAATAATCAAAGAGCAGTTCTGCAGCAGACTTCATATACATATGTACCATATTTAATTAATTCATATATGTACCATTTTTAATAATTTTTAAAATCTACATAACTTTAAATATTGGCTTTGCTGTATTTTTTGCGGATAGTGTTTATCGAAAGTGTTTATCCAAGTGTGTAGATTTATTTAAATTATTGTTAATGAGGTATGAACAATTATTGTGAACATTAACATAGAATTATATAATATGAAACATTATATGAGAAAATTAACTTACCTCTGAATTTTTATTTACATTTTGCAATGGTGCTGTTGACGTTGAACCAGTAAAGCCTCCACTACCCTCAAAGCCAGCTAATGTGTTTGTAACCACAATTGAAGTTGAAGTTGTTAAGGCCGTCGTTATATTATTACTATTATTTTCCTTTATGCCATTAGTTGCGGCTATTTTTGTGCTAATACTAATATTGTTATTATTGTTAACAATGGACACTGCTTCAGGTGATTTAGCAGCTGGTGCAGTGGGTAACATTGATGCTGCCTTATTATCCATAACGGGTTAAGGAGCCCTTCTGTTCTTTAGGATGCGTTCGCTTACTTGTATAGAATTTTGTTCCTTTATATAATCTTATTGCAACGCGTTTCTTTTTTGCATGAGAGATATTAGCGGTTGCAGTACATGTGCTGTTGTTTTCGAATGGAAGACATAAAACAAATCTCAAAAAACTGACTCCGATTACTTTAACAGTATGCAAACAAACTAAGCAACTAAAAACAATGAGAAGTGAAACTGTAGTATTCATGTTAATCTTAATATGTGTATTAGATGTAAATTTGTATATATTTCAAAAGCTTTGTGAAGTTTTTATCAACCTACATTCCTTGTATTACAGAGTGAAGGAGCTTGAATTGATTTGCTACATAATATATTACAACGCATTAATCTAATTAACATTATTATTAAATTGAATTGAAGTTAAGAATACGATTGTTTTTGTTAAGTCTGGACCAAGAAAAGACCGTGAACTAAGTGTCATTTATAAGTATATATACATACATATATTCAAATAAATTCATTTACTCATACTTGCTAGAAAAATCACAATAGTATGTGATGTGTCTGTCTAATAGCATTGAGTCCGCTGTTATTCACATTCTTTCTGGTATACCACCACAAGCATATTAATTAGTCAGGTATTGTTCCTAATGTACTTAAATGATTGCATTGATTCCCTGGATTTCCAAAACTTGGTTAAACTATATATTTACTTTTTCGAATGCTATTTATTGATGTTCTTAATATGATTATAAATTATACGACTCAGAATTTATATGAATAGATGGTTGTGAATAAATTATGTTTTATTAGCGCTAACAAAACTAAGTTGTATGGCTACCGTCATTGACAATAAACTTATTTTCGGCCAACGAATTGACTCATTTAATTCCAACGTTACTGCATGTTTGAGATAACTCTTTGTGGCTTATATTTGTGCGTTAAATATATCAATGAATTCTTTAGCTTATGAAATGGGTTGTTCCTTACAACAGTGTTTCCTTATTCGTAGTCTGATTTTCTTCTGTAAGATTATTCTTACGATAGTATTTCCTTAGCCGCAAGATTAATATTATTGGCAAACCTAATTATGTACTTGATATTTAATTTAATTTTTTAAGGTTTCTTATAAGACGTGCCAGCAACCATATTCTGAAAAGTGAAAATTGAGCTACGTACATTTGTTAATTTGTTCCTGTAATGTATTCAAAAAGAAGTTTTTGCAATATTTCATTAGAAACTATTAGTTAGTTGATGACTATTAACTGTTACAAACTATCAAAACTTATTCTTAACAATTAAGTTTTTCGTACGCATCCGGTAGGTATTGAATTTAATAAAACTAACAATTAAAATAACTACACTTAAGGCGCGTGCATGTAGTACCTTGTTCAGTGTGAGCATCTATCGTCGGTAGCTTTAGGATTTTATCTAATTTTAATACATTTTTGTTATAAAGCAAATTGTTATTTACTCTTAATTTAGTAATTTAGCAATACGGTCTTGGCCTTATAGTTATTTGTATTGCAGATATAAATATTCAAGTACATATACATATGTGTAAATATATATGTATGCTATTGAATATATAAAAAATCAATTTAGAAAAGAAGCCTAAAGATGATAGGAAAGCTGATTGTCAATTTTCAATATATAAAAAAGATTATTAGATTATTCATAACGAGTTTAATAATTGCATTATTTTATTGTAATGAAGTATCCCTGCAATACACCTCTTGTATTAGATAAAATTGCCTATATCATGACATTCGAATTCGTATTTCTATTCGCCAAATTCAGGCGAATATTTGTCGAATATTATGATCCAAAATAAGTGGTAAAAATATTATGTAAATGTCAAATAAAAATTAATTTCTAACGATTTTTGTAGACAATTTCAACTTAAGACCATACCATATCGCTGTGTTAATTTCATCCAATTTATTGTTATTAGGTTTGTTTAAGTATTTTCTCGGTAGTAATATCTAGTAACTTTATAGAGACAAAATTTTGTGATCATTTTTACATAATGTACCCAAATAAAAGTATTGACGACGCAATATTTTTTTAATAAAATTTAAAT
Organism: Germaria angustata; assembly: GCA_963681545.1. Lineage (NCBI taxonomy): Eukaryota > Metazoa > Arthropoda > Insecta > Diptera > Tachinidae > Germaria > Germaria angustata. The sequence continues at coordinate 138,126,493 of OY812998.1, read as the reverse complement.
ATTTAATTTCAAATTTAAATAAATCGAGGCAGATACTTACATACATACATACATATCTTTTAATTTAATATTCGTATTCGTAATCGCGAATACGTAAGGTGACATCCGTTACATCACTAGTATGTAAGTATGTATGTAAATACTTACATATATGTATGCATACATTTGGATTTGAATATACTAAATATCTGAATTAATATTTGTTGAATGCAAACGAAGTTTCATGGGCTCAGCAGGTATTGTATATGGATTTCCTACAAAAAATTTCTTAATCACGTCCTGTCAATTCAAAAGTTTTTCCCCAATTTTGTCGATATTGTAACAAAACTACTTACATATATGAAAATATATAGGCACACTACAAATCGACTAATGAAAGCAAAATAATATTACATGTGTATACATAAGTATGTATATATGTAAATATGCATGTATGCATATGTATGTATGTATTTACAATGTTATACATACATACATATGTGTTACATTGTCTCAACATACATATGCATCTGTATAATAAATTCATATTCATAGAAGATATAGGACTACGAAAATTGAAAATCAAAACGTACTGTTTTTCTTTGCATTTAATAGCGCGGAAGACACTGTAAGAAAATTAGGAGAGAGTAGTTATTTTCATCAAAACAAATGGCGGACGTAAGTAGGCAACAAGTATAAATATCTTTGTACGTATTGGTATGTATTTGAAGAAATCATCACTAATGATGATGTTTTCTATATGCTTATATACATATGTGTATATAATTTATATACAATACATATATGTATACAATGTGTATATGTATATGCAATGTATATATACATACATATATATTTACATACAATATTGTTTTCATGGTATGCACATACACACAAATCCAACATGTAAAGCATGGACATACACACATACCTATTCGTTTATAAACACAGCATTTCAAAAACAACAATTAAAATTAATTGCAGTGCAAGTAAAAAAAAACATTTCTACAAAATTCAATTATAAAAGAAAATAATAATATATAAAATTTTATATACGCACCCCTAGACGATGAAATATTTTATTAAATTTTTCTTTGCTTCGATTTAAATTTGAAAACATTAATATACAGTTTCTTTTCGTAACAAATATCTCAAGAAAGCTTCAGTAAATTTACCAGCACTAGAAAAATGTTCTTGTTGTAAGACAAGGTGCAGAACAAAATTGTAACACGGGTGGGGGATCGCGCAGCGTTTTAATAACACACACGCACTTATAAACGCGTTTGTCAACCTTTGAAGTTTTCTCTTATTTCTTTTCTTACACACTTCAATTTGATTTTTGTATACTCTTTACTTTTTAACAATTATTAAATAGATACGGATTGTTGCTATTTTTTTATTTCCTTTACACTTTCAATCACCCTAGAAAAAGTGTAATGAAGACAAAGCAAAACTTACACAAAATGCTTAGATTTAGCTTTATTACGTATTATAAAAATGTGTCACCTTTTAAAAATACATATTAAAACAGTACTTCACAAAAGTTTTAACAATTAGGTAATTTTACAAAAATAATTAGCGAAAATTGCCCTTTCGATATTCTTTTGCGAAACATATACTTTGTGGCGAAACTACCGCAACGTTGCAACGAGCCAAATGACTGATGGTATAGTGCTGCCAGGCCAAAAGAAGAAAAATGAAATAAGGAATAAGTAATAATTATAACTTTTAAAGCAGCAAATTAAAAAAGAAATGCCAACTTTAATTTTCAAAAAGTCACTGAATTAAGAGGAACTGCAATGTGATATAAATCTGTAGTCACTTCACTAAAGTTATATTAATTTTAATTGAGTCAAGTACTGAAAACTTTTGAGATATCAAAGACATATCAACAGCAAACCTCAATAGATATACATATTACTGCATTGCCAATGAATCCGTTTATGAACATAATACCAAACTTGGCAGCCCTAAAACATCTGTTCTATCTTATTTCTTATTTACAATTTGGGTATATTCGAGAAATAACTCAAAATGCAAATAATAATTAAAGTTCTTAAAGGACAGGATTGCACACTTGATGTTAGTATACATTGAAAATTATTTACACAATTTCTGTTTCTGAAGAAATAATACGGTTAACTTATTGCAGGTGACGCCCAGAACCACTATTCTCCAAATTAAAGAACAACTTGAACATATCTTAAAAATTCCCCATTCCTCACAGAAGCTTTTGCTTTTAGGACGTACTTTAAACGATAGAGAAAGTATATCGTTTTACCCCAATATCAAAGATGGTACAAAACTGAATTTAATTGTAATGAAGCAAGGACTGCGGGATATTATTTATCGCTCATTTCGCAAATACTACAATGAAACTCAGTCGGAGCTGTTCACCAGAAGATTCATGGACGATTTTGAGCAAAAATTGAAAAATCTTAGCCTAGATGATATAGAACGCTTAGCAGAAAATGTACTTTGAGTTTGAGGCATTAAAAACTGTAGTAGTGTTTAACATTACATATTTCCTTTTAAATACATATTGTTGGCAACACTTGTACTCAACTATTTTTTTATTGACATATTTCAACTTTTGCTAGAGCAATTGAGAGCGAAGTGCAAACAGAAAGTGCTAAAATGCAAATAGCCCGCAACGTTTTAGGGAATTATTTGTTAAAGGCATATACAATTCGCAAATTATCCTCATCAATAAGTGTCATGGCTCCCATAAAGGTACGTCAAACAACTGAAAGATAAAACTTTATTTTTAATTCGTAGAAATTATGTAATTTTGGCCTTATTATATTAAATATAAAGAACGCAGGATCATATATGTATAGGCATTCAAAACTTAAAAGGCAGTAAAGGAAAGCATAGAAAACACGATATATTGATCTAAATTAAAATTTACTTTGGACATGTATTTTTGTGCAATTGTATATAATGCAAAATGTATACATATGTACATATAAAACATAGTAATAACAAGCCACAATTATTACGCCATGAAGAGCAGTATGAGTATGTTGGTAAGTCACTTAGGTCCTTAATTTGGAATGTTTGCATATATGTATGTACATAAATAAAAAAATAGGTACAACGACTTATGTCTAACAAAACATATATAGTATATATGTACATACATACATAGTATATATGTATGTATGTATGAAATAAACTGTATTACAATAAAAAGTATAAAGGTTTTAGTATATGTATATATACAATATATATTTTTAAAAAATGATTTGTTTGTATTCAATATATTTTGTAATTATATATGAAGGTTGGTGATAAAATTCCATCGGTTGATTTGTTTGAAGATTCACCCGCAAACAAAATCAATACGTCTGATCTGGCCTCTAATAAAAAACTCATCATCTTTGGCGTTCCTGGAGCTTTTACTCCTGGATGTTCCAAGGTAAGCAATCAAAATATTTTATTTGCTAAAAACTTTCCAACATTCTTATTTTCATTTAGACTCATTTGCCTGGTTATGTGTCATCTGCTGAAAACTTAAAATCTGAACAAAACGTTGATGAAATTATTTGTGTTTCTGTTAATGATCCATTTGTAATGTCTGCATGGGGAAAGGAACATGATGTTGGTGGAAAAGTGCGTATGTTAGCTGATCCCGCGGCATTATTTGCCAAAGCATTAGATTTGACGATTGACTTGCCGCCTTTAGGCGGAGTACGTGCTAAGCGTTTTTCTATGGTAGTAGAGAATGGCGAAGTTAAAGAATTAAATGTCGAACCAGATGGTACTGGTCTAAGTTGTTCTCTGGCCAACAACATTGGAAAAAAATAGTTATATAAATATTATAAAAAATATTAATAGAACACGAAATTATATATAATAAAATAGGGTATTTGCTATATACTGGCGTTTTCTTTTCTAAAAAGTATTAAGTTGGTTGTAGCTTTAAAAAGAACAAAAAAGAATTTAGTTCTATTTGATAAGCGCAAACTTATTAGTAAAATCATTCCGTAATTTTTTTAATTAGCGGGATAGGTAGATTTCGTTTACAACGTAATCAAAATCTTGCATTTTTTTTTTTTTCAGAAAGGAAAACGCCATACCACTTGTAAAGTACAATAAGATCGCCAATAAAACAATTAATTTCTGATCCTTCCTTTGGAACAAAAAATATAGGGAAAATGGTGTTTTGCTTTAGCTGATTGTAATAAATCGGAAAGTATTATTTCAGCTCATACTGCTGGGAGACCTAGAAGTCATAGTCCTCTCAATAGACATAATATATACTATACTCGAAAAAAATTACATCATCTTACCCATTCATAAGTATAAAATAAAATATTTTTTAGATTACGTCTCAAACATACATACATACATATATACATTATTGAAGGATTTAATCAAAGATAAACTGTTTAAAAAAATTCACACATTCCTAAGGAACCATCTATAGAGAAAATTAACAAAATATATGTATGACTTTGTTATGACACGTTATGTGTGCACATTAAACCAAAAATACATATACATATGTACATGCATGCACTGCACACGTGCATACCTTCAGAGCTGATGGACAATTAAATTAAGTGCTTAATTAATTTATACCTTCAGTACATCATCGATTTATTTCTATATTATGGTCAATATTTATAATCTTTTTCGGTATATGAATTTTGGGATTGCTGTACAATAATGAATAACCCGTCAGACTCAAATTTACTTGGAGCTCTTGAATGTTTTGCTTTTATCTTGGTCATACATTTACGATTTTGTCCTTAGATTCCATTTTGTTTTGATATCTAAAAAACTTTCATGGAGCTAGCTGCTAAAAAAATTGTTAAGCACGCAGAAACCGGCATAGATAGAATGGATAAAATTAGCAAGGATTTTCCGTTATCCCACGTCAAATTTGATTTGGTTAGGGCTATGTGCAATCTTCAGTGTTATTTTTTCGTAGGAAGTGGATTTTCTTAGAAATGTCTAGGTTAGATCGGTTTTTCGTCCCCAAAAACCCCTATATGATAAGAAGCCAATTATACATTTATATAATTTCCAAGAAATACTCTAGCTTTTATTCCAAATGAGTTTGATTCGCCACCGGAAGAAATAGTATAAAAAAGAAATCAGGCAGAAAATCTTACACAAAAAAGCAAAACGAAATGAAAAATGTTAACACGACGAAAGCTGTAATAAAAAGGTGATTGTCTACAAAAACGAGCACTAAATTCCATTTACATATATTATACATTTATTTAGTAAAATTAAAATATTTTCAACTAAATCATCGATTGTCAGTATTTGGAGCAAGTTTTTGAGATAATAATTTCCCATAACCTCCCCGACCTGCATCATAATCCGTACGATACTCATCACGTACTTGTCCACCTGTTTTACCACGGCCATATTGCCGACCCTCAATAAACCCAGCATCCCAATCTACTCGAATTAATCGGTCATCCAAACGAGTTCCATTAACGTATCTGTAAAAAAAAATGGGAATAAGACAATGTGTGGGTTTAATAAGGTTTTATATTAAACCTCATAGCTATTTCAGCTTCATTTCTCTGGTAATATTCGACAAAACAAAATCCACAAGGTGTCTTTTTATATTTATCTAGACCCATTATTATCCTCCTAACTTCGCCACATCTTGAAAATAGTTCATGAATTTGTTCTTCGGTTGTATAAAAAGATAAATTTCCAATGTATAATGTGGTAGAGTCTCGCAGGGCGCGCTCTTGCTCGGACCGGGATCCCTAAAAATTAAATCATTTCATATACAATAGAAAGCACATGTTAAAAAAAATACCTTAAAATGTTGATCTCGGTATGAACTTAAATCTACTGAGCTACTTGACATTATAATATTAATAGTTATAGAAATTATTAATCATAAATTTTTTTGTTTACTTCAAGATATCGCCGCTTTTTCTCTATTGTCACAACTTCTCAGTCATTGGCTGTTTGAGTTGCCAACTATATTCTAACTATATATTCTGAAATACATCATTTGTCAATATTAAATCAGAGTAGATTTTACATAAAAAAGTAGAAAGAAAAAGAAAAACTTGGTTATATTTTCAACTTCACACATAAGGATAAATAAATTTTTATTTCCCATTTTATTTATTTAAAGTATCGCTGTGATAAAATGTTTTGATTTCTTTGTTTTATTACTTCTTTTTACAAAAACATGGAGAGTTTTGTGCCCGAAGATAAGTATCAAAAGTTAGCCAGTGAATACGCTAAGGTAGGTCTATTGAAATCGCTACAACATAAGTATAAACGCCCATGATTATCTTGCAAAATTTATTTTAACACCAAAAAAAGCTAAGAGCACAAGCTTCTGTTCTAAGGAAAGCTTTATTAGAAGATCAGGCAAAGAGTTCAGCATTAAAAGACCAACTTAAACAAAAGGAGACCATCCTGAGACGTGCCGAGCAAGAGATCGATTCTTTAGGATTTCGAAACAAGCAATTGGAACATCGCGTGGCTTCATTACAAGATGATTTGGCTTCAAGCGAAACTAGAAAGAAAGAAAAAAATCTGAAAAAGAAGGGAAACAATGATAAATTATATGATCAACAAGTGAATTTAATGGGAAGCCGCAGAGATGACACGTTCCAAGACACCTTAATATTCGAAGAACTACAAAAAAAGATTATGGAAAATGCTGAGTTGACTTCTTTGGTAACTTTTTACATATGTAAATGTTGCAGTTATTTCCTTAAATCTTGTATCTGAAAATTAGATTGACGACAAAGAGAGAAGTTTACAAATGTATACGGAACGTGTACAAAACATGGAACAAATTATTGAAAAGCAAAATCTAGAATACGCTGAAGTAGAAAAGCGATTAAGAAAAGATATGGAAGTACTACAAATTCGCAACCAGGAATTGGAAACTAAACTTGTTGAGGCCGCTAGTATGGTCAGTTTTTAAAACTTCTGTTCCCTTATCGTTAATAGTATGAATCCTTAATGATGTTATTTATTTCTAGTTGGGCAGTGAAGATGCCTTGAGTGCATCAGGTAGTGATTATACGGGTTACCATAACCAAACACAACAAAGTTCACAACAAACAATAACAGCAGATTGTCGTATTACAAATTTGGAAAAGGATGTGGCGCATTGGCGCTCACAGTATGAACTAACTAAACTTTATCTAGATAACATTCAGACAAAACCAAGAGACGAATCAAATGCATCTTTTAACATAAAGCTATTTAACTGCAGTTGTACGACTACAGCAGCGGGTATTACCTCTGCACCTTCATTTGCAGATGGTAGAAGGTAAATTGTTTAATTTTGTTTTCTTACAAGTCATCACTATTTTTTTGAACACACAGTTCACAAGATTTGAAAACAGATCAAATAGTACCAATAACCAAAGAATTAATATTGTTTAACAATTTGGGAAAAAAATTTGAAGATCTATTAAGAGAAAAACTATTTGTTGAATCTCGTCTTGGTAGTTTTGTAACAGAAATTGATCATTTACAAAATTGTCTCGATAATGCCACTCATGAACTGAAATGCAAAGACGATCAGCTTGACAGCATTAATCAGGCTTTGCATTTATTAGAAGAAGATTTGGTAAGAACTTAAGTCCGGGTATTTCTGTATGTAAATGTGTATATATACATATTTGTTTTTTTTCAGACTACAACTCGTGTTAATTATGATGAACAAATTAGCGTTTTGACTGAACAAGTTATAAGTCTAAGTGAACAACTGGCTGCAAGCAAATAAGATTAGAATGGCTTCTAAAATGTTTGGTTCTATTTTAAAACCTTATTTGTATGCTATGCTTAGATACCGATATGTAATTAAGGTCTCATGATTGTATATAATTAAAAAATAATTTATAAAAAACCGTTTTTAAGTTTTTTTTAAATAACGTTAATATTTACATATGTATATGCATATACATATTTAATTAGTCTATCTTAATAGCAAACGAAGCGCCGCACGAACATCCTTGCTCCGCCAAAGGATTCGCAACCATGCGAAATCCTGAACGAATTAATTCCGAATGATAATCAACAGTGGCCCCTAAGCAATAGTCTAAGGAAACATTATCTATAACAACCTTTGCTTTATCTTCGCCAAACTCTAAGTCATCCGCATTTATTTTGTTATCTAAATCGAATTTGTATTGAAATCCCGAACATCCACCGCCTTCAACTGTTATGCGCAAAAAGCTGCCGTCTTGACATATCTCTCTCAACCTTTTGACACATGAATCGCTAATTAACAACATTTTCTCCATATTTTTACCAGAAGTTGCATTATTATCGGATGCCAAAGGAGCAGAACTTTTTATAGTTCGTTGTGAACCAAAAACCAGAAGACTAAAGACATACGTACATTTAGTAACTACATCTATTTATCCGTTTTTATATTACCTTTGGCGTGCAGGCCTTATTATATTTTTTAAAATTGACATTTTTTCAATACTGTTTCAGCAATTTATATCATTTTACGCAATTATAAGGCTAATTTTGTTTGAAAGTGATCAAAATAAAAAACAAGTGTCATAATCACATATGAAAATATGGCTATTCATAACAGGTATAATTATCAGCGCAGCTGATATATTTCTAAAAATTTCGTTGCGCTTTGTCAAAACTTGTTATTCGTATTAATAACTTGCTCTTTTGAATATTTTCTCATGCTTTCTTTTTTCATTTTGATTTTTTGACGTTGAATAAAGATAGAGTTGTACATATTTGCTGTACTGGAGAAGTTGTCTGTTATAAAACTATGGTGAAAGTTTTTTACCTCGTTAAGGTGAATTCACCCATTATTTCTGAACGTTCCGAACGATTTTTTTTATATGTAGTTTGACGTCTCTATTTTGAGAAAGAGAGTAAATTTAATACGGAACAACAACAAAAATTTCGTACAGAACGAATGGGTGAATTCACCTTTACAGTACTATGGCTACGAGTACAATGTAAACGGAATTTTTTCGTCGTGGTTCGCCCAGCCATATAATAGAGAAAGTGACAACGAAAATATGGCTATGAATATCCTTTGCTGTCAATTTTTATTTTCATCTATAGACTTGGTATATGACAAGATATGCACAAGTTGGAACCAACAACAATTACTTAGAATGCGTTTACAATGGACGTACATTATTCTTAATCTTTGAACTTGCACTTACTGGCATGAATAAGCCTTGGAACGCTTTTGAAAAATTATATACATACATATCACGGCATATTCCTACAAGCAGGGATAGGCAGTATTTGAAATACGTATTTTGTATTTTAAATACATACAGATTTTTAAGTATTTTGTATTTTAAATACATATCATGCAAGTATTTTGTATTTTAAATACAGGATCCAGAATGTATTTTGCCCAACACTGTTCATCAGGACTTGTAGACAGATTATTTTCTTCAGCAGGTTTTATTTATTCTCCAACAAGAAACTGTTTGTCTGATGCTACATTCAAAAATCTAATATTTATGAAAGGAAACAATTGTTTTGTTAATTAGTTTTATCTAATGTATTTTATGGTTTAAATAAAAACGGTGTATCTCGTATTTTAAATACATACATGTACATGACGTGAAAGTATTTTGTATTTGAAATACGTGCAATAAATGGACGTATTTTGTATTTTAAATACATACAGATTTGTAAGTATTTTGTATTTTAAATCCATATCCTGAAAGTATATTGTATTTTAAATACCGCAAACCATTTATTTTGCGCAACACTACCTACCAGGTAAATTCGCGCCAATTCGCTTTGAAAAATGACGTATTTGGATGTAAAAGTCAGTTGTGTCGTCAAATCCATGAACATACACATTTTGACGATTGAAGAAACAATTATGCGTGAGTGAAACAAGCTAAAAAATAAAATAAATAAAGTTTGCGCTAAGTTTATAGATTTAAAAGGCAAAAACTATATTCCAATTTTTTTCACACGAAGGCATTTTGATAAATATATTTACTTGATTTCATTATTATTTTTCACAATACCTCGCAAGGCATAGTCATTTGTCTTGATAACACGAGAACTAAAACAACATAAATAAACTTTGACAACGAAACAAGGCAATATACAAGGAGAAAAATTTACAGCTGAGCTGTTAAGACTACCTTTTATTAATACCCTTAAAAGTTTCTTAATGTTGTCAAATTTGTATGAATACTCTAAAGGCCATGTCACATACAACTTTTGCTTCGCGTTGCGTTACAGCTTCGCTTTGACATTTAAGTTGAAATGTACATACTTATACGAAACATGCCACATAAAACACTTTTAACGCAGCGTGACGCAAAAAGTTCGGCAACTCTCAACTTTTTGCGTGCTTTGACAATCAAAGTTATGTATGTATGTATGTATGTTGGAATATGATATGAAAATGTGATGTGATATGAAAAATACTTATTTTTTTATATTTAAAATTTATTGCCTGTTAAAGAATAGGAGCTTGTTTTTTTTAAACAAATTTATAAAATAGTACCTATTTGCATGCTATATGTAAGTATATAGCATAAGATTATTTTATTGTAAAAAATCAGTGGCAGCGTATTATTAATAATATTTTAACTTTTTATATGAATACATATGTACATATGTATGTATGTATGTATTTGAAAATTCAAAAAACAAATGAATTGATGACAATTAAAAGCTTTATATGGTATAGTGGTGTATTTTCAATAAACTACAATAGGTGATAACAAAATAAACACACAAAAGCAAATAATATTTTGACTTTAATTTTTATAATAAAAAATAATTAGCAAAATTCATAACCACCTTTTTGGTAAACATACAATGCGCGCGTTGTGTCAAAGTTTTCATTGTGTCATACACCTTTTGCGTTACGCTTTTCTCTCAAAGTTAAAAACGTCACGCAACGCTACAAAGTTTTATGTGACACGGCCTTAACATATGACAACGTAGGCGAAGAAACTACTAATTACGATTGGTGGTATGTGTGCGTGTACTGAATGACACAAATCCACGTGCATCTACATATGTAAGTAAATAAGTACATATTGTTGCTCACACATTAGTGTTATGGTTTTGTAGAATTTAGAAAAAATATACCTCTTGCTAATATTTAAATTTCATTCTATTTGTGTTGAGATCAAAGCATAGTATGTACTAACAATTGTGCTCTTTTATATATTTACACCAGTAGAATACAAACATCCACAAATCATGGCAAGAAGACCTGAACATTCAGCTCCTCCAGAAATTGTAAGCATTTACAAACATAAATATCAAAATTGTATTTATTTCAAACAAAGCAAATTTTCAGTTTTATAATGAGGACGAGGCTAAAAAATATTCCAATAAGTATGAAAAAAATAAAAATTATATTATGATTGCATATATTTATGATTGCATATACTTATTTAGCACACGAATCATAGAAATCCAAGTAGAAATGGCAGAGCGTGCACTGGAATTGTTGACTCTAAATGAAGATGAGACATGTTTATTACTTGATATTGGTTGTGGTTCCGGCCTTTCTGGGAGTGTTTTGGAAGATAATGATCATATATGGATTGGCATAGATATTTCAAAATCTATGCTGGATATTGCACTAGAAAGGGAAATTGATGGTGATTTGTTATTAGGGGATATGGGACAAGGCATGCCTTTCAGACCCGGAACTTTTGATGGTGCCATTTCGATATCTGCCTTACAGTGGCTTTGTAATGCAGATAAAACATCACACAATCCTCACAAACGCTTATATAAATTTTTCTCTTCGCTGTTTGCCAGCCTTACAAGAACTGCACGTGCGGTTTTTCAGTTTTATCCTGAAAATGCTGATCAAATAGAAATGGTTACATCGCAAGCAATGAAGGCTGGCTTTTATGGCGGGATTGTTGTAGATTATCCTAACTCGACCAAAGCAAAAAAGTATTTTTTGGTACTAATGACAGGTGGAGCAGCACAAATGCCAAAAGCTTTAGGTAAGTTTGCCATTTAATACAAATAAACTTCAAATACAATGTCTAGTATTGGTCGAATTAGATACTTATTCAAACTGACTATTTTATTCCGCTATTGATTTTGAATAATTACGTTTGTAAGTAATCTTTTTGTAGCATTATAGTTGGAAATAAAACTATTGCTTTTGGTGTCATTTGACACATTCACGTGAAATCTGTTCCTTTTTTTCAGAAATTCTGGTCAACGATTTCTATTACTGTTGCATTTGAATTTGCCATTTTTTGTTCATGGGAAATACTTCACGTGAAAAGTACGTTCCCTTATTATTGACGAAAAAGTGATTCTTAGAATTAATATTATATGATTACTACTTAATGTATTACTAAGTTATAGATACATATGTATATGTTTTTGGCCTTAAGCTGCATTGCATTACTTCAATTATTACAAAATTGCTCAAGTAGATGATAGATTCGACCGATTTCAAAAGGATATTTTTAAATGGAAAGAAAGCGAATTTCATGATATTAATACATACGTAGATGGAAATCAATTTAAATTTATATTTCATCTAATTTTTAGGCAATGAGGAAGATGAAAGACGTATAAGTTATACAAAAAAGAGAGATATGTGCAGAGACGTCCGTGGTAAATCAGTAAAGAAATCACGTGATTGGATATTAGCCAAAAAGGAACGCAGAAGACGTCAAGGTTTAGAAACAAGACCAGATACCAAGTATACGGGACGCAAACGTAGTGGCCGTTTTTAAAAAACATTGTTTGGTAATATTTAAGTTAATTAATAGTAGTAAAATACACTTTTTGTTTTGTTATAAAGCAATCAATTATTTACAACTTTATAATAAATACAAGACTATACACCCTTGTCATTTTGATTTTCTACGGCTGTTTTTATTGATTTTTCATTAGGAGTGTCGTACGATGATTCTGCCATATACTTCAAATATAGAATAACGCAGACAAAGGCAATACTAAATAGTAAAATTTCATTTTGGGCTATAAGGGCGTGTTCTTTCTCTTGTGACTGGGAACGTTCGTATTTTGTTTTAGCCTTTTGACGGCGCTCGAAAGATTTCCCGTAGTGTGCCTTCGACCATTCATCGAAGTTATAGATTGGTGTGCGACCTTCACTATCAGAGACCTGTGACTTCGTAAAGCGAGATTTATAAAATTTCGTAGACGGATCATCAACGTTTCGTTCATCATCTGTAGTTTCTTCAGTTTTATGAGATTGCGTAGAACCTGCGGTATGTATAATCCCTGCAAACGTAAAATTTGTTTGTCATGAAAAGATTTAAGTATAAGCTACGCAGAAGAAAATGTGTAAAACAACAAACCCTTATCATACAACCTGCGCAGCCGGAAGTTTCCCAATATCTCATACGCTTGGGTTATTTCACGAAATTTAATAGCTGCTGTTTCGCTTCCTTGATTTTTGTCTGGATGATATACCATTGATAATCTGTAATATGCTGCTTTTATTTCTCCTTGAGTCGAATTTTTTGATATACCGAGAGCTTCATAATAGTTAGCGCTAAAGGTTATAGTTCCAGTATATATGCTATTATTCGGAGTTGCTATTGTTGACAAAATATTGCGCATTATTATACTATAACGTTGCATAGCAAACATTGCACTTATTATTATTTTATATTATAACACCTTTAGTTTTCTATTAGCAATCCCTAGAAATTGTTATATCATTTTTTTTAATAAAAATAAACACAACCAGCTGTTAGAAGCTTGGATACATTGCTGCTTCTTGATAAAAAAGTATAAAACTACATTGATGTATCCAAAACTATTGGTTGATGTCTTTGCTCACAAATGAGTGAAGTAAATAGGTGATGGTTATACGTTGAATTTTTTCACGGGGGTCTGCACGCAGTTTGGTATTAAATTTAATAATACTATTTATTTTTATTCGGGCAAAAATAAAAATAGTTAAAATATAATTAACAAAGAAAAATAAAATTTATTGCAAGAGTTTTGATCAAAAAAATATTGCAAGCAAGTAATTGTTCTAGTTAAAAATTATAAGCATAATGCAACTTGAAGGCAAGAAATTTATTGTCTAGGCCCAAAGATAGAAATCTTAAATTTTGAATGAGCCAACAATAAATTTCACAAAGGTGACATACATGTTTAAATACGTGACAGCATGCGGCTACTTTGCATTTATGAGGATGAAATAATCTTGTAAGCTGGCAGCACTAGAGCTAGTACTGCCACCTTTAGTTGTTTCAACCAAAACACTTCCCAAAAAACAAAATGTTCGAATTCGTAGTTTGGTAGCACTGATAGTTTCCGCCCTCCATCTTTTTCCATTGAGGTTTCCAAGATGGTAAGTTGTGTGGTCGAATGTAATTTATATATTTCGGTTAAACGTTAAGAAAAAATCCAAGTAAACAGTCACGAGAAATGAGAAAGTGTACAAAGTAATAGTGAAAATTATATACATGTGGATACTTATACAATTGTGCGAAACATAACCTTTTTAAAAGTGGTTTAAAGTTACTTTGTTTTCTTTTTCTAGCCGCCTAAGAAGGACTCGAAATCCTCGGCCAAGCAGCCACAAAAAACACAAAAGAAAAAGGAAGGTAGCGGTGGCGGCAAGGCCAAGAAGAAGAAGTGGTCTAAAGGAAAAGTAAGGGATAAGTTAAACAATCAAGTGCTTTTTGATAAAGCCACATATGACAAATTGTACAAAGAAGTCCCTCAGTACAAATTAATAACTCCCTCTGTTGTGTCCGAGCGATTAAAGATTCGTGGTTCGTTGGCTAAACGAGCATTAATTGAATTGCGCGAAAAAGGTACGAATAAACAGTGAAAATATAAAAGTTTACGATTTAATTTTCCTCTCTTTTTAGGATTGATTAAACAAGTCGTTCAACATGCTTCACAAGTTATCTATACACGTGCTACCAAGGGTGATGATGCGTAAATTTTTTCTTTGTACCTTTGAAGGGATATCTTGATAACATGTTTTTTGTATTAAAATAACTTTGAGGGTACACAATATTTAGTTTTTTATTGCAACCTAATTGTGTTTTAGAAGCTTCACTTCGTCAATAGGTCAATTATGGGTGATAGTCAAGCTCAGAACATGTTTTTGCATGGCAACTGTCAGGATACATTCGTAAATGCATATATTTCTATTTTGTCGTATTTGGACCCCGTCGCAGTTAACATTTATCGAAATATTGTATTTAAATAGCTATACCGATAGTTGTTATGAAAAGTATGTTTTCTGCAACTTAACATTCAATTACAGTTAGCAATAGACAGACAGCACAACTGGAGTTTTTCTGAGTACGTTCGTAACCAGAGAGCCAACAATGAGTGAATCCATCGATTGATTATAACAACAGCGGAGAGGTTATTTTTCCGCTGCAGCGCAGTACTTCGTAACTATTGGGGAGATAAACTTCAATCGTCGCAATTCGAAAGTTTCGTTATGGAGCAACCCCCAGTTCGATCGTAATATGACATTCAATGCATTTGGGAATTTTCTATTCGCAATTGCCAGAATGTGCTACTAACAAAAAAAAAAAAACGAATGTGCGTTCTAATATTTTTGGAAATTAATATTTAAACGCCCGAGTAATTAAACGATTAAAAGTACATAGTAAACATCGTTGCGTGCAAATGATGAAGTTCGTATAGGCTAAGGACCATTAAATATAAAAATGCGTTGGAATGTGTTCTCTATAACTCCACATGACAAATATTTGTTTCTCTAATTGTGTTTGCATACAATGAAGTTTCCATACGAAATACTAATCGCTCGATTATGGATGGCAACCGAGTTTTAGTTCAGTTCCTAAATATGTATTACCCTTGTTCTGTAAAATGAAACAAGGGAACTCGTTTTTTAAATGAATTCAAGTGTGATCACAATTGATTTCACATAGTTTTCATTGACTTCAGCACATGCATCAAAACTTGACATCCTGCATGCTAAATATCAAAATATTCTCCCTTATTCTAATTATCGTCATCACATCAAGTCGACGTTAAAATAAATGTCAGTTCTGTGCTCGTTGATGACAAGAATTGAGTGTTATAGACGGCCATTTGCCATTTTGTAAGTGTTACTAATAGTAACAGCTTGTAAATATATATAATTGTTGTCGACATCGATTCTACAGTTGCCGAAATATTGGTGTCGACTTTGTGTGATGTCGATAACGACAAATAGAATAAGGGGGATTGATTTTTTTCGTCTAGCATAATAAAGATTTTCACCAATTCGCTACAATTTTGAATAAATATTTTGGTGCGGTGTGTAGTCTTTAGTATATAAAAACTTATATACGAGTATAATAGCGAAGTTTTCAAACATTTCTGATATACCTGAATCACACAAGTTTTTATGATCGATTTTGAACTAGTGTACAAGAAAGTAGTACATATGCTCTATCTTTCCCGCAGGAGAATTGAAAGTTTCCAAGTTGGACGAAAACATTATTTTTTTAAAGATGACGCATAGATCTTACTAAATAGGCCTTGTAGGTGTCAATCTATAATAATAGGCATCATATCCTACATCAGATTGCTTACGTCAGTCATTAATATTGTTTGTTGCGTAAACATTAGAGTGGGATATGATTTTTAAAAAGAACTGACTAAAAACATGAATCGTTTACTGCCATTAAAATTGGATATTGCGTACCTCTCTTTACTTACGGGTGCATGCGAACATGCTATTAATAAATTTGGATCCTTATAATTAATTACATTCATTCTTACGCAACCTGAAAAAGAAATAAGTTAGTTCTTTTCTTTGGGACATCATTGCTACTTTTCAGCAAACATTTCTTCTCGTGATATACAAAGTCTAAATGATTTTTATGTCCGACCTTAAAAGTATACTTGCAAATAAATTTATTATAGAAATTAAATATAACGTACAATAATATTGTTAATGCTGTGGCAATCCTTTGCTACTGCTATATACAACTTTGAATATCTATGTAGAGAAAAATCTTACGTCTTCATTTTCGTACGCTAGAGAGCAGCACTTGATCATGTGATTAGGACAAAAACTTTTCTGTGTGAAACAGTCATCACCTGTCATTGAAAATTATAATATTCTGTATTGAAAATAATCTATAAATTTTTCGTAAGTTCTTAACTTTTAACACAATTTATCTACAAATTTCATTATTATATATTCGTTCAATAACTCTACCGAAAGTTATTGTGGTTATTTCAAATTTTACAGATTCTGTTCGAAAGATTTTACTACAGGAACTGAGTTGACGCAATGGCCACCCAATTGCGTACCGTTGTTGGAAAAACATTCGGTTATCTCTTTGTTGCCGTCTCTACCGTGCTTATTTTCTATCATGTTTTCACGGGAAAGGGTGAGCGTGTAAGTGTTGGTTGGTTCCTCGCAGCATCGTCACCTTATATGTGGGCTTGTTTGGGTATTGGCCTAGCCGTGGCATTGTCCGTCGTAGGAGCTGCTCTGGGTATTCACACTACTGGTACCAGCATTGTTGGTGGTGGTGTTAAAGCTCCTCGGATAAAGACTAAGAATTTGATTTCCGTAATATTCTGTGAAGCCGTTGCCATTTATGGCTTAATTACTGCTATTGTATTGTCCGGATTACTGGAAAGTTTTGAGATGAAGACAGCACTCGCTAATCAAGCTGTAATGAATAACAATTGGACTGCCGGTTATGTCATGTTCGGTGCTGGCTTAGCGGTGGGCTTAGTCAACTTGTTCTGCGGTATCGCCGTAGGTGTTGTTGGTTCTGGCGCTGCTTTGGCGGATGCTGCTAATTCAGCTCTGTTCGTAAAAATCCTCATTGTGGAAATTTTCGGTTCAGCTATTGGACTTTTCGGCTTGATTGTAGGCATCTACATGACATCAAAAGTTAAAATGGGAGACAAGGATTAATTCTAACATTTTAGATGCCGTTCAAAAAGTTTTAGTAAGTTGAAAAAAAAACTGTATTTTATATTTGAAGAGTAATACTTTTCATGTGCATGTAAGCTCCGTATCCTAAAGCCATTCTGATTTCTTTTCATATTTTGCAGAAGCAGACAAGATAAAAATTCTTTAGCCATTCCATCAAATAAGAATTACATTGGAAAATAACAAACAATATATACTCCAACTCAGAATAGCGAGAACGTGCAAAAGTGTGTGTGTGTGTGTGGGTGCACGAGAATAATATGTTTAGTCAAAGTACTGACGAATTACTTGATTGAAATCTATTTATAATTTTACAATCTTTTGTAAAACTTGGATTGTAAATAAATCAGCATCAGAACTTTATGCAATCCAAGTTTTCTATAAGATTAAAGTGTCTATGTAAAATTTTCTTTCTTTTTGATTTTTAATTGAATTGTTACATATGGTATTACTAAAAAAAATTAAATACATCGTTATATACATACGGAGGATTTATATGAAAAATACGCAAATAAGTAAAAAGTATTTGATTAATAAATGTTCTTTTTCTTTCAAGAAAAACAAATGTTTACTTGTCTGCACTTGTTTGTAGACTGTCCAAATCCATTATGTCGCTTTGTGTTATTGTGCAAAAAATATACATTAATTGCACTTAAGAAGTGCCGTTCGTATTTGATAAAAAAAATTCAAGCGACTACAAAAATGCAACACATTCCGACGAAAATTGCATTTATTCCACATTTACAATTCCGATTGATGTCGGGTTACTTTCTTTAAGTTGCAATCAATCTTAACTATTCCCAAAAATTGCGAAATCCAACTTTCTTTTATGGCAAATTCAACATGAATTAAACAGTTTGAAAATATTTAACCTCCTATGCTTATGTCAAAACATTCAAATATAATACAAGAATTCTCTAAAACTCGACCATTAACCAACGTTTGACGGTTTATTTTTTTGTGAAATCTTGTTGCTTAGAACTTAATAGTCCTGGCTTGAATAGTAAAATAAAATTGTGAAATAAAAGTTGTGCAACTCCTGTGATTTGCGACGCAACTGCAGCTAACTTCATACTTTATTCACAACTAATATTGACAATTAATTTTGATTATGTTTTTAAACATTAATAAAAAAGAAAGTTTTTTGTAGTTGCATATAAATTTAAATAAAGATAGATAAATGTCCTTAAATTATCCACGACGCGTAAGGGACTTACCGAAATTGGAACTAGACTCCGAAGATGAGCACAACACTCCTCATAAAGCCAAAATTAAGGACAAGAAAATGCATCAACTGTAAAGCGCTTAAATTTCAGAGGGAAGAAGATACATATTAATATAATTTATTTTTTAGATTGTGTGATGCAAACAAAGAAAATTCTGAAGTGCCCCAAAGTAATCAAGGATCAACAAATTCTTTCAATAGCTTGCGTATGCTGTATGTTTTAATTGTTTAATTCGCAATTGGTGTTAACAAAGCATAAATAAGTATGTACATATATACTTATATAAAAATGTCCTTTGATAAGCTCGCATCCAATTGTGAATTAATTAGTAGATGAGTTTGCATGTGAAATACATTTTATACTACTTACAATTTCAGACCTAAGAGAAGAGCTGAACTACCGAATTTAGAATCGGACTCCGATGAGGAGGATGTGGTTAAAAAGGACAATCTTAATTGTGCGATTCTCAATGATTCATTCATGGTAAGCCCAGGAAAAAGTGATAGAGAAGATGCGGGTTCCATAGAATCCTCTGCAGTTAAAACTAATTTTAATGCTACAGATAATGATAACTCGTTAGTGTCACATTTTAACAACTTAGGCCTTAAGAATTCCCCGAAAGAGAAGATAGAGTATATAAAACAAGAACCAGCGGACAATATAAACCAAAAAGACGGAAAAGAGAATAACAAAAATATTTTGTTATCTCATGGTAAGAATAATAATGTAGATTCTCAATTTGCAACACCGCAAATACGATCGTTTTCGGTGCAAAGAAGGCCTCGCGATTTATGCTCGACTCAGTCACAAAAAAATAAGTCTGCCATCGTTAATGAGTTTCGTACACAAAAAGTGTTGTTTCAAACTCCAATGGCTATTTCGCGGGCTCCAATAATGCAAAACGATAGCATTTCACTTTCATTATGCGATTCAATGAATGAATGTGCGACACCATCAACAGCCGAAAAGACTTCGAAGTGTGAAAACGATAAACAAGTCAATAATTCAGCAATACCTAAAAAATCATTGGAAGTTGCTTTTATTGAAGCCAGTACAGATCTTAGAGAACACACACTGGAGGACACAACAAATAATTCAGCGGCTGCAGCAAAAGACAAAACAATTGTTTATATAAATACTACGAATTATGTAATAATTAAAAAATTGGGCTGTGGCGGTTCCAGTTCTGTATATTTAGCCAAAAGAAAGGATAATGGTAAAGAATATGCATTAAAGGTAAGCCCTTAAAATATTTTTTTTTAGTTTTATACGATGTTGATTCTGCAGTAGTTAATTCAGGGTATATTTCTAATTATAATAATCAGTCAACTCCGATTAAGACTGGTTTTTTAAAATGCGGGAATCGGTATTTATTCTAGAAAAAGACCACCGAAATGAAAGAATATGATAAAAATGCATATTATTTCGTTAAGATTAATTTACACATATAAACGTATTTTCAGTTTCATTAATGTTTGGAAAATTTTTAAAACGTATATATTCGTGTACTCTTAGTATTGATATTGTCATCTTACATACATATTTGTAAATAACCGTAACTCAATGTGAAATGTTATTCGCTATTAACGTAATAATATAACGCAAAATTTTTCTAAATTATTTGCTATAGCCACAAATCAAGCTTTTAAGGAAATACAACCTGACATAACTTGTGTAAATAAAGTCTAACTTTTCCAACGATCTATATTACAAGTGAAATTGTTGATATTAGTTTAGTCAGTCTAATAAATGACTTTAAATCAACTTTCTGTTTGTTAAGCGGAAATATATGTATTTATATATCAAATCCTAAGCTTAAATTTTTTTTGTTGTGTGTTTAGTCTATATATAACTGTTTTTGTTGATTCGCTTATGCTTATACAACCATATACATACCTTCAACCATCATGTTTGAAAAACGTTCAATCTTGTATACTTATAAAATTATTAGAAAATTAATTTAGAAATTAGAAAAGTATCAATATAGTAATTTATTACTTGCATCTATACCGCGGAGGAATTCAAAAGGAAACCTGATTTTTTAAAATTTATCAACTTCCGCTCGTTTATACTGTATTATATATTAAATCGATTAGTAATGTAGGATTTTGTCTAATAAAAAATAAATATAAAATAACTAGAATTTTGAATATTTAACTAATTATCCAAAAAGGTTGTCGATTTACAAGGTGATCCAGCTGTTGTGGAAGGATACTTGAATGAAACAAAACTGTTGGCTAAACTTCAAGGAAATGTATGCGTAGTTTCTTTATATGAATAGTATGTACTTGAAAATTTTTTTATGGAAAATAATAAGAATATTTCTTGCTGTAGCCAATTATTACAAAAAGAATCCAAACTTTTTTTGGTAATGGAAAAAGGAGATTCCGATCTACATAAAATCCTTCAAAGTTATACTACACATTTACCTCTATATGTGCTAACAAATTTTCTTTATCAAATGCTACAAGCAGTTAACTATATTCATCAAAATGGAGTAATACATTCCGATCTTAAACCGGCTAACTTTTTAATGGTTAACGGAAGATTGAAGCTAATCGACTTTGGAATTGCAAGTAATATTGCCATAGATTCTACAAGTATAATAAAATTTTCACAAGCTGGCACATTTAACTACATAAGTCCAGAAGCATTGACGGATACCTCCAGTGGCTGCAGTCCAATGCGTAACAATCAGCCAAAAATAAAGGTTTTTAGGAATTTGTTTATAAATATTGAACTAAAATGTAATTATATTTTTATTATAGATTTCTACTAAATCTGATGTTTGGTCTCTTGGATGTATTTTGTATTTACTGCTCTACCAAAAGACTCCATTTGGACATATAAAAAATCTTTATAATAAAATATCTGCTATTTGTAGTCCAACGCCTAAAATAGAATATGGTCCTTTACCGCCGTATTATCCTGCCATGCTGCTTCATGTCATTATCAAATTATTTTTTTTATCTACAAATATTGTAATATATTATTTATTTACAGATGGTGAAAAATTGCTTGCAGTACAATCCAAAGCTACGTCTATCATGTGCCGAGTTATTAAAATATCCGTTTAATATGATAATACCTATACAAAATCTTTGTTTACCAAATACATAAATAAATTTTTATATTAAGATAATAGTTTTAACGCTTAATTATGTTAAAGAACAAAAAAAAAAAAAAATAAATAAATAAATAAAATGCAAATGTACAATAAACTAGTTGAGGCCGATTGTATTTTGAGGCGAAGTAAAAGTACACAAGTTTACATCCGATTTTTTTATGATTTCGAGATTTGATTCGAAAAATCTACAGTTCAATATCTATCTATGGATAATAATGGGACAAAACAAACATTGAATTTATTTTATATGTTTAACGTTATTGTTGGAAAAAATTGTTTCGTCCGTTCTCAAATAATACTAAAAAGCAGCATATTTCCGAAATTGCACTTTATAAATATGCACAATATAATTAAATAAAAGATTTTAAATTTCATGGTTATGTTTAATTTTATCATAATATAATCATAATTGCATTATTAATGTTTTTATTGCATACTACTTTAGCGCTTAAATTTTATACGATGTGTTCCGCTTTATAAGTATGGGACAGACATTAAATATCCTAAAAGTAAAATTTAAAAGAATTTAATTTTTGATTTTGCAAAACTACCAAATTGTAGAAAAGCTGAAATTGTGATACTTACGCCCTGACCGTTAGAGTGTTGTAACGCTCTAATTTGTTCATCTTTTGAGTGCACAATATTGCGCCAATGCTCATCTTGCTCTTCAGCTTGTTTCATCAGGTCAGACAATGTGTTTTCCTTAAATATAAAAAAAATTTAAAAAGAATTACAACAATTTTAAAAATAAAATTGTACATATATTATTAAAACTTACAGTTTTTCTAGCAAGTTGAGTTAACTCGTCTATACGAATACGCAGGATTGAGTTTTCTTTAAGTAAATCGTTTTTCTCGCTGTTTTTAAGGCCTGTAATTTCAATACCTGGACTATTACCCACACTAGAACTGCTACTCCGACTACCATTTGACGAGTGTGTACTATTATGGGAGTTTTGTTGTGAAGCGGAAGGGCATTGTAAGCTATTGGACTGTGTAGATTTGTGACTACTGTTGGCTTGCTGTTGTTGTTTAAATTGTGTGGTTAAAACCTGCTCTAACCACTGATTAAACGATACTGTTAGAGCTGTGCCAGCACAAGCTTTAACTGCTTCTGGACACAAACGTTGCAACAAATCCCTCATGAGCTTCTGATTAATGCTTTCTTCTGCCATGTCACCTGCTGAAGGATTCGGAGATACGCCAAACAATTTTTCTTCTTGCTAAAAAAGTTAATATACATACATTTACTTTACTTTTCAAAACACGTACATACATATACATATATTTCGAATCTACACAAATATGTGCAAGCAAGTTATCTAAATAGGTCAAATAAATTCTTTTGCTAATATTTCTTAAGAAGTACTTGCAATATTATTGTTTGCTTTACTTAATGTGAACGAAGTTTTCTTGTTAAAATGAATAAAAATTTATTACATGCACTTACAACTAAAATTGTGTTAGGATTTTGTTTGCTAACTTTAGCTTCTGCATTTCGCAAAGCCTCAACCAACTTCCAGTTTTTAGTGCGCAAATCCTAAATTAAAACATACAACAATACATTAGTTAAAACAAACAAATTGAACAATTTATAGTTTCAGATGAATAAATAAATAATAATGAAATATTTATGTTGCATTGAAAACTGGAAGATTTCGGCTTAATAGGTATATATTAAAGAATAGATTTACGGAAATGTTTTTGCTTAGATGACAGAAACTCAATCCTTTATGGATTTAAATTTTACACAAATTATAGTTCTTATGTATATTGAATGGAATTAAGCTTACATTATTTTTCTCCTTTTGTTCGTGTAACTGTTGTAGCAGTTCTTTTTCGCGGATGGTGAATTTTTCTGTTTCTTTTTCAACATCTTTGAGTTGCTGATTCTTGCTACAAACATCTGCTTTAAGGGAATCTATTAGTGCCTGTAATTCTTCTTGTTGTTTTATTTGTTTTACACTATTCTGTAATTGTTGCTCTTTTTTCTGTATATCAGATTTTAGCGACTCTATCACTCTCTGAAGTTCTTGTTGATTTTCTGCTTGTTTTTCAGTGCTCTGTAGTTGTTGTGTTTTTGATGAAACGTCGTTTTTGAGGGCTTCAATCATCTTTTGCAGTTCGGAATGTTCCGCTGCCTGCAGCTTAGAAGCGGTTTCAACTAACGAAAATTGTTGCTGAATTTGAGAATTTATAGTTTGTGCCTCGAGCAGCTGTTGTTCCTTTTCAGATATTTGTTTTCTAAGAGTCTCAATAGTATTCTGTAGGCCAGAGTGCTCCTTAGTTTGTTCCTGTGTTTGATTTGCAATATTTAAAAGTTGTTGTGTTAGTTCAGCATTCTTACTTTGCAAAGAAACAATTTCTTGTTGCCTTTCTTTAATACCTTTGTTACACACTAAGGCCAACTCGCTTTTCAAACTGTCTAAGTCTACGCATTTCTGATTGAATTCTGCTTTAACTGATTCGAGTGCATTTTGCAAATTACGTATTTCAACTTGAGCATCATTAAGTTCGCTTTCCAATTGTTTGGCCTTTTCTATTTCAAAAATTCGATTGTTTGAAACTTGTTCCAATTCATCACGCTGTTGTTCCAAAGTACGGAGTTGCTGCACTTGATTTTGAATTATTTCGTTTTTCTGCTGAGACTCTTCAACAGCCTGTCGGGAAGCATTCACAATGCAAGTGAGTTCAGCAATGCATTTATCTTTATGTGCTATTTCGTTCTGCATCATTTGTAGTTGGGCTAAAAGATCCTGAGAACCGGACTGCTTTTTATGAATGAGTTTGGCTTGGAATTGTTGACGTTCAAGAGACAGATTGTCATTAAGAGTTTTAATTTTTTGCTCTAACAAAGCAATATCCTGATCCTTTGTTTGAAGTTTTTCAACATATGATTTAATAGTGCTACTCATTGTAGCTCTTTCTGTATTAATTTCACTGCGTAGTTCACGAAGCTTTGCTTGAATTCCAATAGATGCTTCTTGCTCCTCCAACAATAACTTTTCTTTTTCCTCCAACTGACGCTTTAGTTTTTGGCATATATCATCTGACCATTCGGAGTGTGAAGTAGGCATATCTTGCTGCCGATTCAACAAATAGTCGATCAAGATTTGGATTTCAGAGCGATTTAGTTCAGCTCGGCGGAACAAATTCATTAATAGTGAAACACCTACAGTGTCCGATTCCGAGAGTTTTTCAAGACCGACTACAGTATCCTTTAACTCCTTTTGTTTTTTATTTTGCTGTTTGCTCTTCTGTTGGTTATTTTTTGGAGAGCTTTGGCGCAGCTTTTCATCCAATTTTACTTCCTTAATAACAACAGAAGTAGCAACCACATCAGCCACAGGTTGTATGTTATTTTCAACGTTTAAACTCTTTTCAATAGTTTGACGGTTGTCAGATTTTTTTACGCCTTTATCTTTCTTATTTTGTTGGAGCTTTTCCTCCTTCTTCTCAATCTTTTTCATTTCAATAGCATCTTTGGGAAACTTAACATCGAAGTTATTAGATGGTGGAAGATTGATTTCAGCAGCAGCTGGTTCTTTCATAACATTTTGATCATTTTTATTAATTAAAATACTCGATTTAGCTCCAATTTTCTTATCCTTTTTTCCTTTATTTTGTTTATTAATATTTTCCTTTTCGGCATTACTGGAACGTCTTGAGATTGTTTGAGTATTGTAAGATACGATTTCTGGATCAGGTTCAAATTCAACATGTGCTTTTGATAGTCCCGGAGATTCATCATCAATGCATGGTTGTTCGGAATGTACATCCGAGTCTTCTTGTTCAGTTGTTGTTAATTGTTCGCGTTGCCGTTGTTTCTTTTCGCGTTTCAGTTCTTTTTTCAAAGCTTGTTTTTTTGGTTTTTTTAATGAAACCTTATCTTTGCCATAGATTTTTTCAGTCAAAGCTTTCTTTTCAGCCACAATCTCTTCAAAAGTTTTACGACGTAAGAACTTGTTAATAAACAGAAGTGAGCCGAGCGAAGCCAAAAATACGCAAGCAATTACTATTAATATGTGTAAATCCATTATTGCATAATCTTTTTTTTAAGAATCCAACTAATGACGCGCGCCCTGAAAGTATAAAACCAATAATCATAAAAAAAGAAATTTTGAAAATTATAAGAAGTGAAACAAAAGTCCTTTATGATCTATTTTACTCGTGTCACTAATTTCTAAACCATATATATATATATATATATATATATATATATATATATATATATATATATATATATATATATATATATATATATATATATATATATATATATATATATATATATATATATATACATATATATAAGCATACGGAAGATGTGGATAACCATTTGTTCTTAAAGAAACCTATCCAAGTAGTTTTCCGCATAACTATCCACACAAAATGGATGACTCATTTTTGTAGTTCCCAAAATATAGTGTAACTAGTAGATACTATGTATGACAGTCAAACCCTTCTCCTATAGCTCCAGGCTTTTGTTGCAGAAAGCACTTTATTAATAGAGTAATATGCATGACAAGTCTCTCTAGACATAGATTAATTAATAATTGCTCTAGAGGTGGTCTCCACCTCTCCCCACCTACACCTTTATGCTCGCATACGCTCTTTAGTCCTACAGTAACATACATACATACTATTTGGAGTTTCAAAAGTAACGAACATAAACTTTGTACTCTCAATATTGCAGGTTTCCAGATATAGAATATTTATTAGTTAATTTTATGGATGTACCTACCCATATTCTTGCCTTAGTTCGAAAACACTTTAATAGAGCAAAAAATTGGTCAATCTCAGTATTGTAGATCTTAACAAACAGAATAATTAATAATAATTTTGTGTATAGTTGTTCGTCTCCCTCTAACTACAGCTTAATGTTTTTGCTCGAAAGCACATTTTTTCACATATGTATCATGTTGATTAAATTTGGATTGCCTCACTATTGTTACGTTGGTTACTTTTAATAAATCTCTATTTATTTGGATTATAATACATTTTAGTTATAAGTTTTCATTTTCCCTTTTGTAACGTTTAAAAGCAATATTTATTAAATTTACCTTAGTATGGTAAATTATATTGGGTCAGTAAGTTGCAAAATATCGACGATCGGCCTTGTCTTTTAGCTTCCTATAAGGAACAAACATATGTATATACATACATACATATGTATCTATATACGCCTAGCATATAGCGGAACTTCGTTAGTGACCTGAGAGATATAAAAATTGTGTGAGTAAAACAACACCTGGATAAGATATATTCAATGCTTTTTTGCGTATATACTAGAATTCGGAGTATTTTAAGTTATTATATGTATGTAGATATGCTCCACTTACTAGCATTTCAAGTTAATACACTTCTATAAACAACAGCCGACATAAAGTTGGGCAATCAATAAACAAAATGAGATTCGTAGCATTTCCGATGCACAAGCACCTAATTCCAAATCATTAAAAAGTTTAAAACACTTTTTCACATAAGATGTATTATTTCAACCAAAAAAAATTCGTTGTTTCGTGTTTATATCACAAAGGTTTGTAAAACAATTTATAATATAGGAGAAATCATGCATAATTATGCATAATCATACTTATTTGTAAACTAAAATATTTGTAAAGATTTCGAGTAGTTCTCAAAAATGTTTGTTAGCTTCATACTTAATATTTTTAGTGTTTAAATACTTGCAATCAATTTAATAATTAAGAATTATTTTTCAAATTCTACAACACTTCCATTTTTCAACTGTGATATAAGCACTTTGCACACAAAAATCATACATACAATAAATATATTGTTTATGCCGGCCGGTATCAATACTAACTTTTTTATTTACTGACAGCAGCAGTTCTGTTAACTACATATGTATTTATAAGAAACTTTGTGGTGTTGTTGGTGATGTTGTAAAAAAATATACATAATTACTAGTGATTTATTCATATATTCAATTTAAGTAATATGATAAAAAGAATACATATGTATGTATGTACATATGTATGTATGTACGTAAGATCATCGGCATGTTTGATACTTTTCAATATAAAACAATTATTTATTTATTCTAAGCACCAAAAATATACATAAGTACAATACAAATGTACATGTACTTACATACATATGTACATATGTATATGGACGGCGTGTACATGCTCAAGCCAATTCAATTTGTTTTCAATGTTTTTGACAAAAATTTTTATATTAATATGTTTATACATATGTATATATATGTATGCGTATATGGTATAGGTACATACATATGTATGTATTTATTTTTTAAATTTAGTAATTGATGACTAAGCCAAAATATAACTTGCATCTATGTAAATTATACCTACATAAGTACGTACATATTTACATGCGTTTGTGTGTACGTATACACTATGTTTGAACTTTATAGCAGCATAAGAAAATTAATTTATTACGTTTAATTAGTAACATTCTTTTTTTGTTTGCAGCACCCTTGTTAATTCTTTGTGACATCGGCAAACTCTTATCGCAATTTGGTGCTGTACTATGTCTCATACAAGAAAATATGTATTTATGCAAGTCTGCCACGTTGATAAGTTTCATCATACACTCGTACATATAGTACATACATACATATGTACTTATGTATTTCATAACACAATAACTTCGAGGCATATAATTGTTCATTAATTTGTTAGTTCTTCCAGAATGAAGTGTTTATCAATTTGGAAACATCCTTGAACTTTTTTATAAATTCTTAATTTACAAAATGTACTTGATGGAATTGTTTGCAACTTGTCGTATGTACACACATACTTATTTATATGTATGTAGTATGGATGTATGTATGAAGATACAAGTTCTAATATATATATATATATATATATATATATATATATATATATATATATATATATATATACATTTAAAGGGTTAATAGACAACATACATTATCGTATACATCTGAAAACATCTTGTATATAATATACATACATATACATATGTAGATACGTATTTTTTACACGTCGAGAAAAGGGCGACGTACGCAAAGTTTTTGTCTCCATATACTTACATGCAAAAAGAAAGGTAATTTCTTATTTTTCTCTAAAAAATAACTTTTTATGTGACCTGTAGAAAATAATTGACTGTCAAAGTTACAGAATGCATGTTTTTTGATGCAGTTTTTGCTTATATATTATGATAGCGGCTTAGGTTGAGACAAAAAGAGGACAGATTTGGCAGCGCAGCCCTCACCGCCATTGTTTGTTGCAACTAAAAAAACGTCGGTAAAATACATACTAGTAAAATATTGCGAAAATATTTGCATCATTTTTGTATATTACACTATCAAGTAATTTCATTTCCGTCTTTAAAATTCATATTTAGAATATTATGCACTACTTACAATTCCTATTCGAATAAGTTTATTCTTAACAAAAGTCTAAATGAACTACTTTAACAACTAAAATTTACAAGAATTGAACACGGACAAGAAATTTTCACTTACTGCAGAATAAGCCTCAATTTAGACCATGATGTAAAAATCATGGATGTTTTTTATTTACTTTTGAAAACATCTTCTGAAATCCTCTTGCATTTATACCATGATTTTTGCGTCGCGTATTTTTTTCTTACAGGGTTGATTTTTAATCGGTAAATTCTTTTTAATTGTTCATTCGCATTTTTATGTCAGTGATTTGTATACCACAAAATATAAACAAAATTTATATGTTCTATTTTGTTGACCGTTTTTGTTTAATTAATAAACTTTTATTTTATTTTTTATTAAGCTTAAGGTCTTAAATTTTTATTTTAAATTATTATCGAAATTTCGGTACTCATCAAGTACCATCGTCAGGATATTTATTATTTGTTTGTTTTATATAAATTGAAAAAATTTTTACATTTGAAAAATAATAATAAAATTTTTTTTGTCATTTTTGAAATACTAATCACATACTTATTCACAAAATATTTAAAGTAATTATAATATATGTATGTACATACATTTGTACATTAAATAACAACATTAAAAAACGCATGTACATACATACATACATACATATGTAACAAAACATACTACATGTATAGAAATACTGCCGCTTCATTTCACTGTTCAAACACTTTGACAATAGAAGAAGAATAAAACATGACAGACAATAACGAAAATAAATGTAAAAGGAATTACAAAAAAAATCACGGAAAACAGAAATCGTGATGTTTTTACTACCCCGCTTTCTTCTCTACCCCGTTCGTCTACCAAAAAAAAAGTCGTGATTTTTACTCATGATTTTAAATCATCGTCTAAATTGCGTGTAAGAAACACAATTTCTCTTAGTAGAACAGGGATGTTGGCAATCAGACACAGTTGCGTTAAAACTAGAGTTGCTAAAATGAAGAAACTGCATTTTGTGTGTAAGCAATACAAGCCATAAGATTTTTTAATTTTATCTATACAACGCATACTTAAGATTACATATGGATAATTTAAGATAAGACAAGAGCCCAATGTCTATTTATACAGCTCATGTTATTAGCTCAGGTGATAGTTTTTGTTTACATTTTATATGTGTCAAAGTATGTATTCTTTTTCTTCCGCTTACATATTTGGTCACCATTCCTGTTTTCTTATGCATTTCATTACAGTCTCAGGCGCTATTGTGCTTTTTGCACGTTATTTATTATTTTCAATACAGCACTTTTGACAGAAGTGAAATTTATTAAACAAAATTTTTTTTTGCAATATTGTGTTTAATGTAGATTTGCGAAGACCTATATAAATAGACCTTGCAAGACCCACTATTAAGCACCATACCTGATTAGTGGCATTCGGGAGAAGGTATGAGAAAATGAGATTCCAGATACATATACATATATTTTAATAATATATTTCCTGTTATTGAACTAATGTAAGGAATAATTAAAAAGTTAATATTCTTCATGCGCCTTCTCGCGTGTTTTATTCGAAGTTTTCATATAATTTGACGACATAGATGAAAACTCATAAAAATTTTGAAAGCAAAATCAACTGATCAGTATTTGAGAAAGTGCTACTGAATAGGCTGATAATATGCCTTCAAATTAATATATAAAAAAAACTTTATACACTATTTTAAACAAAAATGAGCTTTCCCGTTTGGTCGGAAATATGAAAAATTAGTTGTTTAGCCTGTGGGTAGTCAGGGCTATTAATAGAGAACTATAATCTGTCAAAACAAAGCTTTGCAAATAATATGTATGAGTTATTGAGCATCAGAAGACATGTGCTTCTAGAAATTAACTACATATATCGCTAACAGGAGCGACACAATTACAATGTTCTATAAAAGAAGAAGTTTATATATGTAAAATTTGACAGTTTTAAAGAAACGAGTGTCTTTTTATTATGTGTTATTTAAGGAACCATTAATCGGCAGATGTTTAACAGCTGGTCAACTAGTGACACCTTTTATCTATTACAATTTCTTAGTTCGTGTCAAGGACAACTTTTTGTTTTCTTTCTTTTGTGAAGTGAAAAATAATAAATTAATACACTATTCTGCGAAATAATTAGATTGAAATAAATGTTCATCAGTAATTAAGATGATAGAACTTAAAGCAAAATTGGTTAGAGCGGACGCTGCCATATATGCCACTGGGGAAAGAGTGGAGTGCTTGATTGAATTTTATAATAAGGTCTTTAATAATGAGACATCAGATAGTTCAACCAATGTTGTTGAGTGTCTGGCTTGGGCGTCAGTTCAGCTACACTGTTATCGTAAAACTAATGCCAATATAGGTATTTCGGATAAGAACATTGATCTGGCCGAAATGATAGGGAAAACGGCATTAGATGCTGTCACACAGGCTCCGGGAGATGTAATAATAGCCACAAAGCCAAAAATCCTATTTTGTGACTTAAAATTGGAACCTGGTGAATCAAAGATTTGTGAGTTTTAGTTTTGCCTCTATTGTGGATCACTACACGCTGATATTTCTTTTTAAATAATAGACTTTTTCAATGAAATTGTTCCTCGTGACGGTCCCCCAACTTATAGAGGTCACGACATCAAATATTTCTATAAATTGACTATTGCTACTCAACGGGTCAAATCAAAAGTTCAGACACTTACAGTACCGATAAGAGTTTTACCGATTCCATTAATTGCACGACCAGATGAAGTGCCTATTACTGAAGAGACAAATGACGAACTGGCTCCGACAAATCCATTTTTGGAAAAAAAGCATATTACCGAGTTGGAAATATCATGGCATCATTTAAAGGTAAACTAATAACGTTGAGTACTTAAAGTAAAATTATTTTTCTTATGTCTTCAGAATGTAACAGCGCGACGCGCCCCAAAATTTTATCGAATTTCAAATAAAAGAGGATTTGTGGGACGCTTTTGCTTATTTAAACCATACTACAAATTGGGTGAGGATATAGTTGGGAGTTTAGATTTTGCCAACAGCCATGTACGCTGCATTCAGTTTTCGGTTAAACTGCAGTCACAAGAGATTTTTATTAATTCCTCGGGCAATAAAAATGTAGCTGGCGAATTCAATGACTCTTCTTCAGTAAATTCCGTTGATATAGCGAGCATAGCAAGCGGGGTTTCATCAGAGTTATTGCATAAATCTAACACATCGTCATTGATGAAAGACAAAGAAGTAAGCACTGATGGTGTAGTAGGTAAAGTAACAACACATGCTGTTAATCATGAGGTCTGTTACGCCATACTACAGACACAAGTTGTTGTACCTGTTCCACTCCATATTACACCATCCTTTCGTACAGAATTGGTTGACGTAAGATGGCGATTACACTTTGAATTTGTTACCAGTACAATGATGAATTTTGGAAAAACAGATTTAAATGTTGGAGAACTTCAAGCACCTAATGAAATACCAGTTGAAACCATGGTATGGAATTTGCCTATAACAATATATTCGGCTAATCCTTTGCAGATTTATGCACCATCGCAAGGCCACACTCTTTTAATTAAATAGAAAACTATTTAGTACAATGGAAAAGTGTCTACTGATTGGTGTATTTACAATTATAAGATATGTTACTGAACTCAATAGTAGTAATGCAGTTGATAAACATTTTTCATTTGTGTTAATAAGAGGATTAAAATGAGCTTTGCGCGTATAAAAAAGTTTATAGCTGTAAAACATAAATACAAAATAAACGGAATTTAAAACATCAAAAATTAATTCCTTCGGAATGGCGATCAAAACCAATACGAACAGATTTAGTAACACGGCTGATTCATTTCGAATAAAATTAATTTCTTCAGAAAAATTTCATGATTAAAAAATTGCATATTTTTAGGAGCATCAAAAAAGATTTGACTCATAATCTTTGTACACTAAGAGACCTTGTTCAAATAGATTAAGTTCTTACACTGTTGACGCCTTGATACCGGTTTTATATTTAATACTTCAGAGATCATACACTCCAAATTTTATTTAGAGCTGTCTGTGTTCGTATTAGAATCTTCATCCTGCAACACCACGCACAACTGAAACGAATGCCAAAGATAGCATTAAGATTGAACAGCTATGTGTAAGATTGTGTAGCTTTGTGTTGACTTCTGGATTTGAATACTTACTTCTATTAAATATATTTTTAATTTACTTATTGGAAGATTATTTTCGAACAAACTACGAAATACATTTCCTCTTTTATTATAAAATGGAACATTATTTATTAAATGAAAACAATATACATATTAATGAATATAAGTATATTCAAAGATTCCATTTGCTTATTAACGACCGACTTTACCAAGTTTAGTATCAGTTTTAGGATTTGCAGTTAAGTTTTGTACAGCTACAATAGTCTCGTTTATACGAGTTTGCAATTCACGCAGACTCTGTATTTGTAATAATCGTAAAATACGCACTGGGAAATCTAATGATGGGTCTTCTTTACAAACAATGTCATTGCCCTTTTCAAAAGGGAATGGAGTACCCGTAATTGGCTCACGATTCTTAGCAGAGGGTGATATGCGCTCCTTAACTACGCGAGCAATAGCTTCTAGTTGTACTAAATGATTAGGATGGTGGGGAATCTTCAATTTGTTTGCCAAGCCTCTGATACCAGTCACAAAATCTTTATGGTTAACTATTAATTACACAATTATAATATATATATATATATATATATATATATATATATATATATATATATATATATATATATATATATACATATACATATATATATATATATATATATATATATATATATATATATATATATATATATATATATATATATATACATATATATATATATATATATATATATATATATATATATATATATATATATATATATATACATATATATATATATATATATATATATATATATATATATATATATATACATATATATATATATATATATATATATATATATATATATATATATATATATATATATATATATGTATATATATTTGGAGTAATACTTACAATCCATATTATCAAAGAAATTTTCATTTTTTATACTTGGTGTAATGGACTTATTGATGCTTTGAACCATTTCTGTTGAAGACAGCTTTGTGTAAACATCAGGAGCATCTAGAAATTCCAAACGAATGGCGTAACTAAGCAGCCACGAAATGTCTTCAAGGGGTGTCGCGAATTGTGGCATTCCCAAATCAGTTTTGTACTGTGTATAGGCTTCCTCCCAAACTTGAATGTTGTCAAATCTGCGAAGATTTTCGCGATCTTCTATTTTATAGGTACGAATTTTTTGGTCTTCAAGCCACAGTACCGTACTTGCAAAAACTTTTCGGTCTTCCGAAAATATATATACAAGTAAAGTTAAATCTTTAATATACATGTGAATTTATAACGCATTTTACCATTATAATCGAGTTTTTCGGGAGTTGGATGTTCCAAGGCCTCTAATTTTATCTTCAGCATTTTGTCTTGCAAGGTTGTGTATTCTTTGCACAGTGTAGATAAATCTGAGGAAAACCGGCTGTGATATTTTTAGCCACTGTTATTTATTTTTTTAGTAGAGTTGCCAAGTTCGAAATACAATGGGATCAAAACCGATTCCTTACCAGGTGGTAGTGCTACAGCAACACATAAAAATAAACTACACCATATTAAGTTCTTAAAACAAACATCCGGTATAAAACAATGAATACTAACAACAAAGCTCGAAATTTTATACTGATAAATTCAGATGTGCACAAGTGAATTTCACGAGGTAATAGGTGGTCTTTGTTATACTGATGCTAAACCCTTATAATTTGGCTTTGGCTCCTATATATACAGCACGGGCAATATATACCCCACAAGAAATACTTGAACTTCCTCAATGTCTATTTATACAGGTCGGGGTAGTTCCATAACAAACATAATATTACAAATTAATAGTTTGAAAAAAATGTTTCTACTGTATTAAGTAGATGTGTTGAAATAAAACATGCACAAAGAAGGACAATGGCACTTAAAAATGTAAACAAATACAAAAGAAACAGGAATGGCAGCCGAAAATGTAAACAGAAAATATAAACACTTAGTGGCACATATATGAAAGCAAAACCAGTTTTAGAACCGGTTCCAAGGCAAACTTTAATATGCCTTGAATTTTTTTGAACAACTTAAGCTTTTTGCCATTGCCACTCTGTTTGATAATCTGATTATAAACATTGTTACTGTTGGCAACACTAAAGTATACACGTGCTAGAAAAATAAATAAAAAGTATTGTGTACCAAACAAATTGGTGGAATGGCTTTATTTTCTTTGGAAACGAATAGTCGATCTGGGGGTATTAATTTGTTCGTTATATATAACATTTAAATGAATGTATTTTTCTTATTTTGAAGCTGTAGCGGAACAAAAGTCAGAATCGGAAGAAAACTCTTCAGCTGGCGAGAGCTCAGATGAGCAACAAGAAGGTAACTTAGGCTGGGCTAATTCAATAGCGAAGGTTTTAAGTACCACAAAGCCTAAAACTAAAAAGACTTTGGTGTTGTCCCGCGCTAAAAAAATTAAAGCAGAACATAAAAATGACACGGATTATGGCTTTGAAGTCGATGGTGAAACTAAAGAAGAAAAACCATCAGAGGTAGAGATAGAAATGTGCTTGAAACAAGCAAAAAACCAAAAACTTGATTTGCGAGCAAAGCCCACATGGAGAGATATTGAACGGGAAAGAGCGTTGCGCAAAATTGCTACACGTGGAGTAGTACAACTTTTTAATGCAGTTCGGATACAGCAAAAGGATTTGCAGCATCAATTAGAGGAAGCTGGTCCATTGGATAGTCGCAAGGAGGCTGTATTAAGCAACATAAATAAAAGAAAATTTTTGGACGTGCTAATGAGCGGTAAGAGATCCAAATCGGAACAAGTAGATAATTTGGTGAAAAGCGAATTCTTAAAAGAAGAAAGTGATAGCGAAAATGATTTCGATAATAGGAAGAAATCAGAGTGGAGTGTTTTCCGTGATGATTTCATGACAAATAAGAAAATGCAGCACTGGGATGAAGATGACAGCGAAGAAGGCAATTGCAATGAGAGCCAATAGGAAGTAGAATTTTGTATAATTTAAGCTTTTTTTATTATTAAATGGAATAAATATATGTAGTACACTTGTTATCGTTCATCCTGTCTGGATTTTGAAAATGAGAGATTTAGTAAACGTGCGCCTCCCAGCACGCAAGATCCTGCAATTATATGAAAGAACAATCAATTTCATAGCGCTTAAACATATAAACAATATACTAGAGAAATGTACCAGCAGATAAGAACACCATGGTATATTTTTCCAAATTTTTGCGGTATCTTGCTTGATAATACATGTATGCGCTTATTCCAATCAAACCAAATCCGCTAATTAAACGACACTCTAAACAGTCAATGTTTGTAGACATTATACGATCTATCGTAAGAGATGTGATGTCGAATTCTTTGAGATCAATTTGTCAATAGACGGAGAATAATGCTGCCATACTGGTCACAAAGGCTTACAGGACCTAGGCCAATAAGAGTTTGCTCTAGCAGGTGGTGTTAATTGAACAGCTGACTATTTTTTTGCTATGCCATTAGTGTATAATACTTTCTTTGGCCTGTCACAGTAACAATATGACACACTTTGAATTAATGGGCCTTGGTTAATGCGGATTGTCAATTCGCTCTGGTCTATGGATTTGCCTGGATTAGCTTATAATGCTTTCTTTTTTAAACCGCCTATGACATATTCTTGTATTAATGCGCCTTGGTCTATGCAAACCGAATTGATTGCAACAAAACCGAAAATACAATTGTCAAACTCCTTATGAAAATATTAACGGAAAAATTTTTGTGTATTTTTATATTATAGAGTTTGACAATCGTCTCTACTAAGCTGGCACTTCTTGAAAAAAATGCATCAAATCATTTTTAACAAAGCACTTATTAACTGTTTTTCCATACAACAAAAACGTTCATGAATTTAGATCTCAAATCGTAAAAAATGTATGAAAATTCGCATAACACCAAGGCGAATCTTTATTCTAAATTCAATATATTATTAACACATGACAATTCGATTCCTACCGTTAAAGGTCTATGCTACTCTATAAAATAAACCATTATTATACTAATGTAACTGTCAAACCCTATACGTGAAAAAATCATAAACATTTCTTTATATGGAGTTTGACAATGTCAGATTTACACACGGATGGTTAAAGTTAATGCTGGTTAAGTTTTGCAGGGTTGAATTAATGATTTAATGAAT
Organism: Germaria angustata; assembly: GCA_963681545.1. Taxonomy (NCBI): domain Eukaryota; kingdom Metazoa; phylum Arthropoda; class Insecta; order Diptera; family Tachinidae; genus Germaria; species Germaria angustata. The sequence goes on along the minus strand of OY812998.1, from coordinate 138,088,586 downwards.
TTAGCTAATAATCAGATGTATTTGAGCACCACCACAGATGTGAATGTGGGTCGTTGTCTATGGTATTTGAAAAACATATGTATAAATAAAAGTGCATATGAATTAATATATTTGTGTCATTGTCCTCAAAAGTGTTGAAATAAGCGCAAATTAGTAAGGAAGATATAATTGAGTCATATTATAATGGTTAGTTTGAACCCAGACAGAACAAATATGAATATTGTAAGTGTAATTCATGCATAACATTAATTTGGGAGTAATAGATAGTGTTGAATGAGAATTTAATTATGTATGTGTATATCTACATATGTGTATGCTAAAGGGCGCACAGTACATGGATGACGTATTGGGAGAATCGTCAACGGTTTCGAACACTATGGGAAGCGACACTGAACCTATACTTTCTTCAATTGGAAGTAATTATTATAAAAAATTAAATACTGTAGCCGCTTACAGGTATATATCAATTTCTCGAACATAAAATTGCTTAAAACAGTATAGATATGTATGTACATACATAAACGACTTTCTTTTTTTTTTAGTATCCATTGGTTTATATCCTCAGTTATATCATTTGTAGGAGTTCTGATGGCTGCTATGTGGCCAGAAGAAAAACGAGATGAAGCATACTTCATAATGACATGTATGCGTGTGGCATTCTGGATCTTAACTTTTGTAAGTATTCCGAATACAAAAATATGAATTTTCCATAGTTAAAAACACATTCTCTTTAATAACCGATTCTTTTGAGTTCGAATAGGTGCATATACATGTTTCATATTTGTAACGGTTTGGTTTTGGTCTTTTAGCTTTGAAAAACGAAAGGAAATGCTGAAAATATTTATTTTCTCTCTTAAAAGATTTCAAGAAATATTCATTGAAAATTCACTAAGTAAATGAAATGAACGAGTTTTTCTGGACGTAATGGTTTTTAATCCACGTTAATTAATATTAGTAGTTTAATGTTCGTAACATATCTAATCAAGAATTATTCTTTGGCTCTGTTTGTAAATTCATTTTTTCTTTGTTTTTCGGTTGCTTGAGGTCTTCTGTTGGAGTTTGTAGCGTTTCTACTGCCGGTGTTTAAGTTGTTGCTCTTCTTTATAGGTACATTTATTAATGGTTTTATATTGTAATATATTTTGATGATGCAAGGAAAGGAGGCATTTTCTATTTTTAGCACGATGTGAGCGACGAAGAGTTTGCACATTCTATTTTAGTGTAGATCATGAATTGATCATAAAGGGGCTTTTGCAGATTTTTTTGTATAGCATAATTTAAAAGAGGTTTTACATACGTTGTATTGGGAAAGGTTTATAGGGTTCCACTTTACATAATAGATTTTTGTTCCTTTTAGCAGAGATTATTGTGGGGAATTCAAAATATGAAGAGGTATGTTGGATGTTTACACCCTGACTCTTGAGTCTTTCAGTAATCTCTTGTTCCGTCAGATCACGTAGGTATAGGGCGAATATCGCACACTTAATGATTTTCAAAAAGCTCTCAATAGGACATTAACCAATTAAAAATTTACTGCTTTTATTGCATTTATTTATTTATTTTTTGTAAGAATAAGTGGATTTCCCATCTGTTGTAAAGCTTCTTTTTTGTGGTGATTGAGTAGTTATTACTTCCAAAGCTTTAGAATACAAAAATATATTGTGGTAATAAATAGGCTGGTCTGCCATTTTGCTTTTTGTTACTACATGTTTACTTTCGCTCCGTTTTTGGAAATTTAAAAGCGTTGTTAACTTGCTATTCGATTTTTTACGCTTAGAGGGTGGATCCGTATCTAAATTTGAGCAATAAGTTCCTCCCGAGGAGGAAATACATATTTAAGTAAATACATATTTATCTATTTTTACCATTTTACTGTTCGTACATGTATATGAATTTAATTCTTTCAAGAAATTTTTAATTTAGTTTAATTATAATTTACTGATTATCAGTTATTTATTTGACATTGTTCTTTTTCCATATTGTTTTGTAAAAATTTTTTATATCAAAATTACATAGAAAATATCTCCGTAACACATGTTACAAACTAAAATTCTTAATATTTTTGCAACTGTTTAGTTGTTTGATCATTTGATACGAAAACGGCACAATGAATTGCGAATGAACGGTTATCACGACTTCCATCGCTGTATGGTGATGCAGAATGGTATCGCTTTAAATGTTGTATCCGCTTGGAATTCAGTATTATTGATGATACAAGCTTTATTGCATAATTATTATGAAGCGCAAATTTGGGACAGTTGGTTCACCCCTGTAACATGTATCGTAATGTTCCAAATATCTGAAACACTGATTCTGCTAACGACACACACCGCATATATAGGTAAAATTGATATAATTAATAATTAAATATTCAGCAATAAGGCATAAATTTGCAGTAAAACTTAAAATCAGATTTTATTATTCGTTAAAAAGAAAATAAAACAGGCATTAAAAAATTCCTTAACTTGTAAATATGTATATAAGTATGTATGTCATCTATTTTCCATTCTTATTTTCCATTTTATTTTCTCCAATAAAATACTGCCTTTGACGTATAAACAATTAGAACTCGAATACAACGGAGGATTACAACGTGTTTTATTTTCTGCTTTTGATTTTTATAAAAAGTGAATTAATAAAAATTTCGAATTTATGCCCTAGTGTTTAACAAGTGCGATATGCACGAATGTATAAAATAATTATAGTCTCATATTTGCAGTAAAAGTTCATAAATTTAATAATAATTCGAGCTGTCCAGATGCTTTGGCTGGTGCTAATACTGTTGCTGGATCCTTAGGACTTATGCAACCAGGCGGAAATGTTGCAGAGTTATTGGAGAAACAGGTACATTTTACTTATCTTTATTAAATTAAATAATTCGGCATTTCTTAAACATCCCATTACAGGCCGATCTTATTGCCTACCTTAAGGACCACAATCAGAAGTTAAATCAAAAATTGCACCAAATGCAATTAAGTTCTCGTGTAACACACTGAAATTAACTCAATCAAGTCTTATACGAGTCGGTTTTTTCGACAATATCTTCAGTCTAGTGAAAATAATAAAACATGCTCAGCTGTGCTATTTCTGATAGATGGACTCTAAGCCCTTTTTCACATTAAACGGCTCCAACGTACATACATATGTATATTACATGAATATTAATTTTAAGTTTGTTACATTTTTAATCAAAACAACATTTTACTAATTGGTTTGTTTATTTCTTTATTATCATTATTGCTATTAAAGATGACGCGACACTATTTGCTTTGTTAGCATAGTTGAATAATCTAAACATTTTCGGTCGGCTTCGGTCAATGAAAAAGAATGAAACATGTGTACAAACGAATTACTTTTAAATTCATATTTGTAAATATGTATTTTTATACTACACATATTGAAGTAATAGACCATTTAATCTGTTATTAAACATATTCAAATAAATTTAAAAAATTAATCTAAAATATGTTTTTTTACGGAATTATTTTACTCCCAATAGAGAAAGAACTTTATTTTTCTATTAGTTTATTCGTGTTTGCGTTTTTTAAGCAATAACTTGGTATTTCGGTTATTTTCATAGTATTATCCTTCGCTGAAGTGATAATCTGAAAAAATCAAACAAAAAATTTTAATAAACATTAATATTAGATGTTCAATAATTGCAATTACTAATAAAAACACATTTTCTTACCTTATCTTCTACAACTTCCAAAGTTAATATCATTTTACCAGATCCAGCTAGGCGCCCTACTTGTTTACTCGTAGATTTGTCCAATATATAAATAAAACCATCATAACATCCGACAAATATATATTTATTGTTGTACATTTGCATACTGACTGCTCCATTGCCACAGGTCATTAAACCCAAATATTGTCCACTCTTTAAGAATCGTACATTAATTGTTTTTATTACTTGAGATAATTTTCATTGATCACTTACCGCAAAATCATATTTTCGGACTTCTTTCTTTTGTGTCCCACAAAAGAGTACACCGTCATTCAACAATATACTGTATATATTAATCGATTCCGGTACATCAAATGTACGTAGGAGAAGGCCAGATGTAGCATCCCTTAAATGAATTAGATTGCCTTTGGAAGACACGATAAGAATTTTGCGAACGCCTTCTTTTGTAGCATTAATTGATATGATTGATGAGTCTGTCGAACATAGAGGTTTTTCCGCCAAGCAATTTGTCTACAAAAGTTAACATAATTTATGTACATTAGGCTTATTTCTTACATGTACGTATATACATATCTAATTGAAAATAATTAAAATATCTATTATAGTTAAGAAGAGCAGAGATCAGTGTAAATTGTTTTGCGACATTGCAACTCGACGTATTGCAAGTTATTTTCTTTCTATCCAACAGCACAATATACAAATTTACACTTGCCACATCATTGTATTTTTGCATTACTAAAAATAGTGAAACGTTTTCGCGATGTGAATTGCATTGTCATCTAACTGTTGACACAATTTATATTTATAGATTTGAACAATATATTCGCTTAGTGTGTGAAAGAAGACAAATATAGGGAAAACCAAGTAATCCAAATAGAGAAATGCAACTTAAATCATTATTATTGATTAATAATTTGCAAAACTTTTTTATTCTGCAAATGGAAAATTTCACAAAATAAGCCCTAATTGTATGATATGTTTGAGTGATGGCATCAGTTAATATTTCCAGAAATTGATCAGAAACCTGATCGTAAGTTTAAATATGCGCTTTCGGCGTCGGGGAAGGTTAATTGTTCGCGCTACCTGGAAAATAAGGGATTACCTCGTAAACTACAAGGAATACTTTGTAAGGAAAATTTCCTAAAAACTTTTTTATAGATAAAATTGTTACTACTTACGCAAATAAATGTTTGTTGTAAATTTTATAAATTTGTTACATAAAAGTTATAGAAGAAAAATATTAAAATGAAAATTGCGGAAACTCGTTTTTATTGATTTTTAGCGAAAGTTTTATTAAAATGTTTTTATAGAGCTTCTTTTAACAAAAGGCTTTTTATGTATGTATGACTTTCTTCATTCCTTGCGGTGTTTTCGAGCCTCAAAGTCCGCAAATTGAAAGCCTGATTTAAAATTTTCTGCAAATATTGATATGATATCTGTATATTGCTGTAAGAAAAAAATGTTTAAAAATTCAAACTTTTTAAACACTTGTTTATTTCATAATTTTGGTAAGTTATTTGCATAATCCAATATTAATGTTATTAAAATAATACTTTATAATTTGAAGTCATCTCTTCAAAAATGAATTTAGGGAACTTTTGTAATATGAAAAAGAATAAATCTCAATAAAACAAATTATTAACAACTATTTTTTCAGCATATTGCTGCTTTGCAGTAATACATTGCAACTTGTTGCTAAATGCAACCTTCAAAAGTCTGACAATGCATTCTGTTCCCAAACGCATCAGTGTTGCTATCGATACGCAGGGATGAGCAAATTGGTTATCCTTTAAAATGTATGCAATAAATCAACACGATATCAATACTCGTACGATATTGATGCATTGTGAGCATACGTTTAGGTCAGCCACATTTTCTCATTTTAGAAGTCCTGGCAATAAGAAAGTACATACATATGTCAGTTAAATTTGTTATTGAGACAGAGGAAGTCTAGCATTTCCTAACGACACCACTTTTAAATCTGATGACAAAGAAAAATATGTTTATGTGTAAAAAAATCGTGGGGTTTCCAAATCCAGCACTGGTTTACTTATTGGACTCTTTAAAGTATAGTCAACCGGATATATGGCAATTAACCCAATACCTTTAAAATAATTAATCTTAGAAGGACTCAATAATAAATAATATGATTTCTTAAAAATTTATTGTTTGTTTTGGCTTTAGCTGCTCAAATGTCAAATTTTTTTGGTCGCTAAACCAAATGGCCAGTGAAAACATTCAACTTCATATGTTTATGCCAAAATATTCAAATACAATAAGCGAATTCTCTATCGTATATGAATATTAAAAAAATACATAATTACAATTAATTAGTCAGGCATGTTCTGAAATCACGGTGATTTTAAATCACTAACGATTTTGAAATCACGAGATTGATATTTTGGTGTTCTGAAAATCACGAGAATTTTAATTTTTAGTAGTGATTTTCATTTTCTAAATCACGAGCTAACAGCTGATTTGCTTTGTTTATATTTAAAATTTTTTATATTTAAGTGATTAATCAGAAAAATATAACAAATTTAAGAGCTAAATTGTGAGTGTCGTTAGTTATTTCAGAAAATAAAAGTGAAAAAAATGCCTGGAGCAACCTTTTTAGCAATTTAGCAAATTCTAACAATTGTACACTAAATATAAAGCGTCTATCTAAATTTATAAATTTTAAAGTTTTTCTTTGTAAAATAATAGATTTTATTACTAAAACAAATAAAGAACCAATCATATTAAGTGTATGTAATCATTTTATTATCGAAATCAAACCAATATGTTAAAAAACGCAAAGTGATTTGATATTGTCAGACATTAATCTGACCGGTTTTAAATCACGAGATTTAAAATTTTTTTGTGCGCAGAACACCTTTTCAGTGATTTCAAATCACTTTAGGATAAAGTGATTTTCAGAACATGCCTGAGTATTTCAAATAAAGATTTCAATTATAAGATGGTCATGGATGACAGTGTGTCTTTTTAAAAAAAGGGGTTTCAAAAGTTTGTGTATTATATATTGATTTATTTATGTTAGATAAATGTTTAAGATATTAATTTATTGATGTAATATAATAATCGTGAATTACGAGTCCCTGGATAAAGTAAAAAAAAAAATACGAAACGTCGGGAAAATATGAAATAAAAAACTTTGAATTTTTATTGTCATAAAAACATGTTAGGCCTGATTAGCTAAACAAAATAAGAAACTAACATAATGATTTCATTTTTCGTTTTGCCTGATAAATACCAAAGAGCGTCTTAATTGTTGCAGTACATGTTGCAGTAAAAATAAAATAGACTCATCTTGAGTTTGTTGTGCTGTTCCTATAAAAGCACTCTAAGCCTGCTATCATTATGTATTTTGTAATACTCTTATACGATTGAATTCTCATTTTGTATATGTTGGCTTTTGTGTAAATATAGAAGGTTGAATATTTACAAACCGGTTAAAGTTCACCACAGAATATACACAGAATACCCAACTTTGACGTATAAAAAGGGTCCGAATCATATTTTGCATAAACTTTGTATAACGTGCATAAAGTTTGTGTGAAGAGATATCTATATAAAAACAAATAGCTTTGCTATCTCTTTTACACAAACTTTATGCACGTTTTCAAAGTTGTCGGGTCTAGGTAGTTTATGAAGTTCACTGATGATTTGGTTTAGCGGTCAATGAAATGCCGGCATATGAACAGTTAAATCCACAAAAACAATAAAGCTTTGAACCCATAATTGTTTAAACGATTGGCTTTGTTTGCCTTTATACATATGATGCTTAGTGCAAAGCATAATGTCACATACTGAATTCTCATATTTTTTTTAATTATAATTAAAAATAAATTAGGTTAGGTTAGGTTAGGTTGATTGGAGGGGTATTGTCAGCCCATGTCATACGACATACACCTAAGCCAGTGAAGGCTTGTTGTGCGCTCCTTTGATTTTAACCATAATACATTGACCCAAAGGTCTAGAGAAACTCCGTGTCACTCACAAAGTTCCTTAATTTCCTCCAGCATATTCCCCGTAATCGGCTTATGTCCGGTAAGATGTCACCCCCAAGATATCGGGATCTTATTTGTGAGAAGGCGGGGCATTGGCACAAATAGTGTTCCAACGTTTCGCTCTCCTCCCCACATGCTCTACATTCATCTCATCCCGCTATTCCTATGCGTTTAAGATGTGCCAGTAGCTGAGAGTGCCCTGTGACAACTCCCATTATTCTACTTAGTTCGAGCTTACTAAGTTTTAGCAGCTCCCTCGTTCTTCTCTCGTCTGGATCTCCCCATAGAATTTTTGTATTGATTCCCATGGTTCCGTTATTCCAGAGAGTTGAATGGGCCCTATGTGCCCAAGTCTTTAGCTCGGATTTAACTGCATCGAAGGGTTTCGCGCATTCCAAGCTTATATTACCTAACTCTATTGCCCTAGAAGCAAGTGAGTTTGCCCTCTCATTTCCAGTTATCCCCGCGTGCCCTGGCACCCATATGATGTGACCTTCACCATGTGTCGAGTAACTGTTAATAGCGTTTTTGCAATCCCAAACTGTACGTGATTTAGTGCGTTCCTTTGAGATTGCTCTAATGGCCATCTGACTATCTGTGAATATATTCACAAGTCCTGACCTCCCCATTACGTTGAGTTCCCTGATACACTCCGTAAAAAAAAATAAATTAACAAAAATTATTTGATATTTTGTTATCCAATAACTTACGATATTTCTTACTACCTAAACTATTTTAAATTTATTTTTTGCCTTGCAGACGTTTGGAAATAGAGATAAGAAGAAAACAAGTGATATGTTAAAATAAATATGGCCACTATTGTACAGTGGATTTCGGTCATTAACGTACTAAATGGCAATTTAGTTTGTTATAGACGTACACAGTTCGTTATAAGTGGAATAAATAATATCAGTTCTATAAATCGGGCCATTTTTGAAATCGAATGATTTCTTTAAAGCGTGTGATTTAGGGCATTCGAAGTTAAAATTTAATATTTAAAACGTAATAAAAATGTAGATATTGCTTTAAAGTGATTTTTGTTATGATCCCTCCAAAACTGTGAATTTAATTATCAAAGTAGATTTTTCTTCCAAAATATAAAGAAACTATAGGGTGTTCTCATATTTTTTAACTTAAATATATTAGTGCATATACTCACTTTCACATACTAATTGTATTTTTCGTGCTTCTACATTTATTTATCAGAATTACAATACCTCTGAACAGGTTTGTATACTCGGTTTTAAAACGAGAAAAATTATGTGAATTCGATTGAGAGAACACCAAAAATGTGAATGCGTTTTAAAAATGAGAAATTTTATCGGATTCGATTTACAGAACAGGGCTGTATACATACATATATTATTTTTTTTTTTCAATAAACAAAAGTGAGCAACATTGAAATAGATAAAAAAAATTTGCCTTGTTTTCCGATATATTTTAACGAATATAAGACATTTATATTCAAAAATATTTATTTTGGTAGTTATTTACTATTATTTGGTAATGATATCTAAGAAATATTTGTACAAAATTGTTGGGACCGGACGGAGAAAATGTTCGTTTTATGCGATAATTCGTTATAACCGCTGTACGTTAGAACTAACCTCCAATGTATGTTGCTATAATAGAAATCTCAAACAATTATGTTAGAAATCAGAAACCGTTGATTTTTGTATTAGAAAATGTTATTTTCAAAAATGTTGTTTTTACAGCGAACAATTTCTATATTTTTTAATTTCAAAAACATCCATCTGATAACAAAAATGGGAGGCAAAGAAAAAGTATGGCTCTTCCTCTTGCGAGCCTCTTTACCTTTAAGGATATATACATATGTATATATGTACATAAGTATGTATGTATATAATTTGTATAAAATATAAGAACTATTGCATTCAATCTAAAATGTTGGTATTGGACTTATTTTGAACTGATGCACCACTAAATTGCTCCTACAATATTTTAATAGAAAAATGTTAGTCGCACCCATTTATATTTTTTGCTCGATTATGTTTATTTAAATGTGTTTAGTAAATACCAACAATATCATTATACATACTGAACAACAAAGACAGCAAGCAGTATGCAGTGCATGTAGTTATTATTATTGTGCCTAAAAATAACAACACAATAAGAAACAATATTGCAACTAACTGTTCGAAACAGCCAATAAGAAACAAGAATAACGCCTACAAAAAAAATCAGCAATATTATTTTCCAGACGGAACAGCTTTAACAAAATAAAACCAACCAGAGAGAAAACCCCTAAGAAATATATATATGTATATGTAAGTACTCAAGTGCAATAATTTTATATACATACATTTTAGACACATACATACAAATGTGTATATAATAGATACATTAGTATGTACATATCTATGCTCAAGTTTATTATTGCTAAACTTAACAACACAAAACCAGTTTTATAGAAAATAAAATAGTGTACACACATGCATGCACGTTCCATGTATGAATATACATCTACTTATACATGTACTACGTACGTACGTATATACTTATGTGTGTAAGTATGTGCATACTTATGAACGAACAAGGAGGGTATTGTTCCCTGCACATATACACATACTTATTTATGTAAGTAGTAAGTACTGCTGAAGCTATTAAAATGTCTATAAAATAATTAAATAAACTATAGAAAAACTACTAACTTAATACTTTTTTATTCAAAATGTACGAGTATATTGCAACCGCAAGTGCAAGAGGAGGGAAGACATGCGCACTTAGAATTATATCCAAAACAATGCATTCTGTGGGAAATACGAAAACACAAGAGAGTGAGAGCATGAGATTGTTTACCAAACAAAAAGGAGGTGGTGGTGTAAATATTGTACCAGTATTTATTGAATGCTGTTGTTGTCTTGCTTTTGTTTACAAGCATACAATTTCTCACTGTGAGAAAAAGTTCTATTTGTCAATATGTGCATGTAGAATAAATGCATGTGTATGTGGTATATAAGAAAAATGCAGCAGGCAATGTTTGTATATTTATAAATAAATGCAAAACAATGGATGTATATATGCATATGTTTGTACATACATATGTATTGTATTGTACGGTTGTTTTTGTGCCAAACATTTAAATGGCTTTGTATAGATCAATACAATAAATACAGATTAAAAATACTCTTCAAACTCGTAAATGTTTATACTTAAGATGACTCCTCCTTAATAGTAGAGCGGGCCAGCATGCCCTCTTATGCCATTTTATACGCACACATTCATACATACGTGTACATATGTACATGTTGTCCATACGTATTTAAGCCTTTATTGTTTATTTATTTACAATAGTTCTTGCCCAAAATTTATGTTAGAATCTTTTGGAACTACTTTGCAACATGTTCATATGCATGTATGCGTGCTTGTTTTGTGTTGGGTGTATACATATATTCCATTAAAAAACATTGTAAGTTTTTTTCTGGATGAACTGTTTCATTAAAAACGCATGATTGGAAATTATGGGTTCAGTTTTGAATAAATGACTGGTTCAAATAAATATTTATAACCAATGAAATGTTTAATTCGCCAGATTCTTAAACCATATTTTTTAAAAGTTCCAATAAGATAAACTAGCAAAACGGAAGCTCAAAAATATCGTTTTATTTAATTTAGAATGCATCAAAGTCATAAAAACTCATTTTATTTTGAAATCCTTTCACACTTTTTGTTGAACATATGTGAATAGTATCTTGTTTAAATGACAATGCAATCTATTGCTAAATTTGTTCACGAATACGTTTACAAAATTTTTTTAAATTTGCTTTACCAGTTATAGAAATAATAAACATTTCAATGGTTTTTAAGGTTCATACATTGCCTTAATGCTATGTAAGTACATATGTCCGTAAGTACTAATAACACATTCTATATGTTTATAATTTAGCACTGAAATCGTTTGTATCGATATAAATATAAAAAATAGTAATGATAAATATTCACTGAAATAACACATCTTTTAAATTGTCTTTGGAATTAAAAGTAAAAAACAAAACAACAAACAAAATTATAAACTGTTGAAGGTATTTACGTTAAACTGTATATATTGTTAACCAAATGTATTAGATAATTTTTATTTACACAGCGAAAGTAAACTTGACTACTAGCTGGTGGACATGCGTACCCGAGTTTACCACTGGGAAAGGTTTTGTTCAAATATAATTACTTTTCAAACTAATATTCATTGAAAGAATAATATGAAATTTTTTAATTCTTCTTCATATTTTGAGTTATGAACGAAGTTTGTATCTATATTTTGTCCTATACAGGTCTACATTATATTATTAATTTTGAACTTTACTAGCAAAGTGGAAGAAAAAGTAACAAAACCAATATCTCCACACTTTTAATTATTCATTTTTATTAATTATTGATCTTTGCACTTTTTGATGCACTTTTATAGACAACTTGTTTTAGGTTTTTTTGCCTGAGATATTTCACTTATAAACGAAATTTTATGTTCACAATTACATTTTAGAAAAGCTTTGAAAACATTCGAAATATATTTGATACTAAGATGTGTTGGGAACTTGGATGACGTAAGTGGAATAATTGCCCTTTTCAATGATCTATGAACACATGAGCAAAAATAAGTCACTACAACGCTCGACTTCATTTTATAGTTCACATTTCCGAGACACTTATAAGATTTTTTAGTGAATCAGACCCGATCAGTGTTATATCCAACCCACATCCAGAAAATATTTTAAGGGCCATCAACTTTCATAAGACTAATAACATCTATAATCTATCTTAAATAGCATTGAATTTACGCCATAAACCCAACTGGGACAAATGACGAAACTCGCGCGGCACGCCGGATTCGTCCATATTTTTTTTGTGTAAATTTGCCGATGGAATCACAATTTGGACAAGAAAAAGGTTTTTAATATCCTTTGAATTTGTATTGTTTATAAAATAGTAACAAAAGCTTTTTGTTTGTTGTGGCTTTAGTGACTATATGTAGATACTTCATTGGTGTTAACCAAATCTACAGTGAACTGAAATGACAATTAATTTTAAAAATATATATTAATTAATTTTTTGTTACTATTATTATTATATTATTATTATAAATTTATCGCACAGTTCGGCACACACTTAGTAGCTATTGCTCTTTCCGCCAATATTACCTTATAATTTTAGTTCTAATTTAATTTTTAATCAATACAATGTATCAATAAATATAACAAACTAATCCCATACAAGTTTCGCATGTATATTGCTTTTCTTTACAGAAACTACGAAGCCATTTTAGTTTACCTGCGGAAACACCGAGTCTTTGGCAGTACTCAAATGCTTTGATGCTCTCTAAAACTACTCGTAATCTATGCTGAAACATGTCCCTAAATATAAGTACGTGTAATTGCAAAGCACAGATCCTCGCTTTAGTTACTTATTTCATTATTATTATTATTATTATTATTATTATTGCGCCATAATACTCTGCGCACTGCAACCCATAGGATCTTCTTTCACAGCCTTTATGTTCACTGTTGCAAGTCGAAGCTACAGATGAAACCTATCAGACTGCGAAGTTTAGCACTTTGTTCGTATATTAAAAACTCTCAGTGCTTTAAAAGTTAAGTATTATTAAATACATTTTCTATTTACTTTAGTATTTTTTTTATTGGTAAATGTTTTTTTTTAGATGTATGTACACATTTTAAAGATTAATTGTTAAAGATTTTGGCAAATATTTTTGTTTTTTAATTCATAACGCGGAATAATTGCAGTTGGAAAATGTACGCTTTTTCATATAGCAAACTTTTTTTTCAACTATCAGAAGAAAGTTTATGGTCGAAAATCCTTGACAATGACGGGTAAGTGCAGCCTCTGACCTGAGAATACTTGTATGAATATGTGTGTGAACAAGGTTGTTAAGTTTAGAATTAAAAAAAAACAGTTAAAGTTTAAAGTTATACCACCGTTCCAAACTCTCTAAATTTGTTTGTTGTGGCTTTAGCTGTTCATATACCGACATTTCATTGGTGGCTAACCCAATATTTCATTTATTTTATTTTTACATGTATGTCTACGTTTGTATATAAGAGGAGATAAAATTTAATAATAATAGACATTGTTTATTTTACTTTTTCGATAATTTTTAAATATCAACGTTATGTACTATTATTTAAGCTGAAAGTGTTTTCAAATAAAGTTAAAATAATAAAATATCCTGGTGGGAAATTGCAGCAATCAATATCGATCCAAATTTCAACACATTTCAAGAAAATTTTGTTTCAAATTTTGTCTATATATATCGATATGCAAAAAAACTATTTTCATTTTCAAAAATCTCAAGCTTAAATAATATATGCAGTTCACGAATACATTTTCATAAAACATATCAAAAAAAGTAGTCTTTAACTTTCTATTCGATAAAATAAGTTGCAAAAGATTTTAACTATTTATTGTGGTTCTCTCGAAATGAAAAAATGCTCCAAAAAAATATGTACATACATATTTACAACAGTGATTCAATTATAATTGACAAAGCCAAGCGAAATTTATTCTGAAAACATAAATCAAATCTAATAAATTGTGTTTCTCATAAACATTTTCAAACATTTGATAAAGAAAGCAACTTATGAATTTCTATACATTTGTTTAATGAAAAACAAGGAAAATTCATGAGGTAGAATCGACTTGGTGAAAATTTTTGAAATTTTGTTTTGTTCTGCATGCAAATTTTAGTTGACCATAATTCTTAGCAGCACTAGATATTCCCTCTATAATCTACTCACAATATATTTTGCTACTATATATTAATATTTTTAAACTTTTAGTTTGATTCACATACAATTTGATGTATCAGTAGATGATGAGTTAAATTTTTAGAATATTTTTCGGGAAAATATCCAGCTTTATCACAGAGAGCGCTAATTATTTAATAATTTATAAAAATTTTTCATTCATTTTCTATAGATTTGTTTGTCACATAAAAAATAACAAGCACTAGAAATGAATACTTTAAAAGCGCTAAAAAAGTATTAAAAGCACCAATTTGACAACTCAATTTTTGAATAAGGATATAATGAGAGAATCCACAAAGTGTGTGTGTGTATGTGTGGTAGAGAGGGGAAATGAGATTTTTTTTTGTGGCTGCTTAGCTTTTGTTTGTATTGTTTTATTTCTTGCATTTTTGGGCATTAGCTTCTGTTGAAGCACGTAGTCAGTGGGGAAAAGATTTATAAACAGCAAATGCACCAAAAGACTATAAATGTACGTGCATATACATAAATGTGTGTGTGTGTGTGTGTGTGTGAATGTGTGTATTTAAAATATATATATGTACATCCATTCCCTGTTCGTAGTAGATACAGTGTAGGTTTTCCATTTGTATTTGTTTTCAACTAAATATATACAAAACAAGCAGTTTATTTCATCCACAGACAACAACTCCACCTTAAAAGAGGTGTTTTCTATAACAAAATGCAGTTTAATAAAATTTCTTTTGCAATTCTGCGCTGATACTACGGGCAAATGTCTGAATCTATGTAATAAAATTTTTATTACACACGCAGGCATACATATGTACATACATATGTACATGTACATGCATACTTGTGCATGTATGCAGCAATGTGATATTTTTGTTTATTTATTTATATTATATTTATTCGCAACCCTTCTATATCATAACATTATGCAGTTTGAATACTATAACAAGGAATTGCAAAACTAATAGTTCAGTGCTCTATTTATTGATGTTGGAAAGAGATGGAATAGAAAGAACTTACATATTTTGACTTATATATACACATGTATCTGCATATAAAAATAATAAGGAGTGCTTGTATTTGCAGTTGCCTTTGTCATTTTGTTGTTTAGATTTATGCCGCTCTGACCATTAAATACAGTTGAATACTCGCATATAAAAGTATAAGGCAACAAATACCCAGTAAAAAATGACTTCTAAGCAAGTCGATAATATCCACAATGTGTGATCCAGAACTAGTAAAAATTTTGATCTTTTCCAATGATTTTAGGACAGACTTGTCACTGCAAGATGTTATGAACAAACGAAGTACTTTAAGTTTTGGGAGTGACATAGTCAAAAAGAGCTTTCTAAGAAGTAATGAAAAGGCAGATATTTCGCTGCGGAAAAAATTCAAACTGAGCTCATTTCCAAATGGTTTTAACATAGACTTGTAATTACAGCCTGATGTTTTGCGAGCAACAATTCAAAATCCCGTAAAAGTAGCGCAATTATGCAAAAACGCGGGAGGTGGCCATTTTCCCGATATAATTAATGTCCTTAATATAATCAAAATTTACACTTTCAAATAAACTTTTTATAAAAAGACAGCTCTTTTTCATTTATAGCAAAATGACAGCCAGTTAAAATTATGACATTATCTGTATTTTAATTGCCTTTTTATTAAATAGAATATTTAATTTACCCACAAGTTTTTCAATTTATTTTCAAATGTCTCCGCAATTTATTCACAATTAAAAGAATTTTGCGACACACCAAAATAAGTAGCTCAACTGCATTACCAACAACATCTGGTAAGTGAAGTCGCCATACTAGGACCGCAACAGTGATGACTTTTTTCACGAAAGTAAAATTATAATTAACATTGAAACTTATTAGTTGGTATATTTTACCCAACTGATCGATGAGAGTTTCAAAAAATTGTATTGTTGTTGTGGTTTTAGCTCCTCATTGACCGACATTTAATTGATCGCTAAAGCAAACCGCCAGTGAACTTTAAGCAAAACAAACAAATACAATATGAGAATTTTCTATCATATATGAATGTTACAAAATACGTAATGATAGTTGGCTTAGAATACTTTTACACGACAGCAGAACAAACTAAAGTAAGCCCACTTTGGGTGTCAATGATTGTATCTATCAGTCCAAACAAAAATAAAATCTTTATTTTAAATACTTAGTAAATATTGAAATTTATATAATTTTTTTTAAATTAATCGTTTTAACAATTAGTTGGAGAGAATATCCCAAATAATAAATTTCAATATTGAGTATTTAAAATAAAGATTTTATTTTTTGTTTTGGCTAAAATTCTGAATTGGCAATTTTTCCAAATGAAAATTTAATTGTGTGTAAAGTGCGAGTCAATAAAAAAAGAGAATTGCAAGTACACGCAACTAAGTATACCTTTCTATTTGTCTTTCCTCTCTACCCCACAAAATTAAGAATTGCAGCAACTGAAATTGCAAGGCGGGTACTAGGCGACTTGAATTTCGAAATCGATGTCGCACTCCACGAATAAACTGTGTAACTTTCGTCTTTACTTTAGTTTTAATAAACGAAATAAATAACACTTAAGTATACCGACAGCCATGAAAATTATAATCACGTCGTGCCAATAAATTTAAAATCGAACTTTATGAGTTTGGCATATCAAAATAAAATAAAACAAAACAAAATATCCGCCATATTATTGTATTTGAGTTGTTCGTTTGAATATACATTGTACAAGTACTTGTATGCGTATATGGTGATGGCATGTACGAGTATCGAGCATGAGGGAACATAAAAAATAGATTAACTTGATATTTTCAGTTCGCAACTAACAACACTTTCAAAGTCAGGAAGGTAAGAATTACTTTTTATTTTAATTTATTGTCTCTTCTTCTTAAATATTTCATGACTTTGTTAATGTTACAAATTATATTTAGAGTTTTTGTTTTTGTCTAGACTTTTAAGCTAAAAAAGATTTAAAAGGTTTATACATGATTTTTTTTTAATATTACAAACATACCATATACGACGTATGTACAAACATATATTTTTCATACTTACAGCAACATTATAGGTATAAATATTTCCCCATCTACTGCCAATGTATGCGATATCCCACTTTATATCGATAGATTGCAGAGGTTCTTGAAGATAAACCGATTGTATATCCAATGCGAAATTCTAATATGAAAAAAAAATAAGACGATAAAACATACAAAATTATATTTATTTGATATTCAAAGAACTAAGTTTGCTTTAATAATATTTTTGAATACAATTTTAGTATAAAAAAAGAAAAAATTTTCGACAAGAAAATTTCAAACTAGAGCTAAATTTTATTGAGTCTTTTTTGCTTTTAAGAAAAAGCAAACATAGAATTAAAATGTATTATCCTAAATCAAAATATGAAGATTTATTAAAAGTAAATAACTTTAATATTATTTTAAAACAAAACTAAATTAAATAGATTACGCCCTTGCTCCCGAGGTCTGCTTTGAGAGGGTATCTCCTTAAAATTATCTTACAAACTAAAATTGTTTTTTCCTCTGTCTAAAGCAAATTTTAATTTCAGAAACTGTTTGTTTGAAATCGGACGGGCAATTCGACGCCCCGAAATATTAATTATCGCATAATCCATTAAAAAAAATTATTTCAAAGCGCAGCTTGCAGCTTGGAGGTGTTTCAATCTTTCCTGGAAGTAAAATATAAACTAGAAATGGATTATATGGCATTCTAAACCAACCAACTTCGGTTTTGTAATAATGAACGTTGAAAAAACGTTATTCTGAGGCTGATAAAATCCATAAAAACAAGACATTTTTGAAGTTGACACTATTCTTAAGTATTAGTTGTTGTTGCCATTTGCTTAGATTATATACTTTTGTGTGTTAACAAAATTTATAATTATTGGCCATTTTGAAACTTTCTGAACACAAGTATTTCATTAGGTTTTGTTTGTTCAATTCAGTACTGGCTCTGGTAAGCGCGGGATGTATGAAAGAATGTCAAACAGAATGAATTTGTTTTTACAAAATGAAAGATGGCCTTAAAAAATTATAAATTCCACGATCATTTTGTGTAAAAGACATAATATTGTTGCAAAATATTGTTAAATTAAAAAAGTTATATTTTTGAAAATTTAGCAAGTGATTTGAAATAGACATTCGCTGTTTCAAATCACGAGACTACAAAAATTTTCGTATACAGAACACCATTTCAGAAACTTGAAATCCCCTTTATGAAAATTGATGGAAATTTTCAGAACAGGCCGGACAACCATTGAACGGGATTTTTAGTCTTTAATTTTAAATTTCTTTTATTAATTTCTTTTTATTCAATCATTAAAAATAGTTATTCAAATTTGAAAATCTAAAGTCGTTTCATTCCATAGACAATTTTCGTTATGGAACTTATTGAGTTCTATGACATGACTGATACAGTAATTTGCTATTAGCGACCAAAAGCGCATTCCAAAACGAATAAATTAGCCAAAATAAAATATTTGGGTATGAAATTGTGTTTTCACGCGTTCTACAAATTGTTTGAACTTTTAGTATGTTACTGCGCTTTTGTTCTCATTTAGTCGAACTTCTGGAAGATTTATTTTAATGAGCAAACTCGTTTTTACTAATATTTGCCCGAGTTTGGACAAAATCTTCTAGAACAAACATTTTAAGGTTATACTGTACTGACTTCCCATCCTCTTTTATTTTGCTACAATATTTTCCCGGGAGCTTAAATTTATATATAAGCCCTAGTGATGACATGCGTAATAGATAATTAAGCCAAGCCTAATTTATCTTTTAAAGTCTTCACACCAGTTGCAATTTTCCATTCTGAGTGCAGAATTCAATATTTAAATTAAAAAGTTCCAATACAATCTATTCAATAGTTTTTAAGTATAAAAAAAATTCTTCAACTAACCTCTAGCAATGATTTTTTGAGATAACCATCCAAAGATGTCGTGTAGATGACTTTCCTTTCCGGACACAAGTGCATTTGAGTGATCGCTTCGCGATGTTTGGCAAAATGTGTCAGCTGTTTAAGGGTGGACACCTCGAACTTGTATAACTTTCCGTCTTCTGAAGAGGCAATTATGAACTCTTCGAATATTCGTACTTGTGTTATAGGATTTCGAATACCTTCAACGCTGCCAGTGGGCATATTTTTATATATTGATACATTTTTGCCATCGCCTTGAGGACTATCGTTGATTTCGGTTGTTGGTGGTTGTAGTGGTGATTGTTGTTGTTGTTGTTGTTGTGATTGCGATGGAATAGAAGGTTCGGAAGCAGCCGGAGATCGGATATTTTTCTCTGGAAGGTCAGAGTTGCATTCTGTTGATTCTTTAGTTACATTTTCTGGGGCGGAAGAAGTTAAAGTGTCTGACGATGCACATTTTGCAGCAGCTTGCAGAGTATTTTCTGGGGATTTACTATTTGCATTAGATTTCTTAGATCTATCCGATTTTCGTGGAGAGCTTTTTGGAGCGGTTGGTCTACGTTTTTTCGAAACTTGATCCATTGCGGCAGTCGGTGGTTGTTTGCGTTTTGCGGCTGCACTTTTTGTTTCCTTGCTGTTCTTTTTTTCCTTCTCCTTCCCCGTCTCCTTCTCCGTCTCCTTCTCCTTCTCCGTCTCCTTCTCCTTCTCCGTCTGTGTTTCCATCTCTGCCACCTGTTCCCTTTTGTCAGTAACTGCAACTGCATTTGAATTGTTTGTGGATCGGATTGTTGTTTCCATTTTGATGCTTTTAAACGATGACACAGATTCAAGGCGCCTAAAATCAGTCTCGATATTTTCACTGAAGCTTCTGTGATTCTTCATGGCAGTCGAAGTGACGTTGGCTGTCATTGCGGTGTTAAGAAGAATGAATTTCTCATTTTGCAGTTTAATGGTTAAAAGATCGGCTTCCATTTTGTCCTTTTGCAGTTTCAGTATCATTTCCTCCAAGTACATTTTCCTTTTATGTAGCTCCATTAGTTTGACATCAATTTCGCGAAGATTGTTAACAACCACTTCTCCTACGGGGCTCTGTTTTCTTAATTCCTCCAGATCGACAGTAGGAAACGGTGGCTGCTGATTGAAACTTACCGAAGAAATGCCCATAATAGTTGAGCCTAAGTTGCCGTTCAAAGTGGACGGCCCATTGCCGACGTAGTCTGAAGAGCAAAAACTGTGAATTGGAATTATTTGTTGTGACACTTTTTCTTCGGCATTACCACCACATTGGTGTGATGTTGTCAAATTGCCTGTTGTTGCTGCACTCTGTCCTTGAGCTGCTTGATGTTGCTCTTGCTGCTGTTGATTAATACAGTTTATTGGATTTTGTAAATGCGCTTCATCTTCATTAGGTTTTGCGTGGCCAGCATTTTTGTCTAAATTGTTTGATGTTTGCGGATGATGTTGTAAATTGTTTGCTTGATTTTCAGCTGTTGCTGATGATGGTTTTTGTGTGGAAGAGGGTTGTTTTTTCGTTTCATTCGCTTCTTGCATTGCGGCCTTCATTTCCTGTCGATACAGAGACAAGACTTTGTTCACACATTCTTGAATGTGTTTCTCGCCATCAGTGGCTGAAGACTTAAAATTTTCTGCCGCATTGACACTTTTTGCTTTTGCGGTGTCTGACAACTTTGATTTGGAAAGAGTTTTGCCATTAATAGTCATTTCTTTTTCATCATTTCCATTATTTGCTTCTCCCGAAGCATTTTTCGAAGATCCCTTTTTGGGGGAGTTCTCTGGCCTGCGAGAAGCTTTATTACCATCATCCATTTTAGCCACCTGTTTTTGTTTATTGAAAACATTAACGATTTCCTTCATTAGAAATTCTAACGCCATAGAACAGTCTGAGGATTTTAGGTTCTTCTGCACTTTGGCTATTTGCAGTTTTGAAAATTTGCCGCTGTTATAGTCGCTGGTGCAAATGCATGATATGAAATGCAATTTTGTGTTGACGGAAGTGGAATATTTGGTACGATAACGTTCTCGTAAATTTTCACTTAAGCTGGACAAGATTAACTTTTCGAAGCTGTCGACCACGTTTTCGGCATCTACTTTAAGTTTTAGACGTTTTCTTTTGGCCTCTACATCTTTAGAACTTTTTTTCGAAACGTCCGCTTCTGAATCGCTGGAAGATGTGGATGATGAAGATGATGACGACGATGAGGAAGAATCTGATGATGATGATGAAGAAGACTCCGAGGAGGAGGAGGATGAGGATATAAGATCCACCACTTCTACGACTTTCTTGGGAGACCGATGTCTTTTAGATTTGTGAGATTCTTTGCGCTTTGTTAATTTCTTTGATTTTGTGCGGTTCTCGCATGCTTTGGCTTTCTCCTCTGAAGGATTATTTGTGGAAATATTTTCTGTTTTTATTTCACATTTAACTCTTGGTGTAGGGAATGGTGGAAGCGGCTGCAGAGGGCTACCTTGATTTTCTAACGACTCACACAATTCTCCGTCTGTTGTGGCTGTCACGGCATAGTCGGAGGGTGATTTTGTAGTTGTTTGGTCAACAATTGGTGGTATTGCCTCTTCTGTGCAAGCGGTTACAATTTCCTCAATGGATTTAATATTATCATCTTTGGAAAATGGAAACAGTTCCAGACCCAAGGCTTTGCGTATTTCGTCGAAAACCACATCGGGTATATCGATAGCTTCAACTATTTCGTCGGGGATGAAGTCTGTGGTGATTGGATCTTTCGGTGGTTCTATATTCATGCTCTTCAGTTGCCTCCGGATTTCTTCGCGTAGTCTCTTCCTTGCCTGCATTTTGAGCGCTTCATCGTACTTTGTTTCACTGCTGTTTATAATATTTTTAATATTTATTTTATTCATCGTTACCAGTTTCTCGACTATGCGATCGGTGGTGCTATTTGTTTGACTGCTCGTTGAGGAGTTACTGCAGGTCGATACGTTGCGTTTACGTTTGATCAAATTCGGTTTGTATACAACTTTTTGTGGCGTATTTGAATGCTTTAGGGAGTTTTCAACCATTAGATTGTCGCCACTTGCTGAGGCCCAAAATTCTGTGGCGAGTAGGCGTGATAGTGGTATCAGGGATATTTTAGGCGTATGAAAATCAAAATGTTCAGTTTCGCTTGTTGTAGAACTGTTGTTGTGCCGTTGAGGACTTGATGCTGTTGTGTCTTGGATTAGTGCTGAAGTTATACTTTCTAATACTGTTTTAGGTTGTTCGATAATTTCATCAGTAGGCTCGATAAATTCATCTGCAGAATTGCTTGTTGTTACTGCTAAAGAACTGGATAAGTTTAATAGATTTTCAGTGCTCGAAATTAATATGTGTTCAGTTGGTTCATCCACTTGGATACTGGTATTCAAGGCAATGTCACCTAAATTAAGTGCTTCTAAATGATCATCCTTCGATGGTAGATTTTTCGTCTCTGGTTCTGGGATTAGTGGAATCAAATCATTGTCAGCTGCGTTCAATGTGGTTTCAAATTCGTTATTTTCGAAATTAACTTTCTCTGCATTATTTGGAGCGATACTTATTGTTCTAGGACTACCAGTTGTTTGTAAGATTTCGGTTCTAGCGCTGGAAGTTAAGCTGTTGGACTTTTTCTCTGAACTTGTTGTGGTTATAGATTCGTTATTTTGGAAATTAACTTCTTCTGTACTGTTTGCAGCAGTATGGGTTGCATTAATAGTACTAGATGTTTGTACGGTTTTCTTTTCACCTCTGGAGGTTAAGGTGTTAGATTTCTCTTCGGATCTTGTTGTGTACGCTTTATTCGATTTTTTCGTATGATATAAATCGTTGCCTTTCTTATTTTTTTCAATACTTTTTTGATGAAAATTCCTATCACTTTTATCGTGTTTTTCTCGACTCTGTATTAGTTTATCTTTCCTCTCTGAATTGGTACTTCGTTTTGTATTATTCGTCGTATGTTGTGTTGTATTTTTAATACGATCAGTTTCCTTAGTTTTACTGCTGGAATTGTTGTTCAAGCTGTTAAACCGAAATGAGTCTTCGGCATATGACGTGTCACGATCGAAATATTTGTGATTATTGTGATAATTATTTTTATTATGAAACGAGTTCCATCGATTATAGTTTTTGTCACTAATGGTTTTGTCGTAGTCCAACCAGCGTTTGTATGAATTGAAATTATTGTACTGTCCAAAATTATTTCTGTTGTATTCGCTGCATTCATGAACTTTCTGTAAGAAAAATTATTTGAACGTATAATAATAATTTAAACAAGTGTAATCGAAATCATTAGTACGTAGAGGAGTGGGACTGAAAAGTTTGAAAGTCCTTTGACTGTTGAGCTCTAAATAAAAATAAGATTTTTGTGTTTGTTTTGTAAATGTATTGGATTTTGAAACAAAATTTGATACTACAGGTTTTTCAGAAACGAAGAAGTGAAAAAAATTTTGCAACATTCGCAAAAATTAATTTTCTTGAGATAATGTTTATTAGTTAATTTCCAAAATTGTGCTATAGAAAAGGCGACTTTGCTCATGGCATATGACTCACAGCATTGCATTTTGACAAGTACTGGTCTCATCTTACATGTGTGAAGGGTGGAAAAATAAGTGTTAAAAATTTAATTTTCAAATGTCATACAATGTATTGAAAACGTGATAATTTTTCCGGACTGGTGCACATGAAAAATTTAATTCAATTTAGTTTAGCATAGAAACATGTTCTAATAATTGAAATTTTTTGTAACCAACAGGTGACAATGTCTTAATTCGGTATTGCACAAGCCATTCAAGTAATTTTGTTTAAATTTCACTAAGAAAATACAGACGTAGACCTTAAAAAGCAGGAGGATCTAAAACTAGCACCTCGGATAATTGATAATAAAAAAAATCTCCAATTTCTCTCATTTATTCATAGTTCGAATGATAGGGCTTGTCTATATGTATACTTATCTATCGTGTGTTTAACAAAAATATTAATCTGCTTGTAAAAGAAAAATTGGGTTAAAAAAGGTATTATTAGGCCTTATTTTTACTTTCCTAAAAAGTTGAAGTGATTACAACAAAATAAATTTTTTATAAGATCTATAAATATAACGCAAGTAATATAAATGTCACGTAATAAATAACGATAAGGAAGCATTTGCAGAATATTTTTCTCCGTTCTATAAAAGTTTCTGTGGTCAAAAAAGAAAAGCTGCAGTTTATAAGCCTGTATGTCACGAAAATATTGACGATGTCAACAAATAATCATATTATAAGCGGTACTCAGCAATAATCATCAATCGTTGTTTTGGAAAATTAGCTCCATAAAATCGTCACGTTTGGCGCCCCTGGCTACCGTAAGGAAAAAAGCAGTCGAGTTTTCATATCGATATAAGAAAATAGTGCACATTGTCATTTCATGACGTTTTCATTTCATATATTTTCTTTTATATGTCTTCCATTTTTTATATGGTTGTATTATTTTCTAAAAACAAGTGCAATAGTGTAAAAAAGGACATGTTATTTTCTGAATATGTTACACAAAAAATATTTATAAATTAACTTGTTTTGCACTCAACTTTATTTGAGGGGGAGGTACTACAGTTTTCGTCCACTATTTTAACAACTTTGTTTATATAAATAAGCGTATTGTTTTGTTTTATTTTCTGTTGCATATTTGTTTTTGTGTGAAAAGTTTATGAAAAATAAAATTTAATATCTGGACATTGAGTATTTCATAATTAAGGCATTACTGCAAACAAACTCGGTATCTGGTGAAGATGAGAAGTTTATTTTAATTTTTTTAGAAATGATATTATTTCTTTGAACGCACATAATTATAAGTTGTAAATCGCTTGAAGAGTATAAATATTTCTAAAGAATGAAAACCTTCGCGCTTCATTCAAAGCATTCGTTTTTTCATATTCGTTATTTAAAAATTAAAATTATAAAAATGAGTTATTCACTTACCCTATTTTTTGGACAATTTTGACTCTGGCAGTAGTGGAGTCGATACGAACCGAAATTGTAGCGATTGCTAAAAATATAAGAAATAAAAGTTAGAAATACATTAATATATTCTTTATTTTGAAACATTTTGAAATGTATATGTATGCATGTATGTATATGTACTTTCGTAAAATACTTCAACTCATATAAATTCTTAAAGCAATTATTTGTAAATAAATGTCACGCTTATCGGAAACCACTTGAGAAAGACAGAAGAGAACGTGATTTATACACTTTGTGTGTAGAAGCATAAAAATCTCACCTGTCGCCTAAAACAAGAAATTTGTAATATTTTACCTTGGACTTCTATTCTTTTTCTTTTAAAGTTTAAAACTTTTGTTTTTATTTCTGTTTTCCAACACTTGACCTCAGCCAGAACTCATTAACAATCATGATTAAGATTGTGCCCCCTCTTTGGCAACAAAGCAAATGTCTTCATCCGCTGTTCTTCAAGAGAATAATTAATGCATTTTGAAGAACGTGCCCCAAAAAGTAGAAAGTAAAAAGAAACATACTCGCACTCATCTACACTAAATTTCGTTAATAAAAGGCATATTTTACTCAACATCTCCACAAACTCATGTTGAGTGAAAAGGAACTCTCCCTCAGTAACTTATTAAATATTTTGCTGGGGATTAAAAAGAGATTTAAAATTTATAACTGTAATAACGTATGACAGATGGAACGAGCAACGACGATTGAACAACAACAAACATAAATAAAAACATGTTGCTGCCTAAAGGTGCAAATTAAAATATTTTGTAGGGATACAAGGGCGTTGTTTTCAAACAATCTTTTGTAAGAAATTTTCAACAAACAATAATAAACGAATTAGGAAGAAATAAATTTTACCGCAAATCTTCGCTGTACTGTCCCTTGTTTAAAACTAATTAAAAATGTTGTAAAAGCTATAAATAATGTTAGAAAAATAAATACAAAATAGACCTCACTTTCGTCTTAAGGAAACTTAATTTATGCATGACTTTTGATTTTTAAATGGATTTTTATGAAAAAACGGTTTTATGTGAAGATAAATAGAATTTAGAATTTTTTTTTATAAATTATAAAATTTTTTAAATTTATCTATGTTTTGATAAATTATAGCATTTATTATAAATATATATGTGTAAAAAATAATTGAATGTTTCTTAATAAAAGTATTCAAATGGAACTTTCTTCTGCCAATGTATTTGGCTAATCAAAATAATAAATTTATAATTTAGGAGGAGTTTGTTGCCCTTTTTCAAAAAGGGGCAAAGAAGACTCATAGCGCACGGAGTTAAAATATTTCTAGTAGTGTTTTAAATAAAATTTATGCCTAAAATGTAAGGATTACCATATTTCCCCCAACTTCACTAAAAAGACGAGCTCTGTTCAATAGAAAAGGTAAATTTTCATTTTCTTAAAAAAATATTCATTTAGTCATAAATTTTTATTTTCTCCCCTTCACAGTATGGTATTCTCCCTTAGATATAATACAGTTGTGCCAGCGTTTTTTTCCAACCCCCGAAGCAGTTCTGATATTCACTTTTTGGTATGGCCTTGAGCTCTCTCAGCGATTCGGTTTTTATCTCCTCAATCGCCGCAAAACGTCGCCTTTTCATGGGTCTTTTCAATTTTGGGAACAGGAAAAATTCGAAGGGGCCTAAATATTGTGAATACGGTGAATGAGGCATGATTACGGTATTCGTTTCGGTATTACGGTATTTTTTTCGTGTTGCTTCTCGCAAGTAGAGTACAATTTCAAGATAATATTCTTTATTAACCGTACGACCATGTGGCAGGAACTAAGAAAACAGTGAGCAAAACCTTGACATTTGATCGAACTTGGAGTACTTTTTTTGGGTCTTGACTCTCCTTGACTCTTTAATTGGAACGATTGGACTTTGATTTCGATGTCATAACCCACGATTCGTCACCAGTTATGACCCTTTAAGCAAATCTGGATCGTCGTCAACGTCATTCAACATTTCCTGAGAGATTCCAATGGAAAAATCAGCAATTTCGGAACGAGCTTTTCTGCCACATCCTTCATGCTCAAAATTTGCGAAAAAATTTTATGGCATGAACCAGCCGATATGCCGACATCCTCAGCAAAGATTCTCGATAACAACTTTCCTCACTTTCTCAACATTAAAGCATATACAACTCTCTGATTACACAATGTCAAAAACAGCATAATAAAAGTAAAAAGCAAAAGAAAAATCCAAGTAGATAATCAAAACAAATGAAAAAATTTTGACATTGGGCAACGAAAATATTTAGAAAAAAGTTATCAGCTGTGCTGTCAATTCCACCTGTTAAGAATTCGGCTTGGCTATAAAAATTTTGAAGCAGGCATGGTTTGAAAAGGCACCTTTTTCCAAACATACTTTTTTGTACAGATTAATTTTCAAGTTATTTTTTTTAAACATACTTTAAAAAAAATACGTATTTTGAGAACAATTTTTACAAAGTGATTTTTGAAAATTTGCAGCTTTGAAATTCTTTTTTCCGAAAAAGTATTTTTTTAAAGAAATTAGTGAGCTTGATTAATTTTATGTGTTAATACCAATGGAAAAGAATTACAAAACGGAATCACACACTTATTCACGACTATATCCTTAGCATTTACGGCAAAGGATATAATAAATGCAAAAGGTTTGTCTTCAAAAGAAAAAAATTAATATGCAAAGCAACGTTGTGGAAAAACTTACAAAGTTATTGAAGTGTTGAGTGAAAAAAGGTTTCACAAATATGTATAAGAAAAAATAAAAACAACAATGAAAAAATCAACACAATTTGTTTAAGGAAACACGTAAGATTCACCAAAGTGTCAATGCAAATATTACAATGAATGATAAACACATGAGAAAAAAAGTTGACTTGACTATCTGGAATATTAAATTCTTTAGCTTTTTTTTGCTCCAACAATAAAAAATGCGTACAACATTGACTGATAAAGGACTTCTAATAAACCTGTATAAATATAGCATAAGAAAATTTTATAAATTTTCTCAGACGTTTTTCTTTTTTGGCCTTTATGTTGAACCTGTTACGGAAAAAAGTCAATTAAAAGAGTCTCAAGAAAAATACGTGACTACAAATGTTATTAAACAGAAAATGAAATTTAAACTTTAGTTATTTTTACAACCTCAAGTCGAAAAGCTTAACAAATATTATTTTAACAATGTAAGCGAAAGTACGAGCAACAAACAGCAGAAGAAAAACAAGGAACGTCTCTTTACAATAATTAAAATCTTAAGTTGAAACAAGCATTTTGTTTATTTCTTTTAATTTTAAAAGTTTCAAATGAAATACTCTGCCCTGCAACCACATACAAACAACCTTACACCCGCCCGCTCTTCTGGCAAAGCTCTAAGTATGGTGGATTTTTTACCTGTATTTGAAATTGTGTTACACCGTTTTGACATTAATTTGTTGTATCATTGAGTTTTATTGTTCTCCATAAATATGAAAACGTTTAACTCTTTAACCACCACTTTGTACAATGCGAGTACATACACATGTACATCCTTGTATGTGTTTCCTAACAGGGGAAAAAGCAGGGATTCCAAATCTTTCATTTATTACGACAAATTTCCAAAATAGGACATCTCTTTTTAAGAATAATGCTCTCAATGCTTTGGGAGTATAATTTTGTGTTTGAAAATTTCAAATTTTTCTACTAACCTGCAGTTTTAGTCAATTGAAGTTTAAAAAAAATCTTTTATCCAAAAGAAGATCACATATATAATACTTTACAATAAAATAAAACTATTTAAAAAGGCACTTCCCTGTGATAGCCCAGATCATGAATAAAGTGATTGTCTAGATGTCTAAGCCTACGTTCGTGTAGAGCCGGGCAGTTGCATACCGCCTCGTAATAATGCCCACAATGGCAAGAGCCTGAAGCAGTTTTGTCCTACCGCTACTTAGTAAGGGTCAATGACTGCTAGATATTCCGCAAGTAGTAATAGTGGATCAACTGAGTTCCGTTCTTTTCAGTTCACCAAGTCCAATGCTAAGCCTTATCTTGTACACACGGCAGCCCATATAGGCTTGCCAGATGGCCGGGAATGAGCTTGATTGTCAAGATATTTTAGTGCATGTCAAGTTTCAAGCTCAAGCTATATTTGTCAAGCTGAAATTGAACATTTTCAAAATTAAAATTTGCAGTTGGTTACATCTAAAAATTTTTTTTTTTGGCAGTAAAGTTTAATTGTTAGCAACGTATAATTTTATCCCTGTATCAACACACATAATTTGACTCATCACTGTACTTAGTACGAACTAAGTCCATTTTTTTCCAAATTTAGTTTTCATTGAATTGAACTCGAACGGAAAGAATATAAAAGGTTTTTTAAAGTAGTATTATATTTTCTAAATAAATTTTGTTATCTCGTTTAAATAATATTAAGAAATAACTTTCTATTTTTGTTGCTTTTTTATTGTTTAAAACATAAAAGACATTTTTTGGCGCTTACTGTGCATACACCTATGTATGTTAAAAATATACAAACGTCCATTTATAAGTAACGAACTGAATGAATTTTATGTAATTTTCCTGTAAAGAAATGACTGAATTGTTGAACTTTTTATGTTATTTTTTTTTTTTTTTTTTTTTTTTTTTTTGTAAGTAAACAGCCTTTATTTCTGTTTTTAATAAATAAAGAATTTTTAATAAATTGAAAAAATTGATATCACGTATTTTTAGTTCTTAAGCAAATATTTCAATTTGTCCAGTTCTCTTCTTAAAATCAAGCTCATTTGCACTAAATGTCAAGTTAGTGCTCATATTGAATTTGGCAACCCTAAGCCCATACTATCTTGACATGCAGTCATGTAGGGGAATCACTGTCTTTGTGTTGTAAAAATTAAATATACTTGTACACACTTGTAACACTGACAATAATGTTTGCTTTTTCAAGTTGCTTTCATGGCTTTTGTTGCAATAATAAAATGTTTGTGGAATTGTAAACAATAGTTAATTGTTGCTTTTACAATATGAAATGTGCGTATAATTTGTAATCAAAACAAACATCCTTAAACTTTAAACAATAGGATACATGTTCAACATCCCAGCAAACACATATTTCATAATTATTCAAGTGTAAAAACAGTACTCTTAATTAACGACTTCAGGTGTAATCCTTCATTGTGCTAGTGCTGAGCACATCACGCCTCTTATTGTTAGTGCGGATGTAAATGCTCACACCATCTGTTCAGCGGAAGCTCGGACAAGGGTTGAGCATAAAGCCGATATCCTAATAAACCACAACATAATAGCAGCAATAGACATTTAAGACCTATCATTTTGGTTGCCAATAGGTAGGAGGTAAGGGAAATCATGTGGTTGCGTGGTGTAGGTGTTAAAGTGCTTGCCTGCAAAACCGAGTACCCAAGTTTCGCTCCCTTGCAGAGGACAAACATTTTTTACCATGGTTTTTCAAGTTTTAAAAATGAAGTGGCTTCAACCACCTCCTGAAAATCCATCCAATGAGTCCTCTGACCTTCCCCTCTCCCTCGAAAAGAGGTTAACATCATGACAAACAAAGGTCATCTACGGAAAAAGATGGGAATCAAAGATTAGCGAGGTTCCTCACCACTACACCAAAATACAGAGGGGGCGTTGTTTCTAGGCAACGACAGATGGCATCCCCATTACCCTAGACCTGCTACAGTAGACCAATCATCTACTTAGCTGGAACTGGAACAAGAACCCATTACCGAAACTGATACAAGGCAAAAACAAATAATAATGCAAAAACAACTGCAACAACAATCCGTGTAAAGACGGATATGCTTTGTAGAAACCCTATGCTCTCTCCAGAAGCATATAAATATAATAATAAAGGAAATCATACTAGTGACAGCAGATCATGCCCACTTATTAGAGTACTGCTTCTTCTCCCACCAAAGCTTTTCTTAAGACGTAGAAAATTGAATTGACTGTTGGCGAGATCTAATTCTTTATTCTGCCAATAGTAAAATAATTATGTATTTATTTGTCCTCCAATTTTGCTCTTGAAGCTTTAACTGTTTGCTGGGTTACAAGCTTTTATCCGCATATTGGTTATAATTAAAAATAATTTGTGCAACAGCTTGAGGTAGTTGTGTAAACAACAATAATAAAAGTAAAAAAAAAAAACAACATATGCCGCAATTTAATATCTTTTTTTATTTTAAAATCTTAAAATAATAATTGTTAATTATTCCGAAGATTGCAGAAATACATACTCACGTACATGTGCAAATAAATATATTACTCGTACATATGGCGTTTTAGGGGAGGCATCATTTTAATTATTAAAATATTCTACTACTTGGAAAATTTTACTTTCATTATATGTTGGAATCAGATCTTGGCTTAAAATGAGTATTACATTTGGCTTGATTTGTTAAAAAATGATTCAATTAAATCTTCGGGTTTAGCGACATGGTTTTATTTTACAATCGATTTGACAACTAATAGTTGCTTTGTGGTTAGTTTGGTCAGTCATTTTATTATAAAAATAGAGTCATGCCAGAGTGACGCCTGCAAGTTAGTGAAATTTATTAATTTATCAATTAATTTTCTTAAAGGAACATTTGATGAACAAATAAATTTATGTAATCAAGAAGATCCTGCGAGCCAACCAAATTTTGGGTTATATTTTTTTTTTGAAGAATGTCAAATCAACAAACCGCTGCGGTTGCATGGGTAAAATCATGTTCAAACTGGCAAGATTTATATGCTTTGCAAAGGTATTTATATATTTTTTTAATCGTACCTCAACTTAGTTCATAAAGATATAACGAAAAAGTGGAAGTCAAGCTGACAAAACTTTAATGCAAATATTTATTAAAATTATTCAGGATATTCTCCCAACTGATTATTAAATACAAATAGTTATTTATCCTGTTTGAAAAGCTTGTATAAAAATTCCAAAAACAATACGAAAATTTCCCACAAGTTATATTTGAAAATTGTAAAAGTATGTATATGTACATATGTATATCCATAATAATTGTCAAATATGTATGTATGGTATGTATGATAAACACACAGCGTATACGTTACATACAATTATGCAAAGTTCAATATAACGTATCCTTAGTGGGAATATAAAAAAGTTTTAATAGGCTTTTCTTTGTGTATTATTTCCTTTTGATCTTATAAGGATTAGAGGGCCAAAAGCAACTTATCGTGCCATCACCGCACAAAAAGCTTAAATAACATAATTTTTGATTTTGAATTTTTCATCGCAATCGATAATTTATGATTACTAATATTAAATCTTAAGGTTTTATAATCGTTAGAAGTGCCATCACAAATTTATAGTAAAATCAATTTCAATGGCCATACACGTACATCTTTGTGCAAACGGATTAACACTTCTCCTATAAAATGTTGTGTTTATTCCTTAAAAAGGTCCCAGGTTCGAATCCTTCCGCAGAACTCTGGCAGTTTGTGTTTGATAATTAAAGAGAGCGCACAACAAGCCTTCACTGGCTTATGTGTATGCCGTATGACATGGGTTATCACACCCCTCCAATCAACCTAACCTAACCATTCCTTAAATTTTGTTTGGCAATTAAAGGCCGATATTACAAAATCCTAAAAACAAAATATTGCAAGTTGTATAAATAAATTATGTATTATAAACATAAAAGTTAACAAGCCCAGCCAATTATTTAAATAATTGATAGTATCAGAGTTAAGATTTGAATACTTATTGTTAGTTCAATTTATTATTGGCGCCAGAGAACTTGTTCCCTATATGCAATAAGTCGTTATTAATAAGTCGCATCACTTTCAAAACCTTCATCACAGGAAATGGTATACAGCAGAGTGTATGTTAGAATCGAATACCATTTCCTGTGATGAAGGTTTTGAAAGTGATGCCAGTTCCGAAGCAACTTTGAAAGAAAATAGAAAAAAGCTGCGTTTGTTGCAATGAGTAAGTACGATATAAGTTTGTATTTTCATATTCCACTCACATTTGGGGCCTATTGAAAAAATAAGTGGCCTACCACATATTCACTTATTTAGAATCTATTTTGAGTAATAATAAGCAAATGTGGCAGAAATTGTGTGTTAGATTTGTTACAAGTTAAAGTAAGAATGTAAGACTAAGTATATAAATAGTTTGAATTTGTACATTTAGGCCTAATTAAATAAAGAAAATGCATAGAATTAAGAAATTTATTTTTTAAAACATACTTATACGTATTTTCTAAACGCAAGTCAAAGACGTATTACCCTTTCAGTTCCACTATTTCCTCACTATCATTCAATAAGGTAATTGCAAGCAGATGAGTTGTGATTACTAAGTCGGTCAAAGTAAATATTTTTTACTAAACATACTGATTTTCTGTTTTTTTTTTTGGTATTTTCAAATCTTTCAATATTGGAATTGCTCGCGGTTCAATATAAATCTAGTCCATTTACGTGTACAAGACATTACTTTGTTATTTAGACTTTGCAGGGAATTACGACCAAGAAACCGGTACATTCGCTTTATTTTAGTTGTTTAGGTTATCCTTCGAAGTCCGTCCAAATGCATTTCAAGGCATTTAACACAATCGGAATATTGTGATATTTGTTCACTATACAAAAAGATTAGAGTGGAAATGCTTTTTTAAAGCAAAAGTTATATGCGATGATTTTTTAGGATTAACACATACATATATTCCATTTCTTCAACCATATATCTAGATAAATTGTTCAAGTTTTTATTAGAAAAGTGTTTTTGTGCGTTTTTTACAGTTTGTTTGGAGTTTATTTATGAAAATTTATGATTTTTTTAAACATATTGTGTGTTTTGAAATCTGATTAGAAATCTCAGAGATACATCATATTGATAGCCATTGTATTTGCGATCAGCCCTACTGTTTGTCATTTGAAATGCAAAATAAAAGCTACTCCTACTCCAATTCCAGCTCCAAGTCTAAACAAAATATGTGTGCATATACATACGTATTTTTAAACATACAATACAACCAGTGAAAAGAAACAAAAGAATTTTGTCATAAATAGCACATCATGTATCATTTCAAATTCAACTCTTTGGTAAATTTTTTTTTGCGATTATCAACCAAAATATCAAGGGATTCTAGTCGGTAAATGTCGATGTCAGTAGTGGGATGTAGTAAAGTCATAAAAAACAAAACACTGAGACACTGAACAACATCCCTTTTCATGTGTCTCAATTTTTTTTAAACTGTTTAATTGTTTTAGAGCCAAGTTGGGAATGTTTCATGGATGTTCAAACGACACAAAACAGGAGTGTAGGAATTCAGTGGAATATATTACATTATGTTGTAATGGAATAATGAAAAACGCAAGAAACAAGTAAACAAACAGCTGCCAACAACAACAAAGAGACAAGGAATTTATTTACACATAAACTTTCCCATATTGTGCTGATTAATGCTGTTAACGAGCCGACCCTCTCTTAAAAGTGATACTTGAGTTGTAATTTTGCATTGTGCATTTGATTTAAATAATACCCTACATGCTTTCTAATCATGTCATAAAAATGATATTCTTTTCAAAATTCTTAAAAATAGAACTAATTCCAATTAAAGCTTCCTGCATTTTTTTTTTAAATTTGATAACAAACCTGAAAGAAACTTTTCAAAGGAAATAATTTTTCGGTAAAAAGAGGCATTAACTTTTATTATAGGGTACTTTTCTACTTGTTTCTACTTACTGCTTAAAGTAGATTTATGTTAATGTGTGATACAAATGCTCATACTGTTTTGGTTGCATGTATCAGACATACTCGCAAGCGAATCCAAAGTAGAAATTTTTTATGAATATTCATTAGATTAATGTTTGATTTTAACTTTTGTAATCTTATTATCGAAGGGAATCTTGAGATGCAAACGTTTCATAAAAATTTCATTAAGCCCATGAAAGGCTGTTCTAGACGTGGAAAATATTTGATGCAATAAACTTGATAAATTCTAGATGAATATCTTGCACTCTCCTTGATTTGTATAATGAATGACATGAGAGTCTTTAATAAATTCTTCACTTACATAGCAATTATACCCGTTAATCAAAATATTGCACCCCCAGGATGAAGCAAGTTCTTGCAACAGACGATAGTCTATTCAAACAAATGTAAATACATGTAAAAACAAGAGAAGTTTTTAGGAAGAATTAGTGGTTTAAAGACAATTGTGGACAATGCGAATTATAAAAGTTCTATAG
This sequence comes from Germaria angustata, assembly GCA_963681545.1. Classification (NCBI taxonomy): domain Eukaryota; kingdom Metazoa; phylum Arthropoda; class Insecta; order Diptera; family Tachinidae; genus Germaria; species Germaria angustata. The sequence goes on along the minus strand of OY812998.1, from coordinate 138,053,022 downwards.
GTTATGAAAGGAAGAGATCGGAATCCTCGTCATCAGAAGAAAAAGCTTCGTGCAGGAGCCAATCAAAGGAGAGAACACATAGAAACAAGCGGAAGGCATAGTTCTAACAGGATATTCCGTTCTTACATAAATACCGGAATTAATTTCAAATAACATATAAAAAAGTTTATTCAAAATAAAGTTAATAAAACCTAAAAAAATTAAAAACCAAATTCAAATATTGAATATTGAATATGAAGTAAAAATCATACAAAATAGCTCTTACCGCAGAAAAAGGAATCGATAAATCGACGATTACTAATAATAAATCTTAAAGTCTTATAACCGTTAGAAGTGGCATCACAAATTTAGAGCAGTAGCTGTGCAACTTAGAGCAAAGGCAGTTCAAAAAGCACTTCTCCTGTAAAATTTTGTATTTGTCTCTTTAGCCTTTTTTTGGCAGTTACGGATGATATAACTTTCTCATTTTTAAGTCGATTAAAAATATAAGAGAGTTATCGATTTATTCTTCAAAACTAATTAAAGTCTAGGTATTATTTCCAAATATATTGTGTTTTTAAAAGCAAATGATGTGAAATCCAACCAAATTAAAGATTCATCAATCACACCTTAATCGTTTATAAAAATGTTTTTACTTTTTAAAGCGATACATTTTTAGCACATACCTGATTATGTATACAGGTGCTGATACAGGGAATATCACTTTAATTAGACTCATGGATATTTTTCCAAAATGAAAAAGTATCCATTATCTAGTGGTCAAGATTTTTCATCAAAGATCTGAGAGTTTAAATTCATTTTATTTGTTGTTAAACAAATAAAATGAAAGGTAGATGGTGGATTGTGTGTCAAGTTCATCTTTTGAAACTGATTCAGCCCAATAACATCTAGATGATGAGCCAGTATTTCATGCAACATATAAAGTTTTTACAAAATTAAATAAAATATTCAATAAATATTAGCGAAAACTGAACAGAAGAACGAAAGTGCAATAAATACATAAGATGCCATATACTTTTTATTTCGAAAAGGAAATGGAAGTCTTTCATCCGTATGTTTTTTACATATAATTTTAAGGGCAAAGGTGAAATTCAATTAGAACTACAAAATTGAATAAATTCGTCGAAATAGCGTTTGCTGTAATTTTATTAAATTTCAGAAAATATGCTTCTTAGTACGAAGTTCTGCCCGAATTTCATATTCTAATAAGAATTTTGTGTAAAAAATTCGGAAATTAAGGTAGGTAAGTTTTTTAAACATTTTCCGTTTGCTTCCCTTCAAAAGACAAGTACCGGTGATTGGAATTTTTGAAATTTATTTACTACTACAGCGACGTCTTAACTATTTGTGGCAATTTTTTTTCCCATCAAGTGAAACAAAAAATATTTTAAAATTTATTTTCTTGTTTGTTAAAACCAGTACCCTAGTTCTTAATGAACTTTAAATTTTAATATTTTGAGTTTATTTCTACAACGAAAAATAGTCTTGCAGACATGTCTGTGGTAAAAATTTTTTTGTATACACGAAAATTCGAGAATTTTTAAAATAAGCACAAGAAATTATAAGGGACAATGAACATGAAATGTCAAAAATTCTCTGAACAAACAATTGTCTGAAAATTAATTTTTGTTACAGTTGACAGAAAAAAGTCTCCTCTAATGCTTATAAGACGTCCCTGTAATATGCAATAAATGACAGATATTCTGTGTAGTTTTCTTTTTGAAACGCTTATGGAATTTATCAACCAGAATTTCCATGTTTCTTTTGACACACAGTTCTTCTCTAAGCGTGAAGTTCAGGCAAAGCTCCGTACTAGGCTTTAGTTAAAAATTAATGAATTTGTGTGAATACAAGATTATTTTTCCTTGTAGAATAAATGGCCTTTTAATGTAATTTTTAAAATTTCACCTGCATATACTCATATTATAATTCAGTAATCAATGATTAAAACACTAAATTTTAAATCCAAATTAATTCAATCAGGAATTAACACATTTTTTTTAACTAAAACTGCCTGAGATTTACGTTTGGAATTTCCTCACTTCACACTTCACGCAGAAATATAATCTTCTAGACATGTTTGGAGAAATTACATTGTGCACACACAGGTTTATTAACTTTTGATTGACAAGAAAATAAAATTTAAATTAATTATTAGAGGCAAAATATGAAGTTTTGTGTAATAGTTTCCCAAATAAAAAGTTGTCTGTACATTAATTTTTATTTCAGTTGAAAGAAAAAAAAATATACATATAGGATTTTTTTAAAGTTATGATGTTCTTGCAGCAAATGAGCAATATCTTTTGATAATGAATGAATGAATATTCCTAAGTTTGTTTTTTCTTAATAATTTTTTAGACACATTTCATATGGAAACTTTGAAATCAGGCAGATGTTAATACCAGTCTTGAAATAATAATTTTACAAAGAAGATGGTAATAGAATAGATCAGTCTATTTTAACAAATTTTAATGTGAAACAGTTTCAAAATTATTAAAACAAAAAATAGTATGCATTTAATAAACTAAACTTCCTCTTGACGTAATTATTAAGCCATTTATTTGTATAGATTGATTATTCATAGTTTAAGTATAACAAAAACCACCATAATCAAGACATAATTTCTCTAAGAAAATAAACAGCCCGAAATTCTTTATGGTTTGCCGTTTTATTTCTCCAAATAAACAATAAAATATTGGCACATTAATGTTTAGTCAGACGTAAAATTACTTTCAAGACTTTTGTTGTTGTTGTTGCTGGCTGTTTGTAAAACTCGCATTTAACGTTACTTTCCGCTCCCCAAATTTAAAGTTTAAATAAAATCAAGAGTCCCTCACACCACCATTATCGAATTGGAAAAACAACAGCATCATCACCCAAAAAGAAGGAAGAAAAAAGTTATAAAATATTGCCAGTATTTAGAATGTCTCTTTATTAAATGAATAAGGAAATTGCTCAACACCATGCGGGTGCTGGGCAAAGGAGGTGGGAGCAGTCAAACACAATAGAAAAATATCAAATGATGACAAAAAAATTACTCGTATATATGTAGATATATGTATATGTATTTGTGAAAAAATATAAGAAAATTCAAAATTAGTAAAAGTGTTTGTTTATTAAAAAATGTATAATAATGATTGCTACCTAGTATTTGTATTTATGTCTTATTCGGATCATTGCACGGTGGGGAAGGATCTACATATTGTGGAATAAATCAAACGATATTAAATTTTACGCAGCCAAAGTTGTGGAGAATTTAAGCCTTACCCTACCATAATGAAAACAGAACGTAATTATCGTACAAATTATTACTTTTATTATTATTACTAAGGCCCAACATATAGCGCCGTGAGGGATTTTCCGAGCGACCTTATAGTTCATTACGAATGTGGTAGGAGATTAAATACTTTGCACGGAGTCACTCTACACACTTGCTGACGTGTTTTTTTTTTTGTACAGAAGCCAGGCATTTACGGCTCAAAAAACCATCCACCACACTGCCCCGCAAACCATGCTGTTAAGATTTTAAACACATTTTGTCAGAGGCCAGATATAGCTTGTCAGTGGCGAGTGAATTCCATTCCAGTTTCGGATAACGTCCTTGATATGCCAAGAAGGGGCTTTCTAGTCCAATGAAAGGTCGTCTAGCTCCGCTTTTGGATAAGAAGTTAGAGCTCTCGTTTCCTGTATGGGCCTTATAGTTAAACACTCATAAAAGCGTTAACTCGTTGCGTGTGCCAATTTCAATAAGAGATGTAATGAAGTCCATGACAAACAATGGTCGAATCTTAGACTAAAGTGGGACTTCTTTAACACAGATAAGGATGGTATATGTTTCCCCATGGAAAATGATTGATTTTAATATCCATGGAATTGCTCCTTTGAAAGTTGGAACCATAACCACTATGTTATCATTTTCTTGTCTAGAACCATCAGTAAATGAAATCTGGTCAACATCTTCGGGCCATACAATTTGGTTCGGTCATTAGTTCTTATTAGGAAATGGGATAAAGTTTCTTTGTAGCATTGGATCGTCCTCCAATTGTCCTATAATTTTGAAATGTCTTATCAGGTCTCCGGTTTTAAAGTATATGGTGCTTGATATATGAAGTTCACTCTGGCAGGACTAAAATATGCAGCGGAGGATTGAATGTGCAGAATATCACTCAGGGCATATACATGGTATATGGTATATGTATATGGTAGGAGAGGTTTTCATAATCCCAGTGATCGATTTACAAGTATATGCTAGAAATTTCTGAAATATATCTCAGGGATTCAAGGACATTGATCTTGAAAAGGTTTACGTTATTTTTTTCCACTGTACATTGACGTCATTTTTAATAGTTATTATTAACATTTGAATGCGTTATATGATGGATTTGGTCATATCAAACTGCTAAGCCAATGATTTTATTGTAAAGCATTCATCAAGCTTTTGTACAATATCGCTTTTCATCTTAAATGTTAAAAACATTTTGAACTCTCTTATAGAACTGCCAAAAGCACAAATTATTAATAAAAGAAGTCATTGTCATTCAAGCACACAGACGCTGTATATAATACGCGCACGTGAACTAGGTTACCCCTATTTTGGATTAAGAAACGAAAATAAAGCAATAGCAACTTATTCTTTGTAAAACTTATTTCGCTTTATTATGTGCAATATTGCACTAAAATTGCAAAATCCCCTCCACAGATAACTCATCATGTCGAAGGTTCCCTGTATATGGAACTCCATGAAAGAATTTTTGTTGTCCTCCTCGGGTAAGTATCTTAATCCTCGATTTCCTCTACTCTGAATCTACTGTATTTTGTTTTGAAGTGCCTTAATTTTTAATATCTAAGCAAGTTGATTTTTTCAAATAATTTTTTTGTTTTTCTGGCACAGTGTGCATTATATCGACTAGAGAAGAGCAAGAATTTTTCGGCTGTGCTGTCTGTTTTTTTTTCTCCGTTAAGCTGTCATAATGCCAGCGCTCAATAATAGAGAAAATTTAAAATTTCTTGTCATAATTTGACAAATATTAAGTAGAGGATTGTTGCTGCTCAAAGTATCTTCTCAGGAGTGGGAGTTACTGGCAGAAGTGTGAATATTGAATTTATTTGTTTTCTTATCTGCACTCGCAGTAAATTCTGCCAAGTGTTTTTTATTTAATTAGAAGAAAATATAGATTTTATGTCAGTAATTGACGGCTATAAAAATATAAGAGGATTAAAAAAATGTACGTGTATATTTTTTAATTAAAACAACAAAAACAAATAAATAAAAAAAAATTTGATGGCTGATTTCGAATGCTGTTATTAATTATAATTACTTTTTTTATCTACTTTAGATAAGTTTACAAAAAAAAAAAAAATTAAAAGATAATACCATGAGGTAAAGAAATAAAATTAAAGAAAGTCAATAAGAATATTTATCAAATTCATTATTAGAGATATTCTCCAAAATAATTATATAAATAATTTATTGCTTGTTGCAGACTAAAAGCTTAAAGTCTACATTAAGGTTTTATACATTTATTAGTATCCTTTTGGGATATTATAAGTTTTAATTTAGTAACAATAAAAATTATAGATTTATAATTGATAACAATTACGCATTTTTAATAATTCAAAACGCATAAAGCAAAATATTTTCAAGCTGAAGAAATTAAAATATTTCATATATATATATATATATATATATATATATATATATATATATATATATATATATATATATATATATATATATATATATATATATATATATATATATATATATATATATATATATATATATATATATATATATATATATATATATATGTACATATATGTATACGTGTGCATCATCTAGTCTAGGATAAATAATATTTTGGGCAATATTATCACCTATCAGATTTCGAAAAAAAGAGCAGTGTAGCAAATTGCAAGTTGTTGTTGAGACATTTTTTTGAACATAAATGGCCTTATTCAACATAATATTTTAAAAATCCATTGATGATATTATTCGACCTTTCTCTTGTTTCACTTATTGAATTATCTATTAAGCTCGGGGGTTGTTTTATAAAACTAATATATTTATTTTTTGCAATATTCAAGATTTCTACAATTTGTTAGTGTCTTCAGGAAGCTTAAATTATTTAAAAAATTTTTCAAAATAAAGAAAATAAAGTTTTTTAATAAATATTTTCCAACACGAAAAGATTTACAAATGACGAAATTAATAAAATAACCAATTTCCTACATAGAAAATGAAAAATTCGAATAATCAAAAGTAATAATATAATATTTCCTTCAGTTTCCATTTATGTTCCTCTAAATCAAATGCCTATAACTCCCAGGTAAGTTATCTTTATCTATCTTGACATTCAGGCTCTGTGCTGATGGTACACGAGTATTAATTACTCGGATTTCTAGCATTTTTAATTATTTTCTGTAACTAAAATAGTTGTTTTCTACACTCTAAATAAAAATATTGTTTTTATAAAAAAAACGCGAGCTTAAATTTTTATTATTAATTTTTTAAATATTTTATTAATATTTATGGTGTGGAAAAACGATTACAATTTCGTTCGACCAGTCATATACGATTATGCAAAAAAATATATAGATTTTAAAGTAAAATAAATTATTTTTCAAAAATTACGAGTTTCTATCATGATAGGAAAGCATATAAATTTTCATTATTTATTTTTTTTATTTTTTTTCGAATGAATAGAGTATTTCAATTTCGATTTTTTTTGATTGTATACACATCACTATTTTTTTATAAATTTATATTTTTTCTTCAGTATTTCTATGAGTTTCATTGTGCTTGATTTGATTCAATTTTAGAATTTATTAACATAAACGAATCAAATTCTACTACAAGCTAATACTTCTAGCTTTAATTTAAGGTGCAACATGAATCTCTTTATGTTGTATTAATTGAGATATTTGGAGTAAAAAAATCTTTAATACATAAAGCTTGTTTTTGAATATATTTCTAACAATGGTTTGTAAGTTTTTTTTTTTTTTTTTTTTTTTTTTTTTTTTTTTTTAATGGAACAAAATTAGTATAGTTTTTTTATTCTATTTTTCGAAATTTCTTTCGAGAAAAGAGTAAAGTTTTAGAGAAAAACGTAGTTCAGTGTTCAGATTTGTACAATTTTAATAGTAAAAAGATTTTGTTAATTTAAAGAAAAATTTATATATTTCTTAAAAGAAGAAAAATATATCAATAAATTCCTATTTATTGCAAGAAGCCTTTTCAACACAATCCAATGGAAAGTAAAAATTTTAATCATTCTAGAGGAGCTTTCAAAGTGTAAATTTTCTTGACCTCTCAGGTAGTTTAATGGACATAAACTTACTCAAAAACTCAAATTAAATCAAACGAATATTTATAAAAAAATTAGAGATTTTGTAATGACGGGACCACGTGAAGTTATTAAAAATGATCCGAATTTGAACTACTTTCGATTTACAAGTTTTGCATTTTGTTGAAGTAGCAAAATATTACACATAAATTCAAACACTTATGGATGTGCCTTTTCAACAAAAGCTTTTTAAATAAAATATGAACTTTATACTGCGATGTCATCTTTTCAAAAAACTGTGGCTCAAGGTGAATTTCAGATTTAGAAGCAAAATTGTTGGATGAAAAGTTACAAGAGAAAGCAAAAGAAACTGATTAACTTTTTACGATCTCATGCAAAATGTGGTTGGCCTTCGTTCCAATCCACCAATTTTTATATAGACCACGGACCCACCTAAAGTGTGGATACTCTGTTTATTATTATGCTCCAGATAAGCGACGATATCTACTTATGTATGAAAGCGGCCAATCCGAGTTTCGAGTAAAATTAATACCACGCCCAATACCACAAAACTAGTCACTCGAAATTTCAATATTCTCGCTTTCATAAGCCTCTAGCTACACGATGGTAAACATTTTCTTTGAATAGAAAATGCTGTTTCCATTAATAATTTTAATAATTCATACGAGTATATGTATGTATGTATATGCAAATATAAACACTTATTCAACCAAGTTAGTTGGACTGCGAATGAAAATATTTAAATAAAAAATCCAGTAAGATATCTTACCCTCTTCCTCTTCGGTACATTCGTTTTCGACAAAGTTTTTCAAGATTTTTTTATTGGTTTCTTGAACGTCCTGTTTGTTTAATTTTTAATCTTATCACAGATTTTAAACTGTTCTTTTACTTATTGGTTAAACCATACAAATTTTATAAATCAGTCTAATGGGGGGCAATTTTTTAAATCATAATCACACAAAACTCCAATTTAATTGTTGTTTCGAATACAAAGAGTAAATTATGATCCAAACTTATCACAAATTATGTTCATTTTATACTTAATAAAATTATTTCACATTAATCAAAGGACACCTTCCTAAATCAGTCATATTTGTTTAATTTATAGGATTTTTTCCTGTGAAATAAATGTATTACATTAATAAAGTCACATCAGTTATAGTCCTTTATTAATAACACACATTTTTATACGCACGGGAAACAGTCGTGTTTTTTTTTTTCTTTTTTTTCCTTTTTGAGAGAGATTAACAAATTATGTATGTGGTGGTGGTCACTCAAACACTCACAAAGTCTGGCGTACAATTTCAACACACAAACGCATGTCGATTTTGAAATTAACACCCACTTAAATGTCTATTAACCAGTAAATGCCACCAAAGCGCTGTAGTCAATAAAGGTCCTTTGCCACCACAAGGGACTTCCACTGATTTGGAGGCGAAAAAAATCACACATCGTTTAAATGTTCACACTTCACATGTCAAACCGTGCGTGCTGTTTTTAGTAGTCAACTCAATTTGAGTGTGACATTGTTGGTGTGACTGTCGCACGTAGTGTTTGCTGTTGATGTCAAAGATGATTATTACGCCAATAACATCATGCTGGGCGCTTTAACTTTTTTTGTTGTCAATTGGCATAAAAATTACTTGTATATTCACACAATGATAAACTTAAACACACGACAAAGGACACCACACGCACATTAACATACACACTCACACACACAGCAGCAGAGAAAATATTGCCGCAAGTGTTTGAAATATCTTTCAAGTCAAGAGTTTTTCCGTAAACACTTGTTTATCATTTAACAACAAACGGCAAACTGGCCTAAACAACAATTTTGTTGTGCTGTTGTTAATTATTGTTTTGTGTTTCCTATTCGAAAGGCCCAACAACCGATTTGGGAGCTGTTTAGCGTTGAAATGCCAATTTATAAAATGATACACGCTGGTCAGACCTTCAGCAGAACAGTACCGAGCGAAAATGTATATAAAGCTAAAGCCACAGCCACTTTTCCAGATGAGATAGAAGAAAATTTGCCATCGTACATAAAAACGTAGCAAATAATCATATATACAACACAATAACAATAGTAACATCAACAGCAACAGCAACAGCAACAACAACAACAACAACAAAACAGTAATAATAACAGCAGCAGCTACAAGCAACAAGAGCAAGAGCAATACCAGCAATATAAACAACAAGGAATACATAAATACAAATATATACTACAACACAACGAAACGAAACACAATATTGCACTCACACCACCGCATGTCAATGATGTTTGTTACATAAACAGTGTTAGCATTTTAGCGCTTTTTTCTATTGAAATATAAACATATTAACAATCCTCCAAATGTGTTCATGTAATCACAATTAAAAAATTTCATCGATATTCTTATATTTTTTCAGGAATGAAGAAGTGTAATACGTGCTGGAAAGCAAGGAAGGGTTTTGTTAGGCTAGTGGGTTGTGCGTTCATTTCTCAGGTATTCGCTACTACTCGGTAAATGCAAGTTGTATAATCGAACAAATGGCATATTTGAAATCAAATATTTGTGAATGATTTTAAAGCACTCGTGTTCACGTAAAAAGGAATCCGCTATAGCGAAAAGAGAGTAAATGAAGCAATGTGAAGCTGACGCAACACATGCACTGCCGGGTATTTTGAATCGATAAAATCTCAGTTTGTTAGTTAAGCCCGAATTCAAAATCGTAATAGGTCAATTTTATTTTCTGTATGCGTTCCGCGATGTCACTTTCTGTATGATTGTACAGAAATGGAACTATTTAATTGTATAATTTTTGTATAATGAATGTTTTTAACGCTTTTGTACTACTTTACTAATTGCTATTGACTGCAATAAAAAGCAAGCGGCAAAATAACTTTTTTAAAAGGATTAATACGGTCGTTTTATATTGATTCCTGCTATATATAGTGGAGAAAATAAAATAAATCTGATTAATATAGATTTTGAATATTCATTTGTTACGTTGATAATTTTAAAGTACACTTTTATACCATTATGTGATCGTTAATACTAAAATATGATTGTTCTAACAAATGCTGCTGGAAATTAAATTTTCACTACAACAACGTACATATTTAAATAAAAAATGAGTTTTGTTGACACTTGAAACTATAAAAAATATATAAAAAATATACTAAACCTGAGATTTTAAAATAAAAATTAAAAAATTAATAAGTGAATTTAAAAAAAGTTTCATGCAAATGTTTGGAGAGCTACACAAAAATATATATATGTACATACACGTATACGTACATATTAATTGTGCACAAATGTTTTACAAACAAAATTATACAGTTTTGCAATTTCTTATATTATTCTATATTTTACAAACACAATATAATTCCGACAAACAGCACAATATGTTTGTAAGGACATTTTGTATAGTTATAATGAACATGATAACAAGTTTTATAGAATCATCGGGGCAAACATTAATGATAGCTTGCGATTGTGACTGTATCAATCAGTTTTTTCTTTGCATGTACCTTTGAATTTTATTGAGTTTTGTAGCCCCAACTCTAAAAGAATCTTTGTCCTTAACAAGATAGCAGCGATCACTTTTATATTCATATCGTTATTTGAGGACGCCCTAGCCCTGGTAGCATTTTGATGACACTCTCAACTAAGTAAAATACCAATACTTTAAGATTTAATGGAACAGTCTTGTTCGGATTATTTTTTTAAATAAATAAACACAAACAAAACGAACCCACAACCCTTAGACTTTTAGTCTAGTGCCCTAACTATTCGTCTTTAGGGGCATCACATTAGCCGTGAGATCATAATGCATACAGCACCACTCCTTAAATCTGCGAGTATATTGCCAAATTTTCTAGTTGTCATGGCAATAAAGGTGTTCACGTAACCAATAAGTTCACGACAATCTTGACCATCAATGTGGGCAAGTTTTTAAGATCAAACGAAAGGAAATAGGAAGTCCAACTTGAGGACTGCTCTTGACTGCATTGACAGTGATCATAGTGCTGTTATGTACTGGCTCTAAAAATTATTATGATCTATTCCACAGCAGAGTATCTTGGATCTCTTTGCAGGAGAAATCAAAATGATATTTTTTATGATCCCTAGAGTAACATTATTAAAAAAATTAGCATCCTTCGAAAAAAAATTTATTAACAAACAACCTCTGGCCGGGAATCGGCCTGCATTAACATAAATTGATAACAGCCTTTAAGCCATGTCATTACATTCTATGAAAAAATATAATTGGTAAATGATCATTATTCCAAAAAAGTGCATTTGCATTCACTTTTTATTTTCTGCATTTTACTGTATGGTTTTGTACTACAAACATTTTCAATGTGATAGTTTCAACCAAAGCGAATTTATAGCAGGTGGAATTGACAGCACAGTTGATTTTTCGTTGCTCAATGTCAGAATTTGTTCATTTGCTTGGATTATTTGCATATTTGTTTAGTCTGCTGTTTTTGATATTGAATACTGAGAGTTGTATTTGGTTTGCTGGTGAGTTTCCCTGGTATGAATTCAATTCGCAAAAATGTTACAAGACAATAATTTTTTGTTACAGTAGAGCACATATTTCTGTTAGTTTTTATTCAAATTTGAAAGTGTAAATATGTAAATTATTGTAGAAGAACATAGTAATATTTTCCTATGATATTCAGTATAGTCCTGACAATCATATTAACATGTTTGGGAATATTTCATATAGTTCAGATAAGGATATAATATATTTGATGTAACCATTAGGGCAAACATTAGTAATTCTTTGTAATTGTTGATTGTATTGTTTATTCTTTGGATGTAACCAGGATAAAAACTTATTCGGTCTGTTAATCGAGGTAAAAAACTTTCTGTGTTGCAAATTTCATTAGGATTTATTTAACGAAACATTTGAATTAATTTTAACGATTTTCACTTATTCCAGTCAACAGCAGTTGTCAGCTCTGATCCATCGTGCACTATGCACTCCGGTTCCGAGGCGTATGCATGTACATATGTATGTATGTATGTACGTATGGTATATGCGATGTTGTTGGTCTATGAACTAAAAAGAGAAACATCATCATCCATCCAGCCCTCTTTCTTAAATGTAAATAAAAACAGATGAAAAACGAAAACAACAACCGAAAAAGAAAAACAGATGAAAAACAAAAACAATAAAGGCAGCAAAAAATTCAAAACAATGCAAAATAAAACTAAACAGCAACTTGGTGGGTGGGTGCTTCTATTAACGATGTCGTCGTTGCGATTTCGACTCCGATGGCAAAGACGAGAATGACTGCGAGAGTCACAACAAATGTTGTTGGCAACAAAAAATAAAAATAGAAAACTGTATACATTAGTATATGTTACATACATACATACATATGTACGCATGTATATATACCCTTTTTATTGCTGCTGTTGCCGTTGCAATTGTTTTTGTTTTCGAGGAGCATTTTCATAAACAGCACGTGGTGTTGATCCAACTAAACCAAAGTACAACTTTGTTAATGCACGTGCTGTTGCACTACCATTTGCCACACGGACAGAAAAACCAAAGAGAAAGAGATAGAAAGAGAGAGAGAGAGAGGAAGAAAATTGCTTATGTTTGTTTTTGGCGCCAAAAAGGGCTAAAGTAACTTCATAGAGCGCATGTCACTTTCAAAATGTTGTGGAAATTGTGAAAAATTAACTTCAGTTTGAGTTTTAGCGCTGACAAGGTTGGTACTATGTCTATCGGAGTTTTAAAGCCACTAACCAATTCACATACGTAATTATAAATGTTCACGGTCTAAACGGATTAAATGAGATTATATATATTTTTCAACTGGAAATACATTTTTTTGAATTGTGTAAATTCACATTAAAAAATAATTAATAAAAACGTTAAAATAATTATGTATCACATACATTTTTAATTAACTAATTTGAGGAAAATATGCTGGAAAACAGTTGCTGTCATATTCATAAAAAATTAATTTTATTTTACAAAAGGTTAATTAAACCAACTTCCATATGAAATTTGGTTTTATAGACCTTTCAATAATCGGAGATAGTTTTATGAATACCATCATTTTGTCTTTAATAGAATAAATAAATTCAATTTCGAAATTTCCAAGGCGTCGGAAAATTTAAAAAAATTTTAACTTTCTCTGTTATTAGACATATTGCAGAAAATTCGAATTCCAAGATATGAATGAGATTGATTGCTTCTTTTACATCTTCAAATTTGAAATAAGTTCATATTTTTATTTCAAAATAATAATAGATCACAAACGGCGTCTTTAATATCAAGAAAAATAGTATTCGCCGAGAAAAACATTAAATAAAGACTCAAACAAAATTCACAAGATTTAAATTAAATTAAATATACATTTTTAATTGTATTATTATTTCACTGGAACGTATTTCACTGGAACGTAAAAAACATGGAGTACGGGTTTTATCGAAATTTTCTACCACAATATTGGACGCCCGGATATGGACTTGCCGAAACAGACTTTTGATTTCAAGCAAGGCCACAGAAAGAAGTCAAAATTGTTATATTTTGTTGTATTAGAAATTAAGTTCTAATCACTGAAATGAATATAGCAGGGAATATCTCATGTCATCAATTTAATTGTATCGTATGTTCCATGTAAAATAGGCTTAATCCAATTTAAGGCAGAAACAAAAATCGGTTGTTACGTTCCAATTCTCAGCGTTTACTGTTCATAAAGACTAATCAATGTTTCTTGGACTTTCAACATCACTCTCATCCATTGCCACGATATTATCCACGGATTATTATTGGATTATTATATTCAAACGATCCAGCCTTCCTGAAATTTCCATTTATTCTATTCACAGTTACTTAAGTCCAAGCAATATTCCAACCAAGGTCTATATATGTATACTGGTCACCGCAGATCTACAATAATGCGAAAATAGCAAGCATTTTGTTTATGCAAAAGAAAATAATGGCCTAAATTTCAAATATGATTGACTAGAACACAGGCTATCGGGGATGGTAAAATTGCTACATTTTACTTTTTTTGGTACTGTTGGAAATATGATAAAACTGGGCCAAGTTCTAATTTGAAGCAAATTATTTTCTTTTTATTGCAACTGAAGTAAAACTGATTATGGCGACAAGTGAAATTGAAAATACTCTAGTAATTCAGTTTAAAACAATTGCAAGAAATTCCAATTTTAAGTTTTAACAGCGAAATTCGATTTGCAAATCAAAACCCCAAGAGGGCTCAGCAAACGCTATTAATGGAAAAACGAACCACAAAAATTTTAATAACGTAAATATTCAATTCAGAGCTCTTCCTAAAGTCGATATATTAAAATCTTACAATAATTAAAGTACCAAGAACTATTAGACAAATGATGCTGCTGGAAATAATGAGTCAAATGAATTTATGGATATTTTCAGAATTTTGAAAATTATGAGCGGAAGTATGTTACAACTACGAATTCCAGTTTATTCATAAAACACCATGCACAGTACTTAGACGTTGAAGAAAATCGGACAAAAATAAAAGGAAGAGACTTGTACGAGTGTAGGTAAAAAAAATCGAATGGTATTATCAAGTTATAAAAAACGTCTGTATTTAGAACAAATCCGCACACGAAATTAGGTATCTTCTTCGGAAAATAATTGATTATAATTCGCAAAATAACTTTTGTATAACAATTTTTGAAATCGCTAAAAGGATCTGGGCACATTTGTTATTTTTTTAAATATTATGATTTAAGCTATGGTAAACGAAAGTCGCAAAATATAAAAAACCTCCTTGTTATCTCTTCAAGTTTATATGCACCCTCTACACATAATTTCTAACCAACTTCAAGATAAAAGAGGAGTTATATATTCGTCACCAAATGTTTTGTGGAATATGTTATAGGAATATGTGATAGGACTAGAGAAAAAGATACCTCCGATGCAAAGTAACATATGTATATATTTAATAATTTTATATCTTGCTGACTATATTAGTGAGTGTGTTGCTTGATTTAGTCTACAGCAATTAATTTTTAACATTTATTTTATCGGCTCCAAAAACCCTTATTATTTTCGTACGAAAACTTCAAAAATAAAATTTAGTTTTCAGTGATCTTTTGCGACGTCAAAATCAGTTTATTGTAACAACGGTACGAATAAAAATTTTTCATTGGTTTTTGTTTTTGATATAAAGCACTGTGTAGATAAAATATACAGTCCAATCATAAATATTCCCAAGGAATGCATCTCACGTGGAAAGAATTTTTTCTGTGGGGGAAAAATCGAGTCAGCTGTGTGATTTTTAATTTTTGTAATCGTAAATTTATTTATTTTTAATAAGTCAATTAAAATGCATAGTATTGCGTTACGAGTGTTTGTGAAAAATATTTCTGTTAATGTGCAGCAACAATTAAGAAATAATTTTGTTTTTAACTATTTAAAAAATATAAATTTTTCAAAAATATTATTGAGTCAATAAACGGCCCTTTCGCTATTTATTTTAAGTCCTTATAGCTCATTATCAACCTGCATGTAATTTTTGGGGTGGCGTGTATTAAAGTGAATAATTGGTGGAACTTCTTTTTATTTGTGCTTTTTGTCCTACCAAGATTATTGATACATTTTCTAGTACTTTTAAATTTATTTCAAAAATTAAATACATATTTTTTTTGTCTCATCCACGGGAAAAATTTAGGGAATTGGCAATTTTTAGAATTAATAATATCTAGTTTTTTCCTTCCCGCAGTTTATAAAAGAAATGAGAAAATGAACAAGCACTTGCAATGACCTGTATAAATAGATCTGGATTCCAAATTTAGGTAGTAAAAACAGTATTACTTGTATATCTAAGTCTAAATCAAAGTTATACATGAAAGTGTCGATATGGAAGCGAACATTTAAAAATGTTTGATCCCATGTTGCGAGCGATATGTATTTATATACAACCACTAAAAAGAAGATATTTCAAAGAAGTGTGCTTTATTATTCCTTTTATTATTCGCTCAAAAAATCCCCATTAGCGAAAGTCCGTTTAAACGAAAAATACTTTGTAGAAGTGCCAGATTATATTAAACAAAAATCATTTCAGAGAAAAGAATTTACTTTTCGCCGACCAAGGATCATTTTAATCGTATTACATGCAAAAGATAAAATTTTAGTTCATAAAATACATCATCATATTTTTCAATATACATCACATTTGCTATCTTCTTTTTTTAAGCGAAAAATAATTGCTATCGCTTATTCTAATTTTATTGTGAATAAGGGGACATTCCCGTTACTTTAACAATTAAGCATATGATGCCACTTTATTTTAATTTTAGGCAAATATATAATTTCTCTACAATAAACTTTTTCATAATGATTATTTGTTATGAACATTCCATTTTGTAGGATGTTTCTCACATACTCGTATAGCATCCAGATACAGATCCTTTAAACGAATTTCTCTATAGCATAGTATTTATATATATATATATATATATATATATATATATATATATATATATATATATATATATATATATATATATATATATATATATATATATATATATATATATATATATATATATATATATATATATATATAGCGTAGCATTCTTAACCATCTATGATTCCGGATTTTGTAATAATCATATACGATAGAGAATTCTAATATTATATTTGAATATTTTGGCACAAACATATGAGGTTGAATGTTTTAAAACCGCTTAAAAGTTGAGAAAATTTTCATAACAAAATAAACTTTTAGTTTTTTTTCAATGCGGTGACCACTATTTTTATAAAGAATCATATCTATTTAGATGGGAAGATTAAACAACTTCTTTTCCAAATTTATAAAAAAAAATAGTTTTCAAAATAATTACATGCACATGTGCTGCATACGTATGAGTAACGCTTTACCAACATATTAAAATCGCATATTACTCATACGCCGCAGAGTCAATAAGCAAAATTTATATTATTATTTATATTATATTAAAAAAACGTAAGACATTATTTTTTCAGGGGAAGCTCTTTTATTAACTGGGCTACTGTAAATTTCATTTTGCTGCAAGTTACTGCGATGGATAAAAAATTTTCTAAATTAATAACCATGGTGAATTATGGATTACGATGAGAAAGAGAAAAACAAAAATTATGCGAGTTAGTTTTATGTGTGGTTTACACATTTTTTGAAGATAGAATTAAATAAATTGAATATATAGGTTTTTAATCTCAAATTAACACCATTTAGATTCAAATTCAAACTTTTTCAAATCAAACTCAATTTTTTTCAAAGTAATTTCAATTTTATTCAAAACAAATTAAATTATTTGGTTAATTCATTATTTAAGCTTGAGGTCTTTTATCGTTACTCAAAGAGTATCGAAATATCGATTATTTTTTAATAAAATTGTTAAAACGATAAAAGACCTCAAGCTTAAATATTAAATTAACCAAATTATTATAAAAAGGTCAAAAAAATAGATACATTATCAAATTAAATTATTTTCAACACAAATTAAACTTTTTACAAATCGTATTGAATATTTTTAATTTCAAATTCCTTTTTTTCTCGTTTTACATTAAATTTTTTTCTAACTTCAAATTAATTACTTGCTATATAAAATTTTCAATGTAGCGGTTCTCCAGTTGCATCTAATGACAAATTCATAGTCATTATAATTGTTGCAATGTGAAGGTGTTACGTACTCTACTGATCGGTTAATTATGGTGACCAAGTCCATGTTACTCTCACCGGAATGCGAGGTATCCATATACAAAATATCATTAAAATAACTAATGTTAAAGTGTTAAATAACATTAACATTAGTTATTTTAATAAAGTGTTAAATAATTATTTTGCAGAATATCTCGAATAACAAATTTGATTTAAATTGTTGTTATAGATTTTGTTTTCGTTTTGCCTTATAAATACTTTTAATAGCTTTCTAAAGCTATTACACTTATACGTTTTGTAACTTACAAATCGAAAAATATGATTGAGTTCTGTTTGGATTCTCATATAGTATTTGTAGTTTTTGGTATAAGTATATGAGTTTTAATGCTTTTCAAAAATGATTTGGCTAAAGGGTACTAATGATTTGTTTAGCACCAATGAAGGCATCCACAGGGTGTAGAAATGTTGAATATTGTAAAAAAATAAATATATTATTTAAAAAAAGACCTCGAACTTAATGAATAGTTTATAAGATAATTTACTTTCATTTTTAATATTTGTACCGGCCGTAATTGCCCATTTCTTTTAAACATTTTATATCTCACAAGATACAAGCCTGTAAGAGACGGACAGACACACAGACGGACAATGGAGTTTCTGGATAAAACGCCATTATACTTATTGATATTGTTATTATTGTCATTTAATTCTGAGTAGGTAAGCGCATCTTTTTGATTTTTTTAATATCCCTAATTGCCCAAGAAAAGAACTAAAGAAATTTCCTGTGGTCACTGCTAGTATTTGAAATTCATTACAACCTTTGTAAATTGCAATAACAAAAAAATCTAAGGAAGACCCAACACAATACAACAAATCTGCAAATAATATTTTATTTATTCATGCGTTAATAATGCGGCCCCAAATGTATTTAAACAAAAATAAAGAAAAAAAACGAAAAGTTTTAATTTTTTCTTCGTCCAAAAACAACGCGATATTATAAAGTGGGTTTTGGAAAAAAGAAACCTCTCCTACACACACTCCCGTGGGTTAAAAAAGGTAAACTTTTGAGCACGAGTGTGAGTGTGTGTGTTCGATTGTGTAAATTTTGTTATTCAAAATGGTGTCTTTTGTAAGTTTTTGTTTTTGGTGAATGCACTGACAGTTAACTGCAGTTAGAGAAATAAAAAACACCAACAAAATAAAGGAAAATGAAGTAGAATGAAAAAAATAATAATAAATTTTGACAACTCTATTTGTACAGTAAGAAAAAAAATCAAATCTGGAAACGAAGAAATAAAAATGAAAATAAAGACGTTTATTTATTTCCTTATTCTTTTCTTATTCTTATACACACATACTCGTACATACATATACACGTATAGATGCTCGTATTTCATCTTATTGTTGTACACGTCTAGCGGAAGTTGATTTTATAACGCATTTATTTAAATTTTAACACTGGCAGCGGCTTTTTGGCCCTTTATAAATACCAACTTCCCATTTCAACAAACCTTTAAATCTAGCATCTACTTGCGACTTCTCCTTCCTCTGCTTTTATCTTAACGAATAAATATTTGTTAGTTTATGCAAGATGTTGACATTATTCTATTTCTACCTCTTCTTCTTTTTTTAAGGTTTTTCATTTGGATGAAACTCATTTGGTTTTGAATATTTTTAATTTAGCAGCATAATTAAAGAAAAAGGATATCCGTGATTTTTCATTTTCTTAGTTGTATGTATGTGAGCAAAAAAAAAAAAAAAATATATATAGAATAAAATTCTTATCGAATGTATTAAAGCAACAACGGAAGGTGGGGTGGAAGAGGATGTTGGGACAGTAGTTATAATTTTAGCGTGACTATAAAGGAATTATGTGAATATAAAATGTTTATCACTTCAAATGGACTTTAGCACTGTGTGGGGTTTCTCCAATTGAAAACATAGTGGTAAATAGATAAAGAATGAACTGATGAGTTAATACGATCTTGCACAACTAATAATGAGACCTGTTCTGTAAATCATGTCATTTCAAATCACATACCGTTTTCAAGTCGTAAATGTGATTTCCTTCTGTTCTAAAACTCGCACATTTTTGTGTGTGACTTTAACTGTTGAAACAGCTGATTTTTTGGAAGGAAACAGCTGATTTTTTGTGTGGATTTGATGACATTTCTTACTCGTATTAGAGCTGTCCCCAGAATTTTTTTTGGCTAAGTTTGGATTAATGAAAATAGAAATAAAATTCATTCTCTCAAATTATTAAAGTTATAAAAAGATTCTGGAATACAAAAACACAGCATATTTACTCCATACATTTCATTGGTGCTGAGTTATTAATTTCGAAGCTAATTTGGTGATTTTAGCCGCCTACAACTCATGAAATAACGAAACACAGTTACATAGTGAAATGGTTCGTAATAAAAGAATTTTTAAATAAATTTTTTAATATCTTCTACTTTATGTGTTTCATATGTACATACATATGTATTTTCTTAATAGTAAAAAAGTTTTGACAAAAACCAGCTGATCATTTTATTCTTGTTCGAACTCATACAAAGAAAAAGTTTGTGTGATTTTGGACAAGAAGAGAAGTGATATTACTCAATCCTAGAACGTTTTTTGGACAAGTTCGGAATATCTTTGGGTAACTTCGAATATTAATTAATTTTTTAGTCGAAATATTATTTGCCAGTGCACTGAAATCAATTGCAACATTTTTAGTTTTCTAATATATAGTTACATTATATAATACTATAAATGGCCACAGTTCGCATAGAAGTTGCTGCGATTCGCAATAGTTTATTTTGCCATTTGCTTTGAGTTTATGCGTTATTATTTTTAAATTTTGACAAAAAAAAATAACTACATTTCAGTGGTCGCCAAACGAAATCGTTAGTGAACTTTTAAACAGTTTGAAAACATTCAACTTCGTATTTTTATGCCAAAACAATCAGATACAATATGTGAATTCTCCATCGTATATGAACATTTCAAAATACATAGTCATAGAAGTCTTACAATGCTTTTATACAAATAGCACGATTATACTCAAATGAGTCTATTTTATTTTTCTTGAACACCTAAGCAGCCTTCAACAAATAATACAATTTTAAAACTCTAATTGTTGAAGTGAATCATTGGTTTAGAATTTAAATAAATCAAACATATTTCTGGCTGACAAAAAATCTGCTACTTTGGTCAGCATCGAAGCATTAGGTCAGATCACTACCAAAATACTAAAGTGAAACCACAAGCAAATTCGCAAGAATATAAAGGACGTGATTTTGTATCTTACCAAGGTTAAGCGTTGCGTTATTTCAATATAATCGTTTCGTGTCGAAAAGAAAAAAAAACAATTATATTAAAATAAGGCAACGACTAACTCAGATGAAATACAAAATAATTCCCAAAATATTTAACAATGAAAAGCGACTAGCCCAATTGACAATCTTGTAAAAAAGGTGTCGCAAAATGGTATAGAATATTTTATTTTACAATAACAAAAGAAAAATAAGCAAAGGAAAGTGTAAGAAAATGAAATTAAATATAAGCAAATTGAGAAGCGTACAGTCATCACCCGCAAACCGAAAAAATTATTTTTATAGAGGAAAACCATGTAAAACACAAGCTTTTCCAATACGAAACGTAGATGAATAAAAAGTTTAAAACGTATGCATGTGTCCAGAAATGGAGGACGATTATGGCGACCGTAAAATGGGCAAAGCACGCGGAACGTTGTACGAATAGAACAATATATTAAATTATCTTCAAGTGGTTTATCAGCAACAAGTATTTCAAACCAAACCAATTAATTTCAAATATTTAGAATTGAACGGATTTCTCAACTCACATGCATAAGACTTACTTTATCTGTAATTTTTATTTTTTTAGTTCTATGTACTCTTTCTTTGGAAAATATATAATTTCATGACAAACTGATGCAAAAAACACATCTAATTATTTGTTAAAGCAAATTTATTATGAATTTTGAAATCAAATTTTGTGCGCAGAACACCTTTTATGTGATTTGAAATCACTCTTATATAAAGTGATTGGCCGAATATCTAACTTTCTTACAAACAACAAATTCTTTTAAAGCTCTTAATATTTGTTCATATTTTATATACAATTGTCTACAAAGATATAATTATGAGAACGAGCCCAAATTGTTGGGGAAAAAATCTCACAAAAAAGAAAGAAAAAATTAAACCAGTAGATGAGTCGAATTTAGAAGATGAGTATGAAAACATTGTTTGTTTATTTTTAATTTGCGAGAAATGCGGTTGCAAACATTGAAATTTTACGCCATACAGCCTTGAAGGAGTTGGAGAATTTATAAATATTTTATGTATTTTTTGAAATGAAAAACAACAAGAAATGTACAAATTTATTTAGACAAAACTTCAGCAAACTTTAATTCATTTATATTTAATCTAAAAAAGAAATTTATTACACACACATTTCGAAAGGACATGGTTATCATTGACACATTCAGCGCGTTTAGTATCCGGCCTTATGTCGTTTTAACGTCAATTGGCCAAAAAGTTTCCAACGCAAGCACAACATCCAGCCATTTGTAAATAGAATAAAATATAAAACAACATTAACAACGAGCTATTGAAAAAGTTTGACAGTATTCAATCGAACGGAAACGCCTAACAAAATGTTCAAAGCGGGAAACAGAAGCTGCTACTTATTCAAACAAAATGGAATAGAAAAAAATACAAAGAGCAATTTAAAAAATACACCTTTGGTGTAAGTGGCAGGCCGGTGTCATCCTCCGCTTTTTGTTTTCTTCTTTTATAAAGTGATATTTTTTAAAGGTAGAACAAAACAACGAACACAAAGGCTACAAAGAATGATGAAATTGCTGAAATACTCACCGAAAAGCAAGTGGTCATGACGGGATATTTATGTGTTAATTTTGTTGCCCATTTACGCAATTTTTGCCATCTTTTATTGTAAAATTATTTACCAAAAATGTATGCGTCAGACGGACAATAAGATATTGTATGAAAATAAGGCAGAGGTATGAGACTACAATCCCACGGTAAAGGTTAAGCTCCGTGCTGTCTTTCTCATATTGTTGTTGTTTTCTTTTCTTAAGAAGAAATAAAAAATGAGCCAATAAAAAGCATAATGTGTTTTTAAGAGAGGCAACATTCGTTGTTGCGAAAGTTGAAAAAAAAACTAATTGTCTTCTTATCCAAACAAAATTTTTCAACTTTTTCTTTATAAAAGTTACTGCGATCTGCTCAAAAGTCCCATTAAAGGCTACTTTTTAAAAATCATTTTTCCACATTCAAGTACTTTTGCAAAAATTGTTTTTCTATCAAAGTGCATTTTAAAGTAATTTTTGTATAAAAGAACTTTTTAGAAAAGATTTTACAGTCAATTTGCTCCACAACCAACTCCTACACGATGTTTTGTGACGTTTACCGGCTTAAAAGCGCAGCTAAAAGAAATTTACTTCATGCAATAGGTGTCAAAAGTCAAAGCTCGCCAAGAACATCAATGTTTACTTAACTTATTTGTTGCTGATATATAAAAATTACGAAAATGTCTTACAACTTCAAAAGCTCATTTGCCAAAAATCTAAATAAAACTAAAGTTGCAATAATTAAAAATAAAAATGAGAAATCAGTTGTTTTCCCTCGTTGTTTGAGCCTTTAAAAAAGAAATCTTCTTCCACTCCTCCTTGGTTGTAAACTTAAGAATATACTTTACCTTACCTTCGCTAACAGATCATTCTCTCCAATAATTCTAATTGGCGAGCACCATTAGGCGTATATCTGAAGATTAGGAATATAGGCAGCTTTTGAGGTACATACACTGCACAATAAGTTGGTTCAGATAACATACGAAAATATAAAAGATGAGAAAGTCATCCCCTAAGATTAAAGATTAGTTGAAGACTTTTAAATAAACATTTGTTTGCCATGCCCCTGGGTACATCACTTCTAGTTTCTGGTACACTGCTTCGCTATTTGTAGATCATAATATATCGAATATCGTTGTTCATGGCCTTTATAAGAGCTAAATTTTTCTCTTTAATAATTTTTGACTCCCATATCAAATTCTAGTAGTGATTTTCACAATCTCTGCCTAAGAATAATTGAAATAAGCGAGAGTGAGAATTAAAACAACTATTGGAAATTTTTTTTTATAGAAAAAAGCACAAACTGCAAAATATAAGTCAGAAAGGAGAACGCCATAACAGCTAACAATAGTGATTTTTATCAAATGGGTCGAATAAATTGCTTTCTTTTAATGAACTTAAAAACATTTTAATGTGAATATGAGGCCATCACGTCTGCTTATAAAATATGTACGTGTATATGCCTGTATAAACAAATATTTCACTTTAGTTTTAAAGTTCACTTAAGGAATTTGATTAGCAACCCAGTCGTACGAGTAAATTATAGTTAATGAGTTAAAAAAACTATTTATTACATTGAAGCAAACTAAATTATTAAAAAACAATTTGGGTTGCTAAACTGTATAATTTAGTTATATTTTGCACTAAACGGACGAAATAATAAACTCCCACTAAGAACTAAGACGTCAAGCTTTACCATAATTTAAGGTGCAACATGAATCCCTATTTGCTACATCTATAAAATACAATTTTGAATATATCAGCTTAAAGGTTTGTGTTTGCTTGAAAATTTTCATAAAACAAATTTTTTAAATACATTAATATTTAACCTGATTGCATACGGCCGATAGTTTCTGAAAATTAAGATTTTTATGAAGCAAAATATGCTTTTTATAAATTTTTCTGTAACATTCTCTTCCGCAAGGGAAAGTGACAAACTGCAAGTGAAAAGTTTTCTTTAATTGCTAGTTTTGTTTTTGTGACAAAGTGCTAACCAAAGGTGCAATAGGATAAATTATTTACTTACGTTAATATAAAGGAAATATTTCCTTCGTCTCTTCGAAAATAAAATGCCTAAAGAATAATGGAAGAATAGTTTCCTTGCATACATACACAAAGAAGATTAAAAAAAATATATGTCCTATGTATATAATTGGAGTTTTTTTGGAGGCAGACAAATGTTTCTTTAACCACGTGTTAAATTAATATGGTAAAAAATGTATTGAACTGTTATAATTTGTAAAAATATCGCTACTCCTGCTCAAGCACTTGTTTAAGGATTTCACAACAATTTTTCTAGAGAAAGAAAAAAAAATAGTAACAACATGGTAAAATGCTTAAAAATAAAAGTTCAACATTGGCTGTTAGTTAGTCTCTGTTTCAATACAAGATACATTTATGGAAATGCCCATGATATGGTTGGTTGGTGGTCATGTAAAGTTGATTATTCATTGTATCAATTTGACTAAAAAACCACTCGAAATCCTAATGTTACGTCAAGAATTTAAGGTTTAAAATCGACAGAGAAAGAGAAAATAATTGAAACAAATACGAAAGCAAAAGAAGAAAAAAACCCAATCAATTGTCGCTTTATGAAAACAAATTCGGGAGTGTTGTTGTTGTACATCTTTTTTTCTGCTTACAATTTTGGTCGGTCTGTCTTGTTACTTGTACGAGAATATAACATTCATCATGAAGAGGAAAAGCAAACTGTTTCCTTATGTTTTCGCTACTCCAAGGAAGAGGAGTCATCTCTGCCATCTTGTAACTAGTGGTAGACTCATTTGGTTTAACAAAAAACAATTTATGTAGACATACTCATCCGGGTGTACTAATGGTCGGAAATGTAACATGAAATTGATACACCACAGTGGGGCAGAAGAATTTTGTGTTTTGAGTGTTTTCCTAAACGCATGTTCCTTCACAATAATACGTTGTAGTTTATTTCTAAAAACGACCCTTAAAACTCAAATGCATCAGTGCTGTTATCGATACGCAGAGATGAGCAAATTCTGCATCCATTAAAATTTAGATGCTTGGTGTATATAAAGTATTATGAAATACAACAACATGATCGTATAGCGGTCTCCTCTCGTCAACGACTTGGTATGAACATTGAACATAAAGTATATCACACATGAATTCCGCTCGTGGAGACCGCTCTTGTTCGGCAAAGTGCTTTCATCGTTGCCCGAACATATGTTTGAACATCACCATGATGTTCGTCATATCAGATGCACACATGCGAAAATATGAAACACACATACAAAAAACTAATGATTTGTCTGAACGTGAACATCAATACATATTCGACACATATAACAACGTTGCTCTGCTGACGTTATGTTCCTGTCATGTACCATTTCATTCACGGCCCATTTATAATTGCCAAACTCCTTATAAAAAAAACTTGACGGAAAGATTGTCGCACAGTTTTAGCTGGGCTGCTGCATAGTTCCTGTTAATGGATACATAAACAATTATAGAATTTAATAAACCAAAAATTGGGATGCACATATGCGCCCTGGTTAGAGACCCAGGGCGCATATGTGCATCCCATTGAAAATTGTCAGACAAATAAATCTTCTCTTAAAAAAATAAAAAAATAAAGAAGGAGCTAAGCTCTTAATAAAAACTTTCATAAGTATATTGTAAAAAAAAAACATAAAATTCACTAAAATTTCAATTTTTAAATATAATCGTTCGATCGGAAAAGATCAATAATGTATATATACAATATATTCCAATATATTCCAATATATTGGAAGTGTAAGGTAAGAAAAAAATTGTATAGCATATAAAAATCATGTAAATAAAGTTTGCAAAAAAGAGCAGAAAGCGGAAAAATTAATTAATAATGAAAGAAAAGACACAAAACCAACGAAAAAAAACTTTGTGTAATAACAACAATAATCATGTACATATTTTAGCCATTTTTATCTCATTTTGGTCACACTCTCATACTTGTACATTTGAATCACTTAATTTGCTACGGTTTTTGGTCTTGCATTTTTCAAAAGTGTCGTAAATTACATTTCAATAGCGCAATTCACGATCAAGTGCAAATGGTCTAGAATCGTAGCATTTGCAAATGGAAATAGCATATTTTTACATTACACTAACAAAATATACACAAATGCACATGCTACCTTTGTAAATATATGCGCTGAAAGTGCAATGCTTCATTGCAAACTCTCTGTCAATGGTATCAATTCATATTTTTTTTAACGAAAAAAAGCGATTTTTGTGTTAACATATTTAAAAAAAGTTTTTATGTCCCGTTTTATTTTAATTTATTTATTTTTTATATCTTAAGCTAAGGTTACACTATCGGCGCAACTAGCACAATCTGGTCCGATTTTTATCGTGCTGTATCGGCACAGATTTAAAAATATGTCACAATTTTTTATTGAGTGTTTACATTATCGGCGCTAATTGTTAAAATTTTTTTTCGGCTCATATCGGCCAAAAGTGAATTGCGACAATAATCGGCACAAAGCTTATATATTATCGTGCTTAGCTGGTTATATTTAAACACATGTTTTTGGTTTATTTTGCTGACAGAAAAACTTTTGTTTCCAAAATATAAAAAATTCGTTTAAAAACAGAAAAAGTAGTGCTCTTGTTGATGCTTAATAAAATTATTTATAAATTGACGTCGGTTGCAACGGCCGCATTTCAGAAGCTGGTATTATTGATAAATGCGCAAAAATTTGCAAAAAATGAGAAAAATGTTTGTTTTTAAAAATGTACAACTCACGAATAAGCGTTTTATTTTAAAGTAGTTGTCAGTACTTGTAACAGCTGACAATAAAAGAGTAAACAATTGGAAAAAAAATTGCACGGAATTTATAAAATATAATTCACAATTTATTGCAAATATTTGCTTTAGTAAATATATTCTACCTCAAATGCACGTAATTGTGAATTGCGCTAATGTATTTTGTTGTTGTGGTCTTGTAATGTAGTGTATTTAAAGGGGCTATTTATTAACGTAAAAGGGTATGAAGGGGGAAGTACCTCATTAATTTTGTTTATTAATTAGAATGTCAGAGCATTAAAATTTTAATTTAATTTAATATATCAAAAGAAATGTATTTTGATTACTATTTTCTTATTTGGTTACATTAAAAACACATTTTGCATGCATTTGGCATGTTCATGTGAATGAAAGCAACGATATCTTGAAAACTAGCAATAGTCCTCTAGAGAATTTCCAAAGGAAATTTCATTTCACACTTGCCAGGCACACTGTTTTTGCAATAAGTGAAGAATGTCTTCTAGTGATGAATTTTTCTGCACTTTTTATTGAGATTTTAAAAAGTATGGTTAATTGTTATCGTGTCTTAATAGAAAACAATGCGCAAATGGAAAACATTAGCTTGTTATGATAGCAAGATGAAGTAAAATGGCTTAAGGCTTCTTGCACATAGACATTTAAAATTGATAAAAAACAAAATAAATAAATCAGCAAACAAACCCTTGCCCGTTGTCCTGAATGAAAAGAAACATACTAACCATAATTTTTTCCTAAAAGAAAAAAAATTAAAATCCAAGTTTAAATTAATAGAAAACAAATGTGTTATTTTTAACATTCTGAGTGTGTGTGTGTGTTTTTTTTTAAGAATAAATAATAATAGCAACGTTTTAAAAACACCCTTCAAGGGCTAAAAAAATCACCAGCATTAGACATAAATTTGCACTTAATAACACCAACAACAAAATCGTTCAAAAGCATATATGAGAAGCAGATGTTGCTACCGGAGAGTGATATGGTTTTTCTTTTTCATTTTGTAGTTAATAATAGCATTTGATTATTTGTAAAACAAAAATCATTAGTTTGTTATAAATTTCAAATATCGACACGTATTTGCCATTTTATCAATAAATATTTTGTGCTGCTTTGATTTTATAACCAGCAGCTGTTACCATTAACCCAACATATACTTCTAACATTAACTATTTCAGCTCTTCAAACAAGCTGAAGTCAAGTGTTAAACGATATATGAGAAAAGGGAAAGAGAAAGGGGGCGGGCGAAAGCCAAGAAATTTCAGAGACTTTGGCAGACAAAAAATACAAAAAAAAAAAAAAATCCAGCTAATGTTTTGGTAATACTTCATCATATTCGTCCTCGTACGCCCAATGAACAACAAACTCATAACAGAAAAGCAAAGTAAATGAATTTCTTTCCTCTTCTCCATTTAATAAAAAAGTGCTGAGGTAAGCTGCCATTATAAAAGGCAAAAAAAAAAACCAGTGAACAGAAAAAATCTCAGGACATGCATATAAAAAAGAGTCCTCACACTCCTACCATATGAAAAGCAAAAAGTTATTTTTATAAAACAGATGATATGTACGAAATATCACACAAAGTATGTAAAACACTTCTACTAGCATTCTCATTAGTTGCAGAGATGACCAAACTTTTTTTAGGCTCAAGGCGATAAAGATAATTGCTGCAAGTCCTTCAATCCTTTTTCCGTTTTTTTTCGGGAACTTTTCGCAATTTTGCTCTCTTGTTTTTGGCTTTAGAAGACAGTAAGTTAATTGTCCCCATTTATATATGTAAGTGCGGTAGAATTGTTTTTCGCTTATGCAGGATTTCCAGTTAAACGGATATCGGGTCGATTTGTCAAACCCAGATTTCGTATTAATCGACTATTCTCTTTTCCCAGTGTTTTAGCCGGTTTAAAAAAGTCAAGGTTTTCGGGTTGTTCGAAAAGTCGAATTTTCAGTGTCGTTTCATTCGGTATTTTGGAATATTTGTCTTAAATTTTTTTACAATAATGCATAACTTCTTCAGGGATAATAATTTAAAATCACTTTAAAATAATTTTTAGAGAAAAATAGAATATATTGTTTTTAGTTTTTTTTTATAAATATTTGACCTTGAACTCGAACAATTTACAATTTTTTTTTAAATAATTTAATGTATGCCAATCGATTACTTTAAAAAACGATATAAAATACAAGTTTTTATCGTATTACTGATGTTGATGTTTCTGCAATTTTGAAAAAAAAACCTTAACGATTTTGACTAATCCGATCGATTAATTGGTGACACGGCTGTTGTTTTAATATAACAACTCGTTAGCGAATTTTCATTGAATTATTATTTTAAGACATTCTATTAGGAATGTCATTAAATGCGAATATTTGTGAAAACGAGTACGAATATTCGTTGCATCACTACTTTGTATATGATAAAATAGATTTAAAGTAAATTTTCCATACAAAAAGATATACAAAATGAATTATCTTATAAATATTAGTTTTTCTATTGGCAAACTGCCGACTTCATCCAGACTTTATCACATCAGACATTGTATAACTTTTCGTCGCTTGGAAATGACAATAATAAAAGATATTGAGTCCTTAAAATATTTAAAAATTCTAATGTTTTTATCATTTAAAATTTTTGCTAATTGACACATATTAAACTGGTTTCTGCATAATAACAGTTTGCGAACCACCCTCTTAAAATATTATGGCGAGTGCGTGCCACATTATGCGAATTTTTAACGTTGCGGCAAAATAATAAAAATCATATAAAAACTGGAGTGAGTGCGTATTGTTTACGGGTGAAACATACTTCTCCATATCATTCACACTCCTCCTATTTAGAATTGTTGGCGTTGATAGCGCCTTATTATCATATTAAAATATAGATGAAGAAAAAAAGTACGAAATAAAATAAATTTAACGTAGGTCGGGATTTCGATGGCAATATATAATGAAATGAAAAAAAGCTAAAAATAGCGACTCTTGAAATATTTAAAAAATGTTTGTTAACATGAACTTTTTTAATAAAATTATTGCTTATGATGAATGAGCGGTGTTTATGAAAAAAATTGAGCAGACGTGGGTAATATTGTCATTTTCAGAAATGATGGCTGTAGCCACAAAATACTTATGGATATTTTACACTGGAATTATGTTGTCCTGCAGTATTAAGGATGTGCACATAATAAAAGTATATATGAAGGAAAAGTAAAAGTAAAAGAATATTAAAAATATTTACTCTGATTTTTATTCATTGTGTATAAGAACAAATAGTGGTTTAATTGACGTCATGTTAAACAAATTGACGTTTATTCCTCAGTACCATCATTATCGACTTTCGCCGGGTGGCCGCCCATTATTGGCGATTTATTTTCAATTTATAAAAAAAATCTATTTATCGCTATAATTGCCAAAATTTAACTCCGTTACAGGATTGTGTGCTGCTCTTTTTTTATAAGTTTACGTTTATTAAAGAATACAAATTTTTTTTCTTTCCTTTTTAAAGAGATTGCGACTAAAGGAACAATTTTAAAATAAAAATATTTGATTTATTTGCCTTGAATTATGAAGAAAATTGTTATCAATCGTCAAAAGATATGCCCCTGCATACATTAAAAGACTTCAGTTCTAGACTAACTATTAGTTGTAAAGGAAACGTCTGTCCTCTTTTAATTCTTTCGGTATCCAAGCTGAGAGTTTGGACACGAAACAATTCTTTTAATGTGATCCAAAGCCCTAATCTAATAAACTCCAAAATTGAAGCCCACTTCTTTTTGAAAACATAACACATGTTTTCCTAATGAATTTTTCTAATGAGCTTGCCACAAGATATATTTTTCGAAAATTGTGCTTTACAATTGTGGGCTAAGTCTATACGGCTCCTTATATAATTTACAACAAGTAATAAAAAATCAAATATTGTTAAAATATATTTTCAATAATCTAATTGTATATTTTGGCATTATGTTTTAAAATTCAAAATCTCTTATCAATCGATTTACATGTAAAATTATTCCTTTACAATGAATTCGGATACTTTTTTATTTTACTATATGCATTGGCCATTTGGCTAAAGATAATTTTATTCCAATCAGAAATAAAAATATATCAAAGTGCTTCAGTAATTTATTGATATGGGTATTAACACCACTGAATGCGTAACACAGCGGTATATTAAAAATTATTTTTTAAAAAGTACACAAACGTTGTGAAAAGAAATATTTCTGTTGATTATAGATATTACTCAACTGAGAAAAAGTCTTAAAGGTAATGACCGTTTCTTGTTACTTTAGGGAAAAAACGGCCCGAAAGCCTGGAAGAACGATCTTATCTTTCAAATATCGCGATCTGATGTTCTTGATAAGTCTTACAGCTTCTGAAAAAATTAACTCAATTACAGAACTTCATCGCCCCACATGAGGATAGGATGAGAGGTTTATTGTTGAGACGCCCTAACTTACGACCAAATGTTCACTAGATCGGCTGTGCAGGACATTTATGGACGATACAGAGACAGTGGAGCACTTCCTATATCATTGCCCATCTTTTGTGTAGACGGGTACCCGATATTTCGCGGATGGTTATGGAATTACTTTCATAGCAGGTAGTTCCCATAGGGTATAGATTTTCGTTTTATCCATGTAGGAGCGTTTAAAATTCCCTTTACTGGCTTATGTATAAGTCTTTGATAAGCTATGAATCATCTTCTCCTTTCATACTATCCTAACTTAACTTACGGGATTGCATACTCTTTCCTAATAAGTTTGAGATCAATAAAGAAAATTAAAGTGCAAAAAATTACACTTTTTTTAAAGAAAACATAAAGAGTAAATTTAATGAAATTTGGAAAATTTAGAAATTGGGACCAGACCTATACATCAAAATTTACAATACATAAAAAATATTCTCTATATATATGTACATGATGAACGCTAAAAATGTAAAGGACATGCCAATAACGTTTAAAACAATACAAAACAGCAAAAATAAAATAAGAAATATTTTCGGGATGATAGATAAGTGCCCATAATGAAAATTTGTGATATGACAATTTGGTTAAAATATTACTCAAACTAAAGGTCTTATTTTGTGGTTAAACAATTTTATTTAAATTATCGATATTTCCATACTCATTGGGTATCATCTTCAGGAAAAAAAACAGAATTGTCCTGAAGATGATATTCAATGAGTATCGAAATATCGATAATTTAAATAAAATTGTTTAACCACAAAAAAGACCTCAAGCTTGAGTAATATTTTAACAATTTTTTTTTTAAAAAAGGTCAAAAAATATGGAGATATAATTTGTGGTATGTATTTGGTTATATCTCATTATATAGCAATGATGCTCTTGAAGGCATCAGGTGATATTTCTGAAGTTATTTTTGTAAATTAATTTGAAAAAATTTTATATTTTTGAAGAAATAAGAAAAAAATATAACAAAAGAAAAATTTATACACTCAATTAAAAAAACGAGGGGAACTATTTTAAAAATCAGAGTCTATAGGAGAAAAAATTGCCATAAATGTATACTATTTGTAGACCCATTAATGCATATTAAGACTAGAAATTAAAAAATCCCTTTAATACTGACTGTACTTTGCTATAATTTAGATTTTTGATAGTATTCTCGCGAAATGTCCCACTGTGCAGCTGAAGTTTGATATCACTTTTTATGTTACTTTTTCGTATGGCGTGTACAATTTTTCGCACTTTTAAATCCGGAAAAGAGAATTTTGGGTTCTCTAGTGAAACTTACACATTTTAATACAATAATAAGTCAGCTTTTTCTGCTTTAATATATATTTACATACATATGTATGTATATCTTTTCAAGCGAATTGCATTCATCTAAAATTATTAGCTTCTAGCCCACTGTGCAGTAAAATGTTTACATTTTATTGAAAATAATTGTGCTAAAGTTTTGAGAAAAAAATAATACCGAATAACCACACATATTGTAAACTAGCTGAAATGATAAGACTAGACTTAAAGATATACTATAAAACATTTCAGGTGTATTTGACGATAAATTGAATTTTTCAATCACTTATTCATAAAATAAATGGGAACAACAAGATATAGTTTATAATAAAAAAATATGAATGAATGACTTCAACGTTATAACAAAGCAAATGATTAACACAATTAAGGGAAAGTACCGCGATACATAAACAGAAAAAAGAAATGTATACTTTATATGCCTTTGTATGATTAAATCAACAGTATTCTGCGAACTTTATATAAAGGCATACAAATTAAAACAAGCCCAGTCTTCAACCAACCTTCAAAATGACTACAAATATGGGTGGAAACGTAAACGCCAACAGAGATGGAAGCAACGATGTTGTGTTTAATGTAACCAGAACTGTTGGCGATGACAGACATAATGCGACTGTGGGTGCTTTTGCGGCAGCAAATGATCATCGTGGACCCAAAATGGGTACCGTTGGAGCTTTTGGCAATGTTAATTCGTAAGATGATTTGTATTTATTTATTTATACTCAAAAAAGATTTCATATAGTATATTATAGTACATGATCAATTAAAATGATTACTATTTAATAAGTTCGTTATCACATTTTTTAAATTAATATTAGTAATAATATTTTTATATTAATTTTTTGTTCCTAAATCTTTTGCAGAAATGGTCATGGTGCTTCCTTGAGTGTTAATCATACTCCTAAATTCAATATGACAACTGTAGATGCCACAGCCACTGCAAATCTCTGGACTTCGAAGAATCAGGCAACATCTTTAAATGCCCATGTTAATGCTTCTCAACATGCCAGTGGACCAATGACAGGACATAAGAGCCATGGTTATGGATTTAGTGTTAACCATAAATTTTAAAAGTCTATCATTATAGTTATTTACATTTATACGCAGATAA
This sequence comes from Germaria angustata, assembly GCA_963681545.1. Classification (NCBI taxonomy): domain Eukaryota; kingdom Metazoa; phylum Arthropoda; class Insecta; order Diptera; family Tachinidae; genus Germaria; species Germaria angustata. Next base: position 138,018,506 of record OY812998.1, on the reverse strand, counting down.
ATTAAATGTTCCTTTGAAACCTTTAATAAAATAAATAAAAATGGTTTTCTATAAATTATGCTTCCTTCCAATTGGGAAAACTATTTTGGATTGTATTGTTTAAAGTAAGAGTTCAATTTAAAACTTAATTTGTTTGCTGTTAAATTGCACTATACGTGTACAATACAAAGGAAAAATAACAACAACGGATTGATCCTGATAGAGGGGACTAAACGAATCATATGCAATGTATACCAGCATTTTCAAACTTTACCACTGGCATTCATCTTATTAGTAGTGAATCGGCATTAGAAATCTTATACATAGATCTTCGTCTTTTTGTCCCCTTTCTTGAAGAGGAGAAAAAACATTCCCTTTATCGAGATGAGGCCTGAAATGTTCAACAAATTTATTTGTCATAAAATTTTATCACAAAAAACGTCTTCGAATACACCAAAGCTAAAAATTCAGCTTGCACGTCAGACGTGTTTAAAGGTTAATTTCGTAATTATTGAGAATGGCTGAAATGCCTTACAAAAATTTTTGTCATACATAAGTCTTCGAATACACCCAAAAATTCTACTGGAACCCCAGAAATAAGTGAAAACGTATAATGTGTTTATGGGTTAATTTCGTACTTAAATGTCCCATAAAATTGGATTTTACGGGGTAAGCTTGTATAAAAAAAACGTTTTTTGCTTCTTGCTGAATTATACTTTTTAACGGAATTTTTTCAGTTTTTTCCAGTTTCAATTTCCAAGCAATTCGTTCAAAATGTATATTTCTGTCATTACTTTGACAAGCATTACCAACTTAAGAATACAAAATAAAATAAATAAATATTTTTTCAATTCAATTAATTCTACATATTAGTCTACTAGATATCACATGCATTTCATTTGTTCTAAAAATATACAACAATAAATGTTGTTTATCTTATATTTTTATGTAATTATGTACATACATACATATGAGTTCGCACATGCGAATGTAAAAATGCCCCATATGATGAGTCTTTTGTTCAATTTCATTAGTTAAGAAAACTAAAGGGGAAATACCATTATATGATATTTAAAATTTGTGATTTTTGTTCTATAGTAAATACAAACATTTATTGTGGTAAAATACCCAAGAAGAGAAGAAAGGCATATTATTTGCATACGCGTATAGTTCAAATAAAAGGTTATAAAATGAATTTAGAGTTCAGTTCAGCACAACAGTTTCTAAAGAACATTCAAACTTTAAAGATAAAAAATATAAACAGTACAGAAAACAATAAAAGATGGCAAATATTGGTGGAGCAATGTCGGGCAGTCCTTATGTAGGTCATGATATTAATGAGCAAGCAGTAAAAGATTTGATGATGGAAAGACTAACGCAGTAGTAGGCGGTTTTGCAGCTGGGAATGACAGTGGAGCACCTGTTACTAAGGAAGCATTGTAATTTGTATAGTCACGTTCAACAAAATATTAAAGCAATGGCGATTGACTTTCTATACAACATTCAAACACTCATGGCATTAGCAAATCTTTATCTGTGTTATAAAAACAAAATTATTCAGTCGATGTAAACATATTGCACATGGCAGAATTCAATTTCAAAATGGTTTTAAATCTGATTATGTTGGTGCCAACAATCATCGATTTTAGTTGATATAATTAAAATCTTTTATATGTACATAAATAAAATTTAACAATATATGAGATATTCGTCCAATATTGAAAATTTTCGCACATTAATAATCCTATTTTTCTTATAATTTAAATATTTTACTACATAAAAATGCATTGTATCACTTACCGCATTACACGAATTTCGAATAGTATTTCTATACATATTTTTGAAAAGTTCAACAGCAAGTTTCAATTCCAATTTGGCCTGATTTGGCAGCTTTTATGAGATTTTTAGAACTTGCCAGAAATGTTCTACTGAATACAAATCAGTTAAAACCACTTAAAATTTGTTATAAGTTTCACATATCTAGCAGACTGTTCATTGAGGCTAAGCCACATAAACTCCCAATTAAATGACACTAGTATTTCTGCTTCAGCAAATAGGAGCATCTGTCTACACAAATGCCAGGCGTAGAAGAAATCGTAAAATCATTAACGAACAATTATTTTTTTTTTGCAATTTCTTTATTGACGGAACGATGTACAAGAGATTCCAAATTAAATTAACATCACGTTTCCCTAATATCAAGATAATTTAATTTTACACCAGGAAAAAATTCAGTGATCCTATAATTTTCTTCAACACTGCACATTATGAAGATTGCAAATAGTAAGTAAAAATATACACTCAGTTTGATGTAAATTTCGATTACTTCTTTAAAAATAAGTCACAACTCACTCAGCAATAACTAATATGTTTTTAGAATAACAAAAATTATTTAAAATCTATCCCTTTTAGTATAGTTATCATAGCTCATTATTATGAATCAAGGCCGATTAATAAGGTCTATGCAACAGCCCAGGTGAGGTAAGATGATTGTCGAACTCTATAATAGCAAGAGCACAACATTTTTCGGTCCACTTTTAAATAAGGAGTTTGATGATTGCATTGTCAACTTTGTTGCAAGCAACTCGCCTTGTATGGATCTTATAAATAGGCCCTGATATGAATGCAATCTGATATGAAATTTTCGTAGCTACATATTTGGGGTCATTAACGTTATTGATATGTTGTTTTAGCTTATCGGCTGCACATATGTATGTACATATATTACTACCATGGCAGCACGTGACACGATTCTCTGGCCTATTAAAAGTCCATCTAATTTGTGGGAAGTGAAGTTTAGTATTTGGTAGGAATCAGTCGACGCGTTGCTATCAAAACACTGTTAAAATCATTCAAGTTTCTTATGGATAAAAAAATTCTCGAACTTAGGAATAGAACTATTTCTATAGCCTTTGCTATAAATGAATATTATTCTACTATTAGTTCCACATACACAGTTAAACATTACATTTTGGGAATAATCAATTTGTTGATAGACCACGTTCGCCGGCTTCAGGAAGCTTTTCCTATAATAACTAATAAAATGCAAATTAATACTTACTTTTTTTTATTATCATTTGATTTGAAATCTTTGGCCATCCGCTTGTAGGTGTCTTGCCTGCTACTGTTGGCATTTGTTGTTGTGGACGCGTTGATGTTACCGCCATCGGCGTTGTTGTTATTAGTGATCTGATTGCCATTATTTGAAGGCACTTTTTTATCGTTCTTTCTGCTTGTAGAAATTGGTTGCAACTTAGGTGTATCCGTGAACATGGTTTATCAAAATTATTTTAAATGAAAATCAGACAGTGTATTGATTTTTTTAAATATTGTACACGCAATTGATTTAATATGTTCAAAACTTTATCACTTGGTTTTTGCTTAAAACAAATTGAACAGCTTATTTGCTGCCGTTTTTAGCATTTTCTTTTTTGTTTTCATTTACATTATTTACACTTTGTTAGGAGAAAAGGGTTTTAATTTGATTAATTAAAGCTTTACTCTACGTAATTCTTTATAAAACTAAATTTTTTAGCAATGTGAAAATTAAATTTTCCAAAAAAAACTTTACGCACAATTCTTGAACTATCAGCTGTTGGTTTAAAGCCTGTTTGACATTTCTTTTAATCTGACATTTCGTATGGTGGTTGTGTAAATTTATTCAGTTAAAACAAAAACTAAATTCACAATAAAATATGGTGCAGAAGCAATATGAAAAAATAAGCAATAGCCCAGAGAGTAATTCTCTTTGCTCGTGAGAGTTTCAAACAAACAAAATTATAACTTTTTATATATAAATATGTAATTATATAATGTAGGAGGAGAGATGAGGTTATATTATGTGTTTGCCTTACCCTTATCAATGGGGATGTAGCTCAGATGGTAGAGCGCTCGCTTAGCATGTGAGAGGTACGGGGATCGATGCCCCGCATCTCCAACGAAATATTTTTTGTTATTCATAATTTGTTTAATTTTTATTATACAAATTTCATAAATATATATTTATTTTTTTTATTGTCTTTTTCCCTATTAAACAATTCATAATGGTTCATTATTTTTTTAAATAAATGTCAGTGGGAAAACATGATTGAATTACATGGAAAATCTCGTATCGTATTTGATGGTTTTGTATAAACTTATCAGTTTGAATGCTTTTGATACATGATATTATCAGAAGTGTACTGATGATTTGATGGGCGCCAATGAAATACATGCATACATTTCCTTCCACAGTAAATAAAAAAGTTTTTAATTGATTATTTATGTGTAGAACACTCTGAAAATATTCATTTATTACTAATATATGCCAGGATATGTATAATACCATATAATGCAAACATACGTAACAACAAATCGATGCCATTTTATTAAAAAAATGTATGAATCAGATAGATAATTAGACAATTGCCTTGTTATTTTGTTAGCAATAAACACGCGTATGAATTCACTTTTACTCATTCCGGGCCCTGGCAGTTACTTTTCTAATATGCGCACAATTTTACAATACATGAGTGTTTGTGTAGCATATGCAATTTCATAAAGGGCTAAACAATTTAAGTTTTTTTTTTTATATTTAAGTAAATATTGAAGAAATGAAGTTTCTCTCCATTTTATTTACGCGGTCCTTACGGTTCATACATAATTATATCCAGAGCCAAAGTTAAATGAATGTTTTTGCAAATTATTGTAAATAAAAACCAAACAAGAAATAAATTAAAAATACCACCTTTATGTTTTATTTTTAAGAGCAAAAGTCTTAAGACATAACATAACATAAGACATAACAACAATTGCACCATCAGTTATATATGCAACTTTGTTGCATCAAAAGAAATCACTTTGACTTTTAACAAGATATTGTACCTGCAACAAGCAACTTATTAACATAATATTACATAATATATTTCTGTAGATGGATTTTGAGTTTAAGTTCGTTATCAGTATCTAAGTGAGTTTTATAATTAATATCAAACAATTTGTTTGTGGTATAAAATTTTTTTATACACGTACTTAATACCCTTACATACTCGAATGTGAACAATGTACATATGTATGTGATTTTATGTTTTCAAAATAAAACTAAATACACATCTAGTTCGAAAAAAAGTATTTTCCGAAAAATACAAATTTATTTATGAATTACTATATATTTTTTAATTTTGAAAATATAAAAAAATAGGGCTCAACCGGGATTTGAACCCGGGACCTCTCGCACCCAAAGCGAGAATCATACCCCTAGACCATTGAGCCTCTCTAACGGTACTTAATTATAACGGAATGTGAATGAAAGCATGATATAAAATTAGTATACGAATTTTTTGGAAATTATATAAAATGTATTATAGAAATGTATATAATGGTGCGTAATAGAAAAAACATTATGTATTTTCCATGTATCTATAAATATTTATAAAAACTATATGAACACAAGATAAATTTGCAGGTTTTGGCTAAGAATATAAATTTGCAAAATGCGCCAATTAGGGGATGTAGCTCAGATGGTAGAGCGCTCGCTTAGCATGTGAGAGGTACGGGGATCGATGCCCCGCATCTCCAAAATTAACATTTTGTTTCAACTTGTTCACTTTAAAAAAAAATTAAAGAAATTAATTATTTTAAGATAACACATTTGTCTTTATGCAAAAATTCAATTATGGCTTATAATAACACTCTGTCGAGATAATGTGTATGTATGTATGTATGTGAACATGTGGATATTATACCGTGTGTGGCTAGACTAAAGTTAAACAAGACAAGGTTTTTCTATAAAGTAACAAAAACAGTAAAATGTTTCAGCGTATACGCGTATTACATACATAAATATGTTTCGTTACAAATAGTTAAACGAATAAATATAAATATATATAAGAAATATTAACCCTTGATTGGAAATTTTTATTATGTAACAAAACTTTTTTTGACAAAAAAAAAAAAATGTTTGTTATTCAATATATTAAAAGCAATCGGATGCGTAACACTGACCGAAGCCGTGAAGGACATTTGCGCGATGTTATATTCCATACATAATGGCATCAATAGGCCTCTGAAATTAATTAAATAAAAAATGCAATGATATCTCATACATACTTTTTTAATACACGTTCTATTTGATTTATTTTTTAATTTATTTTTAATTTATTTTTTAAGCTTAAGGTTTTTTAATTTTTATCGATATTTCGGTACTCGTCGATTAAGCTTAAAAAATAAATTAAGTTTATTAATCATACTTTTAATATTAATTTAAAAATGAAAATCACTCAATGAAAGATCCATTATACATATATTTTTATGATCTTATCTTTAATATATATTTTTAATATATGTTTTTTTAGTGAAATTTTAATATTTAGGACATTTTACAATCACCAAAATTAAATCAATTTTTACTTTGAAGATGATATAAAAAGTTAGCCTTCTGTATGGTGCAACTGAAGCTGGACGTCTGAAGTCATTCATGTGTATCAATGCCATTAAATTATTGTTCAAATGAAAAAAAAATTCATAGGCATTAATAGTATTTGTTTTTTTATGGTATAATTTGCATAGTATTTGTATTTTATTTTAATATTAAGCTATTTTGTCTCAAGAGTTTTATAACTCAAAAGAAAATAATCTGAATCAATCGTCATAAGCGATATGAAAAGCGATTTCATATTTTGTATAAATTTTAAACATCTCTTAGAGATTATTATTTTCTTCTTCATTAGGTTGTGTCTAAATTGATAATTTTGAAATCATATTTGTGTGCAACATTTTCATAGGAATTTCACACATAAAATTGGCGTTAGCTTGAATCTGCACTTATCAACTTTGTTGTTGATGCAATATTTCATTTACGTTTACACTCGCCAATTTTTGTTGATGAAACTTTCTCTTTTTCCGCCTTAACCCTAAAACTTGACATTGTAAACACAGAACGATCACTCGTAGTGATTTTCGATGTGTGTATATAATAGTTTTTGTAACAAAAGTTCAATCTGTATCATTTGTTAAATAAATGGTTTACGTACCATAAACACTTTTTATTGGCCACCGAAGGGTTAGAGAGAATTAAGTTTTATTCTTGCTTCTATATCATAATCAAATATCAAACTTAAACAAATATTTAATTATTCATAACATAAAAAGACAAGTAAAACAATGTTTTACTATTTGATTTTTTTCTTTTTAGTATAAAATAGACGCGTTATTTATGTGAATGTGTTTTGTTGTTTGTGTTTTTATCCTAAAGATACAATGTGAAGTCAAAAGTATCTGAAGGATGTCATAATAAAGCCAATGCTGGTAGTGGCTGTTGTTGTTGCCGAGTTAAAACATGTTGGTAACCCGTTCAAAATGATTTTAAATTATGGTGACGCAGGTTAAAAGCCCGCAACCCAGCGCATAAACTAAATACTGGTAGTTAAAGTTTCATCCCAAGTTCTTTTCCATGCAGCCACTCACTTGTGCTCTGCTCGAAAATCACGTTATGATTCATTTACTACAGAAAGGCGGAGAGTTTCGTTTAAAAATTTAATGGCACACGCCGCCAAAAGTGGCATGAAAACTGACAAAAGTTTTTTTTCTCTTTGTTTCTACAAATTACAACGATTGTTGCTGTGTGTGTTTTAAACGTGTAAGTTGCGTTTTAAAACCAAAATCAGGGAATCTTCTCCCGTTCCTTTGACAATGGGCATGTTACTTTTACTAATGAATATATTTTTGTTTAGAAGGGAAAAACTAACAAAATATCAATAAGTTTTCATGTTTTCTTTCGAAACTAAAATGTTTACTTTCAAAAATAATTACGCCACACCTACTCCCTCCGCTTGATTTAAAGGTTCATCTTGGTGCCAAAATGTAAAAACACAGAGATTTAAATGGTTTCGCAGGTAGAACTTTGTATCTCCATTTATGTAAACTTACAAAGAAAAATTTACAGAATCTGTATAATTTTTCAAATAGATTTTATACACACGTACATGTATTTGTTGCAAGCAATTGAAAAAATACATATTTAATTGAAAAAAGTTGGAAATTATCGACTGCATTCAGAGATTTAATTAAAAAAAAAAAAACTAAAAATTAATTTCAAGAAAAAGTGTAAAAGCTGATAACCTCGGTTTTTTATAAACAAAAGGTGCATCAATAATGCGTAGAGTGCTTCTTCTCTCTTGACTGTTATATACAAAAAATGTATAATCACGCAGAGTTTAAAATCTGGCTCTTTTGAAAATGAAGACATGTGCGGTTCTTCATAAGAAGCAGAGACTTAATAATATTTGCGTTAAAAACCCCTTTGGCTAGAATTTCTAAATTAGCACATTCAACATGCGTCTGTCTATTGTTTCATGCAGTTTGGCATTGAATATTTCTATAACAACAAGAGGAAATGGAAATTCGTATGTCTGTCTTCCTTTACACTCTTTGAATTGTGTAAGTCTTAAGCATTTTCTTAGTTTTGAAGAATTTGTTTTGGTTTGCGTTTGAAATAAAATAAAAAAAAAAACACGAAAACATATTGTGCCGTTTTACATTGTTTTCCTTATTGTAATTGATGAAAGTTTTCACCGGGAATATGTTTTGTTTTGGCTTGAATTTTGGTGCGTCTCGGATTGAATTTGTTCGTTTTGTTTATTCGGTTTGTTTTCCTTCGTCTAATGCAATTTTAATGCATGATTTGTTATTAATTGAAAAATTGTTGCTTGTCTTTGCATAAAACTTTTACGACAAAAATATTTATTAAACAAGAATTATATCCGAATTAAATATGAATTCAAAGTTACGGAAACTTAGAGAAAGAAAGGAAAGTTTTAATACTCGTATGTCTTAGAAAAAGGAAATGAAAATGTAAAAACGCTTTCTAATGACTACTTGTTATACACGTATACCCAGCTATGCCAACAACAACTAGTACATTTTTAAACAAATATTTTGAGAATATCCCGAATAATGAATGTAATAAAGAATATAATAATTGTTAAAATATAACTATGTTGGACTAAAGGACAACTTTATATGTGTACATATTGCCACTTTTCAATATAATTTCAGCTTTGCTTCAGATATAATTCTGATTTTTTTCTCCATATAAGGAATATATGGAGGAATAATTTTCTTTCAAAAATATTGATTTTTGAATTAATACTATATTGCACTAAACATTTATATATAAATGTTTGTTTTTATTGATGTAATAATTTTGTATTGTTTAATATAATTGTACAAAATTCTAAAATTCAAGCAGAATTAAGAAAATGTTTTCTTTTGTATACGCATTAATCTGTGCCATTAAAAACTAAAATAAATTTGAAACACGTTTCACATAGAAAACTTTTTGCGGTGGCATCTAAAGTTGCATATCTAAACAAATTAAGTAGAAGCATCCCTATCTACTCATTTGCAGATGACAGCAGCATAAGCCATTCCTACTCATTTAATCATAGGCCAAGTCCGGCCTATAAGGCAAAATATGGATGATACAATAAATTAAGATCTTGTAACAATCTCTGAATGCGGTCATACGAATCGGTTTCATTTTAATTCAGTGTAATGTTCGATAGACTGGGCACATTTTTCATATCGCTAAAGAAGCATTCAAGTGGTTCGGTTTTTTAAGAACTCTTCTGATATCCTTACTATTTATACCACCAACATCCGGCCGAAAATCGAATACAAATCTCATGTATGGGCCGGTGATTCAAAGTCTATTTTGAAGCTATTGGACCGAGTACAGGAGAGGGCAAAAAGACTCATTGGTGACAATAGTGTAGCAAACTCTATTAACTCACTGCAGCATCGTCGCAAAGTAGGATGTGTTACGCTGCTTAATCGTTACTTCAATGGAATATGCTCTAATGAAGTAAGAGAACATATTCCCGAGACCCGCTCTTACTTACGAGCAACACGTTCCTCATTAAGAGCACATCCATCTGTGGGCGATATAACAGCGAATCACACTACGCATTCCTGCCATATCCACCGTTGAGAGGTTCAAATTGAATGTCCACAAGCACTACTCCCGCTATCCTCCTTACCCTATCCTATTTTCCTAGTGCCAGTACAATGAACCGTATAAAAAGGGGTCATCCCGTGAGTACTGGTCCAATTGAAAAAAAATTGATTACAAATGGGCAATATTTCTTCCACCACGTGACGCAAGTATCACACATTCTAGCGCATTAGACAGAATGTGTGGCCTCGTGTTCAAGTGCTAAGGTCATTTAATCTTGTAAATAATTAAAATTTCAAGGACATTGAAAATGTGTTCCTTTATTATAATTAAATTTAAATATATCCGCCTCAAAACGAGCACCCGATACGTATATATAAAATAAATCTGTGCATAGGGAACATAAAAAACACGATCTGCCCACATTATTTTACAGGATAATATTGTTTGAATGATACAAGAGTATGATATCCTTTTTTCCAAAATGCCTTTTTGTTTCCCAACAACTTATTTAATAATTTAATTTAATAACAGCCATACATACGTTTGCATGTATGTACATACATATTCGTATGTAAGTATGTGCGTATGTGCACTCATTCGTTTGTGTAGTTGAAATGTTTTTGATAGTTTTGATTTAATATATTCCACCCGTTTGTTGTCTGTCTTCTGTGGAACATCCTCAGCAACATGATACTGAAATTATCGTCAAGCCAGGACAAAAGTGAGCATTTAATATTTTGCTGAGAAATTACTAAAAGAAAAGGAATCAGTGTTGACTAAATTGGCAATTGCCACTTGACTTCATAAAACATGTGTCAGCGAATCTTAAATGGAGCTTATAAAACTATTAAGACTAAATAATACACGTTTGTTTATGGAAAAGGACGCATTCAAATGTTGTACGAGTAGTTTACTTACATAGAGATAAGGACATTCATAAAACCTTAAGACTTTTGCATGTGTGTGTTTGAAGGCATCTGCTAGTTGTAGCATTAATACTCATAGTTTTCACAACAAGTGAATTTTAGTTGAAGAATTTTATTAACCCCTTAAGAAACAATCACATGAAATCGATGAAACCAAACAGGAAAAAACTCTAGACGAAATCATGTTTCATAAGAGCCTCCTGCAAGGACCTCAAGGATTAATATCATCCATTTCCATAATGTGAACAAAAATTGTTTTCGTTTGTTAAGACATGAAAAATAATGATAACAAGCGACAAACATTCAAGCAGCAGGAGGGGTTAATTAGTTTATATCAACAACATGTTTGAATATTAGCAAGTGAGAGATTTTAAACAAATGTTTATTTATAGCCAAACTAAACAACTAGAGTGTAGACCAGCCCGCATTAAGTAAAATATAAATTTGGGTCTTTAGCAAAACTTGTTAGAGAAATGATTATGAATATTTTAACAAACATGTCACATCTCACATCAATTATATTTATGTATGAGTATGTGTGTGTGCGCAAACATCACATACATATAAATATTCATCATTTTCCAATTTACAAAAAACACTTACTTCTGTATTTTCTTCTATTGGCCAAAATCTCAAGTTCTTCTTTAAACCGCAAACATCTTTTAACCATTATCTTGTTAGTCTAAGTTGTAATAATTTTATTACAAGACTTTCCACCACAACACAGGTTTTCCTTAGGCTTTTCACTCCACCGAAAAACAAATCACACAAAATGAAATGAACTTATTTCATTTCAGAATGTTCTTGACTTAATTTGAAAATAAATGTTACAAAATAGAATTCATCCTTTTATGACTGTAACAAAATTAGTCCTTAATTACGGGCATTAATTATTTAGAAACATGAGAAATGTTTAAGGAATTTTAAACACAGTCTTACAAACACTTTCTATGGCTTCATGACAGACAGACAGACACTGTCATTTGCATAATTATGTTAACAATAAAATTATAATTACCTTTGAATAGAAGCAAAAACATGAAGAAGAAGATACAAAAAATGAAAAAAAAACATTTCATTCGAATATAAAAAATATATTTAAAATTACACAAAAATTGTAAGAACTGAGAACAAAACAAATTCCTGCAGACGTTATAAGTTCTTATTAAAACATAATGACCGGTCGAGTTTTCTTCTTGTAATGGACAACATTAAAGGCTTAACTTTAATTAGGAGCGAAATTCTAATTTTTACTTGGGACACTTATTCTGCTGGCAGACAAATAAATGCCAGCAACGATAAAATGTAATTTTTATTACTCAGGGAGAAAAACAGAACCACTAGAGTATGTGTAGTAGATCAAAGAGGTGTAAACAATGCACAAGCAGGACACACGCAAGGCGATAATACGGAGACAGAGGCATAGACGTAGGTTAGGTTGATTGGATATTGTGATATAGGCCATGTCATAAGTCATACACTTTAATAAGCCAGTGAAGAAGATGTTGTGTGCTCCCTTTCATTTATCAAACACAACTTCAGAGAGTTCTGCGGCAGGATTCGAAACCTGGGACCTTCGCACTACGAGTCTAGTACACTACCTACTAGTCTACGAAGGCCAGTTGGCATAGACGTAAGTCAATACAAATATAAAACGTAGACTAGACATATACAGGACATTGACAACAAAATAGCCAAGACCGACACAAGACCTAGGTAGAACATAGACAGAGCATATAAAAGACATAGACGAGCCATGGAAAACACATAGAAAAACGTAGAAGAGACATAAACAAGTCATAGACAAGATATAGATAAGAAATATACAAGACATACCTACCATACACAAGACATAGACAAAACATAGACAAGACATAAATAAGACATAGGAAAAATTTGCCAAGGCAGACACAGACAAACATATGAAATCTATGGACAAGACACAGTCACGACCCATGGACCAGACACAGAGAAGATATAGAAAAGACATGGACAGGACATTGGCAAACATAAAAAGAAGGCCCATAGATGGGAAGCGGAAAATCTCCGCAATTTCTCAAACATTACTGTGCAATCGTCGAAGCATCATATGTGCAGCGCAATGGGCTGTCGGGCACCGCGAAGTAATTCCGATTGCCAGTGTCGTGCAGTTTCGAATTGGGAGGGTTGTGGTTTAGCATCTAGAAATCGTGCATGTTTTCCAATCAGGGTTGGATGTAACTTTAGGAAGATTCCACATTTCCCATGATTCCAAAAAATGAATACACAAGACAATGAGAAGACATAAACAAGACATAGAAAAAACATAGCCAAGACCTGGATAGAACGTAGAAAGTGCATGGTCAAAAAAATTTCATAACTTCTTAAACTTAAAGGTCTCTGAGGGAAATATATTTGATAAACAACAACACTCGTATTAATCAGCTGCAGCTTCATTTAATATTTTGTTTGCATAAATACAATATTTTCCGTCTTGTTTGCTGTTCAGTTCAATTCACATAATGGATGACCTCATATATTTAATGTGACGCTGGAATAAAAATCGGCGCAAACAGTGAAGGAGAATTGATTTCATTTTTTCGTTCAATAATAATTTGAATTGGTTGATGTTGTTTCTTTGTATTTGTTTTTTTCTCTCTCTTTTTACAAAATATTTGTACATGTGTTTGGCTGTGTATGAGTAAAAGACACATTTATGTCTTGTATGTAGTTTTATTGTTAAAACATAAAAAGCCAAAAGACAAACACTCTTGAGTCATAAAAAGATGCCGTAAGACAAACAATGCGGCAGAGTACAAAAAAGGATATAAAAGTGTGGAAGTGGAAGTAGAAGTAATAGGAATCAAAAACTCTAGCTTAAAGACCAACACACACACACACTCACAATAACATAAAGATCAAATGTCAATAAAGCAGGAAAAAGATGAAATTTACTTGTTTATACGAACGAGATTTTATTTTAAACAGAACTTACAAGGAAGTGAGTCCTTCAAGTTTATAAAACAGTTTTATTAAACATAATATTATGATTTAATTACGATAGCATAATTTAACATATAAGAAAAAAGTATTGAGTTGAACTTTAGTGATTTTGCTTTTCGAAGAGAATTAAGTGTTCACACTAGGAGTAAGCGAGCTAAGTTTTTCAATTAGAGCGATAATTAGATTTTATTCAAAATCGAAAACACCATTCGGCAATTTAGAGGGGTCAAGTATTTGGCAATTTAGCACAAGTCCTAAGTAATGGATATTTCATATCTTTTGATATATTCACTTCATTTGGTGCAAAGGACATCATGTAAAAAAAACCAAATAAATATTTTATAAAAATATTTTTGCTCTATCTTACCTTGCTTTAAGAGAAGAAGAAAAGAAGTTCAAGTGTCAAAGTTCCCAACAGTTTCAAATCATTTCCAATAACAATACAAACTTTAAAGCTCTGCCTTAAGAAATTAACGTTTGTATATTTATGTACGTCCTTAACCATACAAACGAAACTTGGAATTCGTATTGTCATAAAAATAAATCGAATCCTTAAGACATTCAATAAGTTGCGTGTGTATGTGTTGTTCTTTTTTTTTTTTTTGTTTGTAAAGAAATAAAGAAAGTTAAGACCTTTTATCGCTTTAAATATGGTTATTTGCTAAAAAGCAAAGACAAGAAAAAACTCTTCAGTATGTCGGAAGGTGGGGGAAGAGGGGCATTCAATGATTGGTTAAACAAGGAACAGAAGCAGAGGCTCTAATGTTTATGGGCAACAAATTGTTTCAAAGGATGTTATAGACCATCATAACGAACATAGTTAAATTGTTTATAAAATATGAGGTTAATAAAAAGGACCTTAGCATTTATATATGTATATGCACACTCACATACACATATGTAAATAAGTACTCGTATGTGTGTGTGTATGAATTTTCTTAAAAATTAATTTCGTTTTCTACTCCATATAAATCATGGCAATACAAAAGTCTTTTAAATCCGTTAAAAGGTACGAGGTAACACATATTGTATTATTATGAGAATTTTGTTGTTTGTTTTTTATTTTATTTTGTTTTTGTGTTTAACGTTTACATATTTCAACGACATATGGTGCATAAATAGCCCATATTGAAAAAATTTATATCTTTTTGGTTGTATGTACTTTAAATTGAAACAGTAGCAAAAGTATTATGTTGATAAAAGCAAGAAGTATGGAAAAAATCTAAGTAAACATGTCCCTTTTTGTTTGACAAGTACATATGACGAGTATGTTGCAAATTCAATATTTACCCACAATTTTGCATTTTTCATCACTTTTGTTTTGGGTTCTCAAAAAACGAAGAGAAAAGCTTTAATAGGAGAACAGTGGATTATAATATTATTGCATCGCATGAAATATAGTTTCAAAATATGATTACTTATTGTCATTTGGACCATGTTTACATGCGTTTGTTGCTTGCAAATTAATTATTTGTTGGCAAGAAGCAAGAAGAATTGCACACCAACGCAAAGGCAGTAAAATCTCAGGACACCAAGCAAAACATATTGAGTTGAGAACACGATCCTTATTGTAGAAGAACATTAATTAAGCTCGTATTCACACAAGGACAGCTTACTTAGCAACGTCTTGATTTTATAAGAGAGAGGGCAAAGAAGAATGAGGTGAGCACAAAACTTCTTGTGTATTAGATGTTCCTCCAAATAAAAGAAAGAACACAAACTTTGTGAAAGTAAACTTTTCCTGTATGAACACGAAACAAAGTTTAAAAGAGAATTCAAAAACTTTTCTTAAATTAACTTTGCCGGTCTAAATGTAGTGTAATAAATATTGAAAAAATAATTTAAAAAAAAACACAAAAAGCAACTTCAAAGGAGAATAGGGAAAAACGCACCGTTTAATACACGGTGTAAATATGGTATTATATTAGTGTCCACACCTGATTAATTTATGTCATGATCAATATAAAATTTATATCATGATAAAAATTCATCACATATAAACTCGATTTTTTAATATTATAGCAGCGTCACAATACAACACAGGCCAACGAAATGGAACTTTTGTTCTTTGCAACTCTAAATTTCAAATAGTTTTGTTTACATAATATGTAATATTATGCTGATTAAGAAAACATCATTATTTTTTTTCTACCTTGTTTTTCTTATAAATATTTTATGATCGGTCTCTGGAACCATATAATAATATATGGATTATAAATCTACACAAAAATTCATTTGAATTGAGTACAGTCAGCTTGATGTAATTTTCAGAACGATGTTGGAAACTGTGATACTAAAATTTTCTAAATTAAATGAGCACTTTATTACAGAGCAACGTAACGTGAACAACAATAATTACCCATCCTATTTACATTTCATTACTGCTGATAACATTTACCCATCTCTTTCTTCATGTCCTGATGAAAGCATTACTTTGACTTTTTACTCATATCACTTTAGTTTTCATGATATCAAGTCAAGATGGTTGTTCAAGAAGTGGACATTTGTTTCCATTTTCACTTTCAATACCAAAATAATCACAACGATTAATTTTTCATAACAGACGTGCCAGCTCACGTTTATTGAAGACAACCGAATGACTGTAATTTTCCGTATAAAAAACTGGGAATAGACAACTAATCCATTCTCAAAACTGATTGATAATAAATTTATTTATTCAAATTTAAGGAATAATTTTCAATTCCATAATATGATAAGTGCAATATTATAGATGCCATTGTTTTTTTTTTAATGAGAATTATTGAAAAGCTCGAACGCTCTGTGATTGTTGCTCTTAGAGATTAATGATATTCAATTGAAATTGTTTATTAACTTACATACTAGGAAAGCGTAGGGCGTTGTTTAGTTCTCTGGTCGTCAAAATGGGCCTTTTAGCCTTTTAGCCAACCTAACCCAGCCTACATGCTTTTAACTATTACACCACTGTGCAGCAATTGTCCATTAAAACAAAAAAAAAAATAAATAAATAAAAATTCTTACAAAATAAACATAAAAAAACAAACAACTCGAATGTATTTTGTCCTGTTTATGTGGATGCAACTTCATATAAAAATCATTCAAATGTAGAAAATTTAAGTAAATTTGGCGAATAAGCGTGAGTGTGTGTTTGAGATTTGTTTAAGGGTATGAATGGGAAAATAAAAACACGAAAAACATTTTTTTTCGAAAACAATGTTAACATGTCCTTTGTTTAACGAATCGTACAAATGCGGGCAACAAGCTTTACTTACGTTCGCTGTTGTAGTTGATTTTTTTTTACTTCACTGCCGTTTCCAGTGGCAAAGTAGAAATTGAAAAACTCATAAAAAAGTTAAATGTTTTTTAATAAAAGTTGTTGTTATTGTATTAAGAAATTAAGGCGCCAGAGAAACTACTTTCGTCATAATTTTAACAGTTTAAATCCTTTTTGTTTTTTGGAACTCCCATAAAAAATCTCAGCCCTTTAAAGTATGCAATAAAAACACTGAAATTATTATTATTCTACTTTTAACGTGTATGTACGGGTATGTGTGTGTGCCTGCGTTAGAGAGTAAGAATTTAATGCAAATCGCGTAAAATTATATACCAAGAATTTCACACTTAAAAATCATGGTTAAAATCATAAAATTATTATGCTGATGGCCTTTAAATGTGGTCTTTGGCAAATAACCACAGGCCATAATAAATAGAAAAAAAGTTAAAAATAGAAGAAATATTTTGTTAGACAAAGTGTTGTTTAAAGAAAAGTTTCTTTTGCCTTCTTTGTTTCACGGTATTTATCACAAAACATAGAAAAAATATAATTTTAACTTTTTTATATTTACATCTACAATAACAACAAAAACAAAAACATTTTCTTTAATTAGCTCAAGAATGAAAATATTTTTGTTAGAACAAAAACACCCTACAGCTGAAAAAGCTACGAAGGTGGAGCTTAAGTGACTTGAAATTCTAACAAATTAATTAGAATGTGTTATTCGTATGTTTAGGAATTTTTTTGCAATCTTTCAAATATGAACAGCTCATTTGTGAACATATTGTGGACCAACAGGTGAATACACCTGGAGAGAACCCAAGATATATTTTGGTTTAAAATTTAAAACAAAATTTTTTGGTACTTATTTTAGGAAGAAAATTGGAGCTTCATCTCTGGAATTATTAAAAAACAATTTTTTAAGGTTCTTGCTTAAAATTGTTCCTTATGATTTCTCAAAATTTATACAAGTTCTTAAACATTAATGAAAAAACTAATATATATACGTGTACACATATATACTTACATATACAGAGGCTCAAAAGTAAAGTCATGGAAATAAGTCAACCTTGATTGAGGGTCAGCAGGCAGTATTTCGTGAGCTTTTTGGTTTTTATACTAAAACTTGTCGCAACAGAAATTTGTTGGTGCTTAATTATGGGCATCTTAGTCTCCAAGATGTTTGTGGATTCTCGACCGCAGTAGCGATGTTTTTCGCTTGAATGTGCAATAAGAGACTGGCCGATTCTTGCGACATCTGCAGTGAACCCAATTTAATTATACGCGTACATGAAA
The DNA here is from genome assembly GCA_963681545.1 of Germaria angustata. NCBI lineage: Eukaryota > Metazoa > Arthropoda > Insecta > Diptera > Tachinidae > Germaria > Germaria angustata. The sequence goes on along the minus strand of OY812998.1, from coordinate 138,000,136 downwards.
ACTAAGAAGAATTTCACGTTTCGTTCAAATAACAAAGCAAAAATCTATCAAACATGCTTTGTTCAAGTGGTTGTCCTCTAATTCTCTAACTCTAATTACAACACAATGATGTTTTGACGTAATTTGCAAGCATTTTATGTCTGATAAAATTTTATAAAATTTGTTGCCCTTTCAAAAAGAAAAATGGAAATTTAGTGTTCTCGAATAAGCATAAGATTAGTATATTCGCTATATTGAAAGTTTCTTTATATAATATAATTTTTCAAAAGAAAACTTTGATTACAGCAATTAAAATCTCATTTTAAAAAATCTCTTTCTTATTTGCAACGGCCTTACACTCGTGCATAAAAATATTTTTAATTTATAAAAAGTTTGTGAAATGCAATGCTTTTGTACTCACATGAGCTGTAAATTTTTTTTGCCGAATATCAAGCACAATCTTGACTTCGGAACTCCCAAACGAACCTCGTATAATTTCCGCTAAAGCAGTGGAAAGCACCCCTTGAGTACTTAGTTACTTACAAGGTTGTTAAGCAATTTTGTCAGAAGCTCAGAGGCTGGGGAGGAAAAACAGGCGAATATTAACTTTCTATTGCATGTTTGTATTTATAAATACTCCCATTTCTAACACGTCATGCCATTCTATGTTTTTACACTTTTTTCATTCATATAATCACTTTCAAACAGCACTAACAATTTCGGTTGATGACTGCAACCTCAACAGTAAACGTTTCTTTCTTCCAACTGATAATTTTTATTTTTTCGTTTTCATTAATGTTTAGCCACAATCGAATTGCCTTAAAATTGCCTTGGCCCGGCTTGACTGCGATGGCAGGGGTTTGGGCTTTTGGTTACTTCTTCTCAGTGGAACCCTTAGGGAATCGTTTTCATAAGAAATCTTAAGTAAAATCAACGATTTACAATCATTTTCTCAAATGGCAAAAGTTTTGTAGTATTTTACGTGTAAGCGAGCATTACGAAAACAATACATTTTAAATTGTCTTAATGGTTTTTCAAGTTGAAACTTTTGCCAAATTATTTGTTTAACCAAGACAATTTAAAAATAATAAAAACAAAAATTTAAATCCACATCAAATGTTCAATTAAAGAAACAAATTATTTAAACACCACAGACAGAATTGAAATTGCAATTAACTTAATTGTAATTTAAACAATTCGTGAGGAAACATTTGTAACAAAAAATTGTGTGTCATTATTTTCCCGAATCTGGTTCATGTGTATTTTTAAGAAAATATATACATGTAATATCTGCAATTAAGAACATTGATTTAATGTTGGAAGTAAAATGCAAAAAAAGGAAACCCCACTTCATATACAACCATCAACCCCCAACAAGTTGAGGGTGGAGAGCAAAAATGAAAATTTCAATTTGGTTTTTCCTCTAAAATAAATAAATATTTATTTATGTTAAAAGCAGTAATAATGGAATACAAACGGACAGACAGACAGACATATATGCACACAACAAAACCGCATACAATTTATTACAAAAATATTTTCATGTATTTTCTTTTAATTTTTTTTTATTTTTTTATTTCTATTATGGAGATGGGGATTAAGTAAATGTTAGTATTTCATAATGTAACCTTTAACGTCAATTTTATGCAAATTATATTGTTTAGTTCATGTACTTTTCACTCAATACTTCTCTCTCCCTCTCGCGCTCTCTGAACGAAGAGCAAAAACTTTTGCAATTGTGGGGGACGGAGTCACACGAACGTATGCGTATTTTTTTGCACAGCTTCCTTCATTGGAAATGTTACGTATACGTACAGTGGAGAGAGGTTTTGTATGAATGAGTTCTTCTGGCAGGCAGGCAGGCAGTCAGTTGTTCTTATTCAATAAAGCATTTTTGTTTAAAAGTTTTCAATGCAAAAAAATTTTGAGGAAAATAAGTAACTGAAGAAAGTGCAAATAATAATCATAATCATAGTACTCGTTGCAATAACAATAATAAAGAGTACTTATTATTTGATTTATGTGTCTGTGTATGCATAGGCAAATTTGAGAATAAGCCAACAACAACTTTCCAAAAATATTTTACATACTCCCACACACACATACACACACATACCCACTCATACGCTGAACTAAAGTTAAAGTAGTGCATCAAGTGGGGTCGAGAAAATATGCCACTTTAATATATAATAAAGATGGAAAAAAATCAATTCATTTGTATGAGACTTTTCTCTGACTATTTCAAAATTTTCGTATTTATTTGTGACATGAAAATTTATTTATTAAAGATATGCGAACTGATCAGTGAACATTATACTGATATCATAAATGAGACGAAATCTTGTGCGCTTTGATTTTTCTTACTCAATCGCGCATAAATAGTATAGATAGTTCATAGCCTGTATTAACATTTAAGTTTGGTTTTATTTCTTTTATTTTTTTATTTATGAATAACTAATATAACCCATAAGTCACAGCAGCAAGCTATTAACACAAGATGTAAAGGCGTGGTAGATATGTTTGACACAAATTTTATATATTTGCATAAACTAGTAGAAAATTTTACTACTCGTGTGCACCGTCTCATAATATGAATGCGTATTTGAAGGTATTGCCCTGTGCTCAAAGGTAGACAAGATTCAACCTTACGTGCAACATCCGTGTTTAATTTTTCAATGATTTGGAATTAAATGCTTATGAAATGAAACAGCTGCAAATTGGAAAGGGTCTACTAAAAAACAGACGTAAATAGAAAATTTTAATTAGGATGGGCTTATTTCAAACCTGTTTTTCCAGACTTGCGAAAGCATGTTAGCAGCCAAAAATAAGTCCAGAAATAAGGTTAGCAAAAGTGAGTGTGGGATGGATTATTATCCGAAACAAAAAAACGTATCAATAGACACGGCGAAGATTGGTGACCACAGCTTAACTTAGTCAATAAATTTTTTAAGCAGCTTAGTGAGAGCACATATTCGCTGCCACAAGCAGAACTTGAAATCTTTATTTAAGATTTTTTCAATAGCAGGTAATAAGTTCCAGCGCCAAACGGAGAAATTGGTTAGAATTCATTTGGGAGGTCTCTGCTTCTAACATGGTCAGCTTTATGTTTGTCTTTCAACAGTATCAAGCTTCAAAAACTAACACGTAGTTGTGGAAAACAACAAATCTTTCAACGTTGTCTATAGATAACTTGAAATATATAATCGTACGTATACAAGCAAAAAAAAAAAAAAAAAAAAAACACTAAACATTTCTTATTAATCTATTATTCTAATTACTAGGACAAATTTCAATTCTCTGGATGCGGACGTAAATGCGGATAAACGCCAGTTTAACTTAGTTATGATAATAAAAAATTGATCAGAAATTTGTATTCACAAAGTTTTAAACAATTATAAATCAGTTTAAGCTCTACTGATGATCCGACACCAGCGAAATGTCAGACATATAGGTTAGGCTTGATAAGGATGGCAGACATAATTTCATCTGACTCACTTAGACCTTTTGGTCTATTTTGAAATTATGAAATATCTGCTTAAAAAGAGTCTTCAGCGTCGAACCTGATGGAATTGCGGTTTAATGTCTGCAGCGTCGTAGAGATAGTAGAGTTCAAGAGATCCCATGGCAGTTATTTGTTTTCTTGCAAATCCGAGGCAGTGACATAAAAACTGTGCTATAATATATTGTTTTGCTCAACTTCTGATCGAATGTAAACCACAGAAATAGTGTTCGATTATCACACACACTGGTATGAATATCTGTTTCCTATTTATATCTGTCTCCCATAAATGCTTTGGGGTACCTTGAGATACCCCAATCATTTGTTATGAATCCCCTTTTACTAGTTCCATCCTCAGTCCTTCAATCAAGTTTCAGTTTCCAAGGGACAAAACCTCCTTTATGTGCTATCATTCTATTAGAATCTGTAAGGCTGTAGAATGTCTAGCAAGCTTATCAGCCCTGTCATTCCCAGTGACACCCCTGTACCAGGAAGTCAAATAATACAGTCTCACTAAGAGATAATCGGCAGTCAAGAACTGTTCTTTCCTGTTCTTTCAGCATTTTGCGGTGACCGAGCATAATTCCACTCCACGTAGACGTATGGCATAACGGACTATAACCGAGTAGATATAATTAATGTTTTTCGAAGCTCAGATCCATCCCCTTCTAATGGATCTTTTGTAGGAATAAAGTGCCTTCGAACATGCTCCTATACCAACCTCTAAATTCAATAATGCCACAATTATCGTACGTGCAAAAGTGTTGCTAAAAGCGCTCACAATGTCTCAAAGCTACCAGAGGGAGATTTCTCAGACTTATAGACAGGCTTACAATTTACGAACTTTTAAAATCAAATGCATAAATACACAAAAAGTAACTTAAATAAACTGAAATTCAAAAACTAAAACCAAATATGGTAAAATTTAAAAAATAAAGGTGCTGCCTTAAAGTGCAAGTCCCTCATTTATTTCAACCAGTAGCAATGACAACTTTTATACGTTTAAAAAACAATAAAAATGAACACCAACGCAACAAAACTCCTGTGCAGATGCCAAGCAAAAGTGAGAGTGAAATGTGATTTAGTATTTGCAATTTTGACCATGTTTTGTGTTAAGATCCATACAAACATTTAATTCTATTTAAATAAAATTTTCATTTCATGTCCGTCCTTAAGTCGTTTAAAAAATATGAAGTTATTGTTGTTACTAAAGCTTATGTGGCTATCAATATTAAACAAACATACTATGTAGAAGGTTGGTAGTAAAAAACAAAGTAAATATTATATATAGTTACTAAAATCCGCTTAAAAGGCATAGCAACTTCATATCTTAGTTAGAAATATTTTATAGTTTTCAAATTCAAAGCATGAGTCATACGAGTACACATGTACGTATAAAAACAATAAAAGGTTTAAGAAAATGTGTGGACAACAGATAAAGTTAAACAATGATTTATTAATTTAATAAAAACATTTTATTTCGACGCATACATTTGCATGTATGCACTATTTTGATTGTGTTTTTTATGTCATATATATATATATATATATATATATATATATATATATATATATATATATATATATATATATATATATATATATATATGTATAAATGTATCATCTTTATGTCTTGTATATGTACCGTCTATATCTATGAGTCTTCTCTATCTCTAGTCTATGTCCTGTCTATGTGTTGTCTTTCTCTGTCTATATCTTGTCTACATATGTATGTATTCTCCATGTCTTATATGCGTTTTGGCTTGTATATGCCTTGCCTATCTTGTCTATGTCTTATCCCTGTGTTGTATATGTCCTGCCTATATCTTGTCTATCTCCTGCCTTTGTCCTTTTTATGTTTTGTCTATGTCTTGTCCATTGCTAGTCTATGTCCCATCTATAACGTGTCTATGTCTTTTATATGTTTTGTCTAGGTCCTGTCTATGTCTCATCGATGTATTTGATACATTGTGTGTATGTCATCTCTATGTATGTTATATGTCTCGTCTATGTTTTATCTATTTCTCCTGTTCAGTTTATGTTTGCCTGCTGTGACACTTTTTCGTTGTCATGTTTAAAGAAGTAAACATCCATGTACTAAATAAAATACATATTTTTTATTTATTTGTTTTTTTTTTATTCAATATTTGGAGCGTGATCATTGTTTTAAGTAAAAACGCTCGTTTGTTGCCTTCTTAACAATGGTGGCATTAATAATAACAATAACAATAACACGAACGCGATAAAATAAATAAAATTTCAATTCTAGTTTCTATAGCTGTTCATAGAATTTTTATGATTATTTTACTCCTTTCAAGTTTCACTTTTATCACAGTAAAAATGTATCACATGCTCTTAGATATATTTCTATAAATACAAAAACAAAAACTAAATATGTATTGCCATTTTTATGACAAATTTACATATACAAACATGAAAAGTATGAAGGAACAGTAGTCATCATATGATAATCTCGGCTATGCGAACGGAAACCACCAAAACAGAAGGGAAATAAAAATAAAGCCAATCGTAACGGTATTTTATGACTACAACTACAACTGCCGACGACAATACGGCTTGTTACAAAGTTGCTTGTCGCTTGCCGTTCATATTTAATTACTTCCTCTTTCTGTTACTCCCCCATTTCAAAATTTTTTTATGGCTGTCGGTTTGTCGACCCAATTGTTGTCAGACTTTTAATATGAATCTAGGGAATTGTGAAACGAAATGATGATACATGACAGCAGTAAACAAATAAAACCGTTACAATTTCCAATCGAATGATGTGAAAATTGAATGAGTGTGTGAATTGTGTTTGTAATAAGAGTGTATTGGTAGCTGTTTTGCATATTTAGAGGAGAATGAGAGAGGGAGAATAAAATTTACATGAAATTGTCTTGACAATAAAAAATAATCTGTTCATTGATTATTTGACTTGTTCCATTTTATTTTATTGCAGAACAAAGAAATACCCGTAATAAATTATTTATAATAATATTTATATGTAACTTATTTGAAGTTTAAATTGTTCATAAAAAGTGTTTAAAATAATCTTCAAAACTGGAAAATGAAATGCACACGATAATACTAGATATGAACGATCCAAAAGCGTTTCTAGTGATTTAATTAAAGATCTTTGCCAGAACTGAAGTTATGTTTCTTATGGAAAAACTATAAATTAATTCTTCTTTTTAATTAATAAATTCAAATATTAAAAAATGTTGAGCACATCAAATGAGTATTTGATTTATTTATGTATAAAGGATAAACAAAACAGCCATATACTCGTACTTACAACAATAAACTCAAATAAATATTAATCAAAATTCTTTCCCATGTTTTGTTTCTTCGTCATTTTCTTGCTGTCAAAGTCATCGAAGTTCAGATACTCCGGCGTTGGTGTATCTGGATAAACACAGACAATATTTGCCAATCAATTGCCACAAACACAAATTGTCCATTTTCCTGTCCGGAACAATATTGTGAAATGTAATAAAAAATAAAATAATATAAAAATTTGTAACTCAAGTATTTGTATTCATACAAATATAAAATATTTTAAAATTCCTATTGAAATCTGTTACAATAAATGTCTCCGTTTAAGCAGACAAATCCAAACTTTTTCACACTTGCCACCAACGGTCGTATAATTTACTCAGTCATCCGCCCGCCCATTCTGGGAAAATTGTGCGAGTACAGCAAATGAAGAGACTTTCTTCGCAGCGCTTAGACTCATTTTCATTTTCAGTTAAATTTTTTTTTTATTTTGTCATTCTGAACAGACCACAAATGCCACATTAATTTAGGCTGGAGGGGGAGGATTTGCAAAGATTTTTCAATTGTATGTGATTGTGTGTTTGTTGTGATTTTTGTAAGACAGTTTGTGTATTTGGAACAGTGTAAATTGCTTCGATTGTTTAAAAGGACCGGACCGTACTTGAGATGAGCAAAATAAAAAAAATTAATAATGAAAATGAAGTGGTATGGAAATGAGTTCTATGTAGTGAATTGGAATGAAATATATTTATTGTGTGTATTATTAATATAAAATGAAAGCAATGAGAAAAGAAAAAGTGAAAGGTATTCTTTTTAAAATGACTTCAATAACTAACAAATAAACTGTCACAGATTCCATTCTTTTTTTCATTCCGTCGAATCTGTTTTAATTTAAACCAGTGCCATGCTTTCGTTTAGTTACTTGATAAAATGAGATTCTTGTTGCCACTGAATGATGCAGACCTAAGTGGCGTGGGTATACGAGTATACAATGATTGTTTAAGTTAAAAAATTTATTGAAATTTTGTTATTTTCTATTAAAAAACTTTTTGTTTTATTTTGCATTTCATTAAGCCAAAAAATGCTAATTGATCATTTTTGTCGTTGGTTTTGCTTTTCATTTTTATTAAAAGGACAAATCTAATTCGAAAGTTTACTTTCCTTTTTTTTTAGACATGGATGTAAATAATAGTCAGCTCATTAGTATAAATCAGAATACATAAGAGTATCTAAGTTGGTTTGCTATTCGGTCTGTCTGCCTATTAAACTCTGCCACACATGCCCGTGTATTTATCATTTTGTTAACATAAGAAAAAACTCCTGACATAATCTACATACACTGACTACCAAACACATGCAACTGTATTTGATTCCAAATATTACACTCAGAGAAAGAAAGTTTATTTTGTAAGAAAACAACTTGTTAAAAGACGTCGTTTCAAAGAAGTACCTTCTAAAAGTGAGGTTTTAAAAATAAAACATAAGTTTAAATTTTTAGCAACTATTTATTTTAGTTTTGCCACATCATCTAGCGCATTGTCACATTGAAGAAGTACCTTTCAAAATAAGTACATTTCTATAATAGTGAGTACCTATGAAAATAGAACCTCTCATAAAATCAAATTTAAAAAGAAATTTCATTAAAAAATATTTAAAAAGAAAAGTGGAGACATCCATCTGAACAGTTCTTCAAAACTATTCCGAAATTGTCCTTATTTGAAGTGTACTGCAAAAGTGGCGGTAATGTATCATTTAAAAAAAAATAATAATAATAAGAACAAATAGCAAATTGCTGTATAAAAAATTAACAATTGTTTTTTTATTTCGTTTTTATATCTAATATAATGACCATATCATAACTCATGGGCAAATTTTAACATTATCATTTACCAAACAGAAATACATTTAGAACAAATACACATATATGTATGGGTGTATGTATGTACGCTGAAATACTCGTACACAAGCTTAAAAGGACCAGGATTTGAAATGGTCACCCAATACACGTTAAATCAGATTGTGATTGTCTCAGTGCTAAAAAAAATCCACTGTGAATACAGCAAAGTGTAATCTTTGTCGCCGATGCATCGAAGAGGGGCAAGAAAGCAAGAAGCAAGCAATTTGCCACATTACAATAGATACTAACCGCACAACAACTAAATGTACAAAATGGACAAATATTACAGAAAAACATCAAATAGTGTAGAGTAAATTTTCTATGAAACATAAAATACCCTTATTATGCGTCCAGATTAACATTTTTGCACACCCAGCAAAATACTCGTATGTACCAGAAGACAATAGAATTAAAAAAAAACAGAAATAAAAAAGTGCCATAATCTACACTTGTATGGACAAGAGATACAAATAAGGATTTAAAGTCTTTCACGAATATTATCAACAACTAAACTGACGACATAAACATCTCGCCAAGCCACCCGACTGTGTCTGCAAAATTTTCAAACAACCGCTGTCACTGTCCTGCTGACAGTTAAGTGGTTTAGGGCGATAAAATGGCCATAATGACATGTTTTTTCTTTGGTATAAAAACTAAAAAAAAATACAAGCAGCTCCAATTTCATATACAATTTCTGGACTTTGGAAATAGGTGAAACTTTTCGTTGCCCAAACACCCTTATTAACTGCAACAAGCAACTAAAGACAAAAGAAACTCAATACTTATTTTGTTTCTTAGTTATTTTTTATTTTGTAATGCCACCACATAAATTACAACATTACAACAACCTATTAAAAATACTTCTTTCGTACGTACGCAAATTCCTTTTTTATTTGAAGAGGGACTGAAAATTTTAGCGAAAGGAAGAAAAGAAGCAAAAATCAATCGATATCATTAGAATTACGATGTTTATCTCAATTGAAGTATTGCATGGATTTACTGTGGAAAACTAAATATCAGCAACCAGCCGTCGAGCCAGTATAAATAGCTGCCAATAACGTACAACTATACATATATTACCCTATTAACTAAGAAACAGTGGGACTAGCGCTAATGTTTTGATGTTAAACAATTGTTCATTTATTTGTTATAGTATTTTAGCTCACAGGAAGCTAACAAATAAATTTTATATTCAGGAGAATATTTTAAACAATTTAAAAAAATTTATGTCATGTTACGCCTACTCACATATCGCACACCCAGTACAAAAGTGACACAGCTCAAAATTTTAATTTTCTGACACAACTAATAATAAATCATTTTCATGAATTTCAACTTTATACCAACTCAAACATAAGGAAAGACAACTGTTCTTTAGCAATAGTTAACAACAATAAAATACACAAATATTTTTCTTATAGATAAACAAGTGTATTGTGGATAGTTTAATGATATAAACCCGAAAAGTTGAAATTTTGAGTTGAGTCACTTTTGTTCTGGGTGTGCGATATGTATTATATCGCTATCTTCAGTTGCCAAAGAGGAACACACAATTCTTCCTCGGCAAAATATTATAAAATTTATTTGTTATGTTTTTTTAGCGAAGTAATCCACGATATTCTCTTGATAGTCGCATATGATAAAATGAAAATTGACAATGACAATGCCACACTACATCATCAAACTGCTTAAATTTTTTTCACGAAATCGAAACCATTCTTCAATGTTAAGCAGGTGATACACATATCAATGTTTAGTTTCAATTTTTGCTTTTGTGTGTTTGTTTTGGTTTTGATTTTTGTCGAAAACTTTAAGCAGTTGAATGCAATATGTGACTGTCAAGTGAACATCAAAGAATTTCGCTCTAAAGAACGGAAGAAAAAATTTTGTTTGTAATTTTTCCCCATGGGAAATTGCCTGTGCTAAAAATAGAAATGTAGATATTATTTATTGTCGGTTCTTTGAAATGTAAAAAACAAAGAAGAGTGTAGTAACAAAAATATTAACATATTTTATTACATAAAGTTTTATTAAAAAAAACAGACAATATTTTGACGCCGGTAAATCGTTTGTGCCAAAAATGAAAAACAAGTCCTCTCGAATTCAAATCACAAGCCAATCATATAATTTTTTAATAGTTCTATACTTTACAGCTGATTTTGTATGGTTTGTTTTTATTGTAAAACATTTATTTCTAAACTTGTCTTTTACAAACTTATTTTCGCTGGACTTAAAAAACTATTTTTAGTCTACATTTTAGCTCTAACAACCCACTGTGCTAAGACACTCATTTGCAAAACAAACGTTCGTTTCGTTTTTTTTTCATTTTCTTAGTTTGTTTTAAGTCCACAAGTGGGTAAGAGTAAAATGCTTATTCCTCAAAACGAATTCGTTAAGTATTGATGTGGTTCAATTCGATCTGGTATGAGTTTGAAAATAATGTCCGTTTGTACTTTTAAACGACTTCCTTTCATTTGTTGTTTTTACATTTTACTTTTTTTGATATTATTGTTGTTGTTTTTTATTGTTAAACTAAATTGTTTTAACGCCAATACATAATAGCAGCCACACCTCCCAGTTTCTCTTACATGAGGAGTTTACAGGCAGCGATGTGTTTTTGGTTAAGATTTCTTGTGCTTTGGAAGATAAAAATCTTCAATTTCTATGTTTGTTTCTTTTATTGGAGTTTCCTTACAAATACGGTGGCGAACTCTTATACGAGTTCGTTTTCGAACACACATTTGTTTAATGTTTTGTTTTCTTTCTTGGATCTTGAATATTTTTCTATTATTCTTTTTTCAAAATTCTTGTGGACGTAAAATGAGGTATTTTGGAACAGTATCGATGATTTCAAATGAAATGTGGTTTCGCTGTGCACAAAAGACAAAAAAGAGCCGAAACGAAATTACTGCCAAATAGCGAATTTTTGTAATATAAATCGTTTTTCATTTTGGTTCTTGTCGATATCAAATAGTGTATGTGTGTGTTTGTTTGTGGTGGATGGTTGATTGCTTTCCCTTTCCCAGTTACTTTTGTGTTATTTGGTGTCTTGCTTTCAGTCATTTATTTATGTATTTCTTCATTTGATTTGATGGTTAGGGGCAGGGGGCGTAAGTGTTGTTAGTCTTGTCAAACTGTCGCAAAAGGTTCTGCCAAGATAAATGGCTCTTTTAACAAATCCCCAGAGACACTCGCAGTCACTTTGCCGGTAGGTGTATGAGTGAGTTAAACATTTAATGAAAACAAGTGCAATATTTCAATGCGTTGCTTTTTAAGAAATCTTCAACGGAAATCCGTTAAATATCCTGTTTTCATAAGAAACATGTCTAATTCTCATGCTCCTTCACATATGACATCTGCCTACATGCTTGCGAATTGAATTCACTTTCAAATGAAATTACCTTAGGATATTAAATAATAAATTATTTACTCACGTATCTTTAGATAAAATAGAAATTTACACTAATTCCATAACGATTATTCATTAAACTTACACACATCATCATTAGAAGCACAAGTATTATCGCCTTCATCACTTTCATCTTCATTAAATGTTTAATCAAATTTGCTTAAGACAAATGGAAATGGGGAAAGGGGAAAATTTTATGAAATTAATACATGTATGAAATTTTTCACTTTTTACTTAATTTTGATCTTAGAATTATTTAAGTCTTTTTAACGAAATTCCTTATGGTATTAGATATTTCGATAGCCTTTGAATATCATTTTCAGGAAAGTATATTTAGTTTAATATAATTTTGAGTCCTTTTTATTAACTTAACCGTAAATATTTTATAAATTAAACTCCTGATGAAAAACAAAGCTCTTTATTAAGTGACGGCATTTTTGTTACTTCCAAAACCTCATTATTTATTCGGACTTGAACTACGTATACAGTGTATGAGCCGTTCCGCAAACAGCGGCCAGATGCACGTAGATACTTCTCCCAAGTGTGAACAGATGGTTAGAACGTGGAATCGGATAGGTAAACTGCCACTTGACCCAGATGATGACCGGCCAGGTCTTCTCGTACTTTAGGCAGTATTTAGGCAAAATCGGCAAGCGCGGTACACCATAATGTCTGTATGAAGAAGAAAATATAATCAACAATGCCGAACACACTTTCTTATGATGCTGTAAATGTGAAAAGAAAAGGCGACAACCCGAGGACTCAATAAGGGAAATAAATGCTGAGTTAATTCTGGGTCGCATGATCTAAGACGAAAATAGTTGGCGAGCAGTAGCAAGGCACTGCAAATACATTCTTAGTAAGAAGATAGTTAACCTGGAGGCAGCAAACTGGTTACAGACCAGTTTAGGTGGGACGTTCGTGCAGACCAAAACAAAAACGAGGGCTGGAAATGCAATCAACAGGACACCACATTGAAGGAAGAGACAGAATAGGATCTTTTAGCCCGTATAAGGAACCTGAAGTAGCTCCTTTCTGACGTCTGGGTATATGCATTAATGCATTTACAACCCCGCCCCCCGCCCTCTTTCTATGCTAAAAAAAAGTACAAATTTGTGAAACTAAGTTCTCTCTTTTGAAAATAATTTTCTTTATAAAGTAAAAATAATTATTTTCCTTAAATCTATATATTATTATTTTTAATTAATATGTGGTAGAAATACTTTCGAAAAGAAATAAAGACTTAACTTTTCGAAAAATGTGTATCATTTCCAAGTCTAAAAGAGAATGTCCTCCAATGAGAAGCCTGCGTTAAAATCATTGCAAATAACCTGAATAGCACTACACCCAGATCTTTATCTGTCACAGATATCACAAATTGATCAAATCATGGACACAAGTGAGCCCCAGCTGTCTGTTGAACCCAATTTAATCCATTGTATAGATTGCGAAAAAGAAAAATATTAATAATATTATTCGTAAAAGTGATGCCTTATATGGGACTGGCGGGAAAATATTATTTCCTTAAGTAAAAATAATGTCATTAGGACTTGGTTTTATGTTTTAAAGTCAATTTATTTTTGTAAGATTGGAAATGGAAATAAAATCAGTGAAATTTTAAGAAATCAAAAATTATAAAATGGAAATAAAATCTTTTGTTGAATTATTTATATACAATTCATGAGAGTTCTTAGTCCCTATAGTTGATTTGATTTAAGAGATAATTTTGTGGCATTAACATTTAAATATCTACATTTTCAGAAATGCAGTTAAACCAAACACTCACATTTAATTGACAATTAAGTTCCAATTAATATGTTTAATCGATTCAATTAACTTCTTTATTATTTAAATAAATAACTAAGAAAATTTTATGATCACAATAATTAAACAAAATTACAGAATTCTCATTCTTAACTTTTTAGTATCAATATGCAACACTATCTGAACAATTTGCACAACACAACTGCAGCGAGAAACCTTTCGCAATGACTTATTAACAAAATCTTCTAATACGTTAAACGGATTTCTTTATAGACTCACTAATATTGTTTAGAAATCAAATTTGTTTTTAAACAAAAATTATGCCCCCTATTGTTTAAGAAAAGTGAAATTGTTTTTAACTTCCCTCAATTCAATTGAAATTGTTATGTGATAGAGGCATATGTGTGCGTATGTGTGTATGTGTGCGTGTATACACAATGATGATGCAAATGATTCTGAATAATTTCAAATGATGTCTTAACAACGATAATAATGCCACTTGCTAAACATTTCGTACAACCAACCAAACAAATGGAAAACAATAAGAGATCCATAACATTTGCATAACGAAGAACTATTCTAAATGAACACTCCTAATTGGCTGTAATAGCACCCGAGGGAATTATGGCAACGTTGTCAGTGACAGTCGTCCGACAATACAATGAAGTGAAGGCGGGTGAGTAAGTCTACAGCAACATGGAAAGAAAAATTCCAACAAAATACTTACACATAAAGATATAAAAGTAAAATGGTTTGCAGGATCTGCTCACACGCAAACAAATCGTTGGGTGTTGGGTGGCAAAAGGATTGATAAGTGTGGCAGTGTAGCTACTGACCAGCATCCTTTTTTTAATATATTTTTTTGGAGATTTCCTAAAATGAATCTAATACATCTATCTACTGATGACGGTTAAAAGCTAATAAAAATAAAAAAGGGTTTTTATATGCTGAAACATGTTTCGTATTATTATCAGCGTAATCATCGTTTTATTTTTTTATATACTCGTACTCATATTTTTTTCTTTTCATTAACTGACTGCTGGTTGTTGGTCTTCTTTGGTGTGTTGCAGTGCATTTCCTTTTAGATTTTTCTACATTCAGCCTGCGTAACCCAAAAGGGTCTATATTATTATCGGCTTTATTGCTCTAAACTTGGTTATTTTGCAGTTTGTCTTACAAATTGTGGAATTATTTGTAAAGCGAGTTTATTATTTGCATTGAAATTATTAGATTTTTTGGTTTTTGGGGTTTCTTTCACTTAATTCTGTAATGCTGATTGTTTATTGCCTCTAAAGTAAGAATGTATAAAATATTTAGTTGATTTTAGGCAACGGTTACTCCTTTGAGTTGTGGCCTTTATCGTTTGCTTGTTCAAGGCTAATCGCTTTACACGCTTGAATAAAAATGCGAAAATTAACATTTGGTTAATGCGTTAACAAATTTCCAAAACAAAGAAATAAAAGCAAAAATAAAATGTTTTGTGGCCAAATAAATTATAAGAGTGAAATAAATGTTCAGTGGTAAATGACCAAAACAAACATGATGTGGTATCCTGGGCATTTCCTGACGGCGGTAATTTATAGATATGAAAATGCTTTTATTTGTTTATGTTTCAAATACACAATTTGGATTTTCAAAATCCTTTTTAAAATAGCCATATTTTTTTATTGTAAAACAGGTGATGAATTTGTCCGTAGCATTTATCTGTATCTATATCCATTAGCCGCAGTAAATTGATGTCTATTAAGCTCAGGATACAGACCAAGATCAGTATATATACAAATATTAACCTCTATTTTTCCTAGTATAATGAACTCTACCACCAACAAAACTAATCACGCCATATCAAAAACGAAAAATAAGAACAATTTTAATATAAAATTAAGACAATATTTAAAAATTATGAGCTGAAGGCCTGCGTTGCTATTGCTCTTTATCTTGTAATTTTAATTATAAGATAAACAAATAAATAAATAAATAAATGATTTTTATATAAATGAGCTTTAGGTCTTTTTTACAAAAATTATTTTTATTATGATTCAATATTTCGACGCCTCTTTGGGCGTCTTCTTCAGGAAAAAAAAAGTGATTATTACTTTAAAACCTAATTTGCCATATAAAATGGCTTCTATCTAGAATAATTTCTCTTAAGAATATTTTAATCATTTTTTTTTTCTCTCACTTCTATTCGGCTTTATGTACTCGAGTCTTTTTCTGTTATCGAATTTTTTAAAATAGTTTTTGCTTATAAGTTTTGAAAAATTTTAAGTTAGAGAGAATCAATAATATTTATGAATATATAACTAATCATTGCCTTTGAAATATTTGTAATGAAGCTCCCATATTTCAATCGAATATAAATTAAATTTAGTCATTATCCAAATATCGAAAATGAATATAAAGCCAGTAAGAAAAGTACTTCCAAAGAAATCATGAAACTATTGAGATTGGGATCCTGAAGTAGTGCAAACTTGTAATTCCAATGACTTTAATACAAAGTAGTCATTGCACGATGTTCTCTTTTTCGATTCCTATTCGTCAATTTCAAAGTTATGGCGAACAACTTCGCCAGTAGTGACGATTTCTTTTTTCTTATGTGAAAGTAATTTTATCATTTAAAGAAATAAATATTTCATTTAATAAAAAAAAAGAAATATTTACAAATCGATTATCAGACATTTGTAGAATTGATTCCTACTTCAAATTTAAATTATGTCAATTCTACGCTAGGAAGCCGTTTTTTCCTTTGGAAGCAATGAAAATGTCTTTCCTTAAGAACAACTTTCATTTTTTGCACTGGGGAGCCATTTTGCAGATATTGCAAAAAATCAATTAGTGTGTTTCCGCCCGGGATCGAACCGGGGGCCTTCCGCGTGTTAGGCGGATGTGATAACCACTACACCACGGAAACTATATCCGTTTACCGATATTTTGATAATGTTGTAATACATATACTACTCTCTTTACAGCCATTTATAAAAAAAACGATTTTTTGTAAATCGCAATTGAAGCTCTTATAACTTCGGTTTAGTTTTAGATAGAATATTGCTTTTTTTCTTCAGCTATAGAGGGGATATATATACTTTTTGTTCAGTAGCTTAAACGTTGACTTTTTTATGTGTGCAGGATAATAACAAGTACAGTGGAGTTCGGTTATAACATACACCCGTTATAATGAACTACCACCTATAACAAATTTTTTACCAATATTTCCTACAAATTATTACTTTAATATCGAACTTTGGAAACAATGAATTCTTTTCAAAGAACCCAATGCAAAAATGAGTGCAAATTTTTACGCTTATAGCGAACAAAACCAACATTAAAATTAAAAGAAAATTAAAAATGAAAGAATTAAAAGAAATAAAATTTACGAAAATTTTCTAAATTGTTAAAATAATAATTTACCATTATATGACAAAGCGATTAAAATAATTTAAAATAAGTGAAACAGATATATAATAGATATATAATTTGCTGCATAAATATGTCGGAAAATAA
Organism: Germaria angustata; assembly: GCA_963681545.1. Taxonomy (NCBI): domain Eukaryota; kingdom Metazoa; phylum Arthropoda; class Insecta; order Diptera; family Tachinidae; genus Germaria; species Germaria angustata. The sequence goes on along the minus strand of OY812998.1, from coordinate 137,982,811 downwards.
GAAAAATGTGTAACCTATTTCAATGTTTAACCTTTATTTATTGAAAGAAAATAATATTTACTCATATTACAATGAACTTTGTCTATAATGAAAAAACTTGCCTGGTCTAGCGGTGTTCGTTGTATTCGAGCTCCACTGTATACAAATTTGTAAAAATCTTCATATTAGATTAGGTCAAGCTATGTTGAACAGGCCTAAAAAATTAACTGGCCTACTATACTTCAAGTTGATCTCTTTGTGGTGCCTAATGAAAGGAAAGATAGCTAGGAGGGAAGTAAAACCCTTAACCCAAGTTCCCTTATTCGATGCACTGTTATGGTAGAGTGAATTAGCCCAACATTTCTGATACATTCTGCAGTAGCGTACTACCCATGTTGGTCGATCTCTCTCAGAGATAGCAGACCAATAAAACAAGAGGTGTTCAACACTCTCCTCCCCCTCTGCATTTTGGCAGCTTCCACAGAAGTCATTGAAAGTGAGATTCAACGTCATCGCGGTGATTCCTAGCAGTATCCAGTTAAAATCGCAACAATTGAGCTTAGCTGATCTCTAGGGTCTCCTTCCGGGATTGCAGATAACCTACCGCAGTGCCGAAATCTGGCAAGTAACCTCATTGCACCATCCCTGGCACACTTCTGAGTCACTGTACCTATAATAGCGCTAGGTTTGAATTTCTCGCTATCTCGTTAAGAGACCGCGAAACATGGCATTCATATACCAGATTAAACATCGCGAGACACGATTGAAATTTCATTTCTAAGTACATATAAAGATATCCCCACCTCAGCCTGTAATACACTGTGATGCTCCCATAGTTTGAGTTTTATCGTCCTTTCTTCAAATTACGGATCAGTCTTAATATTCGTATATGGGACGATTTTCCCATATTTGAATATTCAAGTATTCAAGAGAACACTGAAGATGGCACAAAGTCGAAACCGGTCTGTTTACAAACCAAATTTGACGTGGGACGACGGAAAATCGTCCCAAATTCAAACAAACCCCGTCGGAAGGAAAACACAAAAATCTTAATATTCGTATTAAGTAAAATAGAAACCTTTGCATTGAGTAAAATAAAAATGAAGTAAAAACGATAAAAAAATTACAATATGTTTCCGCCCGGGATCGAACCGGGGGCCTTCCGCGTGTTAGGCGGATGTGATAACCACTACACCACGGAAACAGGATACAGAACATTGGTCCAAAAAGCCATGTGGCAAGTTATAATACAAAAAAAAAAATTATAATAACGAGATTAAGCCAAAATGTTGATAAAAAAAATATATCTAATACTCGTATATAAACCCTAATTATTTCTAAGCAATTTCCACTTAATCTTTGACTTTTTTAATGAAACAATGATCTAAAGCCAGTACTTTCCTTCGTTCATTATTTTAATTTTTGTTTCGGTCATCAAAACAAATTTATATTAATGTAATTAGATTTTGGCGATTGCGTTTAACCCTCTTAAGACCATTAGCAAAGAAAAACAACAAAATGAAATAAAAGTTAAACAACAACACAAATTTATATAGATCTTTCAAATAGAGTTTGTCTTTTCTATTGCTGTTTATATTGTTTAGTAATACATGTTTCCTTGCCCTGCCTGCCACTCGCCTTGATACTAGTACAGCTGCCAACACTCATGGAAAAGTTTTAGGAAAACACTACACCGTGGAATAACATTAGAAAAACAACAATAACAACAAAGTGTGTTACTAACAAAAACAAAATCGAAAGTAAGTGCAAAAAAGAAATTCAGCAGCAGGAGAAAAATAAGCACTAAAAACTTTTGTTCAGCAAGTGCTTACCGAAGCAGCTTTTACTTTTTTGCTCATTTTTTTCTATTCTGCAATCAAATGTTTTGCCATTAAAACAGAACGAAAAGGAGCAACCAAAAAGGATGAAGATGGAAAAAAGGATACTTGAACTAATGTTATTCTTGGTTTTATTTTAAATCTTCCATGAGCTCACAAGTGAAATGTTGGTAAAAGCATAGTTAAAAACAAAATCATTTCAAGACAACAAAAATAAAAGTTCGAGCTCAACTCTTGCGCGATAGTGTTCCGTATATCTTGCAACACTTTTTCGTTTTCTAATGAATCAGAACAGCTAAGAAAGAAATTTAATACACTAGTATACGAGTATTATGAATTTCGGGGAAAGTTTGTACAAGAAAATCCATACACCCCTAATTTTTAAAATTAAATTTCAGCTACAGATGTAATCAAAGTAAAACGAAAATTAGCAACTATTTCCAAAATTCAAATCTCTAACATTGATGCCTACTTGCCGTATATCCTTATTTTCATGTATAAAAATTTCGCTGCACTTATGATCGTAACACAATAAGAGTTAATGAACGTTCCCTAAATTATGATTTTAAGCTTCGTGATAACTTTCTTTACAGTTACCTTCCATATGTACTTGATTTCAAAAATTAAATTTCTGTTACACTTCAAAACTTAGTAAAAGTTTACAATTATACCTATATGTTAGTTCCCTTTTAAAATTTGTTTCACTCAATACAAGGACATGCCTACCTTCCGTATGTCCTAAATTTTATAGATTTAATTTTGTCCATATTTATAATTGTAATATCGCAAAAACCAGCAAATCTTATCGAAATGATCTGTACAGAATATAATGTTTCATTCGGTGCAAGGATAGGTCAACCTTCCATATATCTTTATTTTCAAATATTAAAGAAAAGTAACATTACCCTAGCAACGTGTGCAAATTAACAAAAAATATTTGGTTAATTGAACGTCACTAAAAGTGAAAGTATTGAATTATCGAATCCAAGAGCTATTGTTGAGATAAATGTATATTAAAGCCAATTTATATGATGTGGGATTGACACAAATATCCCGCATGTAACAATTTGCAAGAGATGATTTTGTAGAGCTCCAGTACATCGAAGACATAGAGAATCATTTTGAAAATCAGCAGCTCATGAGGAACCAATCCAAGGAAAGCACTGTAACTGGTTCTTCATTAATAAAATGTCGTGGCCAGTCAGTATCCAGTTATGGTAGCTTTCACTTTTCCTATATTTGTAAATAAATCACTTATATAAAAACATTTCCGAAATCATACTGTGAAGCTCTATGATAAATTTCATTTCTCTCTCATACATCCTTGATTTTAAAATTCAAAGTTTAGCTGAATTTATGATCATAATAAGACAAAAAAAATCAATATATCAATAACTGTACTTTTAAGGACATTTCTCATATATCCTTTTTTTTAAGTTTAACGCAGCGTTTGTTGCAAGCAACTGTTAACAAGAAGTGTAGAGAAGTCTGCATAAGCTCATAGTTATGGGTCATCAAAAATTAGGTGATCTATGTATGTGATAGAAATCCATCGATTTAAAAGAGATTGTCAATAGAATAATATTTCAGAATAATATTTCGTCTAATTTCATATTATTCTTTTTCAGAATAGGAAGCAGAAGACAACAAAAAATAGTAACATAATTTGTATAACTGATATGTATTTCGGATGATAATAATTATATATTAGATCAAAAATCTTTTCTCAAGCTCTTTCGAAATTTATCACACCACTTTAAACTGGTCGTTTTGAAGCCGAAGGATTTCCATTACATGCCTGATTAAAAAATTGACACACAAATAATCGTTAATACCATTTAAGAATCTCTTATTATTCCATTATTCCTCTTAAGCTCTTTTGACTGCTTCACTCAATCATATATAATCCAAGTGAATTTTTCGAGTGTAAGTATTCATTCTTACGAAGGTAAAGATAAAGGATAATGAAATAACTGTAGGGATTTTAATGTTTCATTTTATTATTATTATTATTATTTTATATTTTTTTATTTTTTTTTTTTTTTTTTTTTGAGAGAGAGCAATTTATATATTTTAAAGAACTTTTCTTCATTTTTAATGGTAAACATTTTGTTGACATATTGTTGAAGAATTTTTAAACAATTAATAAAAAAATTTGGAAAAGAAATTTCTTAAAATTAATAAAAAAAAATAATCATTTTAAATTTCAGACAAGCGAACACAATAAAAAAATTTTCTTTTCGTTACTTTTGTCTTCATTTTTAATACATTCGAGCATATTTCGCATATTTATGCTGTTTTTCAATTAAAATCAAATTGTTTTTCTGTCTGCACACATCTTTTTTCTATAACTTTTAATGTTTTTTTGTTTATTTAGGACTTGAAGTATTGTTTTTTTTTTTTGTCGAGGGCAAAAAATATGTATATGTATGCACGTAAATATATAAACACATTTAGAATGTTTGAATGTAGGGTTTTGGAAAACAACATTAAAAAAAAGATATATTTTAAAAATAAACGCCACGTTTAGGTGGAAGTTTTTCATCGTATTTGTGTTAAGTGGGATTTAATTTTATGTGGGAGAGTTGGGAAAACTTCTTCATATGCTTAAAAGGTTTTTCAATATTGTTGTTGCCTTCATAAAAGCAATATACACATGGCTTCAATTGCAGAAGTTTTAAATAACTGCTTCAAGATAATTGTATAATTGTATAATTTGTATAATCAATGCAACGAATGTCAATTTCAAGATATTCGCGAATACGAATATCTAATGCAATATTCGAAAAAAAAACAAACGTGAATATTAAATTTGAAATATAGACACATTTATCTATGACTCAATTTATACGTCTGCAAATTAAAATTTTTAATATTTAATTAAAAAAAAACTTTTTGTAAAAATACTTTTTCTCGCTTACATCATAATTTGTGAGAACTATCACAAAATTGTAAAGTACTTCATTCGATACAGATTTATAACATCAAGTTGAGTAACTTAGCGGGATAGTACTCAAACATACATAATAACTTAAATTTGGGAAAAAACAATAACGCACTGCTATATTTAAAAAAAATAAGACATGTGGAGAATAAATCACTTTCTTGTTTTTCATATTCGACATCATTTGTGGTCATTTGATCATTAAGAAGATCCATCAATATTGTTCATGTTCAAACCGCATCCCAACTCTCGTACTCCTGCTGACTGTTCTCTAATTCACAGCGATTTGTATAGGTTTTTAATTTACTACAGGAAGATCATTATTCTAAGTTTTTTTATTAAGATTTAGCTGACAGGACATACGAGTACGTAATTCTATCAAAAACTATTTGAATGTGTCAGTTAGTGTACGCGCAAAGGAAGTTATGAAGATTTGACAGACCTGCATGCAAAAATCTTGTAAATAATTTAAGCAAATCTTATTGATGAGCTATAATACGAGTAAAACTCAGTTTTTTCAAATAATTTGTCAACATCTCTACTAATTTCAAATCCTAAACGTCATTGTACTCAACCTGAATGAATAGAACGATTCTCGATCGCAGAGTTTGTATTCGATTGATGTATTTTAAGTCAATATTTTTATGACTGAAATGTTTAAACTGACAACTAAGAACAGTTTGTATTGGGAAAGGAATGGAGGTTTTACGTTTTTCCGGGAAATTTTTAAAATTTTTCTCTTAAAGGAATATTTGAAGAAAAAGTGCTAAATTGGTACAGGCCTTCTTTGAAGACTTTGTCCGCGTAAACTATCAAAACAGAGATTTTAAGATTTGAAACTGAAAAATTGTCAATTTCTCAAAATGGTAAACATACGAGTATAGTAACTACGTTTGCTTTTAGTTTTTTTCTTTGCGGTAGATAGACTTCCAAGACATTGATCTGTTCTTCAGATGAGTAAACATATACAAGTCTGATTTACAGCAGACGAAAAGAGAAGGATATTCTGTTGTTCATCTATTTCAAATATCCATTTCACAATGGTAAAAAATCAATGAAAGTGCACGTAATATTTATTTATTCCTTTTGCTTTTGTTTTTTTTTTTAAGTAAGATATTATTTTAATAGTCTATTGTTTGTTGTTGGCTTAGCAGGTATATGCCTGAATTTCATTGGCGCTAACCAAATCGTCAGTACCCTTTTAGCCAAATCATGATTGAAAGCATTCAAAAGCTCCCATTATTTATATATTATGCAACATTGTATTGTTGTTGTTAACAATATGTTTCTTGTTGGATTTGCTTTACACAAGACTATAACTGTATCTAATGATTAGGAAAAAGTTATTGCATGTTTCCGACCGGGATCGAACCGGGGGCCTTCCGCGTGTTAGGCGGATGTGATAACCACTACACCACGGAAACCGTTAGTCTTGATATTTCCAATTGTTGAAGCAACAAAATCAGTTCAATAATTTATTTTAAAAAATTAAAGCAAAATTCCCAATAAATTTAACATGGGCTTGTCATCACAAAGCTCTAATTTTTAAGGTTTACTCACTGAATTAAGAGCTATCTTCACCATATTGAGAGTATAAGTATTTCTGATTTTTTTTTTTTTTTTTTTTTGAAAAGAAACAAATTTCAACTCAATTTTTTACATGTAAATAATATTTTATACAATAGATTTAAGAAAAATTTATGACTAATTTTCTTATTTAATATTAATTTTCTCAACTTGATTTCGTAAAAATGCACTAATGTTTACTTTAGAAGCAATGAAAATGTAGTTCACTAGAAACGACTTCCACCTCTTTTCACTAAAGTGCAATGAAATTTCATTTGAACTTCAATAATCTATAAATAGCTTTTCCAAAGTAGCCAATGCCATCCAACATTAATTAGCTCAGACGGGTCGAAAATTTGATGGAACTCGACAATATTTATGCTAATCAACTTTATTATTAAAATTTCTTGTATACGATTGTCGATACGGTTTCAAATGTAACCATTTGAATTTAATCGACTCCGTGGGTGGAAGTTGCTTTAAGTGTGTAAGAAATTAATTACGATCGCCTGAACTCCATTCATTACTTAAAATATATAGTGTAATATACATAAGAGAATGACAACTAGAGATATAATTGACATCCCTGTTACAAAATACAACATACTTATGGGTATACTTATAAGTAATGATTTTAATTTTAACGCAAACGCATTTACACTTCTTTTATTGCATTGACTAACTATTGATCCTGATACATATACATATAAACATGCGTATATGCGAGTGTCATATATAATTTTTTAGAGGTTCTCAAGCCTCAATTATTACATTTCGATTAGATTCCTTTAAATTGTATTAAAATACAACAACATTTATCTTGTTTATTAGTGTTTAAAATTTGTCCGTCTCTAAAAAAAAAATTGCAAAAACTACAGGGACAAACTCTTGAAATGCATAAAACGAAAAAAAGTCAAGAGTAACATTTTCCAAAAAAGAAAACAGGCAAGTGATATGATGATAAAAGTTTTATATTTAGCACCACATAAATCTTTTATGGTTTAACGAATACATTTTTGATTTATAACAAACGCTAAGAAAGGCGGTTTCCCCCACTGTAACTTTCGCAGTTGCGTTAAGCTGTTGTTGTTGTTGTTGTTGTTCTCTTTGTTTGTATTTTGTTTATTTTTTGAAAATGCTTCAATTTATTTAAATAATCGAATGCAAAACAACAACAACAAAACAGCATTGTTTATTCCTAAAACTCTTATGATTAATTTTGGCATTGTAGCAAAAACAAAAAATGAACAAAAAAGGAAACTAACAAAACTTTGCAATTAATTTTATTGTAATTGTTTGTATCTTTCGAAGTATTCAATGTAATTGGGAAATTTTTCGCTGAATCAACATTTTAAGCAAAATTAATTGTAAGAAATTCAATTTAATTGTATGTCTGTATTGCCTCTGCTCTTTTTTTGCTGTTTTATTTAATTATTTTATTATTTATGTCTTGCTCAAATTTTGAAAAGGGTCAATTTATAAAAGGATATTATGAAAATTTTTCCTACTTTCTTTATTCTTATTAATCTGACAAAGTTGATTTTATTTAACTTTTTTTTTGCTGGGTGAATATTTTTGACGCCAAAAGAATCCTAAATGTATTTTTATACACATTCACACTCAAATAAATTTCTATATTTTGTCATTAAGCTAAAAGGTTAAAATTATTAATTAAATTAATTAATACACATAATAGGAAACACAAGACATTTTAGAAAATTAAAAATCAATAAACTAAAAAGGATTTTATGGAGATGCGGGGCATCGATCCCCGTACCTCTCACATGCTAAGCGAGCGCTCTACCATCTGAGCTACATCCCCGTTAAGTGCTCTTTACCAAAGATAGTTTATGACTCTATTTATTTTAAGTGTGGGTGTATGTGAGTGTATCTATTTAAATACTCTTTCGTACGTGTTATTTCAAAATCGCGTAAAAAGGATGTAAGTATATTAGATATTTTTCATTACCAAATTTAAAAAAAAATTAAATATATTTGTTCAATTAAAACAAATAAATTTCTGATTCAAGTTGGAGTTCAAAACAATTTATTGATAATATAAAATAAAAGTATTTTATAATATTCCGGGGGTAGTCATCCGGACAAATGTCATAAAAATGAAGGCTTAGGTTTTTTTTTCAAATATCTTATTTAATTTTTAAAATTTACAAACATTCAAAGGTCTTAATGGTACTCACAGTGGCTAAACCCAACTGTGAAATTAATACATAAATGTATAATTTTCAACTACACACCAACAAACTATACGCTATACTTTCAATTTGCGTCATTCGCAACAAAAGAAAACCTTGGCCAAAATTGTATACTGTCGTCTTAGTTGCAAATAAATTTAATAAAAACAAACCATATTGGTATGTATTTGCATGGAGGGAACACTGTAGACTAAAATTATTTATGACTATTGCAACATTATATTTAAAATACTTAATTCATAAATAATAAAAATGAGATGATGAATAGTTGGATTATAGGTATATAATTTGCGGCAGTAAATTTTCAGAATGCAATTTTGCACGCCCGCCATCGTGAAAACTCTTGTTATTTCAAATTTTTCTTATGTATGTATGTATAAATCTTTGTATCTGTCAGCACATATCGGTCATTTGCTTGCAACAACATGAAAACTGAGAAACTTAGCAACATTTATTTTTTATTTTTACAACGTAGTAATATATTACATATGTTGCATAATGTTGCTCAAGGTTTTCGTGGTGTAGTGGTTATAACATCCGCCTAACACGCGGAAGGCCCCCGGTTCGATCCCGGGCGGAAACAATTAAAAAATAAATTTTTTTAATACATATTAATTTAAAAAATAATCTCTTAATTTTTGGTGTAAAGAATTTTATGTAACTTTTTTATAAAAAAAAACTTAAATTTATGTTTTGAAAACTTTAATATTTTTTTGTATTTCTCATTTTTTTTCTCTAATGGTGTTTTTGTGTTTGCCCCTTCAAAGAGAAAAGAGAGCAATTTGGTGTTCCTTAATAGAAGCCAACTTATTACAAAAGTTCACGTAATAATGTTAGGAGTTCGATTTTTGAACTTAGAGCGATAATTAGATTTTTCTTATGCAATGATAAAGAAAATTTCAATTTTTTTACAAGATGTATTAGATTTTCTTGGAAAATTATCAATTTTATATGTGTAAATTTATTGAAATATGCTCGTAAATGTATAAATGGAATTATTATGGTTATAAAAAACTTCCTGTGACTATGAAGGTCCTGTTTTTATAAAACGAAAAAAACATCAATAAACACAAGATTTAATATGTGTATTTTTCTTCCGACGGAGTTTGCTTGAATTCGGCATGATTTTTCATCATTCCACGTCAAATTTTGGTTTATAAACAGACTTATTTCGGTTATAAGTCATCTTTAGTATTCTTTTCGTTACTAAAAACAGGAGAGAAAAATAAAATAAAATACTCGAACTAAATTTTCTTTTCGATTTATGAAAATAGTAAAAAGCAGCATTAAAATAGATTACATTTATTTTATATTTCCGCATTTTTATTAGTATTATATTTATATTTTGTAGCTCTATGAAATAGCGTTAAATAGTTATTTTAGAGGTTTACTAAATCAGCCGAACGTTTTTAGCGATTTTGTTCTGTTCCTTATAAACTTAGAAACTCACGAACATTTTTGTATTAGAGCAAAAGTTATACATACATATATATAACTGATGTTCCTTATAAACTTAATAACTTCTATGAAATATTTGTTCAAAGCTGTTGGGACCGCAAAAGGTATTCGTTCGATATAAGCGGTGTATTATAAGCGAACCCCACCATATGTGTTACATAAAAGTTGTCATAAAAATGAAATACACCTGAACACTGCAGACGGATTTGGAGGCTTCCGAATACAACGTTGTTGTGTTCCGCTATATATGTTGTATGAGTAGAGTTTTCTTTGTTTACTCTGGAATATTCTTCATACTTAATTCTTTCTTAATTAATATCATTACTGGCATTGACCCATTAATTTGGACTGAGATTTCTATCTAAAATTTCATGAATTTATTAAAATCTTACCGGGAAGGCGATTTTTCATTCAGTATATCCCTCGAAATGACAATTATATAAATTATTCTGACATTGATATACACAAGAGGTATTTCATTCGAAAATTTTTAAAATATTTGTCAAGGCCCATTTATATAACAAGGCTGAGAATAAAATTGCCAAAATCCTTATGAAAAATTTTACGGAAATTTTTTTATATATTTTTAAGATAGATTTTGATAATCATCTCAACTCTCTCATGGGCTATTGCATAGACTTTAATAATGGGCCTTAATATTTATTTTAAAAAAGCCTTCAAATCCTGTTTTAAAATCTACATAAAGGAGATATAATGATTACATCATATCCTGTATCGGATTTTTGCGTGTGTATGTGTGTAGTACGTGTACACTTATCATGCAACCACTTTTTTCAACAAAGTTACCTTGGCAATAGCATTTGTACTCAATAATAAACGAAATTTAATTATTTCAATAAATTAAGCCAACATGGACTTTACTTATGTAGAGTTTCCTTTGACAGTAAATTTAAATACGTTCCAAGCGTATTTCAATCTTCACAAATGCAAACTACCCAGCATTAATGGCAAAATACTAAACAAAAGCGATGACATGAAAATATCAAATACAAATCGAATAAAAACTCTGAGGCATTTAGTATTGGATTCACTGCTGGAGAACTGGAGTGGTAAGTGGAAGATGCACGAGTATGTATGTATGTAATATGTACATTTATAAATTTTCTCATATAAATAAAGCAACCAAGTCAAATCATGCCTAAACCAACACAATATTTTCTTGTCAGACAATCCTGTTTTCAAAGAAATAGAACGCCAAGAGGACCGTAACTACATTTTAAGCAACTTGAATGTAAATCTGCCTCTAAAGATTTTAAGCTCACACATACAAGATGACTTCTTTTGGCGCAAGAGCTATCAACACCGTTGGAAAACAGTTTTCAACACGCTGCACACATATCAAGCGACACCCTCGTCACATCCAACCACGTGTACATTACAACAAAGCACGACGGAGGAAAAGAGAACAACAAAGCCTTGGATTAACATTTACATGGAACGACATCTGCAAGAGTTTATTGAAAATGTAACAACAATTGACTACGACCAGGAGAGTGTGGAGGCGATATTGGACATTTGTGCAACATATATAAATCAACTCGAGATAAACTACCTTCAGCCCAGTGCGGATGGCCAAGGTGGTAAGAGTGAACGAAAGGTTTATTAGCAAGAAGACGTCACACAATACGAAACGTACATATGTTGTGTGTCCTTCATTTTATTTTGTACTTTTTGTTTCAGATCACATTCCACTTGATTTCATCTTGAGAAATCTACCGGAATTGCATACATTACGTTTGACATATTGTACTAAGACTGTAGGCACGCACTTCTACCTTGGCTGTAACATGTTATCGCGCCAGGATGCTTCACTGCTTTCTCGAGGACTACAATTATGTCATGAACTTGTAAATTTCTGGTAAGAAAGTTCGTGCTTGTGTGTGTTTTTCTTAAATCCTGATTTATTTGTTTCTTCTTTTCTGCTTTATTTAAGTTTACACAACACTAAATTGGAACCCTATCAGTTGGGATTATTTGCTCATAGTTTAGACAAGGGTTGCCATCGCCTGTCCGCCTTGTCCTTGGAGCACTGTAGTTTGGGCGATGAGGGCATACGTCAATTCTTAAGCTCTTGCAACAAGGAATCATTTTCAACATTAAAATATTTGGACTTGACAAACAATAAAATAAGTGAGTAATTATTATTTTTTTGTAATACTACATGGACGGTATACTAAAGAACTAATTAGAGCTGCAGACAAGGCGCAATAGTAAGAAAACAGAAAAAACAGGACTTTTAAAAACTATTTGAGGACATGTATGTAATTGGACATTCAAAGAAATAATTTATAGAACTGGACCCTTAAATGAAAAGACATTTAAAAAAGGATTGTTTAGATATACATAAATTTCATTCAAGGACTTGAGAAAATGACCTTTTAAACAAATAATTAAAAAAATATTATTATTGAGCACATTTCAAAAAGATATATTAAAAAATCATCTTTTATATATCAAAAAGGCATCATATCAAAGATTCGATTGATTTTAATAAAGGACCTTCCAAATATGGCCCCTTTGATATAAGGACCTTTAATACAGGACTCTCTGAATGAGTGTGCTTTGATGTAAACACCTTCTAAGGGGTTAACTTTTGCAAAATAACTATTACAAATGGGACTTTTTAAAATAATATTTCTTAGAAAAGGTTCTTCAAAAAAAGAAATAATTCAATAAGGATCTTTAAAAAAAATGCCAAGAAATACCTTTTTAGAACGGGATTTTAAGACCTTTAAAAAACATATTTTTGAAACCAGACTTTTAAGAACAGAAACTTTTCACAAATATTACAAAGATATTTTATTAAACAGGGCTTTTAAAATTCGTACCTTTTAAACCATATTTTTTAAAATCTTTAATCAAAAAGCATCTAAAACAAGTATCTTTTAAATAATATTGAAGAAACTACTTTTAAAAGGATATTTGAAAACTGGATCTTAAAAATCTGCCTAGAAAGGACATTTCCTCTTAAAAAGATACTAGTTAAAAAAACTCTTAAAAAATGATCTTTTTAGAGCAAAACTTTTCTAAGAAAGTACTTTTTAAAAAGGATTTTTTGAAATATTTAAGCTTCTAACCAAAAAACGTTCATTCTAAAATATGCTTCAAAAAATAAAAAATAGCTTCAAAAGGCGCTTCCCTTCTTAGCAAAGTCCTCAAGACTTTGTCTCTCGAAAAACTCGTTTTGCGCCTTAATCCCATTGGCAGTGAAGGTACAGCCTTCGTACTTTCCACATTGGATATTTTGCCTTTAAGACACTTAGATATGGCTGGCTGTTCCATCGATGACTCAATCACGAAATTGTTCATGCAACTTATCGTACAAAATAAAACACTCTCGACTATAGATATATCTAACAATTTGCTAGGAGAGGTAAGGACTACTATGAAAGCTTTTCTATGAAAATTAACATGTTTGTTTGTGCATTTCAGAGTTTCGGAAAACATTTATTAAAAGTTATTGGCTTCAACCAGACTTTAAGGTGTTTGAATTTAAGAGGCAATGGTCTTTCCACGGAAATTTGCAAACAATTTCAGGAAATTTTAAAATAAAATGATTTAAAAAAAAGAAAAAATTGCATTGAAATCCATTTTTTTAATCGGAGATGCATTTGAAAAGGATTTGCACCATTTCTTAAATATTTTTAATCGAATTACAATTTGTTCTTTTCAAACTTTATTTTATATCGTCATAAAAAATTCTTTTGGAATCTCTTAATATAAAATACGAATAGTCAAATTTTGTTCAATTTTCTTTACTGCAGATGCCATTAAACTGTATCCTTGTTCAATGTTACGTTAAGTGTCATAAAAATAATTCATAATAAATTGCTTTGCATAAAAATACAAAGCAAAACATACGTACATAAGACGTACGTACGTACATACATATATGTACGTATAAGTATAAATACAAAAATATTTCCCTCTTGAATAAGACTTTTGAAAAAATGATGACACAGTGCGTTGGGGAAAAGGCAATCAAAAAAGGAATATATACTGTTTATAAGGTGTATAATTTGGCCATAATAATGCTTGTCATGAAAATTCAGTATGGTTATTAATTTTATTTTCAAATAATTTTCTTAAGCTTCAAAAATAAAGGAAACATCTCCAGCCAAACACCAAATAAGTATTTGAATAGTTTTTTAGATATAATTCTGTATACGAGTACAGTGGGAGCTAGATTAACGCAACCATCTTTTATTGCAAAGTCTTATATTTCACAACCATGGCAAATTGATTTTTGAACGCATGTGAACCAATAAATCGCCCGTGCCGCTCACGCATTTTTTGCCAAATAAATTTCTCAAATTGAATCATGTTTTGTAAATATGATGCCCTATTTTCGATATTTGGAGAATAAAAAATGTTTTCTTTTTGTGAAACTCTATAAAATTATAACAGAAGGCTAAATATTTAAAATGTCGTTATTTTATTTATTATTATTTTGTTTATTTCTTAATAATGAAAATTTATTATTTTGGAATATTCTCCCCAACTAATTGTTTTAGAGTTTTAAAAAAAATGTTTTGTTTGTTTTGGCTTTACCTGTTCATATGCCGACATTTCATTGATCGGTAAACCAAATCGCCAGTGAACTTCAAGCAGTTTGAAGACATTCAACCTCGTATATTTATGCCAAACGAATCAAAAATACAATATGAGAATTCAGTATAGTATGTAATCATATAATCACAGTAGGATTAGAATGTTTTTATATATTATAATGCTTTTATTCACCTGTCAAAATCTGGCTAAAATCATGGCTAAACTTATTACAGCAGTTTTGAAGTGCAGAGGGAGCTTTACCAAGTCTTAACTGAAGGCTAAGGTGAGTTTACAACTGCGAAACTGCTTCGAGTGTTAATTCTTGTTATTTCTTTTTACTGTTCACCTATTAAATAGTGATTTTCTTTAACATTTAAGCAAATTGGCCTTGCAATGCGGCTAGAATTATAGTAACCGAGAGTAGAAGTCGAATTTTCGATTATTTTTAACATATATTTAAGGGATCTAAATTTATATTGGTACTTCACAAATATTTTTAACTTTTCTATAAAATAATTGTTAGACTGGATTTATACTATGCATTTTGTGAAATTTGTTGCATGCAACCTTTTTAGGACGGATATAGAAGCAAACGGGAAAGCAAAACTGGTGGCACATGAAATTTTATATGATTTATTTCAACTTTTCGTATCCCAACTGTTTCCCTTTATCTTGCTTTGAAAAGTAGATAAAGTTCCATGCAACACATTTCATGAACAAATGCTTAGTTCTAGTCAGTGAGTGTCGGTTGGTATTTAAAGAAGCAAGAAGAAACAACTTAATCATACCATTTCAGCAAAGTCATGTCAGCTGCCATAATCCCTACTTAATCCAAGATAAATTTGCCAATTTCTATCCACAATCTTCTGAATACACGCATTTACCTCAACTTACGTGTATTTTTATAATCTGTTTGAATAGATGTTGTTCATTTCACTTTCCTCTCTAAAGAAAAACCTTAACTTATTCAGCTTCTTTTTTTCCTTTTTCAAAAGGTAAAGGAAACAAATTTGTGGTTTTCTGTGTGAAAAGTCAATATTTGTTATGAATGAAAATGTAGAGACAACAATTTAAGGTGCCTGTACGAGTAGATACAACAACATTAAAATGCGTAAGAAGGCAGCACAAATAAAAAAAGAAATCTAATGAATTTGCAGTGTAAAAAAAAAACGGATAAAGAAATCAACTTTGAAGAAGGTAAGGACGAACAAATGACATTGGCATAGTCTTAAGCGATAGTTCGACAATTTGCTCGGAATAATGAAAAATATGTAATTGAGGACTTGATTTGATATACACACATAAAAATAGTAACAAAAATACTTTATTAAAATCTTGAAGATGTTCCAGTAAACCCATAAATATTCCCTTCAACTATTTACATAAAGAATTTTTAAAGGTGTACAGTATCGCCTTAAAGCAACAACATTTGAAATTTTTAAATATCATCTTCGCAATATAATATAATACAAAAGATATTTGATAGTGGCACTTCCTTAAAGATTAAACGAAATAGAATTCAATTGAAGAGCTTTTTTATTGTGTGCTGTAATCTTTTATGTAAATTTCCTTTCAAGATAATCACAGCTTTGTGTCAAGTAATTTTTTGGTCATAATCATTTCGAAATAAATACAAAAACAGCAGCAAGAACAACATCAACATTATATTTTATGATATTTTAATGTTTTCGTTTTTTTTTAGTCTAACACTCTTGTCTTACAAACATTTTATTATATTGTAAAATTGCTTTAAAATGTTAATTTGATAAAACTTTTCGTTACTGCAAGATAAGATATCGCTAAATACACCAATGGCCCTCTAATTTGGAATTAACATTAAACATGAAATCCAATATTAAAATTGAGATAATCAAATTAAAATGAGTAAAGTTTGATGGATTGATGAGATATAAGAGCCAACACACAGTGTTTTCCTTCGAATAAAATCAGGCAAAAGTGGAAAGAGAAGATTTGAAAGAGTTATCAGAAACTTTCAGTTATGAAAGAAATCCTTGCCAGAACATGGAGGTTTTCCATACATCCTCTTTTAAAATATTACTTGACAATGAGATTCCGAGGTGATATGTAAATATATAATTTACGGAGTTAAAAAAATCTTATAGAAAAATTATTGTAAAATGGGAACTAGTCCGAGAAGTTACGCATTGTGAACAGTAAAAGCTTCAAAATTGCTTAAAAATAGTCCAGTGTCTAGAATTATAGTAACCCAAAGTAGACGTTGAAGTTTTATATTTAAGGGATCGAAACTCAGGCGAAATGTTGTAAAGGAACGTAAAGTTTTGACAGTAACAAAATTTTCAAATAAGTCATTCACCCCTATCGGGAATAATTTTCCGCATGAAATCATTCCACATTCCACATTATTGCAATCGTGAATAATTTCCCCCGAAAAAATTCCACTTAAAGCAAAATTCCCCTTATCGTGAATGTTGTTTTTTCGTGCAATATGTGGAATTTTTTCATTGTTTTGTTCACTTTGATTTTGCTTGGGGAATGCAAATATCATGTAAGTATTTTTTGTCTAATTAGAAATTTAAGGCTGTTAAAAAGTAATTTTAGGACAAAATCGGTAAATAAATTTGAAAGTGACATTCTTCTCCATAAAATGAAAGGTAACAGATCCACTGGCCTTATTTTCGCATTTATATTTTTGTGCGGATCAATTTTACATCGTTCACTCGACTTATTTTGAATCGTGTGCCTTTCGTGAAGAAGATGGGCTACATGAAGCGGACTTTCATGTTTCCTTATTTATATGTCTATTATTTTAAAAAAATATTATGGCAGAAATATCACAAAAGTAGTAGCAATTAACTAACGAATTTCTCATTTTATCTGTGAATTTTTAGCCAATTAAAACAACCGACATTTCTTTTCCCTTGGAAATTCTGTTAGAATTGGTACATAAGAATTTTCATAATGTCCTGAGACAAAGAAAAACTACCTTTAATCATAAACCAATCATGTTTAAGTTGTGCGCTCGACATGATTTGTTAAGATTAAACTGTCACAATAAAGAAATGCAAGTGATAATGAGAAAAGTATACCGGTCGTTGGAAAAAGGTAACGAACTCGAGGCTAAAAAATTCAAAATGATAGAGCGGCATCATGCGGTGTGCAAAGAACTTCGGCTGAAAGAAGTCAATAATAAAATAGAGAAAACCCAAAGATTACTAGAAATTGAAGAAATAAAACTTCGATTATTAGAAAAAAAAAATAACTTTAATTTAACAACTATTTTTTTTAAATTATTGCTAATACGTATGTATGTATATATTGCTTTATTTCTGCAATATTTCTCTGCACCTTTATGTGTATGTATGTATATCTTTTTATTTTCAAATGTTCATTCAAATTACACTGATAACATATTACACTTTGCACAGCTGTTCAAGTTGTGGAAAAAATTGTTCACGTGAAATTCCCGATACCAATTTTCTGTTCGGGTGGAATAAAAATTCCACGTGAACAAAAATTTCACTTATTATTCACGATAGGGGTGATTAAGTTTTTCTACATCAATTGTCGGCAACATGATGTCAAATTCTCTAAACAATATCAGCGATTACGACAGATGTTTTGGTTTATAAAATAAAAACGAAATCAATATGCTAACTTAAAATTTATTAGATACAAAAATATATTACATGCTATAAATAAAAAATAGAATTGGGAATTCATTTAATTCAAAGCAAAATTTTATGTGTCTATGATTAAGATGATTTTAAACAAGAGAACAAATTACGTACATATTTTTTTATTTAAATTCATCTTTATTAACATCTTATTTGGCATATAACTTTATAGTTTCGAGATTCTATCTACAGCGAATAATATTGATAATAGACTAGACTTGAAATTAAATTAACAATTTTAACAATATTCAAAGGAAAATAGGAAAAACCATATTTAAAATTTCTACTTTTCATAACTTTGTATTAAAAATAGTCGATTTTCACTTTCATTATGAAGAACCTAATTTGCGTGTAAAGCGGGGTATAGGTGTATTAGTTGTCATACGGTTTTTTATCCTGTGTAAAAAATTCATATGAATATGTGTTCTTGATATCAGATTATTTTATTTTTCAATTAATGTGTGTGTAAATGAAAAACTTTGATACGTTTTCTATTATGACGTTGTTGCGTTTCGCGTCGTTTTTGAGTTATGACGTCGAACAAAAGAGCATATACGCTAAATAAAGGACACACTGCTTGTAGCCTAATGGTGCTATGTCCTAATATTAACAACAAAACACATAGTGCAACATGGCGCCGTGGCTTAGTTGGTTAAAGCGCCTGTCTAGTAAACAGGAGATCGTGAGTTCGAATCTCGCCGGGGCCTATCCTCACAAGTGAGCGTGGGGTGGTGTTTTTTTTTTTCATAGAAATTTAAATTCTTTTTATAAAATGCTTTTAGGAAATTTATTAAAATATATTTAACTCTCAATTGCATATGTATGTATTGATGTTCTAATAAGAATTTGATTGGCTAAACAAAAATAAATTTTTTATTATTCGAGTTGGTTTAAGTTTCCCATACGCATGCAGAAAATTTTCTAATAATTCTATACATTGATAAGTTTAAGGGGATTGTTACTGCCAAAGATAAGAACTTTCTAATAAAATGTGCATCAAGCAAAAGATGCTTTTTATGGAGAGCTCTTTATGTAAAAGGTATTTTTTATAAAATACACTTTTTAAATGGCATATAAAAAGGAATTTTTGTGAAAAGTAACTTTTATGAAGGCACTATTTAGTAAAAGGTACTTTTTAAAGAAGGTACTTTTTTAAAGAACCAGTTTGTTAATAAGTAATTTTTGTAAAAAAAATGCCAATTGTAAAATATACTTCTTGTTAAAAGAACTTTTTATAAATGGTACCTTCTGTAAAAAATTCTTTTTGTGAAAGGTACCTCTTATAAAATGTACTTTTTGTAAAAGGTATTATTTGTAAAAGGTACTTTTTGTAAAAGGTACTTTTTGTAAAAGGTATTTTTTATAAAAGGTACTTTTTGTAAAAGGTACTTTTTGTAAAAAGTACTTTATGTTTAAACTGCTTTTTGTAAAAGATACCTTATGTTAAAATATTTTTTGTAAAAATATTGTTTGTGGAAATACTTTTTATAAAAATATCATTTGTGAAAAAATTTTTTTGTAAAAATATTACTTGTGAAAAGTACCATAAGTGTGTTCTGTGTAAAGAAACTTTTGTAAAAATTTTATTTATGAAAAGTACTCTGGTAAAATATCATTTGCAAAAAGTACCTCTTGTAAAAATATTATTTATAAAAAGTACTTATTGTTACCAAAAGTAAGGTACCTATTGCAATCAATTACTATTTTAAAAGGTACTTTGCATGGGAGCTATTTTATGTAGGAAATACTTTTGATAAATTTCATAATTTTGTAATGGGCAATTTTCGTAAAAAAGTACTTTTCGTTAATGGTACTTTCTGCAAAAAAATTTTTAATAGCTCATTTCGTCATAACACATCTTATAGAAAAAATGTTTTTCAGATATTCTGTACAAAAGATAGTCCTTAAAGAGTTAATTTATTTTTCATAACAGATATATTTTCCTAAAAGATTTGTGAAATGTACTTTTTGTTAAATGCCCTTTTGTTATAAAATATATCAATGGCAATTTGAAAAAAAGTAAGTGCACATCTTTTTCAGAACTGAATATTAAACAAAATACGTACATATATAAAAATGCATTTGAAAACTTTATCTCCACGTATTTGGAAAAATATTTTTAAATATTAAAAATACAACACGTTACCAAGAAGTAACTTTATGATTTTTTCCCTTATTAGTTGAACAGTAGTATGGATACTAATAGTATTCAGGAATATGATATCATCATTAAAACTCAGATATTTGGAGTCAATATCCTTCCTAAAACTGTCAAAAGCTGCTAAAAACCAAATACAAATACAAACTGCATTTTCAAAATCAAAAAATTTATACAATATACTCGTATGTGTATACTCGTATACTAGAAAATATGAAGAGAAAAACCCTTCTGTGTTTGAATGTCATCATATTCGTAAAACATTTGCGTTTGCTCTACTTTTTTTATGGCAGATTATTGCATGAGAAGTCCAATTCGGATAGACATGTTCAAGGATAACAACTCCAACTACCGTTAGCTATAACCAGGCATATCCACCTGTTGTTTATTACGGCATCAAGGGGAAGATGATAATGACGATGATGACGTTGATGCAAATGGCAACATGATACTCTGTATCTTGAAAGAGAAGGGAGGTATCGATGAATGGATTCCATGGCGTAAAGGATTGTGCTAGAGAATTTGTATGTACATTTGCGTTTTTTTTTTGTCATGTTGGAAATATTATTGGGGACATATGGTTATGTAAATTCATGGAGACATTTATCTAGCAAATTAACAAATGAATTTAAAATGCCTACAAGTACGGGAGAGTAAACAAAAACACAAGCTGCAAAAAAATTGATTTTGGGTGAAGAAGGAGATGGAGCTTTAATTTTTTGCTGCATGTAGCAAAAAGAATTGACAGAAAAGAAAAAATGTATGTATGTATACATATACACTTTATTATGAGTTTGTTTTTGTGGAAATGATATTTATTTTTATTAATTGCATGGTAAAAAAAGTGAAACGTTGCCCTAGGGCCTGGTTTTATGAAATGGGCCCTAAATTCAAGTCGCTGAAATAATGGGGAAATCGGCCAGCTCACTTGGGTCCAGTATACATGACCTCTTTGTGATAAAAAAAGAAAAGAATCTAATAAATAATTTTAATTATTCGGACTGTATTGGTACAAATGAAATATTTAATTAGTCTTGCTCGAAGAAATATAGGAGAAGTTTTTATATCAAGAAAAATTTAAATATATATCGTTTGGTTTTACAAGATCAAATATGTAAAATAAATTTATTAATACTCGCAGAAGCTGATTTAAAAAATGTTTAGTTAAAAATAATACAAATACATTTCTATTAAGCGCTTGACCTTAAAAATTCACGCAAATTGCTGCAACAGAGTGCAGATAAGCAGGCCGATTAAAATTATGTGGTTGGCTCCATAACGTCGCAAGATAGTACTCCTCGTGTATGTCAAAATTAAAATTTTCCAATTTCGGAGATATTTCACTTTATATATTAAGACTTCAATATTTTCACATGTCCCAGTCCGGTTTTTGGCTCACAGCGAAGATAAACATTTTCCGATGACAACAAGTTTTTGCCAACAATTGTTCGCAACTAAATAGTAGAACATTTAAGAAACGCTTTTTCAACTTTCATTCAGTTTTATTTTGTTCATACCGATATTTATATTTATAATTTTGTTTATCTTAATATTTTCTACTTAAACGCTTTGCAGTCAGTGAATTTACCAAATAAAATCACTTTTAATGTTTAATGTTCATTCGAAGCAATTGAATTGTTAAATTTTATTTATATGTAGTACATATATACATTGCAAATTCCAACAACAATCTGCATAAAAGGAGACAAGCGAACAGTTTTATAGATTTAATTTCCACTGACCATCAGGAAGTTGCCCGGTTGCTTTCTGTTTGTGGGGGATGATAAACATTAACTATGAAATTCGAACAAGAAATATATTTGAGAAAAAAACACAAAGAAAAAAGAAAACGCCAACATATTTTATGTTTTTCGATAGCAAAGATAAAATTGGCTGACGTTGCTCACAATAAAATCCAAAATACAAAACGTTAAAAGTAATAGAACCAACAAACAATAAGGCGTAAACGATTAAGACCCTTTACAAGATGGCCAGAAATGCGTGCGTGTGGTTGTTGTCTTGACCAAAAGCAAGAATAATTCTGTAGTCAGCTTATATTTTGTGGTAATTTTATTTGTTAGTTACAATAAAATAGAGTTAGATTAAAACTAACATCTATACAACAAATAACTTTGTATGTATGTATGTATGAATGTATGTATCTGCGTGCAACATTAAATTCCATGTAATGCAGTACAGACGACAACTTATATTTATATATATGTATGTATAAAAATGGTTTCCATTGTTAGTTATTGTTTTTTATTTCTAATTTTAAAGGATGTTAGAAAATACAATAAATAGTAAAGCAATTGTCAACAATAACCGTTTCCATTTATAAAACATGTGATAAACAGAATTTAAATTTCAAATTTCAAAGTTTAGGACTTATAAATATTTATGGATTAGTTTCAAAGAAAAAAGTCGCAGCATGTGGGCGTTTTTGACATATTCAAATAATTTATGTTATTTATATAACATAAAAGGAGTGTCATAAACAAATAAAAGGATTCTCATTTTAAATATTGAGGATTTTTCTCTGGTTTTATTTAAAAAAGAATTGAATGTTTTATTGGGGTACATATATTAGAAAAATGGGATCGTGAGAAGCTTTTCATTTACGATCATGCAGACTCACGAGCAAAAGGATGTTACTCGTACTCCTCAAAATATTCAGCGGACCTCAGAATATATTTTCATATTTCAAAAAGTTTTATAAACATTCCCAATAAACAATTAACAATTTTACAAGAATTAATCAGCAAAAATTTATTAAAAAAAAAAACAATTATTTTTTGCTTTCATTTTATTTTCCTACCTTTGAACAATTAGCCCGGCATTGGGTGACAGTAAATGTACACATACATTTATAAATATTAACAACTGGAGTATATACCAAATAAATTTCAAAAATTAAATAAACTACCTTCATAATTTTCATATCTGTTGGTACAAAAAATAAATCTTATGCAAAACACGTTCATTTTAATGAATGAACGTTGCCAAATTTATGGCCTTTATACATACATATAGTACATATATTTATTTCATTTCATTTGCATATATTTATGTAACTACATACATACAAACATATACATATTTATTATGAGGATTTCTCTTTAAACTCTAGAAATATTCAGCGTAGTACAGCCTTATAAAACATTATCATTAAATATTATTATCATCTTGACATTTTTCGTACGTTTTTCTTTTTTAAGTAATTGTGTGTAGAAAAATAAATAAATAAACGTGCAAAAAATTTTCTGGCACGTTTTTCAGCACTAAATATAAAAGAAAAAATTACTGGCATCCTGTTTGTTGTTTTTATGTCTGATTTTTGTCACCTATGACAGTAGACCCGCAAAATATACATAAATTTACACAAGGAAAAAATTAGATAAATACCACCCACCCCCAATCTATTTTTGGGCTGTTACAATTGTGTTCGTTTGTCCTTCTAGAATTATAAAAAATACTAAACAAATTGATAATACGAGCAGCAAAATGAAAACTTCAAGAATGGAGATGCGGGGCATCGATCCCCGTACCTCTCACATGCTAAGCGAGCGCTCTACCATCTGAGCTACATCCCCATGTATAACGGTTCTTTTTTATGTTTAGTCTTCAAATTTTACATGTAGCAAGATTATTTAATAATACTGAACATTTGACTCAATCATATCGAGTTATGATTTTTGCTTTCGGTGTCGGAAGTGCCAGGTTCAAATCACGATTGAGAGCCCATTTCTTTTTATATTACATTTTTTCCGGAAATAACTTAGCATTTCTTGCACCTTCAATTTGCAATTATATATAAAGCAAAACGTTTAGTTTTTAATTAGTGCTCTTTAATAAGTGCAAAATGATTAGAAAAAAACAGGTAATCCCAGCTACTTTTTTATTTTAAATTTATGCAATAAATAGATTTTTAAAATAGTTTTATAAATTGATCAACATCAAAAACTCCCTTATATTAATAAAAACATGTTCATTATAGGTTTTGCAATTCAAAGTATCTAGAGGTGTGAGTAAAGTTAATAATGCTAGATAAATATATTTTCCAAAAATTGTTCTAAATAAAATTATCATCAAGGTAAAGATTTTCAAAATAAATCGTCAGAAAAAAATTTTACGAACTATTTATATCCTTTCAATGAAATATCAAGGTGATGTGGTTTTAGTCTGTATGCAGCCGTAAGGACCGCCTAAAAGCAGTGGGGGGAATAAAATCAGTACCTAAAGTTAAACAAAAAATTACAAAAGTTGTTTTATATACATATTTGCATATGTATTTCTTTAAAATACCCGTATCTATAAAAAAAATGTTTTTATTTGTAAAATATCATTTTTAGCTTTGGAGACTTTTCGTAAATTTCAAACGACGTTAATTAATAATTACTGAAACACTAATATTAAATAATTTCTTTTAGCAGCAATAGTTAGATTTAGTTAAGAAAAAACAGCATATTTCACAAGGCCTCCTTTCAGCTTAAAAAAGTTTTTATATTAAAAGGTAGCATTTCTTTCGTGCGTTAGAATGGAGTACGTATATTCGGTCCCTCTTGGTGTCTTTTATACTAGGATTTCGTTGAAGCTAAAGATATTTAGAAAAGCATTTCGAGTACGAGTATGTGGTTGATGGATAATAATAACTCGTGACAGGACATGAATCACTCCATCTACAGCAAATTGAAAAATTCATTAATAACCCAGGGAAATAAGGATTCCAAATAAGTCATGAAACTGCTGAGATTGGGATCCCTTAGTAGTGCGAATCCCAATCATTTCAGCATGGTCTTTTTGATTCCTATTCAACGATTTAGAAGCTATAGAAGTATATTATGTTGAGAAAAGTAAACTTTTTAGGTTTCGTTTGTAACGAAAATTATTTTACACTTAATTAGAATTGATTATTTATCACTAGGAACATAATTCACATCTGGATGGCGTACATTAATCACGATTTCTTTTTCTTTATGTGATTGAAAAAATAAGGTTTTCATAAAACTTTAAAGAAATAACTATTTTTTTTTTATAAAAAAAGTATTTTCAAACCGAGTTTAACGGATTTGCGGAAATAATTAAAATTTTTATTAAACTTTTAATTAATTTTTTTTATCAAACTGTTTGAAATTGAATACAAATAATAGACTACTCGTACATACTCTCATAAATACTTATTTCTTAATTTTTTTCTTCTTGCCATTATGAATTGCAATGGACGTTATCTTTCAAAATGTTTCTTTATACAAATAAGTTTGAAATCTTTTACAAAAGTTTCTAGCCAAGTGTGAAACTGAATATGAGAGGAGTTCAGTTCTTACATACACCCACACAAATATTTACATTTGTGAGAATGTTTGTGTGTGCCCACCTGCTTTAAATTCAATTTTTTAAAAGCAATCATCTTGATCACCGATACATATGGGAATTTATCATAGAAGCATAAAATGGACTTCCTTTTGTTAATAGTGTCTTATCAAATACAAAAAAGTTGTAGAAAAGTTCGTTATGCTTGGCATCCATTTTAGTACTGGACCTAAATAAACATTTTATCATCATCAACACACAACGAAGACAATAAGAAAACAATTCATTTTTAATTGAAAATATAGCCGAAAAATAAAAAAAGAAAAACAATATTGTTAAAATAATACAAATACCCAAATAAATACAAAAAAAAAACCAACAACCAATTGACCAGGCAGCAGACTTAATAAGATTTTTTCATTGTATCTCTGCCACTCGCATGAAGATTTCTTTAACGTCATCCCACTCACTCACCGCCCCTCCAGCAGATGGAATGGAGCTCGATAATAAGTTTGTGAAGTTCTTTGTATAACCTGATAGTGTCTCGGAGTTGGCATGATGAATTATTCTCCAAGATGGTTTGTAATATGTAAATGTTTTGATTTCATCATAACTGAAATAGAAATAATAATAACAACACCAACAGCACTAACAACTCAATATTGTGATAAACAAACAATCGAATGGACATTAAAGCATGAACGAATACATTGCTCCCATATGAGTGCTCTCGAGCAGAGATGTGCAGGTGATTGATTGTCTTCGCTCAAACCAATTTACACAAATTTTATAATGCAACCCACAACATAAATTGCGTGAATTTATTTAATTTCAAAAAAGTACATTTAATAAAGGAGAAATTAATATTATTTCGCTTATGCATAAAAAGTTGTGAGAGATTGTGCAAATATAACAACGCTTAGCATTTTGTTTTTCGCTCTAGATCTCGTGCTCACGTGCGACTATTTTCTAATATTGTAATCACTATCACGAAGAAATATCGATAGAAACCCCCGGTCTAGTTGACTCTTCAACACACAAACTGCCATTTTCTCCTGCTAACAAACAACATAAACATATCCTAAAGGATAATGGATGGACAAAACTTACAAAATAAACATACGGCATATACATACATACTTGCATGTATCAATGTGTGTATGTATGTTTGTATGCAGGAGTGTTTATGCTGCTTGCGATTACTTACTATTCGTATGTACATCCTTAAAAACAGTCCTTTCAAAAAGTGAATTTATTTTCAAATATTCATAATGTTAAACTGAAATTCAAAATTAAATTATTTACAAAATTATCATGCGCGTGAGCGCTAAGTTGGCTTTTCAGGCCTTTGAAATTTGACGTATTTTCAATGAATTCTTTTATAACACTGAACATTTTTATTTAAGGAAGTATGAAGCAAAACAAGAGCGCTAAAGCACTTTAAAGTTTTTAGATGTTTGTATGCATAGTAAATACGAAGCCTAATAAGTATTCAAACACAAATACGTGCACATGTAAATAACTTGTTTTGTTAAAAAAAATAGTAAAAAAAACTTCCTAACAACATTGCATTAATTTATTTATTGAAAGTATAAAAAATATCAATCAACAAAAAAACAACGGGCTCAACCGGGATTTGAACCCGGGACCTCTCGCACCCAAAGCGAGAATCATACCCCTAGACCATTGAGCCGCACAACAAAATGGTGAGTATCTTTGATTTTAACTTTAAATACACATATTTTAAGAAAAACATTCACCATTATAACAGTAAGTGGTGAGAAAACATTCAAAATAATTCACAACTAAAGCCGCACAATTAAAAAAGAAATGTCGACAGCCCTGTATCTTTTTTTCCAAACATATCATTTTTTTACCATATTAGCATCACTAAAGATTTCTAATTGTAAAGGTAAACCAATTTTTTTTTGCTAATGGCAACTAATTGCAATTAGTTTTACCATTGGAATAAAAATTTTAATTATCTAATGGGAATTAGTTGCAATAATTCTAATTGTTTGATGAATTAGAGAATATAAACCAATTGCATCAATTGCTAATTCTAATTGGCATTTAAAATGTATGATTTAGATATTCTTTTATAGTTATTTTTTTACAAGCTAAAGATGTTTATTTATAAAAAGATTTTATTTTCTATATTCCTCATTGTAAAGAAATAAAAAAATTTCAATATCGAAAACAAAATATGTATATATTTACATAAAAAGACGTTAAGCTTATAAAAAAAAACAATTATAAAATTATACTATCAAATCATCTCTGTTCTTAACATCTTACAAGTTGAGGGGCGAGAGGTTACTCCGGCAAAATCTGAATAGCAACCAAGTTGATTCTTTTAAAATAATTGTCTTGATTGAAATCCATATAAACAAAACAACAGACGAACGTTCTTCAGCACGTCTGTTGCGGCGGCACAATTTCAGATTCTATGTACGGGTGATATGGCAATTGCGAGTAAGGACATATGGTAACTGCGGAATTCACAAGCCCAAATTAATTTGAAAAGAAAATTTAATTTAATTGAAATGTGTTATAAGAAATGGCAATAATCTATATACTAAATATGTACAGAGTGTGTTTTTCGAAACTATTTATAAAATTGTTAGTTACATGTCGCCATCATTTGCCTAACCATCCGCCACCGCCAAAACTTCCACCACTATGATGTGATTCATGATACTCGTGATGTTCATAACCACTGCTATGATGTCCACCAAAGCCTCCATGACCCAGACCATGATGTTTGAAACCAAACAATTTCGGAGTTCGTACTTTAACACCAGCAAAACCAAAATGTGGCCCTTTAAATGCAACAAATTTCAATTTTCCACTTAATACACCGCTAAAGCACAGAAATGCAACCAGTAGCAAAATTTTCTGCAAAAGAAGAAAGTATTTTTTCAAATAGCTAATTGTTTCTTATAAAATCTTAACTCACAAATGTTTTCATCGTTATTTTACAATTTTACTAAAAATATGTTTTTCTTTTACTGGCACATGTAACGATTGTAACGATTTTTAAATCTAATTTTTAAATACGCCAGTTTTAATTAACTTTTAGTTTATTTTCAATAATAACTGCACATACATACATACACATTAATTTGTATGTACAGACGTATTCTTGCCTTAATAGTGGCTAGTCTTTAGATGACTGAAACTGAGTTTTTGTGAATTCCAGCTTTTATTCACATTTTGCCCTCAACAAGTATTCAATCCATTTTTTTCATTTCAGTTAATTGTTTGTTTATTTTCGTTTCCCATCATTTATTTGGGGTTTTAAGATTTTTTGTTGGATATTTTTGGCTTTGTTTATATGGCCCTGAAAATATTCCAGTTTCATGATCTTCACCTATTACGTGAGATGTTCAAGTAACCACAATAAATTTATCAATCAAATGTGACGCACCCGTTTAACCCTTTAAGGGGCTGCATATTTACATACATGCACAAATACACGTTTGTAAATATGATCGGTGCGGAGTCTGAATTTTACGAATATATTCAGTGCCGTTCACTATAGTTTTAGCCTCTGACTTGTAACTTTCTGCCATTTGCTGCAACAACATCATAACGTAAAGAAATATTTCTAAAGAAAACAACTAAATTTCTTCACAATGGAAAAATAAAATATATTTCATTCTATTCTCAAAAGGTAAGTATGTGAGATATTTATTTATTTGTATGTTCAAGTCCTGTACAACAATAATGAATATTGTATTTAGAGTACAGGAAAGTAGTATCCAAAATTAAAATGAGGCAGCAAATTTGTACACATAATCCCTCTTTTATTACGAGTTTGAAATAACACGATTGGGCGGAAATAAACTTATCCTTTTTTATACTTTTTTTACAAGCACAAAATTCTGTTGTCAGGGAACTTACAGTTTAAATGAACAAAATTGCTGGAAAGAATTAAAAAAAAATTTAACTAGCAAAAAAATAATTCAATACAAAGAGCTAAACGAACATATTAAAACAAATTGCCACTGATGTAATAAAACTCAACTCCAAAACGGTTTAAATAAGAAAATATGCAAACAAAACACTAATCACACAAACTCGGCTCATTTTAAAGACTATTAACCTCCAAACTAATAACCAAAACAATGTATTCATGTTTTCTTAAAGCTGGTACATGCAAAAGTTATTTTTTGTTTAATAAAAAGTCAAAGAGTTCAAACACGTTTCCTTAAAGTGGCATTTTTTAATTTATTATAAACTTAAACTTCAAAAATAACAATTAGCCATAAAGGCCACTGTAGCCAGGATAACCACTATAGCCGGCATAGCCAGTATTAAAGCCTGCATAGCCAGAATTATATCCCAAATAACCACTGTTATGGCCATTATAACCCGAATTATAGCCATAGCTGCCATAGCCAGGATAACTGCCATAAAACGGATATCCACCATAGCTTCCGTAACCAACATAACCATTGAACGCTTGATTATAAGATGAGGAAGCTGAGGTGGCGTAGGAATTGCTTTGACCATATGAAGAACCAAAACCTCCATAATTGAGGCCAAAGCTTCTGCTTCGAGCCTTAAGTTGTTGCTGACCCTGCTGGGCTTGGCCTAGGGTAGAGTTGATCAGCAGGAAAATAAAAATTAAAATCTAAAAAAGGAAACAAATATTATTATTCGGTTGATTTTCCGTTTATGAATGTGTGACTACAAAAGCTGAAGTTTCTTACCGTTAGTTCCATGCTTAATACGATATTGTTTTTGAACAACTGTTGAATTCTTATATCAATTTCATGCTATTTATAATTAGAAATTTGCAAGTTCCTAACATTTAAAAAAAAAAAACACACACACACACGCACAAAGATATTACCAAAACTTTTCATCTGCAATTTATACCCAGCAAACAGAAGGTTAATGTTCAAAAAACGAACATCATTCCATGGAAAATATCAAACACCATTCAATGAAAAATATCGAACACCATTGATTAGAAAATATTGAAAAAAAAGAACTCTTAACTGTTATATTAAACGAGATCTGCCTTCTCGAAAAACCGTTTAAAAGACAAATATTTTATTTTATAAAAGATGAAACAAATATCGCTTAAGAGAAAAAGTTATTCATTTACCGGTACTAAGAAGTACGTTGACTTGGAACACTCCAACTAACGAGCACATCTGAATCGGATTGGCGCTGCGTTGGAGGATGAATACAGTGCATGTAGAGAGGAGATTGAGACAGTGGAACACTAGAATTTTCATTGTCCAGCTTCTGTATAGACGTGATGCCAACTTTTTGTGTACAACGCCTTACCTGACATTACACAACTATAACATGAAATTAATTTGCTTCTCTCTTCAACCTAAACTAGCATAACCTACCGGCGATGAAACATCGTGCAGTGCCAGTCTATTTTAATCCTTCTACAGCATTAGCATACTTTTGTTTTATTTTAAGTTTCGGTTCAAAAAGCAATTGAAAAAAATACTAATTTAGTCGGGACAAGGGAAAATTAACGCATACGACATCGATCGAAATTTCAATACAATTTAAGAAAATTTTGTTTGAAATATCGACCGATATCGAATGCCATGATTTGCTGTGAGTTTTATCCTATTACTATTTTCATCGTGTTTCATCAGATTGACGGCATTCTAATGTCGCGATGATTATGAATACATTTCAAGTTGTCGGTTTTGAAAGGTCAGATATATATTTAGCTCTTTTTCAAATATTTAGAAGTTTTATGCCTACATCGAAGTCGCGTGTTTGCTGGGTAAAATCAAGAGCATAACGATATATGTATATGTGGGTGTAAATGTTTTTAATGCGTTTATTCATGTTTGCGAAAAATTAAAACTATTTATTATAAAATACCAAGCAATTCTTAATAATTATATACTTATATATTATCTTTGCATGTTTCCAACAAACTATAATATAATGTGCGAAACCATTGTTAGCAGCTGCCACAGCAAATATCGAAAGCTTAAATTTGAACTTAACATTGAAAACATTCGTTGTTTTTTTTTTTTGCAACCATTAAAATGGAAATAAGCTAAAGAAAAACCATTAAAGTTTTAATAGCCACATCAAATGTATTATACTCGAGTAACTTTTTTTAATTTTTAATACTGTCAGTGATATACCGTGTGAATTGAATATTTTGTGTACTCGATTTCCTTATTTTTCTTCTATCCACTTAATTAAAAAATAGCGATGGATAAAATTTTTAAAAGCTGAAAAGAAGGGAACCAACACAAAACCAGTCATATCGCTTCTCTAGTACAACAAAGTCATATTTAAGAAAATGTTTAAGTTACTGAGGAAAATTGCTCTCCAATATCCTCTTTATATTTATAAAAAAAATCACAATTATATCTCGAGCTAATCTCTAAACGCATTTTAGTAAGTTCGTTTTTTTTGAGATATGACTTGTTGCATTATAACTGATTCTTACATATATAGATACCGCTTCAAATTCCTAATTTTTATATGGCAATGACGCAGCCCATTGATGCTATTTCGATACATTGTAACGGCTTCCACATCCAAGCTTAACGATATTATCCAATAGTTTTAATTATGATTTGTAAGAAAAATTACTAAGCAGTAAAAAAGTAAACAATTGCTCAAAATAATCCCAACTTACAAACTCTGTACAAAATGTCACTTTATCACGGAGAACTCGATTCGATTAATGATATTGATTATACCATCATTATTCGTTTTAATTGCCAACCTTGAGAATTAAATCATCTTAAAAAAGTTTAGCTAAACGTTTTCGTTATGGTCTAACGCGTTACGCGTATTAAAATAATTACAAAAATTCAAATGGGGTCATTTAAGCAAATAGAGTGATTGCTATACGTATAGTATACTTGTATCACGTACTGCATACTCATAGTACATTAGCAATTAATCAAATTATGATTTTGAAGAAAATTCACAAATAGGCTCGCTGCACATATCTATTTAAAATAACAAAATAATTATCTTATATCTTACAATCCAGTTCATTAAATAATTCACATAATACTATGCCAAGCTTCACTGAAATCTGGGAGTACTTTTTTATATTCACATACATACTTATGTATGTATGTATATATTTAGATACATACAGTGGTGGCCAGAAATTGGACACATACACGATATTATTAAGTTTCAAGTATTTTTGTGTAAGAATTGTCGAACTCAATTTCACGTTTATGTTGTTGATTTTGATATAATATCTATTATAACAACGGTTACATAGATTTGACCATGCAGAATAATATTCAGCAAAAAGAAAATAAAAACTTAAAATATGTATAATTATTGCTTCTTGTTATTGACTTCCTAAAACATTCTCGTGAAAGAAATGATTTTAAACAATTTTAAAGCATTTAAATTATATATGTATGTATGTATGTATATGTTGTGGCTTCCAATCTAGTCTACACATCTAACATTTCGCTAGCGCTTATTGCCAGCATATTTTCAAAATCTCGAAAAGTTATTATATCATACAAATACCCAACAGTTAATCATTCTTTCATTTTATTGCTACCTTCCACAGATCAATTAATAAAAATCATGTACATATTTCATAATTATGTCTCCACCACTGTTTGTATATGCATACATACATACACACATACACAAGTGAAGTCTGAAGTTTTTCAATCCAAGAGTCAAAGGTATCAATGATTCTACGCAACACATGTACTGATTCATTATTATTGTTTGTGTCAAGAAAAATTGCTTAATTTTGTTCTTCTGTATTTAAAATTGTTTGCTTTTTTTGTTAAAATTTAATAATGTTGATTTTGATTATTATGCCTTTTTATTTTGACGGTCATTTTTAAAATCTGGGATATCCCCAGACGGAAAGATATACAAAATACACAATCGTCATTAACCTGTTAATATATTAAGAATTGTTATGGCAAGAGATTTGGTAGTTAAGCACAGTGGGGAAATGAAGCCAAATAAAACACGAGCTTGTTTTAATGCACATGAATTTGTTAACGAATTCAAAAATATAATAGAAGTAAGATATTTGTTATATCTATAAGTATTTAAAAAGCACTATGACAGCCTTATAGCGTTTTTTTTTTTGTCTTCAAAAAGTAATATTCATATTTTTTTACCCCCCAGAAATAAATGGGAATCCAATATATAGTTCTTGTTAAAAAAAGCACGTAAAATTTCAGACAAAATTGGTTTATTTCTTCGAGAGACAACGTTGTCAAGAAAATTTAAGTTCCTCAAAAGTTCTTTTCGAATCGAACTTGGTATTTAGGAAAAGTTCCAGGGTGGCCTGTAATTAAAATAAGTATTATAAAGTAAAATAAGTATTTAAAAACTAATTAAATATCAAATAATTTCTTTAAAAAAAAGCTCTTCAAATATTTCAAAAGTTTTCGTTCGAACTCTGATCAAAACAAAGGGATATTTTTTCGATTGGTAAATATGAAAAGCGAAAAATCATGTGGTATAAGTATATATATATATATCACAGAATATACACAGAATACCCAACTTTGACGTATAAAAAGGGTCCGAATCATATTTTGCATAAACTTTGTATAACGTGCATAAAGTTTGTGTGAAGAGATATCTATATAAAAACAAATAGCTTTGCTATCTCTTTTACACAAACTTTATGC
Organism: Germaria angustata; assembly: GCA_963681545.1. Taxonomy (NCBI): domain Eukaryota; kingdom Metazoa; phylum Arthropoda; class Insecta; order Diptera; family Tachinidae; genus Germaria; species Germaria angustata. The sequence goes on along the minus strand of OY812998.1, from coordinate 137,948,472 downwards.
ACGTTTTCAAAGTTGTCGGGTCTAGGTAGTTTATGATATATATATATATATATATATATATATATATATATATATATATATATATATATATATATATATATATATACATATATACATATATACTAGAATTAAATGGACAATTTCTTAGTGCATTTTACTTTAACACCCCCATTGTGCATTTAACATTCAAGTACAAACAGTAACTACTGCGGCTATTTTTTTCGTCAATACAAAGTAAGATGAAAAGATATTCAGTAGAGTAATGTACCGAGCCAGGGCTTACCATATACATAAATACATATGTACGTACATATACATAAGTATATGTATGTATGTATTTACATACATATACTTGCTCGCACGTATTCTTATATAAAGGTAAATAAAATTTAAGAATACAAATCAGTATTAAATCAAACGCAGACAAAAAGAATCCTCAAAAAAACAAGATACGATTAAACTTAATCTTAAAATGTGTGATATTGTAAGCATATTTTTAAACCACAAAAAGAAAATAATAATAATAATAATAATACATACTTAAAACATTTTTTAATACCAGGCACTCAGGGTTTTATTTTTGATGGCTGCAACTGCTTGTATTTTAGCAGCACCGACTCCAGACCCCGTGCCTGGCAAAGCCGAAGGGCGCACATTTGGGCTGCTAGGTGGTGGCCTCGGTGTGGGATTATCGGTCGGTCTGAATAGTGGTTTATACGGAGGTTATGGTGGCGGCTATCATGGCGGCTATGGAGGTTATGACAATGGTTATCATAGACCAGGTGGTTATTATGGTTATCATGGTTATCCTGGCGGCTATGGAGGTGGCTATGGCGGCGGATATGGTGGAGGTTTCGGTAGCTACCATGGAAGCTATCCAGGTGGCTTCCATGGTGGCTTTCCAGGTGGCTATGGCGGTTACCCAAGTGGTTATGGTGGTGGTCATTATGGAGGCCATTACAGTCAATCACATCACGAAAACGGTTATTATGGTGGTCATGGAGGGTTCTTCGGCTAAATCTAAAACTAGGGACATAAACACACATGTTAACATATCAGCAATGTAAGGATAATTCTAGATGAAGATAAAAATAAGGTTCTTGTTACTCACTTCAAAGATTTGTTGATGTCTTATTGATGTTTTCCAAAATATTTTATTCGTGATCTCCATCATTTGAAAACGTTAATTTTCCTACATATACTTATATTTTTTTTATTCTCTTAAGACAAAATAAAAGTTAGTTAATTTTTATTAAGACTCTTTTACAACAAATGTTATTTTATATTTAACTAAATGGAATAAAGAATACATAATCAAAAATACACAAAACATTAAGTTTCAAATACAGAAGATGAAAGGAATTATTAACTCTGAAAATTTCTCCTTTTTATATTTTTAATCAAAAATGTAAATACGTTTACATGTAAATAATTTTTAAAATTATGTAATTTATTTAATGCAATACTATAGAGTAGATTCTCGGATACTCTAGATATAAATATACTTCTAAGAAATTAACTACCTATAATAATGGAATAAATAAACCAAAATAAAAATTTAGGGCATCATATGAATGGTGCCAATTGGACTCAACTTCAAAAAATATTCAAATGATCTCGTTTAATATACATATATGCAAACATATACATACATATATGTAGGTTCTCTTGAAATCCATGGACAAAATCGCCTATAGTCAAATTTTTAAGGAAACCTGAAAAAAACCAAACAAATATATTCGTATCTATCAAATTTGTTATTCGCGATATTCTCCAAAATAACTATTTAATATTTTATTGTTTGTTGTTGGCTTAGCTGATAGTATATGCCTACATTTCATTGACGCTAACCAAATCATCATTTCTTCGTTAGCGTTATTGTTATTATGGTTTTGGAAGGATCTCTTTAGCGTTCCATAATGTTTTTACTTCTAATGCAACACCATATAAAAATACTCGTAAATTTCTCGGCTTTTTCAGCTCATAAATGGATACAAGTATGCACATACTTATGTATATTTATTCATTAATTTACTGTCCCAGTAAAAAAAGAGGACTGCCAAGAAAATGAATTACATAGATCCACACAACTTGTTGTTCGGAACTAGTGAATATTCTTCCTTAAGCCATCTATTCTCATTTTACCACCTGTCCTCTCTACACTATCCCTTTCACAAAGAGGCAACGCTTTAAGTGTTAAGCATTACTTCTCTTTATAAAATAATACAGTGAAACTTCGATATAACGAACTTCGAATTTTTAGCGGAATCCGTTGAAAAAACCAAAGTTTTTCATACAAAAATCCTCTATAGCTATAACGAAAAAATTCTGAGCTATAAAGCCTCTATATAGCGAAGTATTTTTTCAAAAGCCTCTATACAACGAAATTATAATTGAGAAATACATACATAACATTTTAATATAACATTTAAGTGTGCAAGTCATTATCAAAAGCCTCTACATAACGAAGTCTTGAACTATAGCCTCCATACAACGAAGTCAGAATAAAGCAAAACGGGGAAGTCCCTTTTAAAAATAGAATTTGGAAACAAAAACTGTAGTTATAACGAATTTTTTTCGTATTTCTTTAAATTTCGTTATACCAAGGTTTCACGATGCATATGTATAACGAATCAATAGCTATAACGAAGTATTTTTCGATCTCCTCTAGATTCGTTATATCGAAGTTTCACTGTAATAATAATAATAATTTTAAATTGGGGCTTGTCAATTCAGGATGGTCTTTTTTGCATCCAATTTAGCGGATCTGAATAATATTGGCTTTTCAAATATTATTCTTCCCTCACAGTATATATTCGACATTGTAACGTACATATTATATATAAAATATACCATTAATTAATTTTTTTACTCATTATTTAAGTATGACGACTGATCTTGGACTCTTTCTCCCTAAGTGCCCTTAATTGAAGTCTAAGCTATCATCAACATATTAAGAAACGATATTTGATTTTTCTTCTTTTTTTCAAAAAAAAAAAAAACATTTACATTGAATAACGATTAGTTATTTTCTAATAACCGCAGTTAATTTCTTTCTTAAGTGAAAGTATGTATGTAATACATAGTTTCAACAAAAAATTTTAGAAAAATCTTGTTTTCATATAAATTTGAAGATATGATTTTTTATTTAAACAAGGTATTCTCAACTTTACTTGCCAGAAGTCGAAAAAATACATTAGCAAATACTTCAGAAACAATGAAAATGTCATTCCTCAAGAAAAAGTTTCATCTTTTTATTGAGATCTTTTATAAACCTTTCAAACTTTTTCGTATAAGTACTTATATGCGTATAAATTTTTTACAGACTTATTTAACTGATCGGTTTTTTCTTTCTGTATAAAAATATTGACCTCGGGCAGACAAATTAGTGTGAATCTTCTATTTAATAGGAGTACAAAATATTTGTCCTTTAATTGATTGGAAATTAATATTTCAAGAATTATAAACAAAACTATAAATGTATACGTATTCGAATGTCCTTATTGATATACGCGTATGAATAACCAAAATCATATTTAATATTTTTATTTAAATTTATTCATTTATTACTTACAATTGCCACACTGTATAACAAAATCGAAAAAATTAAACTAATTAAAAAGTGAAAATGTAAAGTTTTCTAAAAAAAAAATGCACTTTAAGACAAAATATTGTACAATATACTTAAAAAAAATCGACACCCAACTCTGAGAAAGCTAATACTTACTTAATATGTTTGTTCGAAATACAGAAAAATATAACAAATATCATATTTTTAGATATAACGGTTAACCAATAATTTATTTTTAATAAAAATTTATTCAACCACAGTTCTTAATATAACAAATAAAACAAATAATTTAATCAAAACGATTCTCATAATAATAATTTTAAGGATTTCATATTTTCAGCCGTAGACTGGCTGAACATTACCAGTCAATTGTTGTATAATGCCGTTGACAGTAGTCGAAATTCCACCCACTAACTGACCAGGAGTTATAGGAGGCTGAAAATGCACAATAAAATTGTATGTAATATTTACGTGACCATAATTTTTTTATGTAAATATATATTTTGCGTATATACATATATAAGTACATACGTACACGTATGTACATAAAACTGCATATGTACGAATTTTTTTGAATGAATATTTTTTTAATTCTTAAAATCACTACTAATTAAACCTAAACTCAGATTCATTAAACCAAATATATGGAAAGTTTTATATTTTACTACTAAAATATTATCATTTAATATAAGTAAATATATATAATTATATGTATATACATATATATTATATACATATAGTAGATAGGTAGGCCATGTCTGAAATTTCCCGCTAATATCAAGTTCGGATCAAGAGGAACTTTAGACAGCGATATTTCAGGAACTACTTAACCGATTTAGATAAATTTACAGCATCTGACATAGTTTTATATACCCAAAAGAATTGTACTTAGAAAAACAATTAGGCAAGAATTTTCTAACTTATTTTGCAAGAACATTTTTTTCGATGGAAATATAAAATATAATTTTTTGGAAGAAATCATTTTCGAAAAAATCCTAAAATTTATAGATTTGAAGCCTATTTATTTCATTGCAGCAAATTTTGTTCCAAAATTAAGAAGTTTGCACACGTAAATCCATACGGACATCGATTCGTTCCTTTCCAGCACCTTACACGATGAAATTGGCATAAAATCAGCAACTTTCTTTTCATAGTGGGAAGTTAATAATAATAATAATAATAATAATAATAATAATAATAATAATAATAATAATAATAATAATAATGCAATAATAATAATGCAATAATAACGAAATAAATAAATAAACGAAATCACTTACCACTCCAACTGAATCGTAAAAAACACGGTTTGGTCTTCTTATAGGAACTGAAGCCATGTCAGGTCTATAGTTTGGATCTACTTCCGGATCGCTTTGCAAATCACTATTAGTAGATAATTGGTTATGATCTGCATACTGCTGAGGGCGTGCAGTAACAGCTAAAGAGTTTTGCAGTATGCCAGGCGCAAATAAGCTCAAAAAGTTAGCAATACCCGCACCAGGAGGATAATATGCTGGGCTAATAGGATCTGAGAACAAACCAGGTCTCAAAGGTCCACCAAGGCCTGTACCAAAGCCTCCATAGTAACCACAACCTAAGCCAACTGAAGCTTGTGGATACACATTATACACATTAACGTCCCACAGGAAACGACCTTCTCCTTTATGAGGCGGTTTTATATTCTTAGCAGCATCTTTACCATATGGAAAGCAGGGATTTATTGAGGTTCCGCCAAAACGATGAAGTTTTTTACGTTTCAAATATAGGGTGCGAGCGTCATCGTCATTCTCTTGATTTTCAGCGCCAGCGAATTTATCGTTTTCTGCATCGGCCTTACTTACACGCATATTATATGCCGAACTCGGTCTAATAGCACTGCTATCCCTTTTAAAAAGTTCTTTGTTAAATGCATCGCTTGAATATTGTTTGTTAGTGGATGAAATGTAGGATGGAGTTGAAGATGATATACTAGATATTGCATTGCGATAAAATCCATTTGAAAGTGTAGAGTCGTAATAGTGATTCGCAGAATTCCTTAGTGACTTACTATAAGGAGGCAAAGTTGCTTTTATAATCGCCGGTTGTTTATAAGAGTTATAAAGTCCAGTTGAGCTACTATACAGATATCCTTTTCTCTGGCCCAACTGTTTATTGTATGAATTTGAATATGATGGACCTGGAACACTCTTGTAATATGAGGATATTGACGATGGTGCACTGTAAGTGCCGCCAAATGTTCCTTGACCTGAATATCTATGCGTTTGCGCTTGGCATAGAGTAAGCAAGCAAGTAACACCAATTAAGAGTCTACTAGGGAAATACATGTCTTTTTTCACTTTTGTATTTAAATAACTTAACAATTTCGATTCGTATGTTTATGGTTTAATTGGTAGCACGATACTAATCTGTGATGCAAATTAACATCTAAACTTATAAACTTTAATAGAAACAAAAATGCAAAAGCTTCATTTCTGATATCAAAGAAATACGCAAATATTTTCAAAGACTTGCGAAAAAGCGTGAATTGTTTCAATACTTTTTTCTAAAAATGGTTGAAACAGCTTATTGCACAATTTCTGCATTAATTTAATACCACCATCATCAGCAACATCATTATAATAATCATGAAACAGCATTGAATTAAAAACATTTTTTTTAATTTGGCTTTACACCCACACGCCTGCGTAGTACAAATATAGTCCAAAATGATAAACTTTGTATTTTTTTTTTTTTTTGCTTATTATTTATTAAGGGAGAATGTTTGTGTGTAGTGTATTGTGCATTGGCCTGTATCTAATGAGATTTTGTTGTTGTTTGTTCCCTGTAGATTCCGTTTGCAAGCACAGTGGGGACAGGACGCATGAATGCGGTGAAAACCTTTTAGTCTTATTACATTGATTTTTATCCAAGATTAAAAAATACTTAATGCGATAGTTCTACTACAGAACAGAAAAAAATAACAAACACCAATGAGCACTACGTCAATTGCCTCTGGAGGGTTACATAGTAATTCGATTAGAAAGGAAAACTGTTCGAATCTGTATTAACATCGAGATTCGAAAGCTTTTTTTTAGTTTTGAATTGCAGTGTAACCAAGTTTTAGACACTTTCAGAAACAATATTAAACATTTTCATTCAGAGCTCTCACATCAAAGAAGTTATTAAAACAGTTAATTTAATTTTTAGCTTTAATTAAGCTTTCAATTTTAGCATCCATTCTTTTATTTCTGTTTTACTACAATAACATGACAGCGATCATGTAAGAGTTTTTATCCAAAATCTTGATCCGGTAATAAGTTTGTTTCTTTAGAACAAAATATATTAAAATTAAAATTATTTTAAATCTGTATTTCAAGATATGGAGCACTCTATAAACATATATTCATCTTTGTTACACATTTATTTAGCTTAAGCTGCGGATGAAATAATATTAGTATACATTTTAACTTTACTGGCAATACTCATATCAACGTATTTGTCGCCAATGGACACAATTATGCCGCCAATGATGCTGGGGTCCACACGAGATGTGATTTTCAATGATTGATTGCTTTTCAGAAATGCCTTTTAAAGAAAAAACAAAAATAAAACCAACTGCATAAATATGGTTTGACCAACTAAATTACCTTCAAAGCGCTTTCCAGCTGTTTGGTTTGGGAAGAGTCCAAAGGCTTAGCAGATACAACTTCGCAAACAACTTCACCACGGTGGGCAGCCATAATTACTTGGAAGGCATTAATAACACCATCCAAGACATTCAAGCGACCATTTTCTGCTAAAAGACCTAACAAATTTCCTGTGGATTGGGCCCAGCGTAATTTACTGGCACTTTCCTTCAAAGCGGTGGCCATTACATTTTTGTTAATAATGGGACTGGTAACGTATTCGCGCATTTTCTTGTCCTCTTTAAGTGTAACTTGGAAAGCAGCCAAATCCTTTTCCACCTGATCCAATTGTTTAGTTTTCGAGGCAGCCGAATACAAGGCAGTGGCATAACGACCTTCCAAGCCAAAAACCTGTACAGGTGGCTTTACCATTTGAGTGGAGGAGCTCATTGCACGACTCTGCAACAAAACATTATTCATGGTGTCGATAATGTCAATTACATAATCAAAAATATTTTTGGATAATTTCCCCTAACGTTTAATTTGTAATAAATCCAGCTGCCTGTATATCGCTTTGGCACTGTATTCGTTATATTCCTATATATTTCTTAAATTTTATTACTCACCAAAACACATAATTTATTCACGGCAGCCATCGTTATGCTTTTTTCAATGCAGAATATATATTCTGTGGTGCAGAGGTTTACGGAACACTTTGCAAGCACGGCTGTCAAGGTGTTAGAGCATATGTCACAATTAATATATTAAACATGGATGTACTTTTTAGCAATCTCTTTCTCTTAATAATACAATGTTGCTTTTAAATAGTACTATTCACAATAGACATTAAAGCGAATTTACATATATAGCAGAACTAACTATTCTCTCCTCCAATTTCGACATATATGTGGCGCATTCATTACTTTTAATCATTAGCATAGTTGTAGAAACCCTTTCTAAGCAAATGTTCCTCAATTTAAATTGATTGATTTATTTTGGATCGAGGCATGTACATAAACATGTCTTATTTTAGATTTATTGAACCGCCAAAACGTATTCAATTGGTACTGCTCATTCCAAGGCATGTTGCATTAATATGTCCTATGCCACAGCCAACTTGTTGAAGCTTAATGTCATCACCATATAATATATGTCAACTTTTTACTGGAAGTCTGATATAGGAATTTTTATATAACAAGAAACCATATATTAGGTATAAACAAGCGAATTGAATACAATAGAGCCGAGAACAAGGATAATAAGGTCTATACAATAACACAGGCGATAGGTAAGATGACTGTTAAACTATATATACAAGTATTTGTTATAATCAATTTGTAAGATTATATGAAACAAACATCGCCTAAAATAAAAAAAATTATTTACCGCCATCGAAATACCATGCACTGTTGGCTAAATTTAATCGTATTACATGCAATCTAAAGAACAAGGATAATAAGGTCTATACAATAACACAGGCGATAGGTAAGATGACTGTTAAACTCTATATATACAAGTATTTGTTGTAATCAATTTGTAAGATTATATGAAACAAACATCGCCTAAAATAAAACAAATTATTTACCGCCATCGAAATACCAAGCACAGTTGGCTAAATTTAATCGTATTACATGCAATCTAAAGAACAAGGATAATAAGGTCTATGCAATAACACAGGCGATAGGTAAGATGACTGTTAAACTCTATATATACAAGTATTTGTTGTAATCAATTTGTAAGATTATATGAAACAAACATCGCCTAAAATAAAACAAATTATTTACCGCCATCGAAATACCATGCACAGTTGGCTAAATTTAATCGTATTACATGCAATCTAAAGACTTTCATTTCATAAAACAAATTCTCTCTCATTTCATAATTCAAAATCGTAATACACCTACATACTTATTTAATATCAGTATGTATCATATTTTCTGTCTGGTTCATAGTACAATTTTTAAAGTTCTGATTTCGTTTAAACGAAACGGTTTTGTTTTATTCAAATTCCGTTTAAACGAAAAACTGGCTTAAACGGTAAATAACAGTTATTTTCCATTTCCTTATATCCTAATGGCACTGTACACAGTTTTTGACAAACCGAATCCCAAAACATAAGCAGAGAACAACACAATGAGAAAACTTAATTGTGCACAAGCTTGAGACATAAGTATTTGCTTACAAACAAGGCCAATCAATTGCTGGGTCTTGATTAAAAATTATTATTTTATTGTGTATTTTTTTAAATACCAAAAACTAATTCAATCCACATTATACAACTAGAAGGGTAAGGCACGACGAAGGTAAAAAATGTGCTTAAATCAGAAAGAAACAATAGAATGCATACCATAGATATTTGCGCTCGGCCGAAGACCGGCTATGCGCAAAAACTTTAAGGGGCTAAACACTATCCGCTGACGTGGATATATTATCCAAATCATTATTTATTTATTTATTGTTGTAATTTTGATATACTTTCATATGATTCCAATATTGTTACACAGAATCAACAGGAAAATGTTAAAAGATCTCTAAAACTTTGTAGGTAAGATTTTTGTACTTTTTAAGCTTAAATTTTCTATCACTTAGATAATTTCCTTTATTTGAATATTTCTATGCACCCAATACATATATGTACGTATACATATACATATGTATCTACATATGTCCATACATATCGTTGGGTTAAATAGAAAACCTGTTGAGCCTAAGAAAATACTGTGAAAAACCCAACTACTCCTCTTGTATATATAAAACAGCTATCTATGTATGTAGATATATCATACCTTAGTGCATGCTCTTAAAAAAATTTAGATCCTGGAGCACATTGACCAAAATTAGTAGTTGCCCTTATTAGCTCGGTTTGAAAAAGGAACTTTAAAAACAATTTAACAAAATATTGGCGACTTAAAAATTTATTAGGTGAACAATAGCAAACTAATAATTAGAAGCAACTTTCCTTGATCATTCATACATGTGAACGTAAGTAAATGAATAGCCCCCTCAAATGGTTGTATTTGGGATACATATATGTATGTAAGTATACACTCGTATGTACGTACATAAATACATACGAATGTGCACATGTGAATTCATTCGTCAATAAATTATTTAAATTTTTCTTGCAGTATTTTGTTTTGTGCTTCTATAGCTGATGTTAATTTACCAAGAGCTACTGTAATTTTTGCCATTTCTTTCGTTTGCTTCTCTGTTAGCTTAATTAATTTTCTTCTATCTTCATTTTTAGCATTTTGTCTACGTCTTTTTAAATTGACAATTTGCTTCTTTGAAAAAAATTTTCCTTCGACCGGCGATCTATAATCATGTATTTCATTTTCCCCTTCTGTAAGCGACTCTTGGACTTGTGGTGAACATGATATTTGGGGATACTTATAATCTTCAAATGATAGACCGACTGCTGCTTCAGCTGTAGGCGATGAAACTATTAAAGGTTTAGATGGGTCATGTGTTGTATTTACTACCATACTATCAATTATCTGTTCAATAGGTGATAGTACATAACAATCCGAGTTGTTACTCGTTAATTTTTTTCTTAGTCTTCCTCTGTAGTCGGTCCAAATCTAAATAAAAAATTTGAAAGTTTAGACTTTTATTAATATTGTCAACCAAACCTTTCTCCACTTTGAAGGTGTTCTAAATGGTGGGCCAATTTCGTTAAGCAGTTTTGACGTATTATACCAAACCCTTTCAACTCTTGCTTTTGAACTACCACAGCCATAAGCTCCAGCTGCCACATCTGGATGCTTTTCCATTTCTAAGGCTAATAATTCAAATTGAGCTGCTGTAGTTGCTTCTTTTTTTGCCCTATGAAATATACATACATGTATGTACATTAGCTTTTAATTCTAAACACATTATTACATACATACATATGTATGTACATATGCGTTCGAACATACATACATATGTACATAAGTATGTATATATACATAAATAAGTACATATTTATATAATTACTTACATCTTGAATTTTTTTTAATTATATTTCAAAGTTAACGTTGAAAGATCAAAACGTTAATTTATGTACATGACACAAAATAATACGCGTTGCGTTTTATAAAATTTACTTTTGCAAGCAATTATGTACTTACATAAGTATGTATATGTATGTATAATAATTGTATGTAACATATAAAACAACATAGAAATCAGCTGTCTCAACGCGAGCTGTCACTTGACCATTCGAAGTGATTTAAAAATACAGGGCCTTTTTATAAAATGCAACACGGTTACATAAGAAACAAAATAAAATTCGCCTACAATTTCTGCTGAATCTTTTCGAATTATTAAGTTTTTTTTTTCGCTAGATTTTAATTGCAAAAGTTTTAATTCAGCTGTGAAGTAATAGAGAAATACATGTTTTCTCCATCTTTCTCTTAGTTGAATTAAAGTTACATCTAATAAAAATAAAGCGTATGTACATAATATATAAGACGTGATAGTGTCATAAGTGCAATCGCGTAGTATCAGAGTCACATACGTCGTTTCTTTGCTCGAGTTTCAATTCAGCTGGGAGAACGATAGAGAAAGTATAAATTCTTTCCCAATCTTTCTTCCAGTTGCATTAAAACTTGAGCAAGAAAACTTGACGTGTTTCAACCAGATATAACAATTGCGCAATTAAAATTGCATAGTGAATAAGACGTTATAAGAACTATGCTCGTTGAAATTTTCCTTTTTAATCTTGAGAGTTTATTCATACAATAAACAAATAGAGTATATAAATAAATAATTCTCAACAAATTCCCCGTTGTACAACAGTCAAACACAATAGGTGGCCACCGTTTTTCAACACCTAAGCATACAAACACATTTACATATCTTATTTACTTTCATAAATATGTACATACATAATTGATTTTGCCGAAACTGATCTTCGACGTGCTCAAAATTTTTTTCGAAGTAACGGAATGTACAAAATGTCATTCATTTTTAAAGTGTTAGCTACCATATAGACATATTTGTGTACAAGTTTGATCTAGCTTTCAACGTCGTTTTTCTAAGATTTGAGATGACTGCGTTGCGTTAAAGGGGCGATATGGGTTACCTTGCTATTGATCAATGACTCTTCCCGACTATAGTAAACTTGCTTAGAGAATTTTTAGAGCATTAAAAAAATATTTCGAAAAGGCTTAATTAACAAATATATATGTATACCCCGAAACAATTTGTGATGCGTTTCGTTTCTAAAGAGTAGCACAGTTTGCCTTTTAAAGAGAAAAAGGAAATTAAGGGCCATATGATAAAGTGTAAAATAAAGAATCTATTTGTTAAAATTTTACGTTATTTAAAAAAATTATTTTTTTCGACATTCTTCGAACGAATCAATAAATTTTAATGTTATACCTGGTTCATACTCGTCAAGTTTTCTTGCTTAAGTTTTAATTCAGCCGGTAGAAAGAAAGAGAAAATATTGCAATCTTGCTCCATCTTTCGCAAAACTGAATTAAAACTTGACATGTGTGATCCAAGTATTATTAGGTTCAAACTTGTCTAGCTTCTATTTAATTCAAACAGTAGCTTAAAATTTTTTCTACAAAAATCTCGGAATCTTTCACTTTCAAATCTTTTTGTTTGTGCTACTTTTTGGTTACGCGGCTGTGAGTTTTAAAATTTGTATCTATAATTGGACATATACTTAGTATAATATAATAATTATATTAAAAATTATCGATATTATTTTAGTAGATATAATTTTGCAGAGAACCTTTAGATTTTTATAATATGAACATTATTTAAGTTAAAAAACTAGATTTTCAAATTCTTACTTAATTTGGTTTTTAAAGTATTTATTGAAAATGAAACTTTTTATTTTTAATTCTAATATGAAATTGTTTTCCTCCGTACACGTTTCTTAATGGAATCAGATTTATTACGGATAATAAACATGTATATGCATATATATACATATATAATATGCGTATTATCTTGAATACATTTGCGCCTTACTTGTCATCTAGAATTGAAAATTTGATTTGAATTAGCAAAAATCCAAAAACTCGGTACATTTCTTACCATCATCTTCATCATCATCTCCCTCACCATCCTCATCGTCGAAGACTTCCTCTTCATTATCCTCATTGTCTTCATCATCATCTTCTGGTTCAACCTCAATATCAGGTACCAGATAATACTGCAGAGGATTAAGCCATAAATCGTCCTTGATTAGCTCAGCAATTTCGTCATTAACGGGATCACTATTATCAGTGAACCAATCGAAAAATGTTCTATATTCAGAATTTCTCTGCTTTTTGTTGGAGAACGGTTTGGAAAGCAATTGTTTCAACAGATTTTTACCATCTTTCCATTGTATAGGCGTGCTTTTAGACGAAGGACAATCACTATTTTCCGAAGCTAAAATGAAAAAATATCGTTTAAATATGTGTGTATGTTTGGTTAACCAATTTTGACGTACAACCTGATCCCAAATTGAATTCTTTTGTCAGGACTTTATTCTCAAAGTAAGGATTTTCCTCGAAGTAAAAATGTATGCGGTAGCCAGATTTGATATCCTCGAATTCTTCAACCTCTAATTTGGTCAAGGAATGCAAACATTCCTCTTCAACTTCGGCTAATATACCCGAGACTTGTGGATGATTAATAAACTGTAATTTAAAATGCACAAAAATAGATTAATCGTCTGCACCACTGTTGCAAATCTATAGTGGAATAAAATTCTTAAACATGTGATGGCAGTTGCCTTTTCGAAATAAGAAATAGACACGAAATTTATTTTAATGGCATAGTGCCACATGAAATAAACTTTCAATTAGATTTAGCAAATGGTCTATTGGTTATACTGCGGAAAGCATAAAGCTGTTGAGCAACAAATTTATTTGTAGCTCATGCATAATGCATACCAATACAATTAGGCATCCAACTTCAACTAATAGTCCATGCCATACTAATTTAATTCAGTGGTAATGGGCGCTATCGTTTTTATCTGGAACTTTAAAATTACATTTTTACCGCTGACAAAAAGTTTTATTTGTGAAATCCAGTAAAATTTTTATTTCAATCAAGCTCCAAATACATAAATACATTCAAACCAAAAACATTTTAAAATTTGTTGCTGTTTCAAACGTATTTATGCGAGCGATCGATGTCGAGTGACATCGTGGGACAGGCAGTAAATTTAAATCAAGATTTGAGATTGAGAGTAAGTTGAGAATAAATGAATTTGTTCAATGTGGGAAAACACAAATTTTTTGTTCGCAAAGCTATTTCTATATTTTCAAACATTTACCGTTATTTGAATTTCGAAATATCCTTAACTCAAATCTGCTGTTTGCTGGTGCTAATGCTTGTAACAAGCAAAATAAAGTCGCAATACTCTTCAACTATTTTTCTAATTACTAGATATTATTTGACAGGGCGATAAAAAATAATTAGAAATAGGTGAAATTTGTTACAATCGAGAAATAAGCAATGAATGTAATGTTGTTAATAATTACTAAACATAATATATACTAGCAAAGCACACTTCAACTTGTAGGCTATTAGTATTGGCAATGAAATAAATAAATATATTAACTCCTTAAAAATATAAATAGGACTCTGAACTTTAAAATTATATATACATTACATATTTCATTTATTCTCAATTTATTTTGTTGCTTGTATGGTTCGACCATTGCCTTCAACAAGCCTCATGAGTTCTGACATCCGGTTATGTAGCAAACTGCTAAAAATTATCCAATCTCGCTCTTAACCGAGACATAACTTTTGGCAACCCTATTTCTTAATGAATACAATGTTAACCCGCCAGCAAAAAATGACTGGTCGGTTTATACACAAACATGCGCTAACATCACGACAAAGCTAGAGCAAGATGTCAAAAAATCCCTTTATTTTTAGTGAAATTTGTGAGGAATTTATGGACATACAATTAAAAAATGTTTTTTACACAATTTTAATATTAAAAGCTCATCCAATACTTACCGCTGTCACCCAAAAGTTGGGAATGCGTTTGACCAGCTCGCTGCGTTTTTCATAGCATGGTTTTCTTAGTTTATTGTACTTCTGCTCAACTTTAAGAATTTCCTCGCTAGCCTTTTCGTTGAGAGCATCAATATCATTTTGGCATGCATCGATTAATTCCAATGCCTCGGTCACTGCTTCGCTAGGTGTATTTGAATTACCTTCATCCAATTTTGCGCGCTTACTCGGTACACTGGACATTTTCAATGGATAAATTGGTTTTCAATATTTTTCAAACAAAGGCTTTTTTTATCTAATATGATTACGGCGTCGATATTTTTCGCGAGTAGTTGTAGTAAAGGCGATGATTGTGATGATGATTTTGTGTGTGTATTACAAAGAATGGCGAATTTTTTAGAAAAAAAATGCCGGTTTGGTTTCTTTAATGTATACAGAAGGTAAATATTCTGAAAACATGTAGTTTGGTATTTAATAGAAATTCAGAAATACCACACTTTTCATAGTCTTAACACTGCAGTTACACGCTAAAGTTTTCAAACATATATCTTGTCATATTAATTGTAGGTAGTATCGTAAACTAAAAGGAACTTCGGTTTTATATTCAAGATGCTGTTGTCAAGGTCGCAACTGAAAATGCTTTCTGAAATTGCTTTATTTAAAAAACTCTGTTTGACATGCATAGTTCTATGCATCGCAACACATGGTAATAGACCTTTTACACTTAGACGTCGCCACTACAATCGCCAAAAGCTTACACATACTCTTTAATGCTTGTACAACGCGTTAATACATCCTCTTTTACAATATGAATATATAGACAGATATATTTTCAATTCTCTCGATCTTACCTAGACCTCTTACATATATATAGGCAAACAAAAGTAAAATAAAAATAAGTGCGTTTTTCAAATGCAAATAAATAGAATTGAGTTCTGGATTCTGTTAAGGTAACATTGTAATGAAAATATGGAACGTAGCAAAAATTTGAACAGTACACACGACAGCCACATTCTACATCTTCCTTCCCTCTCAAAAAAAAAAAAAAAAAAAAAAAAAAAAAAAACTCTTACTGTCTGCCTTTCAACAGTCATGTTTTAAAAGAGAACTACATATGCTTTGTTATAATACCCTGACAGCCCATCCACACAACAACGTCAGAGATGGAGAGCAGGCACGAATGAGAAATTCATTAAATATACGTGTGTTAATAATTTTTAAAATATCTTTCATTTACCACTCCTGTTTAGCTCTGTGTTTCATGGAATTTTTTCATATGCATAAAAAAACCGCAAAAATGACAGCTTGCTCTTCATATATAATTATGCAGCCCCTGAACATTGATATGCAAATTGTGTTTGAACATAATCATACACGACCTAAGGTGTAAGTTTTTATTTCATAAGCACACAGAAATTATGTTTCTCTTGTGTGTTCTGTATCTTATAAGATATGTATTGACAAACTGGGAATGAGAGCACAGCAAGTTTTCCGATAGTTTCGTTTATTATATGAATAATCTTAAAAAAACGGATTGACAAACATAATGTTCAGCTATTTCCAATGTTAGAACTTTTTGAAAATTACAGAACATAAGGACAGGTTTTTCATATATATTTTTACTAATGTTCCCACGTGTGTATACAGCATGTAGGTTTAATAGCTGGTTGTGCTTGGATAAGACCTAAAAACTCTGGCATCACTCTCTTGTTACATTTTGACATTTCAAGCACTTACAAATCATATATTTATATATATAGTTGTCCTTATCTTCCTCATGAGAAAGTTGAAATCGTTCCACTTAAGATTTTTATGAATTCTTTTTATGGTCGGTAAATTTTGATGTAAAGGTGTAAACTTGCTG
This sequence comes from Germaria angustata, assembly GCA_963681545.1. Lineage (NCBI taxonomy): Eukaryota > Metazoa > Arthropoda > Insecta > Diptera > Tachinidae > Germaria > Germaria angustata. Next base: position 137,931,473 of record OY812998.1, on the reverse strand, counting down.
TGGAGAAAACTTTTGTTAATTATTTAGATAAGTGTTAAAATAAAAAGTTAAAAATGTCCACAGCGGAAACTCAAGTTGGTGTCAATACAAATTTACAACAGCAGGACCTTAGTAATTTGGTAAGTCCAGAAAAGAAGAAGTCTCGGATGCAAGTTATGGAAACGTTGAGCGGAGTGTACGCTGCAGAAAAATCAAAAAAGAAACATTAAAACTCCAAAAATGTAAAGTTATAAAAAATTAAAATTATGTTAACACAGATCTTGCACTGAGACAAAAAAATTCTGTCAAGTGCAAAGCATAAAAAAATTTAAAGAAAAATGCGTGGCTTGGTTTTCTGCACGTGGCGTTTTTATCGACAGTTCATTAGAACATATTGTTTACGTTAATAATTTCCAATATCGATATGAATAAGTTATGTCAATTTAGGAATATGTATTATTAAGATCAAAATTGATTTCTGATGCAATTTCATATATGATGATTCTAACCTCAAAAGTGTTGCGACAACTTAAAGTGTTCTTAGCTTGCTATGATTTGAGTGACTACATATATTTCTTCTTGCTATTATTAAATTGTCAAATATGTCTCAATTGTCCTCTTTCAGGATGTCAGCAATTTGACCCCTCTGTCTCCGGAAGTAATCTCACGTCAGGCTACTATAAATATTGGTACAATTGGTCATGTCGCCCATGGCAAATCGACAGTGGTAAAGGCTATTTCGGGAGTACAAACTGTACGTTTTAAAAATGAATTAGAGAGAAATATTACTATTAAACTCGGTAAGTTCATCTAATATTGTTCACTTATCTTTGTAAAAAAATAAGGGAACCAATGTAATTGTTATATTAGAAAATGCATTTATAAAAAATCAACATTATTCCCTATCATTTATTTAAACTAACTTATTACTTATTATGTTAATTGACCGTATTTTGGTTGTCGAATAAATAAATAAACAAAAATCGCAAACCGCAATAAGTCTGAATATTTTTCAAAAGTTCTTTATTTAATTTCTATGTTTATAATATTAAAAATATAGAATTAAAACATTTTTCATAATCAGTGAGACTTGAAAGTTGAATAAAAGTATAAAGTTTTGCTTACATAACTGCAAACTACTCCCAAGTATATGTCCTCTACGATCTACTAACTTGTAGGAGTGAGCAATGCGTTCTGCAAAATTTCTCTTATCTCTTGACTTGTAACAATAAATAAATTGCTGGAAATTTTTTCGTTACATTATATTGTTTACGAAAACTTAATGTTTTAAATAATTGATAGGGTGTAAAATTGGTTTTGAAGAAATATACGCTTTATACAAATAGTATTTAGTACTTTGTTTTTAGTTTTTACTAACCAGCAATTTAACTTATTTATTTCCGTTTTTATTTTGATTTTTTTGGTTCCTTACGCGCGACTGTTTTGCGGGCGGTTTCGTGATGGGAAATTTTGCAGAACGCATAAGTCAACAACGAATGCAAGCTCTGCTAGCATCACGCAAATTACTACGGGAATATGAAGCAATCCAAGATGCTAAAAAATGGCAGAGACAAAAACAACAACAAATGATTAGAGTATTAAAACAGCAAAAACAAAGTCTCCCATCTAATGCGTCATTTTCAACAGACTTAACTCGGATACGTGTGTTGTCTGTTAGTCCCAGCAGTGGTTACGAGAGTCTTAATGACAACTTTTCTATTTGCAGTGGAGATTCATATATTCGTTGTAGTAGATCCCCACTGAAGCCATTAGCAGTTAGTTTAGTTAAATCAAATGTTGAGAACGAAGTTGAACGGCAAAAGGTCCAAAAACGTCGAAGAAGTTCCATGGGTTCAGCTTCGTCCGCAAAAAAAATTAAAAAAGAGTATGTTATTGAAAACATTGAAAGTTTGGAATGTGTCAATGCCGAACCCTTGTTTTACGTTAAGTGGTTGAATTATCCTAAAGAACAAAATACTTGGGAGAGCTTGAATAATTTATTCGAATGTGCAATTCTTGAAGAATTTGTTGAAAGCATGTTGATTAGATACGAATCCATAATATCCAAAATAACTCAAGACTTTAACGAACGTATAAAAAGGGAATCATTAGAGCTAAAGGTATCAGATATTAATTTGGACGATTTAGATAAATATGATCCTTTGGAAGTAAAAATCGATTTAATACTATTATCGCAATTCATTGGAGCCAAATCAGGAAACCAACGAGAGCAAGAAAAAATTCGCCGACGCATATTAAATGCGTTGCTGTTGGAACCATGGTATTACAAAAGGAAACAACAATTAAGTTCCATACAGGAATGGCAAAATCGAATGAATAACGTGGAACGCGACTCACCTATAACAGTAGAAAATAACGAAGACTTTGATGTTTTAGATCCAAATTTTATATACATAGCAGACAATATTTCCTCTGACGCTGTAAAAATAACAAATATCCCTCCAATTGGTTGCAAATGCGATGACGGTTGTGCTCCGTCTAAAAAGTGCTGTGCGCGCATGGCAAATACATATTTTGCATACAAAAAAAATGGACGTCTACGAATCTATCCAGGAGAGGCCATTTATGAATGCAATACAAAGTGCTACTGCACGACTGATTGTCCAAATCGTGTGATACAAAGAGGCCGTAAAAATTCCCTCTGTTTATTTAAAACTTCTAATGGCCGCGGTTGGGGTGTAAGAACCGAAAAGCCTTTACACAAAGGCGAATATGTAGCCGAATATATGGGTGAAATAATAACATCAGAAGAAGCTAACGAACGTGGAAAAAAATATGATGCTATCGGTCGAACTTATCTCTTTGACTTAGATTACAACAAAACGGATAGTATTTACACCATAGACGCAGCTGTATATGGCAACATTGCCCACTTTTTCAATCATTCCTGTAATCCGAATCTTTCAGTTTTTCCTTTTTGGATTGACAATCTAGACATCAATATGCCTCGATTGGCATTTTTTACTTTAAGACCAATTAAGGCCGGAGAGGAACTCACATTTGACTATATACGTGGAGATATAGCAGAGGACGAATATCAAAATCTTTCAGAGGCCAAAAAAGTAACTTGTCGTTGTGGAGCTGCGAATTGTCGCAAAGTTTTATTTTAATTTAATAACGTTTAAATGCTTGTAATCATAATTGTTTATTTTACATTAATATATAATGAATAAAACTGAAGTTTATCATTATATTTATAGATACTTACATTTTAATTATTAAGTATTAAAATATTTTAGGAATATATACATATGTTTTTAATTCGATAAAATTACTTTCTCCCATTTAATTTTTGCTTTGTAGTCTCTATAAGAAATTATTGATTTAAAATAAAGTTGTCCAGAATATAATCATATCATATAATTTTTTAATTGATTGACTTGTAATTTACATAAACTATTTTTGGTTTATTCAGGTTATGCGAATGCTAAGATATATAAATGCGATAATCCTAAATGTCCGCGACCTGCATGTTTTGTTTCTGACAGCTCTAGTAAAGATGACAGTTTACCGTGTACGCGACCTTCATGTACAGGTCGCTTTAGATTGATACGACATGTTAGTTTTGTCGATTGTCCTGGTCACGACATTCTTATGGCAACTATGTTGAACGGTGCCGCTGTAATGGATGCTGCTCTGCTCTTGATTGCTGGCAATGAATCATGTCCTCAGCCTCAAACCTCAGAACATTTGGCTGCCATTGAAATAATGAAACTAAAACAAATTTTGATTTTGCAAAATAAAATTGATTTAGTTAAAGAGTCACAGGCCAAGGAACAATACGAAGATATAACAAAATTCGTGCAAGGTACAGTTGCCGAGGGTGCACCCATCATACCCATTTCGGCCCAGTTAAAATATAACATTGATGTAAGTAGAATATTATATGTAGCTAAAATTAAATTAAATACACACACACACATACATACATATATATATATATATATATATATATATATATATATATATATATATATATATATATATATATATATATATATATATATATATATTCGATTTGATCTTTTTTTTTTTTGAGAATTATTTAATATACCTTTCAATCTACATAAGCTTGTGTACGAACTTAATAGTAAGAAATACAAGTTGTCTTGCAACATTATAGTCTTAAAAAAAATTAAGTCCTGTAGAATTTTTCTCCTAAATTATTTAAATATCTTGGTGTAATAACAGTGGCTACGTAACGTCATGTTATAAAATTTCAAATTATTAAAGATATTTAATCATGAGAGCTCCCATGAAGGAAGTTCCCAAAGTGAAGCATTTAAGAGAATGTCTACCAAACACATTTCTAAGCGATCATAGAAAAATATCTGATCCACAAAAATACTTTCTCCACAACTTCAAATGAACAAAAATATAAAAAATTGCAGAAAAATTCAGAAAGCACTTACGACCAAGAAAAATAATTAAGAGGGGGAAGTAACAAATAACCATTTTGGTTTTGGTTTATTACGTTGACTATTCAAATTCATATGCGAATATATGAGAATTCGATCATATATGAAAATTACAAAATATATAATCATAATAGGCTTAAAATGCTGTTGGCTGAAGTAGTTATCGCGTTGAACACTGAACAAACTCTTCTACGCTAAGGTATTCCATCACATCGTCCTCCTGCGTCGGTAATGTTAACAAAATCGTTCGCGAAGTAAAACAATTAATAAAATTGATATACACACATACAGCTTTAAGAAACTTAACGCGTCTACTTAACACCAGAGGCGCTGTAATTACTTCTCTTTCAAAAAAATAAAAATTGCACAGCAAACAATTTATAGACAATATATTTCATATGAGTACTATATTTTTCAACCAACCTGTATACAAATAGAATAGAAAGCCTTTGGTGCCAATGACTATATTTATTAGGCAAAACGAACAGCAAAATTCCTATCTAACAATATTTAGTATTGAAATTTATTGAGAGTATTCTACCAACTAATCATTGGAATAATACGATAACTTCCTTTACTCCTGGTAAAATAAAATATATAATGCTCTTGTAATGGGGTAACCTTCTCCCCCCTCCTATCTAAGTATTTTTTTCTGACTATGCATGTTATCTAACCCCTGGCTATTACTATCATTTTCTAGGAATGGACCTGTCGCCGTCCTCTAGCCCCAGGGGTTTGCTTGCAAAAGCACTATTGCCAGAGTACTCTTTATGAGCGTCGTTTTTTTAATGTCTACGTCTTAATTGAAAGTTTTATTTTGACGTAAACTAAGTAATTTGTAAAATATATTTTTTGTTTTAATTCAGGTGCTATGCGAATACATAGTTAAGAAAATTCCTGTTCCACAACGCGACTTCAATGCTCCTCCTAGGTTAATTGTTATCCGATCGTTTGATGTCAACAAGCCAGGTTGCGAAGTCAACGATTTGAAGGGTGGTGTAGCTGGTGGTTCGATTTTGTGCGGCGTATTAAAAGTCGGACAAGAAATTGAAGTACGTCCTGGAGTCGTCACCAAAGACAGCGAGGGCAATATCACGTGCCGTCCTATCTTTTCGCGTATTGTATCTTTATATGCAGAAACAAATGAATTGCAATACGCAGTTCCTGGTGGTTTAATAGGTGTTGGTACAAAAATTGACCCTACTCTGTGTCGTGCTGATCGTTTAGTTGGTCAAGTATTGGGTGCTGTTGGCCAGTTGCCTGATATCTATATTGAATTGGAGATTTCATACTATTTACTACGCCGTTTGTTGGGTGTGCGTACTGATGGCGATAAAAAGGGTGCTCGCGTTGAGAAATTGCAGAGAAATGAAATTTTATTGGTTAATATTGGTTCTCTTAGTACCGGTGGTCGCATTATAGCTACGAGAGGAGATTTAGCGAAGATTGTCTTAACTACTCCTGTGTGTACGGAAAAGGGTGAAAAGATTGCACTTAGCCGTCGTGTGGAAAAACATTGGCGGTATGTGTTAAATGTTTTCTAAACGTATTTAAAATTTACATTAAAAATTTATTTTTATTACAGTTTAATTGGTTGGGGTCAAATCTTTGGAGGAAAAACAATACAACCTGTTGTCGACAGACAGGCTCCCGTTTCTAAAAAGTAACAACACATTTTTTTGATTTGAATTATTTAATAACGTTTCAAGACAAGCTTCAATTGCTATTGAATATATAAGAACAGCAAATACGATGGAGATCTATCACTTTTTTTACCTTTAACAACACGTTCATCATTTATACTATTGTTTGTGGATATAAAAAACGAACAAAGAGATAGAGAAAGAAATTAATTTCCTTGTTCAGCTCTTTTTTATGTTTAAAATAACTTCATTGTTTAAAGCAAGAAAAAATAAATGCATTTTTACACCACCATAAAAACAACAAGCTTTTCAGTGATGTAAATTATAATTTTTAATCGGTAATAATTAACCGATCTTTTTTATTTTGGCAAAAAACTTAAAAATCTGTGTTTAACATACGAAATTGTTCAAATATTATGTTTAAAATAGGGGATACATACTACTATACATGTTTTATCTTCTTTGTTTTCTAGTTCACCCACATATGATACAAATTGTTCTTTAAAAAAATTATTTTGAAAGTGCAAGATCCGAATACAAAAGTGTGGCTGAAAATCTACGTAGTGTGTTATACACGTTTTGTATGAAGTATGGGTCATGTACATTGTTAACTTGCTTTAGGCGCAGTAACCAAGAAAGCTATAGAATCAGAGTAATAAATAAATCCTTAAAGTTTAAAAAAAAAATTAATAGATTGACTAGATATTTTTACTATATAAACCCAATAGATGGAATGAGTCTGTCCTTAAAATTTGGCCTATCGGCTACTGCACTAATTTCTATATTTTATAATTTTTTCGACCAAAAAGTATTTGAAATTCTTAAAACGTCGTCAAATTTATGTAAATATATAAATAAATAAATTATATGATTACATAGACTAGGTGATTTAAAATCCGTAGTGATGACTATGTGTAGATTAGATGAAATACTAAAATATTTAATACTCTGTATAAAAAATATTCGATAAAATACTTGGTTATAGTCTGGTGATGTTTAAATTAATTAAAATATTGTTAAGATGAGCATGCTAAAAGAATATGTGCATAGATTTCCTTTCAACATAGAGAAAGAAACCTAAACTTGTATATGCATATATCTGGTACATATTTAGCTATTTCTTGCAATAACAATATTTACGCAATTCAGGATTGCGTTCATATATACAATTTGCCTGAGCGCCGTAAATATTAATTCGTGATATTTGAGATAGTTTCGTTTGCATTGTCAAATTATGTATATCATAGGAGACAGTGGCTTCAAAAAGTGATTCGCCAGGTGATACCAGAATTTGCAATTGATAATAAACTTCAGACGATCGAGAACTTCCCGTTAGATCGGATAAGTAGCCATCCACATCTAAATTGTGCTTAAATGACAGCAATTCCTGGCGGGGTTTTAAAAGCAGTGCCCAATTAATACGCTTTAAGCGTAAGTGTTCACAGTACTGCCGATATGTTTGAGTGGCGTTATTTATTACATTTAGTATAGTGCCGGCCGCTTTAAGTAAAATAGCAATGTTGGAGGTGACATTAAGTTGTTGCCAATTTAAGCAGGCACACCAGTGTGGTTCTATGTATGCATCAGCGCAAGAACGATTTTGTGGTACTGGATTAAAAAGAGATATGGCGCGGTTTTTAGCTAAATCGGAAACTTCAATACTAGGAATTGAGATTAATTGAGAAGGTTCTTGTGGAATATTATCGTACGAAGTTATTTCATTAGAAGTAGATGTAGGTTTTACATTTTGTAGATCTGCAATCAAAAAAAGTATTCAACAGACAATTAAACTAATAGTCTAGTTTAGTGAAAAAAATTACTTTAATTGATGATTAAGCCAATAATTTAGAAAAAAAAAATAACAATAAATAACTATAGATCTTTAAAATACTTTACCTAAAATATGTTTAAGTGTTGCATGTATATCAAAAGGAGTAGTCAACCGCTCACTGTTTTTTATAAAATTTTCATATTCTTCAGGAAAACGTTTTGTAAATGATTTAGGAAAGGCAAAGCTGAAAAATGGTAACCGTTCCTCTTGTTTGCCTTGTAAGGTTTCGCGGATTTCTGTGAATCTAAAATAAAATTGTTGACATTGTGCATATTAATATTACAAATTTGTGTAAATAATCAATTGCTAAAATAAATTTTTTATTTCTAATTTCGTACCTTATTCCATGATCCGACATGAATATCAATATGGTATTGTCTAATAGTTGTTTTGCTTTTAAAGAATCCAGCCACGCCACAACATCTTCATCTGCGGATTCAATTTGATTTATAGAATCATGAGAAAGGCCACCATGAAAACTAAATACAAATCTTGGGGTATCGCTGTATTTTGCCATAAACTGCAATATATATACATATGTAAACATAGAGTTTTGATTCCCATTAAACAAAACGAAAATTTTGTTTGTACTTTACATTTTTGGTATACTGCATCATAGTAATGTGTGTTGGTTCGTGATTAATGCAGTGTTCCTTGCTTGAACTTAAAATGTTTTCTGCTTCTAGGTAGTAAGTACGTAAATAGTGATGAACTGGTTGTTTTTCGAAACCTGTTAAACGGTACGTAAACGTACCCACCGAGGGAATATCTTCATTGAATGATGTTACATAGCCTTGTTTTTCATAATCTTTCCATATCATAGGATACGCTTGATCCACTGGTAAAGCATTACTTATGCGTTTTCGGGTTTCGGGCATTTCCAGCTCTGTGTAACCAGTTAAAATTGGCGTTAATGCTTGTGGCGTACCGTCACCAACAATATTATAACCCTTGAGAACAACAGCATTCAATTCTTTTGTAAGGTAATTGTAAGTCTTGGGTAATTTTCTTATAAAAGCATTTCGACTTAGTGAATCGAAACCAAACATAAGAACATTAAAATAAGCAGTTGAGTCGGATGATTGATCCAAAACATTCAAGGGATGTACATTATTCACAGGTGGTGGAACTGGCTTGTGAATCAAAGAATTTTCTATACCATCTCGTATGCCATAAGCCATGCCAAACCAACTAATATTAAAAATTAAGAAAACATTTGTACAATTAAGTGCTTTTAGAAACAAGCGGCAGTTTAGTATATAGTAAAAAATATGTTTAGGGGGAAAGCATACTTTTAATGTATTGTTATTTTTATAAAGTGAACGGTTTTTGATATTATTTCTTCTTCACTAAGCATATACTTTTCGTGAATTTCATTTTAAATATTTCGATTTTGAACAATGGAAGCAATTTTTATATAACTGCATTTTTAGGCTCACTAGTCGACTTTCAATAATAGACTGATAAGGACTATATTAGTTTATGTAATCGAGACATCGGAAATTGAGTTTCTACTATTACACGTATATAGTTAAATCGAAATCCATAAATTTGTTAGCTGAATCTGATTGAATGTTTAATGCAAATCCACATATGGATGTGCATATTCCGATATTGTCTAAATTGGGTTAAAATAAGTATCATTTTAAAAATTAAATGAGCTATGATATGATAATGAGTTGTGTAACATGGTGCAACACCCAGCTAAAAGCAAAGTTTATTCAAGTTGATATCTCCCATTTCAGGCAATAAGAAGTACGTAGTCGTGGTTTTTTGTGGCGCTCGCCATTGACTGAAAGCACGATTCCAGCATTTTTGAGAAAAAAAAAAAATTTCAAATAATGCCACTACTACGAAATTCACACCAAGCTCGACAATGAAATGCGAAAAAATATTTTTGGGCCAAATTCGATGTTCGATTCTTTTGCAATATTTCCCAACATTGCTGAAGAGTAAACCGACTGATTTTGGTCCGCTAGAGGTATGATACTGACTGATAGTCTAAATTTCGGACAGAAAAAAGTCGATCAGTGCCTAAATAACATGATTTAAAACGATTGTTGTACTTAGATCACTCTTTATATACACCTTATGCAATTAAATTATTTTAGATTTTTTCATTAACAAAAGTTTTCACTTGAACTAAACCAATAACATTAGGTATTTCGGGTTGAAAAATAACCCGCTTAGATATCGAATTGGTTACCCTTTTACCCTGTGGTATACAAATAGAACCATATATACATACTTACATACCTTAAGCCATTTTCCGCTGTACAGAGTACTTTAACAAAGTCCGATGATTGCAATACATAAGGCTCTTTTGTTCTTACCGATTTTCCATAGCGCGCCTTAAAGTCACTTTTACGTATTAAATCCGTGTAAATGCAAGTTATATCACCATTAGTTGCGATTGCTTCAGGTTTGACAAAACATATTGATTTCTATACATAATGAGATAACTTTAAAGAAATATACCAGTTTTTAAATAAAAACTGCTTACTTCACACGTTACCCAGTCATCTTTTGGATTACCACAGTTTATTTTGTCTACGTGATGAAAAAATTTCATAATTTCAGGGTTATCGATTGCCAGCTCAGGTAAACGGCATTCAACTTGATTCATAATTGATCTTATGGACCGTTCCATTATTTTTCTGTGAAATGAATACAAATTTGTTACAAACGAATTCATCTATTTAATATATTTATTTTGTTATATTTATTTCATTACGGATATGCAGCTGGAGTATTTTTAAATGAATTATAAAATTAAGAAATGAATGATTGAATAAGAGAATATCTCCAATAATTTTAAATAAGGGAATGTCTCGAACAATACTAACAAATTTTTTTGTTTTTTTATTGATTATTATTAAATTGTTTTAATATGAGGTTTATTTTCCAAACACTAACATAATTACAAATTTTAATGATAAACATAACAATAATGAAATGAAATTTCAGTTCAAATTGGTGACAAAATCTGTATAACAAGGTTCTGATTAATATTTCATCAGTTACGCATTTTGAAACCAATTATGTTAATTTTGAATATTAAACATTAACTTCTAATTATTAGTAGTCTGGCAACTTTAGTGCATGCATAGTTGCATAAAATTTCCACATTCTGTACATTTATATAGCAACTCTGCGTTTTGTTTTTTTTTTTTAATTTAACAATTGCAAGAAGAAGCTGTACGTGTTTATTATTAATTATTGAAATATTAAGCATCATTATTTACAAATTAAAGAGTATATTTCAAGAATTTTATCTCAGTGCGAAAAACTGAAAAATATATTTAAGATATCTTAATATAAGAATAAATGAAAAAGTTAAAGCGGGCGAACTGCTCATCCTCCACTTATTCAAGTGAGAATTTCTATTTCGAATATATAGTAAAAACAATCTTCAAAATGTCTGTGAGGATTATACATTTAAATATTATGTCGAAATAGATAATATATAAAAAATATTCGTTCAAATTCTATCGCTTTGAAAAAGCTTGAAATTTAGCTGAGGTATGGCTCAACACTCATATAGTACATGTAGTAGTGTTATAAGCTGCAGTGTAAAACAAGATCAACATATCACACAGCCGCAGACAAGGGTACAAAACATAGACATGTTAACTTATAATACTACCAACAGTAATAATGAAAACAGCATCTCTACAGTCGTCGCAGAAACTGACGGACACACATTTGGAATTGCAAGCGGTAATGTTTTAGAACAATCTTCCTCCGTATCGAACACAAATACTGGAGCGCTAATTAAAGAAAAATCTGGAAAACATCCTAAACAGCCACTACCGAGAAAACCACCACCGACCATAGAAACTTTTTGGCCAACCATACTCCAAGAAGTCCACAATGCCGTTATCGATTCAAAGCATCAGTCTTTACCACTAGCTCGGATTAAAAAAATAATGAAGTTAGACGAAAATGCTAAAATGATAGCGGCTGAAGCTCCGACACTTTTTGCAAAAGCTTGTGAATTTTTTATTCAAGAACTTACAATGCGGGCATGGATTCATACGGACGAAAGCAAAAGACGAACTCTGCAACGGTCAGACATTGCTCAAGCCATAGCTAATTATGACCAATTTGATTTTTTAATAGATATCGTGCCAAGAGAAGACATCAAACCGCCAAATCAAAGAAGACATCACAACGATAGCACGTCTTCATCCAATCATAATGCATCATTGGTCAACAACACTGCAGCGACTAGTAATTCAACTATGACAACCTCACTTCCAAATGTTGTGACTGGTGAAATATTAAATGTTACAGGTCTGCCCGTAGAAAATATATCAACGGCTGCAACAGCACAACCGACAACGGCCACTATTGCGGGAAGTATTAACCAAACACAGCCAACGCAAATGTTGACAACGACAACCACGGCAAATCATCATACTCCCCAATTACAAATAATTCAAGCATCTCATCCTCAACAGAATTTGCAATACTTTATAACACTTCCAGGACAGCAAACCGGTCAAACCCAACTAGTGCATCAATTACAACTACAACAGCAGCAGCAACAACAACATATAAACAATGGGCTATCTGCTAGCGCACCAATAACAGCAGCAAGTTTAAATTTAGTGGCTCAACAGCCCCAACAACTCATTTTAACAGCATCGAACGCAACGGGCGCCCAAGCAGCAAATTTGGTACAGCATCAACATCCAACAGCTCTTCTTCAAAATATTGCTCAACACCAACAAGCACAACATCCGCAGCAACACGTTCAACTCTTACAACAAGTGATGTTAACACCAAGTGGAGAAATAACCAGTATGCCGGTAAGCAATCTCAAACTCTATGTTATAACTTTATTAAATTTTACATTCTTACAGATTGCCATTAATGCAAATCAATTGAATTTGTTGCGATTACAAATGCAACAGCAACAAAATCAGCAACAGCAACATCATCAGCAACAAGTTATAATTCCCACACATTTATTAACCGCTCAACAGTTATTACAGCTTCAAGCTCAGACGCAAAACCATAACCAAGTAAATACTGGTACAACAGCCCACATAGTTCATCATCACCAACAGCAGCAGCAACAACAACCTCAAACGCCCACTACGACAAACAACGTTTACATGAATGCAAATGCTGCGGTTTCAAATCACCCAACATCAGCCACTGCTTCAATGGTATCCACAGATCGGAATATGGGCAGTACGTTTCGCAACAATTGCTAGCCCCAGAATTTTTTCCAAAGCAATTGTTAATCGACGACTGCTGAGGATTTTCTAAATTTGATGTAAATTATATTTGTCTTTCTAAATTAAGTTTATTATACGTACATAATCAAGAGTTTTAATTTATAATTTAAAATTTAATTTTGATTAAAAAATATACTTTCTTAACATAAAAATGTTTGATATTTATAAACTTTCGGTCCATATACTTGAAAAAATAATAATAAATAATTTCACCAGAGAGTGAATTACGAAATTCGATATCATTGGAAATTCACATTTAAACTATATTAAAAGATCGATTCAGATATTTATACCTGAGCACTTTCTTGCTTATACTATTATATGTGATTGTTTTAATTTCAAGCATATTCATAAATACTTTAAAAATTAATGTATTTATAATACACGCTAATAATCTAAATGCAAATTATTTAGAGTAAACAAGTAATTTTGCTTGTTTTATTAAATTAAACGTTTTAAGTATGTATGTATGTGTGTACATATTAAATATGAACGTATGTATATAACTATTTATTAAAACGTCACTTCTCATTACTGCGGTTTCACACAAAATGTAACTTTTTTGGAACATATCTACCGATTTATAGAAAGGTTATCCGTATCTACAAAATTTTATCAAAGCGTATTAGCAACTTGAAAATATAAGTATTTTGATTTATCAATTTACACTCCGAATCCTTATAGAAACTTGTCTAATTTAGAAATCAATCATCTTATTAAAGAATTCACTAAAACAATTAACTTTGTTACAAAAATTAATTCGGAGAATATTGTCTTGAATGAAAAGAAATTAATTTTATCAGACAATATTAAAAAATTATGCAAAATAAAATACAATTGGCAGAAAAATCTGACAAAAATTTACCGTAACTCCTGTAATTGTCTCAATCCTGATTATATCTTATTGTCTAAGCAAATTCAGTTGCTTTCTATAATTATAAAACTTCAAATCGAAATTGAGCAAGTGATATTGATAAACTAAATGAATTCAGTTGTAATTTCTAAATCAATACCAATTAGAAAAAAGCCTTTGAAAAGAGCTTTTTGAAAAAATTGTTTGCTAAACAATGGACTATAATGTAATTGAACCATATATAGCTGTTCTTGAATTCGGTTTTAAGAAAGGTCATTCTACTACTGATGCTTTGCTAACATTTCAGGATGATGTTATTAAACATCTCCGCATTGCACACTAGCGGTTTATCTTGATGTTGAAAAGGCTTTTGACCATGCGTACCACAATTGCATTCCTTTCAAAATGATTCAAATTGGTTCTTACCCTTCTGTTATCAAGTTATTTAGGAGTTACTTCACTGATAGAAAATTATCAGTTTAATTCAAAAACCTATTTTCTGATAATGGTAATGTAAATTGTGATGTTCCCTACGAATCAGTCTTAACTCCACACCTCTACATCTTTATGCACGACTTTCCTCGCACTGGCTCTTACTCCATTAGTTTATATATTATCATAATGAAACTCCTCTTGAGGCCCTAATGCAAGTGTCTGAATTCTTGCATACGGTTAAAAAATTTATAATGATTGGGGTCTTAGAATTAATACCTCTAAATGTGAGGCAATTTGTATTATATACGCTTCAGGCAAATGCAGAAAATCTGTTGTACCTGAGAGTAAACATATATATATATATATATATATATATATATATATATATATATATATATATATATATATATATATATATATATATATATAAGGATATAGTATATGAAAATCAGAAACATTTTATTTGGTCTAATGTTAATTATTTATCCCCCTTGAACGAAGCTGCACTATCTTTTAATTCATATACTACTTCTCTTAGATACCATTTTTCCAGCAATGTACATGCCACACAGAGATTATTTGGATTCATCTGTACATATTTTGGTATTTTTATTCGTTGTAAGTTAGTTTTAAGATAATTTTAAGCATACTTTAAGCTAGGAAATACACTCAAACCAAATCTAGCCTCGGGAGCAAAAGCGTAATGTATTTAATTTAATTTTGTTTTAAAATAATTGTTACATATATTGATTGAAGTTAGTTACTTTTAATAAATCTTTATAATTTGGATTGGGATAATATATAGTAGTTTTGTATTATTTACTTAAGTTTTCTGTTTATCTTTTGTAATGTTTTAAAAAAATACCCAATTTACTTTACCTTTAACGGGATACCAAGATAATTGAGTCAATAGGAAATTAAGTTTTTAATTAAATTACTATTGAACCTATGAAATTGTACTTTTATCGCTGCCTATATTTGCCAATTAAGGACTTATTAGGAAAGTGCATACTGTCGCAATAAGATAAATACTTATGTACATACATACATCCATACTTTAAGGAGTCGCCCATAGTACAATTTAATTTTTCATCACATCTTTCAATAGTGTAGTTTTAAATATTTCATTACATTTTTGATATTTACCGCATGCTGTGTACTTACTCTTGTATGTACAAACATACATACACATGTATGTACATATCTATGTAGTATGCCGTACTTACATTTGGCTTTGCCTGTCCACATTTTCTATTGTTCTTGTAAAATACAACACACCGGCCACACACAATAACAGAAGGATTATTAATTTAATATAGTGACGGCGTATTCTCATAATTAATACTGGGGTTTTAATAGCAACGAAATGATGCACTAACTCTTAAAAAATCATTCGGTTAATTCTTTTTGTTCAATAAGCAGTATTATGTAGTATTTTACAAAAATTTTCTTGGTTTTTATTGTCCACTTTTATACTGCAGAGTAGCCAAGTTCTTTTCTTATATATTTTTGAAGGATATGTAGGATAGCAAAATGTTTGTAACATTTTTTTGTTATAAAAATTTTTGCATCGGAACTAAGTATATATAAAAGTATTCAAGTATTTATCATTCATCTAATATATAGGGTGATAAAGAACCCTTCTAATCCATTCTTCAATCTTAATACCAACTCAACAATAATGCTAATAAATAATTCAAGATTGCAACACAGTCATAACATTGCGAATTTTACGTCATCAAACCGAGCTTACAATATCAACTGAGGCGAATGCATATGAATTTGCTTCGTTCATAGTAATACATACACCGGTTTTTCATCACCGTGCTCCCCTAACACATCTTTTCCACAAGGCAATATTAATTGCACAAGTTGTAAGAAAGGCGTAGAGTTGGAGAAAGGCGTAGAAAACATGTATTATTCTCTCTATCCTTCTCCCAGCTGCAATAAAACTCGAGATTTTAAAACAGCCACTAGGAAAGACGTGAAAGAATTGATTCAAAATATGTTAATCTTTTTCTTAATATTGTAAACTCAGTGCAATCAAGGCAAATTCATATGAATATGCCTTGAATGCAATATTACAAAATAATTGGAGAGACATCTTGCCACCTAGTTGTGAAATATTTAAAGTTTAATATTTGAAAATTGTGCGAAGTGGCAGGTTTGTATTGACAATTTTTTTAAGGCGAATTGTAAAAGCTTTTAGTACCGAATATTGACAAAGCATAAGAATAAAGAGCAATCTCGAAGACGCTTGCTAAAGAATAATTAATAAAACGCGTTTGATAGAAATTTTGTATAAAACAGTTAAAATGGAAGATGATGGAACTCCTGTCACGAGCAAATTTTTGAAAAATCCGCTATCGTTAAGGTAAGTAGTGGCATACCATAAACCTTATTTTAAATGAAATTGACTTTGTATTTCCTACATCTGCACTCACCAATTTCACCAGTGATCTTATCAGTAGCGGCGCAAGTTTTGAGATAAATACAAATTTTGATGAAGGATTTACCAATGACATATATGATGAACTAAATATTGGGTCCGACGACGAAAAAGATGAAAGCAAAAGTGCCTTTGACCGTTTAGAAATTGTCTCACCGTGGACCCAACCGTTTGCGGACCTGAAACCGCGCATGAAACAAATAAACAAGTACCTGTGGAAAAAAGTAACTAAAGTTGGCTTGGAACAAGAACCGGTAGTACCTAATAATGCAAGGGCTTGTATTCGTTATAATGCTTATTGGGAAGGAGAGGGCGCACCATTTGACTCCAGTTTTCTTCGAGGCTCAACATATAGTTTCTATACAGGTAGAAATGAGGTTTTGGAAGGCTTAGAGGCGGCAGTTTGCACTATGCATAAAGGAGAACATGCACAGTTTGTGATTTCATATCAATTGCTATTTCTTGAGATGGGTTGTCCACCGCGTATTAAACCCAAGGCCGATGCTTTATTCATAATTGAGTTAGTGTCATATAATTTGGTGGGTGATATTGATGCTGACCAACAAATAGCTGAAGAAGATCGTAACAAATTTTCAGTAGTGATTGATAAAGTAAAGGAGATTCATTTAAAGGGTTTGGACTTTTTTAGCCAAGGAACGTATCGCAATGCTTGTAGAGCCTTTGAAAAAGCTGTGGACATTTTAAAATTCTGTCGGATGGCAAACGACCAAGAAGAAGAAGAACAAACTTCCTTTTTGCTAAAATTGTACACAAATTTAGCGGTTTGCTATAATAAAGTTAATGCTCCAGGTAAAACGTGTTTAACCTGCAAGGAAATACGCGAGTTGACAAAAAACAAACCTTCGTGTAAAGCCCTATTTCAGGAGGGCAGAGCATACCTAATGTTAGGGGAATATGAAAAGGCTCGTCGTCTGTTAGTGAAAGCACAACATATGGAACCACAAAATATGGATATTAGCAAAGAATTAAAGTTATTAGATGAGCGTTTTACACGTTATAAAGAAAATGAGCGTAAAATCTGGACAAAGGCCATGGGGATCATAAACACTGTGCAGAAGGTGGATGATAGCATAAATAATACTGATGATGACCTTCTTTTCTTAAAAGATGAAATGATGAAATTAATGCGTGAATTTAAAGAAGATAAGGAACAATACAACTTAAAATTACCTGCAGGTCTTACAAATAAAGAAATTGAGACCGTTGAAGAATTAACTAAACTTTTAGATTTAAAATTAACTATAAACCCTTTAGATAGCAATAGCTACACAGTAACTAAAAAGAAAGCTATAGAAAAATGATCCATGTTTATATTTTTAAATTTTAATGTGTATTACTATCATATATTAAACATTCGTTTTCAAATTACATGGTTATGATTCATTAATTGCATTTGTTATTTTAATGCGAGTAAACATATACATACATGGTTTTGTGATCAGCAAAATATATATCTAAGACAAACACTCGGACTTTTTTTGTAAAGTTAAGCAGAATTCACAAAAGCAAAACTGAATCAAATAAAATTCTTTGCAAAAAATAAGAGAAATTATATTAATTTTCAGCATTGATTTTTGTTCACAACAAAACAATCACATCGTTTCATTAAATATTGAATTTAAAGTCAGACTCTATTAAATTTAATAGTTTCTTCGGGAATCGCTTTGCATGCAATTTCTACTTGGTGGAAAAGTTTTGCACTCCTACAATCATCACGATTTATTTAACGATCTCCAATTTCCTATAGATTTTCTATGGCATTGAGTTAGATTGGGTTCAAAGCAAAATGTTTTTTGTATGAATTAACATTCTTTAGGTATTTTAAACTTATTATTTAGCTGAGTTGTAAATGAATCATTCATTTTTGATTTCAATTCATTACGAATTAGCTAAATTTTGAATTAATTCTTTTCGTCAAAAAACGAATTGAATGAAATTTGAATCAATTCATTTGAATTTAGCAAACATGAATTGCAATTCATTTTTAATTCAAATGAATTGGTCAAATGAATTGCAATTCATTTCCAATTCATTTGAATTGAATTGACTTTTGAGTTAATTCAATTGATTTAGAAAATATGAATTGTAATTCATTTCCAATTCATTTGAATTGATTTTGAAAATTAATTCAAATGAGTTGGAAAAATGAAGGTAACGGCAGAATATGACTTTAATTAGTAGGGAGCTGCGAAAATCCTATCAGCATGAGCATTAATTCATAATTTTTTATTTGCTTAAAACAAAACTTTTAAACATGTTTTTTTATATATTTTATCAAATTGTGTGAAAAACATATCAAAGATGTGTTTACTAATCTTTCTGCTTCGGTGCCAATATCAAAATTCGGGTTCAAAGCTTTTAACCACCAAGAATTCATTTTTCTAACTCATTTGAATTAACTCTAAAGTCAATTCAATTCAAATGAATTGGAAATGAATTACAATTCATTTTACCAATTCATTTGAATTAAAAATGAATTGCAATTCATGTTTGCTAAATTCAAATGGATTGATTCAAATTTCATTCAATTCGTTTTTTGACGAAAAGAATTAATTCAAAATTTTACCAATTCAGTGCATGAATGATTCGCGAAATAATTCAAAAATGAATGATTCGTTTACAACTCTGTTATTTGGCATAATTTCGAATTAAAAGCTTGATTATTTCTGTTCGTTATAACCAGATTATTTCTTCGATATGTTTGTGTAACATACTATATCTGTTGGCAAATTTCACTTATTGCTTATTACTTAAATCGTAAAATAATATACCTTGATTTCACGATTTAAGTAATTATTTTAGCGGCTTAATAATTATATATATATATATATATATATATATATATATATATATATATATATAAGTATATATATGTATATATATATATATATATATATATATATATATATATATATATATATATATATAAGTATATATATGTATATAATATATATATATATATATATATATATATATATATATATATATATATATATATATATATATATAAATATATGCGTACGCCAATATACAAGAATTTATAATTTTAAGATATTAAATACAAATATGTATAATAATTACAGATAAATAAGAAAGGCGTTGTCTATTATTTTATTTGAAATTTTACTTTTAATCTATATATACATAAGTACATATTTACACTTGACTAAAAAATTCGTATAATAAGCTTAAAATAATTAGTTTATTCTTGTTCTTCACTATAGTCACTGATTTCTGGTTTCTTAGATAAGAAATAGTCAAATACAACAAAAACAAAATATAAAATACCAACGGCCACAAAATAAAAAGCGTAAACTGTGAATTGTCCTTTTGGTGATAAGGAAAATCCAGATTCTGATACTACTACTAAAGTTAAGATAGTTTGAAAAATAAGAGCCACCGTAGTGTTGATGCCGAATACTAAGCCAAAACTCTCTTCTTCTAAATAACGGGCAACTTCAGCACTGGAAAAAAAGGTTATATATTTAGGTTGAGGAATAAATTTTAATTTTTAATTTAATTAGTTCTACCCAGCTACTGTGATAGTAAAAGCATATAAAGCCCCAAAAATAATGTATCCTGTGTATGAAACAAATATGTTCTCGGTCCAACAGCTTAATAATATAGCTGCGCCTTCGAGAACGGATAAAATGGCTAAAACTATAAGACTTGCACGAGATTTTAAGCGTCCAGCATGTATATATCCAGAGCCCAGGGCAAATAAAGCAGCCAACGCGGTGAAAATAGCATCGACAGCACCATTCCATGCAATCTGTTGGCGTGTTTGTAAAAAAAATGCATATACATACATACATATATATAAGTATATATATTTATTCTAAAAAATTTATTATGCTGGCTTTTATTATTACGTCAGGTTTTGGTCGTATATCTTTCCACAGCAACTGCACGTATGACGTTACTTGCAAGTAGCCACACAAGCCAACTGCATACCAAATTGACCACTGCAAAACTTTCATATTTGTATACGCATTGTTGAAATGATTCCAAATCAGTTTTGTTGGGGTAGTTAACAATAATTTATCTGATTTCTCATCATCTGCATTACAATTTTCTATGGACCGTGTAGGAGGTGTAATTTTGGTAGTATTGTTACTGCCATAAGTCTTTCGATGGAAATATAAACTTCTATTTACTCTGGGCAAGAAGAAAGCCCACAATGTTGCTAATATTTGTGCTGAAGTTAGAAATATATTTTTCTTATATGTGTGTATATCAGAGACACATTTTTATAAATTATTGTACCTGACAGAGTGATGTAATTAAGATCACGATAATCCATAACTTTAAAAGTCAATAATAATTGGGATGATATGCTGGCGACCAGTTTACCAGCAAACATAGCGGCTCTTGTATGCGATGTTACTTTTGGATAATGTTTTTTATCAACTTTTGCATATATGTATGTATAGTAAGCGACTTCAGCTGCCATATAAGTACCATAAAAAAACTCAAGAGCCATTAAGGATTCCAGTGATGTAGTCCATAATAACATGCTCCATACTATAATACCTGTTATGCCAATTGTTATTATCAGCGGTTTATAGCTGTAATTTAAATATGTTATGTACATGTTTCAATTACTAGACGTTTAATAAACATTTTTTTGTCTTATATTAAGATAAGATTGAAACTTACAGCAAAAAATCTGTTATCAGGAACACTACAACCAACTGTGCCAAGTAGGAATAGGTGCCCATGGGATATACTTGGCGATTTAGCTTAAATATATTAATAATAAAAATGTATGTATGTAATAAATTTTATGGCAGTGTTAACATACATACATATATATATATATATATATATATATATATATATATATATATATATATATATATATATATATATATATATGTATACTTATATATATATATATATATATATATATATATATATATATATATATATATATGTATATATATATATATATATATATATATATATATATATATATATATATATATATACATATATATATACTTATATATATATATATATATATATATATATATATATATATATATATATATAGTATATATATACATATATATGCGTATATGTATATGTATATATATAAGCATATGTATGGCAATAGCCATAATTTAGATTTTCGTACATATGTAAGTGATAGGAAAACTTACCTGTGCCTCTGTTACATTACGCCATGGTCCAGCTAAAAATTCGGTTATATACGGTTCTGAAGGACGTATTTCACGGACAAAGCCGAAGACACACAACAAGCAGGAGATCTTGAGCCAATCCATGTATAGTTGTATATGGAATAACTTATGCCTTCAATGTTTGGATTGTAAATAAAAAAAATTTATTTGTTTTGCTCATGCAATGTGTTTGTGTGTTTGCCGGTGTAATTGACGATCGCCAATTAATAAAGTAGCTCTAACAAAGTTGCTTGTCTCGACAAAGATTTTTGTCAACCAAGAAGAACGAAGTGAGAGATTTACTCAGTTACACAAGTATATACATACATATGTAAATAAATACTTGTTAATTAAAGTAGTGTAAAATTAGCAATTTACTGTTATGTTGTCGAAAATTAACACACGCGAAGTTACTTATGTACTTATGTAAGTATTTATTATCTTATGATATACCAGACAAAATAATACAACCGTATAGTTTGAAAGGCAGTAACATTTTGATTCGTTTCAATTACTTTCTTTTATCAGACTGATAAATCTAGCAATATCATCCTAGTCGCTATATGTGAATATAAGTATATGTATATAAGTATGTCTATATATGTACTTATGTAAGCTGAAAGCATTCACATTTTTTCTTAATGTTTTTAAACTTTATCTTATCGTATCACTTAATTTATATGATATACTACATGCATATATACCAAACCAAATTTTATTAATGAGAATCAAATATTTATTATTCCTGAATATCATTTACTGTTAATTTTCTACGAAAATCGCAAACTATTGGAATTGAAAGAAAAGTAGTTTCATATTTTTATTTTGTTAGATAATAAACAATTGCGGTGTTGATTATTTTTCGTAATGACAAAAGAAATAGAGGTTAGAAATTAGAGGTTAAAATTTTCACTTAAGCAGTAGTACAATTAAACACGATTATTTCTATAACATGTTCATATTTAAATTGAAATCTAGCTATTTTGATTTTTATGCCGTTGAACAAGTCATATACAAATTTTATTCGATATAAAGGAACGTGTTATGTTTGTAAACAAAATTTGAAGTTGTTGTGGGACGTATAGATGTCCCATGTAAAAAGCAAAACAGAATTAAAAAAAAGAAAATTCATTCAAGGTGACATTTATAGCTCAGGTGATAGGTTAACTGATTTGAATGATTTACTAATAATCAAGGCGAATTGAAAACAGGTGGCCTCATTAGCGCAGGTGATTATCAGCTGTTCTAATGAAAACTGCATTATTCAAACCCCGTGTCAAAAATTTTTAATTTTTTTGTTTCCTGTTCAATTAAAAATTACAAGAAAAAAGAAGTAAAGTGTACATATTTCAACAAATATATGTACTGTAGGACTTTTTTGTTGCAATGAGATGCAAAGGTGGTTTGAATAACCATCCGACGCCAAGGGACTTAAAAAATAGGCTGAGAAAGTACATTCTAGGTAAATATTGGAAAGTATATATTTTATTATATTAGTAATTTTTCTTTTTTAGTGAAAAATACTGAGCATGTAGTGGCAAGGGGATGTCGAAACAGACACAACTAAATGGCTAAATACAATCTCTTGATGTAGTGTCCTGCATAGTACGGAGAAAGTCGGAGTGGAGGGTGTTGACTTTCTGGAAGAGCAATCTGCTGACGCGAACGATGTTGAACTTGATGACCTACATATATGAAACGGATTTGCGACAGGATGAGAATAAGAAACAGCATTGATATATACATACATACATTAATTTCACTTTCAATTAAATCCTGCTGCACCGTCATATTTACCGTATTTGCAATTATAAGAACACATGCATTTAAGACTATTTGCTCATCATTAATATTGAGTTGTTTTTAATAAAAATCTAATAATTATTGTAAAAACTTTGTTGTATTTTCTCCCGACACTTTTAAATGAAACAAAATAATGTAAAGTAAATTATAAAAAAAATATAATTATAAATTTTGAATTTGTAGAAAAATGTGAGGGAGAGAAATGTTATATATATTTACTTAATAAAATCAAAATAGTTTTATACATACTTATTAACAACACTGTATATCATACCTTTTATAATCACCTATGTTTTTTAAGCAAATCTTATGAGCGAATGAATTCAAATAAACAGTCTCAATTTAACTTTACAAGGCGTGCGTTCTAAATATAATAAAAAATATATTTAAAATAATTTTGTTTTGTGTTGTAGTCAGATGTTTTTGACAGACTGGTAAAGTTGTGGTAAGGCAGTTTGCGTGTTGTTTTTTGTATTGTTGTATTGTAGTAGTAACAAGGCCACCTAGTATTCAATTCGCCTTGCTAATAATTTGTATAATGCTGAAACAAATTTGCAAGGTGGCAGCACTAAGCACCACTAAATACAAGGATGTTTGTTTGTGTAAGAATGATAGCTCTCAAAATCATTTGCCTTAAAAGACTCTATTTTTCCAATCATGGTAATTCAACCTAACAAAGATGTCGCACGACGCTGGGGTTCTTATATTTGCTATTTTATTGTTTAGTTCTTAGCATTGGTGGTCTGATTTGTGACATGGGAGCTTTCTTGTTATAAGTGTGTTGTTTGACAGAAGGAAGTACTTTGCACAAACACAAAATGCCTGCTTTGTTCAATTTGTAGATCTAGTGCTAACACATCGTGAAATTCGCCAATTTTGCGATATTGTTGTTTAATAAAATTGAGTTTACACACGTAAAATTTTGCCGAATTAGTTCGGAGTTAGTTGGAAAGCGGGGTAATACAGAGATAAACCAGTACGTGTGTGCACTTCCCTCCATTTCATATTGTTCTTACATTCATACTTATTCACACATATACGCACACCAATAAAATGCAAGCTCCTAGAAGAAAAAGACAATTTTTAATTAATTTGACGAAATGCAACTACAAAGAAGAACAAGATGATTGTCAAACTCTATATATAAAACCATACAGGAAATTGTTCGTTAATGTTTTGTTAATTTTGACAATTGTATTCTTGGCTTTGTTCTATTCAATTCATTTTGCATAGACCTTACATACGAGTATTGCTCTAATTGGTCCTGTTTTATTTCACCATGGCCAAGAGCTTCAGGCTCAAGTCCTATATACAAAGGTCTATGCATCTCTACAAAAATCATTCGTTTCCTGTGTAACTGTCAAATTCTGTACATGAAAAATTACTTTTTCATAAGATCTACGGAGTTTGCCATGTCACGATAACTCACGTGGACCAGCTATGATATGCAGAGACCATTTAATTTAATTTTATCGGTCTGGTGTAAATTGTATATTTGCTGCTGGCAGTGCTACTTTTTGCAGTGTTGGTTATTGACGTACTATTTTTCTATAGTGTTCCTGATTTTCTTCACTTTGCGTAGAGCTGGTTCGTTGAGTGGACCGTTTTCGGATTATAAGGCTAGTTCGGTTTTAAATTAGTTTTGTAAGATGTAAAGAACAATGTAAGATGAAAAATTATTGAACAATTAAGAAAAATCGCAATAAGTGGAAACTCCAAACAATAAACTAACTTGCTGTTAGTTTTGATTAAAGAAAACAATATTATTTAATGGATTGTGTGCAATAAGTGTGCATATGTATAAAATTTTTTATGAGCAACAAAAACTTGCCCAAAAAATCCAATTAAAATCCTTTTGCTGAGAAATTTAGTATGAGTGTAACTAATATATAAAATGTTAAAGTGAGTATGTGTATCAGTATTGTTTTTATAATGCGTGAATACGAAGCTAACTTTTTTTTACGGATTTTACTCCAATACTTACGATGTCTGTCGGGTGTAGCATAATAATAATAAAAATAAAAACAAAGTAAATACAAATTCATATGAAGTTGAAACAAATACATACATATGTACATATACATATATAAATTCATATGTAGGCATGTATTATAAAATATATGAAAATATAAAAAAATGGATTTTATAAGAGGTGGGTTGGGGACTGTAAACAACTACAGCTACGAATGCAAATGTATTGTAAAAGAGAAGAGTAGGGAAGAATTAAAGCAAAAAAGCGTGTGCCCCAATACGGTTGTATTGATGTTGATTTTAGAAGAACAAGAAGAGGTTAGAATGAAGTAAAAATAGTCGACGAACGGCATACGACATCGAATGCGATAACGACGAATGCATGCAAGCAAATCACATATGTATTTTTTAGGGCCAAAAGAACGGGAAAACTAGAACGGGTAATTTTACTAGTAGATGAGAGTCGATTTTACTGACTAGATCTTTTCTTGTGTATTGTTTGTGCACTTTTTATTTTCTTCAAATATTGCTCATTTAAAATTTCTTCAATGAATGGATGTAAAATATTCTCGGCTAAAATTGTACTAAATATTTTTTACATAAAGGAAATCTTATCATTTATAAGTTCACTTATGCATTTGTACATAAATATAGTTATGTATGCATATACACACATACATACATACGTATGCATGTAGTTTAATTTTGGTATTAGGTACATATTTTCTGCATATGTATATTGAGTGTAACAGATATGTGCATAAGTATGTGTAGTACCTACTTATGAGGATGAAAAAATCTACGAATGAACTTATATACCCACAAGCGTATAGTAGATGCAATATACATACATAAATACATACTTATTTAATTATATGTATATGAAACATTGATTTATTTTAAATGTTTAATGAATTAAAAGTTCACTATAAACAATGGTTGAGAATAATATTTTTATGGAAAACTTGGGAAAATAATTAAAAGGGAATAAACACACATACTTATGTATGTACATATGTTCTACAAAATGAAAGAATTCTAAAGAGAGAAAAAATTAACGGAATGTAAACTTAATTGCAAATAAAGATCTTTCAGCTGTTTTGACGTATATACATATGCAGGTATGTAAATAACATTGCCTTTTGCTTTTGTCACAACTACAGAAAATATTGTATGTGTTACACATACATACATATGTATGTATATGTACATATATCTACCTACATATATTATTATTTAACCGGGCCCTTTTGGGAGAATTTGCAATTTATTAATGACAAAAATCAAAACAATGTTCACAGCTATAACACCTATAGGTAGTATATGTATCTAAGGGAAGAAATATATTCGTAAGAATATGTACTATTGATATACTTTTATAATTATATATATATATATATATATATATATATATATATATATATATATATATATATATATATATATATATATATATATATATATATATATATATATATATATATATGTATGTATGTATGTATATACGAGGTCTGTTCAATAGAGTAGCAATTATTTTATGTTGGAATATTTCTCTCGAACATATGTTTTTGCTGAGTTTGTTTGTGTTTACTTTAGTGTGTTTTTGAGAGGAATAACAGTTAGATGTGTTTGCTTGTTTGGCGATTTTCTGCTGTAGAAAAAAGGGATCAGAGAATTGGCACAAAATTTTGTGCTCAAAAGCACTGGAAATGTTGATAGTGTCCTATGGTAATTGTACGCTTAGTCAGAAAAATGTTTACATACGACGATCGTCTTGGAAGCTCCACATCAAAAACAACCGATGAAAATGTTGAGAAAGAGGAAAATTGCTGTGAAGACTCGTCGAATCACTATTATATAAGTATGTGTGTATATGTATATATTAAGTATATATCGTATAAATCGATCATGTCTCTCATATATACATATATGTATATATATATATATATATATATATATATATATATATATATATATATATACATATATATATTTATGATAGATATGATCGATTTGAACATACCTTATATATGTATATAAGTATATATATACATATAAGTATATATATATAAATATATATATGTATATATATATAAGTATATATATACATATATATATATATATATATATATATATATATATATATATATATATATATATATATATATATATATATATATACGGTATGATCAAATCGATCATATCAAGCATTAATAAAGACAATAAAAACATCTTGATATAACGTCGGCATGAAGTACAAAATAAAAGCCGACACAATCCAATATGTTACTTGTACATATGTAAGTATGTATGTACATACCAAAGTATTAATGGGCACTTCTTCCATAACACACGGCCTGAGGTAATAGACTTCCACCCCAAGTGTACTCTAATTAAAATATGATTAAAAGAACTAAATATTTCAATTATTTCACTGATATTTTTATTGAAAAATTTCTTTAAGTTTTCCGCAAGCATAGCTTTTAGGAGAGACTCGACCCGCATCCCCGGTGTAATATGCCACATACTTATATTGTCGCCATTTTCAATTAAGTTTGTAAAATGCAATTTAACGAGTAAGAATACTCGTGCTTACTTCAAATACGTTTGGTAAAAAATCTCTATTGCACTCTTTTTGTCACTTTCTTTTCTCAGTGCATACATTCATACATGCATATATGTCAACAATAGCCATGTTGTGTCGTAGCTGTAGTCGCTGCTTTTGTTTTTGCCGCCCGCGTCCCACTACAAAAAAAACATTTTCATTTATTCCTTGTTTTGTTTTGTGTAAAATTCATTTCGTTCCCAAATGTAATATTTGTGTGGATGTGTGTACGTATGCACCTACATAAGCATGGATGGTTTGTACATGTTTACAAATGTATATTTTTAGTGTAGGTATGTATGTATATGTGAGAGAAATTACAAAATGCATATTATGCATTTTTCTTTATGTGTATACATTTGCACATACGTTCATGCATACATATGTATGTATGTAGGTACCTATTTTTAAATTAAAATAAAATAACAATTACCTATATGTATATACATATGTAAAAGAGAACTTAAATTAAGTGTACATAACTAAGTGAAAAAGTGAATTCGTAAAAAGAAAAAAGTAAAGATTTGTTATGTACTTGTACATATGTATGTATCACATTGCTGCGGTATACCTATTATGGCAATCTCATCAAAAGTCATATGGATATTGATATACTTACATATAACACTCACGTTCAAACTATTAAATCAATGAGCTCAATCAAATAATCATCAACTTGAAAACAAGGTAAGATGTATGTATATATACACACACGCATATATATATGTATATATATATGTATATATATATGTATATATATATATATATATATATATATATATATATATATATATATATATATATATATATATATATATATATATATATATATATGTACTTATATATACAAATGCATTTTTAAAATCTTTAAAATGACACTATAAAAGTATACATAAACATAGGCATCTATTTACAACCATTCTTTATATTGAAAGTATGTACTCTCTTTGTTTTAACCATAAACTACCTAGACCCGACAACTTTGAAAACGTGCATAAAGTTTGTGTAAAGGAGATAGCAAAGCTATTTGTTTTTATATAGACATCTCTTCACACAAACTTTATGCACGTTATACAAAGTTTATGCAAAATATGATTCGGACCCTTTTTATACGTCAAAGTTGGGTATTCTGTGTATATTCTGTGGTTTTAACTTAAACTCATTTCCAGTTTGACCAGATCTGAAAAAAGTTACACTCTTGTATATCGTTTTCAAAATGGCTAATTTGCTATTATTTATTTTGTATTCTAACAATGTTAACAAAAAATATTAGAATTCGATGCTAGTGTTTAACAAACATATACGAATTTAAATAAATTATCAAACTCTAAAGCTTAAAATAATTCAAAACTGCAACAACATTAATTTGTTTAAATTTTTTTAAACAAGCAAATCAAGTTAATCCATGTTCTGAAATCCGGTAAACAATCACTTGAAGAAAAGATATATCGTTAAATTTTGGTGTAAAAAAGGAATTATACCTAAATTTGATAATGAAAGCCTTAACGGCGAGCAGACGAAAGTGAACTTCTTGAATACGCATATTAAATTAGAAAACTAGAATTTACATTCGTAGATACGAGTATATGCACAATGTTTATTTTTATAAGTATATATAACTTAAAATATCAAAAATAACCTTAAATATTGCAGAAGTAGTATTTTCCCAATTTTCGGCAATTTCATTTAAAATATATTATTTGCATTTAAAAGATATTATAAACTTAAAATTGTCGACTAAAAAATAATTGATACGAATTTATATATATATGTAATATATATATGTATATACATATATATATATATATATATATATATATATATATATATATATATATATATATATATATATATATATATATACACATATATATATATATATATATATATATACATATATATATATATATATATATGTATATATATATATATATATATATATATATATATATATATATATATATATATATATATATAATATATATATAATAATCAAAATACCCCAATATGTGCATTCCAGCAGGGTGGTAACACTAATGGCAGACACAAATATCAACATTTTCTTTTGTGTTTCATTCATGTGCAGTCCCTCCGTTTTGGTTTTGTATTGTTTATGATTGTGTTTTCTGGCTGGAATAAATATGTAACGTGTTTATCTATCTCTTTTTCTCGCCTACATCTCCAAATAACAGACATAGAATAATAAATAATTTTAAATAATAATATACATATAATGTTTTCCTTTGATAGATTTCTTCAATAAAAAGATGCATGTCTATACGTACATACATATCTACATGTTCAGACGTACTTAGCAGTACAACATAAATAACTGAAAATTTTCTATTTAGTTTATATTATATCTTAACAGTTGACTAATATATTTTTATCTCATGTAATCTTGCGAGATTTTTCCTCAGTAAATTATTCTCGTACATATGTATGTACGTGTATGTAACTGTAAACTCTTTTTTTATATGTTGTACGATATGGTAACTCTACACCGTATGGATAGTGTGGTGAGTTTACTCAAATATTTCCCTCCAAGGGCATACAATAACACGATTGAGTTTTGAAATTTATATTCCTTCCGTTTTAAAGCAAGTGCAACTTCAAAATCAACAAGTTAAATAAAGAAAATTTCTTTCCAATTGCTTACATACACGTACATACACGCACAAATATGTATGAATAAGTATTTTACAATAAATGCATATACACATACATACATACATATGTATGTATGTAAATACATTAGTTAGATTCATGGAAAAGGAAGAAAAAAAAAACAAACAAAATTACTATAAATAAATAAACATATAGCCGAAAGAGACAAGGCCAATGCAAAATAAAATAAGGGATGTTTTTTGCAGGGATTGCCCATCACGTACTATTCCAATTACAAAACAGTTTTAGAGGCAGAACCAAATTAAGTTGAAATTGATTATTTATTATTTGTTCACGGATAAATATTAATGGCCATATTTTGTATTCACCTAGATGAGGTGTTGTGTTGATTGTAAAATGTACTTTCTTTTAGCAAAAACTATTATATTAAAATAACACAACGATTCACTTTGGTCAAATACAAAATTAGGTCCTTAAATTTTTTTAACCTACATTAATAATGCTAATGTTAACGTCTTTAATTAAGAAGAAAGATTGCTGTTTGTCGGTTTTTATTCAAGAAACAATTAATATTAAATAAATAAAAAGTAAAACAGTTGTGTTCTCAAAAAAAGTAATAATAATAACATTCATCATTAAACATTTCGCAATGTGTAATTTTAAAAATTTGCGATGCGCAACTTATAAATAATTCAGATAGTAGAAAGATAGAGAAAATAATATGTACATATGTATGTATGTATGTACATAAGTACATACCTTCTTTTCATAGAATGGATCACTTTTTTGTTGTTAATTTTTGCCCCTAAACTGGTCTTTAGTGAATGGCAATAAAAAAGAATGCATACATGCATATGCATGTATGTATGTATGTATTGTATCCCTATATGATATGTATGCATATGAGCATACCCTGAAGGAAACATGGGGACAAGTGTACCCAAGTCACCAGTTTTGTCGACTATTTTGGTGACTCATATGTAGACATCGTCAACGGAGTTGTCAACAAGTTTTTGTTTGATGAGCAGAGAAATTTCTGAGAGCACGTTTATGCCTCTTCATTTTTTAATTGCGTTTATTTGTTCTATGGTGAACTTTTAATCATTTATTTTAACTAAAACTGTAGGGATATATGTATATCAAAAATTGTTTACATGGACCCATTAGAACGACCTCTTCAGTAGTGGGTTTTCAATGATAAGTCCATCTTAAATGTCAATAGAAAGAAGTATTGTGTAGAGTATGTCAATGTCTACAGGGAAGCACTAGTTCTACGGTCGTCATATGGTCCCATTGGAACTAGTTCGTCACTAGTTCCAACGTCAGTAGTGGATTTTCAATGACAAGTGCATATTAAATGTCAACAGAAAAAAGCATTGGCTGGGGTATAATTTGTCACTAGTACTGGTGACTTTGTCAATAGTGAATCACTAGTGAATCACTAGTGACATTTCCTTCAGGGTACTTACATACATATGTACTTATGTGTGTATGTACATATATCTTTATGTAGGTGTGGCAATGTTTTGAAAGAACAGTTTCTTAAAAAATGTGTTCCACACAATCTTGCTACAAAGTTTATTAGTTCGGTATATGTACATACATATGTGCATATTTCAATTCTAAGCTACAGTAAAAAATAGTTCATACACAGGTGTATCACACAGGTGGCATACTAGATCAGTTTAGGTAAAAAACTTATCATTGGGGGTTTTCACACAAGAACAATTGTGCTGGCATAAAATCACAGTTTGTAGGCATTTTCGGGGAAGAGAGTGGTTTTTGGTTGGCACAATTTTTTCAACCAGCTTCAACCCCGCACAACCAGAACAAAACTAACACATACACATTTGTGAAAACACAGGTTATGCGTTTTTTTTTTGCAGAGCGATTTTTAGTGTTTAGTTGTCCTTCGACGCGTGAAGATGAGTTCAAAAGTAGAAAGTATTCAATATTGCATATGAACTACAACAAATACATAATCATAGTAGGCTTGTATAGAAATATTCTAAGCCTACTATGATTATGTATTTGTTGTAATTCATATGCAATATTGAAATTCTCATATTGTATTTGATTTATGTGGCATAAACATCCGAGGTTGAATGTTTTGAAACTGCTTAAACTTCACTGACGATTTGGTTTTAGCAACCAATGAAATGTCGGCATATGAAGAGCTAAAGCCACAACAAACTTTTGATTTTTGTATGCATTTTGCAAAAGCTCTAATTGTTTCTAACGATTAGTTGGGGAGAATATCCCAAATAATGAATTTCCATATTAAGTATTTATTTATTTATTTATTTATTTTTATTATATTTCTAAAAAAATCATATGAAGTAAATGATATTAATTATGTACATGATTGAGATTTTATTATGATTGAATTCAATTTTCTTATAATATTTTATGAAGGGGAATTAAGTTTAAAGTTAATTTGAGTTGATTTTTATATGTATGTATTTTACAGGGAAAAAATTAAAAACGAACATTTTGTCAATATGAATAAAATATTAATTGAAATCTTCTGAAAATGTGGCATAAGTTAATTTGCCTTCTGATTAACCCTTAACGTGCTTAACCCATAAAGTTAAAGTTTAAAATTTGCTCTCATTGTTGAAATATTTCTTGAATTCCTCTCTTATATTTTCACAGTTTCTGTTGTGGTTACTTGTCGATGCCGTATTTGGGGATTCGATGTCAGTGTCGGGCTCAATTAAATCTGCGTTGTTCATATATGTTTGGCTATAGTCCAATAAAAAATTGTGAAGTACACAACATGCCTTTACAATAATAGTTGTGTTGACTTCGGCATGTTGAATTTTTGTTTGGAGTACTCGAAACCGATTTGCCAATATACCAAAAGCTCTTTCAATATTTTGTCTGGCACGGCTTAATCTGGAATTATAGACAATTTCGTCTCTTGCCAAACTTTGCTTGTTATAGGGCGTTAAAATACGTTTTCCATTTGGAAACGCATTATCTGCCACTATAACATAAGGCAGTGTTCTGTTGTTGCCAATTACTTTAGGCCGTGGGAAATTGTCATCGTTGTCCAGTACACGCATTAAATCTGAACGATCTAACACTCCGCCGTCGGAGATTCGGCCATTACACCCCACATCAATAAACAAAAACTTACAATTTGCGTCTGCCAAAGCCAACAAAACAATACTCGTAAATCCTTTATAATTGTAAAATAAATTGGCCGACTTCTTTTTTGGCTGGAATGCAATATGCTTTCCGTCAAGGGCACCTAGGCATAAGGGGAATTGCCACCTCGTTTCGAATTCGTTCGCAACTTGCAACCATTTCTCTTTCGAGTCAGGAAACTGAAATTAAAAAAAAAATATTAGTATTTTGTATGACTATATAAATTCATATCCATGTACATACCTTTAAATATTCGCTTTTCATGTTTGTGTAAATTGCACTACATACTTCTATAATAGCTGAACTTAAATACGCTATAGACAATTTACTATTTTGAGCAATTTCATTAAAACTTTCCCCTGTCGCTAAGAATCGTAAAGTGGCAGCCAATTTTTCTTCAACTGGAATACATTTTCGCATATGTGTATCAGTACGCCGAATATCTGATTTCACGTAGCTCAGTATTAAGGAAAAACACCTCTGGTCCATCCTCAAGAAAGAGGTATATGCTTCTTCATCGCAAAACAAGTTGTATTCTTTGAGGAGGAACTGGATGTTTCCACCAGAATCACGGGTCTCTCTCCATGGCTTCACCCAGCAAGATCTGGGTTTCTTCGCTTTCTCAGCTTCTAAGAGTAATGATGCAGCTTGCAAGTTACAGGCACTAGAAATTCCTCCTAAAATTATTGCCAATTCATCATCACTTATTTCAGCCATATTTCCGCAAGTATGTTCTGCACCTTATGTATGTGTTTAACAAACGAAAGATAAACGTCAAATAAACAAAGAAAATACTAACACACACAAAGCTTTGTATACGTACACAATTTTATGCCAGCATAATTAGTCTAGTGTGAATACGTAAGAACAAAAGTTGTGCGGATTAAAAATTGTTCTTGTGTGAAAAGGCTCATTGGAAACCATGATGTCAGTTCTGAATGAGTTTTTAAGATCAATGAAAATTTTATGATGCTTCTAAGTCCACAAAATAGCCATGTGTTACATTGTATAATATAAAACTTTCAATATGATAAATTAGAATAGAATGTGCTTTCAGAAGTTTAAAAATTGTTTTATTTTGAATCTAATTAATCAAATAAATTACTCAAATTGCTACTTATGAAATTAGAAAATAATTTTTCATTTAGAACTTCTTTCACATACATATGTACATACAGGTGTGTTAAATAAACAAAAAATATGGAGTTCGACCAAAACCGTTTCTGTTTTTCATGTTTAAACAATAATTTTAACTCATGACATTGCATTGTACTAATAATCACATAATTAATAATAAAATATACATATGTATGTATGTATGCCTTTAAAACCTAATATATAGTTTATTTTTTATGTTGAATTAAAAATTAAAAAAGTAAAAATATGAAAACATTTTTTATATTGGTTAGTAATTTTATTATAAAAGTTCACAAATATGTTTAAAAATTTATTAATAAAACAAACTATAGCTACTAAAATAAAGGCTGACTTCCTAAACGCATGTTGCTTTGTAGTAATACATTGCAACATATTCCTAAATGCAATCCTAGAAATTTTTACAATGTATTTTGTTCCCATTTGCATCACTGTTGTAGTTTTGTAATACGCAAGAAAAAAGCAAGAAAAGCATCCAAAAAAATGTAGATGCAAAATTAATGCAACACGCGGTACAATGGCGACGCAGAAGATGAGTAAGCGATTTTCTTATAATTTATTATATTTTTATGTTCACTTATTTACTTTAATTTTGTTTTTGTGTGAATCACACAGAAGTTTCTAAAAAATTAAGATAAATTAGCTTAGTAAAAAAAATTCGTGCATCAATTGTTTGCACAAAGTCTTGTTTTTGGTATCCTTTTTGATACCCGTGTTTCTTTTTGCAATAAAATATGCTCTTCTGCCATTGTTCGCTTTATTATGAATGATATAATGCATATAAATGTTCCTAAACGATGTAACGGTTGCAAATCAAGTATGCAAAGTATTAAAAAAGCATATACATATGTACACAATGTATCCACTTGGTATTAATACTGTATTGATACATTGTAAATATAGGTTTAGGAAGTCAGCCAAACTTAAAAAACGATATGTTGTTGTCCCATAAAAATGTGGCAAACGTTCGACAAATATCAGGATGAAGATAATGATTTAACAAACAGAAATTCTTCTGTCACTTTGTTTTCATCAGTATGTAAGTATATTTCTACAATAAAATAAAAGTTGGCCTTACTGAGAAAGTAAAGAAGAGTTCCTTCGTCACACTGCAGCGCAAAATATAAACTTACCTTGTTTTACAAAAAATATTGTTTTTTCGTCTCTTCACGTGGAATCCCTGAGTGAATGCTACGGACCTCCAGGGGACCACGGGGCCCCATTTGGGAATCACTGATTTAAATGATAACCTGTTTATTGGAAAGTGTACACAAGACTCGATAACACGTTAATGTTAACATCATACGCTTTTTACCTAAATTTGAGCCAGTTCGCCACCAGTTGATTCGTTTTGCATATACTTACCATTTTCGCAAAAAAGTAATCATTTTTTCGGGCTCATATCTTGCAAACCGTTCCGAATTTCGATTTACTCTCTGAGGCAAATTTGTAGCTCTTGTCATAAAGAACAAAAATTGCGAACATATAAAATCAAAAAAACTTCTCCTTCCAGATAAAAATCGCAGAAAACTTAAAAAAATTAGATTTTTTAACATTAGCATGTTAACATTAGCATGTTAACATTAACAAAGCTGTCAAAAATGTTGTTAACATGCTAATGTTAAAAAATCTAATTTTTTTAAGTTTTCTGCGATTTTTATCTGGAAGGTGAAGTTTTTTTGATTTTATATGTTCGCAATTTTTGTTCTTTATGACAAGAGCTACAAGTTTGCCTCAGAGAGTAAATCGAAATTCGGAACGGTTTGCAAGATATGAGCCCGAGAAAATGATCACTTTTTTGCGAAAATGATACCGAGGCCCCAAATCTTTGGCGGCCCATAAAAAAAAGTGCATGACTTTGGAAAAAATTGGGTGACACGGGTCTTTTTTTTAGTATTTTATCACGTAGTGGTGTCCGTATATGGTTATTTTGCCACGACTTAAAAAATTACACACAGTGTAAGTCTAATGCTCAAGACCAGAAGCGAATAACCAGTCATGATATTTTTTGTTTATTTATTCTTTCTTTAATTTCTGTTATTGGCTTTTTTTTAATTCTTGTTCTCTTCAGCATTAGGTCGAAAAGTAAAATAAAATATATGTACATATGTAGATATATACATAAGTATGTACATATATACAAATGTACATACTGATATACAGAAACATGCAGAAAACCAGTTGTTTAACTACACCGACTCCAATATGTTTGTACCCTCTAACATTTATATGATTGTTAGTCATCGAATCGTAGTCTCTACTGGAAGATTTCTGCGGTGTTGTGCTTCTGATGGCTTTAGTCGTTTATACATATGTAGATGGTAGAATTACGATATGTCTATGTACTTACATATGTAGTACATTATTATAAATTTTGTTGTGCAGCCTTTCTGGCGCATTACAGATTTTAGACGCTTCTGAGCAGATTGTCATTTTCTAGTCCGACCTGACTTTATCCCACTCCTCCCAAAGGACCTTCTTTAGATAGCTTTTGTTTGACATTGTTTAGAGTTTTTCCACATCTTGCTTCTGATTATTTTAGAATACTTAAAAAATACATTTTATCCAAGTTCCCTTAAATAAAATGTAAGTTACAAATACCAGCAGCCGAACGTAATTGTGAATGTATTTTATGTACATGGTGTTAGGATAACTTACTACAACCGAAAATAAAAAAAATTACATATGCACATGCATTTCTTGTTGCCTTTGTTAGTTCCACTGTACAAGTACATATGCGATTATAAAACTGATTGTGTTGAAGAATTTTCTTCTGATT
Organism: Germaria angustata; assembly: GCA_963681545.1. Lineage (NCBI taxonomy): Eukaryota > Metazoa > Arthropoda > Insecta > Diptera > Tachinidae > Germaria > Germaria angustata. The sequence goes on along the minus strand of OY812998.1, from coordinate 137,893,297 downwards.
TTCGAGTGCTCTTTTCATTTAATAAATGTATCAAAGAATTTAACGATTATCAAATAACGAAACAACTGTATATATACTTACATACTAACATACATATGTACATGCATATGTAAGTACATAAGTACTTGGTAAGAGCTATTCTGGAGTATTGCAATTAATTTTATAGTTAATTCAACCTGTAAAATTTTCTACTTCTATGACTTCATCCTGCAAGGTCCATAGACTTACATAAATAAATAAATAAGACGAGTTCGAGTGCGGTCGTAATAAGTATGTACTTATGTATATAGAAATTCTGATGTAACTCTTCATTGTCTTATGAATTTAGAAGACTAAAGGCTGGAATACAATGTGCAGCTGAGGCGTGAAGCGAGAAGTATACTTCTCTCTGTTAAAAGTAAAATACATGGCTTAAATGTATGCCAGCGCAATGTGAATCTGACGCTGAGGCAAAGCCTGAGGCGCAAAGTTCGAACATTTTAACTTTTTACAGCGCCTCAAATTAACAGCGCTTCTTTAACATATTATGTTCGCTTACATTTTTTTACCAAATATTTTTATTTTTCCACAAAACAATATTTTTATTTTTGTACAAATACACAAAAAACTTAAATTAATTTTGATTATTATATTAACATTTATTGTTAACAGATTGTGTTAACATATTCTCGTCATTAAAAAAAATGTAAGTTCTGTGCTCGATGTGAGCAACAATTGAGTGTTAATGATGACCACTTGCCATTTTTAAGCCTTAGGAATAGTAACAGCTTATAAATAATATATACTTAAATGTTTGTCGGCATCGATCCTACAGTTGCCGAAATATTTGTGTTGACTTCGTGTGACATAGAATAAGGGGGATTATTATATCCAGAGATGCCAATAATATTTATCATTAATACAAATTCAATACATTTATACAAACAATTTTGATAAAGTACAATTGGCAACAATGAACTCACGCCTCATCATTGTGTTCGTACTTCAACCTCCGCCTCAGCCACAACTTCAGCTAATGCCTCAACTTCAGCCTCAGCTACACATTGTGTTCCAGCCTTAAAGAAATGACATTGTTATAACTTGGCATTAGTTAAATGCAAGATTTTTGTCGGACGGATTAAAAATTTTTCATGATTACAACTTTACTATAACCTTAGGATTAAGTAGGATGAAGTTGGAACATTTTCATAAGTTGCAATATTTTTTTTTTATTTTTTTTTTATTTTTCTTTAAAGGAAATATTCGAAAAATATTCCCTTGAATTTGTACATATACTTACATATACATACATACATACATATTTACATATTTACATACATACTTACATACATATGTACATACGTACATACATATGTATGTATGTATGTACGAAATCAGTAAGCGTCCCTTTTGTTAAACATTCATTCACAAATAACCATCCATATTGTATGTACTTACATAAGTACATACATATGTACTTATGTACATATGTACTTACATATGTAAGTAAGTTAAAACTTCTATCTCAAATTTATGATTAGGTATCCAAGAAAAATTTCATTAAAAAAAATGTAAGTTCTGTGCTCGATGTGAGCAACAATTGAGTGTTAATGATGACCACTTGCCATTTTTAAGCCTTAGGAATAGTAACAGCTTATAAATAATATATACTTAAATGTTTGTCGGCATCGATCCTACAGTTGCCGAAATATTTGTGTTGACTTCGTGTGACATAGAATAAGGGGGATTATTATATCCAGAGATGCCAATAATATTTATTGAAGTGTTCGGGATTAAAAGCACGCTTTTCTCTACATTTAACACAAGACTGTTTTAAGCCATTTTATTTTATATAGTTGCTTTTCATACATTCTACATAGTTGCATTATATGGTACTGTACTACAAAACAGTAGTAGAAATTGTACAATAAAAATTAATTCAATTTTCTAAATATACTTCACTACTTCACCTTCCAAATTTCAGAGACACATTTACGTTACTTCATCGTATGTGATGTTGATTCTTAAGATTCAATTTAAATTCAATAATTAATAATAATAAAAACTACTTCAATTTAAATTCAATAATTAATAATTATAAAAACTACTTCAATTTAAATTCAATAATTAATAATAATAAAAACTACTTCTACGTATTTCCCTACGGGGTCTCGAGCTTCTTCGAAGTGGTTGCTCGTCGGTGGCCAGGCTACTATTGTTTTCTTCTTGAGGTATTACTACTTCAGCTGCCTGTGCGTCCACTTGAGTTGTTGATGTTTGTGGCAATGACGTTTTAGACTCTTCAATACGGCTTGGTACTTGTAACTCAATACATTCATTACTTATAGCAGGATAATAAGCTGTTGTCATTTGTGGTGTACTGCGAGGTTTTATTTGGTTTAGATGTCGCCTTTGCAACCCACTTTCACATTTAACAACGTATGTGATTTTACCAACCCGCTTTAGTATAATGGCAGGAATCCATTTTTTCCCTTTGGAGTAATTTCTTATAAAAACACGATCATTTTCCTTGAATTTATTATTCTTAGGAGTACTTCCTCGTACTTGCTTTGAAGGTTCGATTAGTTGCGACCAAATTGTACGCATAGGCCTACCCCGCATAAGTTCAGCTGGAGATCTACCTTCAGCATTCGGCATAAAACGATATGTTGATAAAAATTTCAAGATGGCTTCTTTTGTTGGCATGTGATCTTCAATATTCTTCCGCACAGCAGTTTTGAAGGTTCTTACAAAACGCTCCGCCAATCCATTGGATGCAGGGTGAAAAGGTGTTGTTGTTACGTGGTTTATACCGAATTTGTGACAAAATTGTTTAAACTTACTAGCGGTGAGTTGAGGACCGTTGTCACTAACAACTGTTTTCGGAATGCCCTCTATAGAAAAAATTGCTGACAGTGCCGAAATGGTGTCTTCAGTTGTTATGTTTGCCATTGATGTGACATATGGAAACTGAGAGAACGAGTCAACACAAATAAGCCACATAGCATTAAAAATAGGCCCAGCGAAATCTATGTGCACTCGTTCCCACGGTTCAGTTGGTTTCGGCCAACTCTGGTACTCTTTGGCAGGAGCTTGGTTTTCTATTTTGCAAATGGCACAGGCGGATGCTAGCTGTGTAATGTCGGCATCGATGTTATGCCACCAAACGTACTGCCGCGCGAGCTGCTTCATTCGTACTGTACCCCAATGTCCGTCATGTAAAAGTTGTAGTATTTCATTTCTCAGAGAGCTGGGAATTACAACTCGAGGGTAGGCTGATTGCAAACAAACAACGTTGTTATAAATAGTAAAGTTGTTTTTCCTGTTGAAAAATGGTTGTAGCTGTCTATCATCATTAACTAATTTATTTGGCCAGCCATTTTGCATAAAATGACGAACTTTTTTTATGGTGTTATCTCTTTCAGCATGCTTACGAATTACATCAATGTTCAATGGGAAATCCTTGAAAGATATTTCAAAGCACGAATCTTCTTTGTCGAACTGCTCATCGTTTTCCAACGGCAATCGCGACAACGCATCAGCATTTCCATGGTCAGCTGTTTTTCGGTGTTTAATATCAAATTGATAGGCCATGAGAATTATCGCCCAGCGCTGTAAACGGTGTGCTGTCATTGATGGCAAATGCTTTTTTGGGTTAAAAATGCTGACTAGTGGCTTGTGGTCGGTAACGAGTGTAAACTTGTGTCCGTAAAGATATTGGTGGAACCGTTTTACTCCAAATACAATAGCGAGGCCCTCCTTTTCAATTTGGCTGTACCCCTCCTGGTGTTTGTTTAAGGTTTTTGAGGCGAACGCTATAGGCCTTTCTGTCCCGTCAGGGCAAATATGCGAGATCACGGCGCCTATACCATATGGTGATGCATCGGTTGCAAGTGTGATCGGAAACTCTTCTTGAAAATGACAAAGTTGTGTTGCGTTTACTATATGTGTTTTAAGCTGTTCAAACGCTTGCTGTTGCTTTTTCCCCCAACTAAATGGTGTGTTTTTCCGACGTAACATGTTGATCGGAGCAGCGATGTTAGAAAAATTTGGTACAAAATTATGGTAGTAATTAACTTTCCCCATAAATGCCTCTACTTCCTTTATGCTCTTTGGTTGTTTTAAATTTTTAACGGCAGCGACTCCCGACTCATCAGGAAGTATACCACTACCACTAATTTTGCGGCCAAGATAAGTAATACTTTCCTGCAAAAATACACATTTTTCTTCTTTACATTTTATTCCATTGACCTGTAAAAATTGAAGTACTGTCTTAAGTCGTTCTAGATGTTGTTGAACTGTTGGTGCTGAAATAATAATATCATCTAGGTAGTTTCCGACGCCTTCGATGCCCTGTAGCAATTGTTCAATGTATTTTTGAAATATTGCCGGTGCGCTGGCAATACCGTATGGCAGACGCTGGTACTGGAATAACCCAAGCGGTGTATTTATGACCATTAACTTCTTCGAGTCGTCGTCTAGTTCCATTTGAAGGTATGCATCTTTTAAATCGATTTTGGAAAAATATCTTCCATGCCGTATGACATGGAACAGATGTTCTCTTGTTGGCAACGGGTACTGCTCAATATCTATTTGCGCATTAACTGCTAGCTTGAAGTCCCCACACACGCGAATTGAATTATCTGGTTTCTTGGCCAAAACAATGGGTGAAGCCCAGTTACTAAATTTTATGTGTTTAATTATTTTCTGTTCAACGAGGCGATTTATTTCGTTTTTAAACTGCGGCATTTGCGCGAAAGGAATTGTTCTACTACGGTAAAATTTTGGTTGTGCGTTTGGCTTGAGCTGGATTTTAGCCTTAAAATCTTTTATTGTTCCTAGGGCCGGTTGAAACACTTCTTGGAATTGTTTACATATTTGTTTGATTTCATTTTTTTCAATAACATTTAAATTGTTTATTTGTTTTATTTCGAACCCAAAAATTTCAAACAGATCGAACCCAAACAAATTCTGACCTGAATCGGTATTTACTACAACTAGGGTAACATCTTCTTCCCGATTGCCACATTTTACTCTTGTTTTTAAATCCCCCAGTATTGGAATTTCTTTTTTACCAAATCCATATAAAATTCGATTAGTTTTAATTAACGGAGGTTTGTTTAAAAGTTCATATGTTTTAAAATTAAGTATAGAGATAGATGCACCCGAGTCCATTTGAAATTTAATGGTTTTTTTATTTATTTCAACGTCAATAAAACTTTTTGAGTTTACTTTATTTACCTTGCCGGTTATACCAAAAATTGTGTCTATTGCATCAATACTATTTCTTTTCTTAGCTTTAAAATTTTTGTTTCTTTTGCCATCGTAATCTTTTTTAAAATGGCCTCTGCTTGCAGATGGTTGAAAATTTGCGTTGCTATGTGACATACATACATGTGATATATGGCCCTTTCTCCCACATTTAATACAAACTGCATTTCTGAAGCGACACTCTTCCCTTTTATGGTTCTTAAAACATCCTGAACATGACCGAAATTTTTGATTCTTACTGTCACTTTTAACAAATGAATGTTCCTTGCTTACAACGTTAACCTCAATTGTTTTTCCATTCGACATTTCTTTAATGGCGGCTACAGTTTTTGTTGTTGCTTCAAACGAATCTGCAATTAACAATACGTCAGAAAGAGAAGCATTCTGCTTCTGCAAGGCTGCAGTACGTACGGCGTCGTGTGGTGTGTTGACGATGATGTGATCGCGAATCATATCGTCAACGTAGCTGCCAGCGCAAGATTCTGAACTACATACAAACTTACATTTTCTGGCTAACCCTCGTAAATCGGCTACCCACTCTTTATACGACTGCTGGCTTAACATCCGTCTTTTGAAGAATTCATACCGCGCTGCTACGATATGCTGACTAACTGTAAAATGCTCCGTTAATTTTTCAATAAGCTCTGAAAACGTTTGACCTTCAAGACTCGTTGCGCCAAACAGGTTTTTCAGTAGGTCATATAATTCTGACCCACACCACGATAAAAAAAATGATTTCTTCCTCACAGCGTCTGTTACTGAATATGCTGAAAAGTGTTGGTTGAGCTGCTGACAATACGATTCCCAACTTTCAGTTTCTTTTACATACATGTGGAAAGCTGGAACTGTAACCACGGAATGATTATCAATACGGCTTACATCTTGTGTGCTTTTTAAAATGGTTTGCATCCATTCTTGTTGTTTGGCTAGCATTTGCGCTGTAAACTCTTGCTGTTGTCTTAATAGGGCATCAAAACCTTTGAAATCATCCGGCATTTTGTTTTTTTTTTTTTTTTTTTAAATTATTTTCCTCGTCGCCACTGAAGTGTTCGGGATTAAAAGCACGCTTTTCTCTACATTTAACACAAGACTGTTTTAAGCCATTTTATTTTATATAGTTGCTTTTCATACATTCTACATAGTTGCATTATATGGTACTGTACTACAAAACAGTAGTAGAAATTGTACAATAAAAATTAATTCAATTTTCTAAATATACTTCATTTATCATTAATACAAATTCAATACATTTATACAAACAATTTTGATAAAGTACAATTGGCAACAATGAACTCACGCCTCATCATTGTGTTCGTACTTCAACCTCCGCCTCAGCCACAACTTCAGCTAATGCCTCAACTTCAGCCTCAGCTACACATTGTGTTCCAGCCTTAAAGAAATGACATTGTTATAACTTGGCATTAGTTAAATGCAAGATTTTTGTCGGACGGATTAAAAATTTTTCATGATTACAACTTTACTATAACCTTAGGATTAAGTAGGATGAAGTTGGAACATTTTCATAAGTTGCAATATTTTTTTTTATTTTTTTTTTATTTTTCTTTAAAGGAAATATTCGAAAAATATTCCCTTGAATTTGTACATATACTTACATATACATACATACATACATATTTACATATTTACATACATACTTACATACATATGTACATACGTACATACATATGTATGTATGTATGTACGAAATCAGTAAGCGTCCCTTTTGTTAAAACATTCATTCACAAATAACCATCCATATTGTATGTACTTACATAAGTACATACATATGTACTTATGTACATATGTACTTACATATGTAAGTAAGTTAAAACTTCTATCTCAAATTTATGATTAGGTATCCAAGAAAAATTTGAGAATTGAAGTCAAATATGAAAAATAAGACATCACACTTTAAACGTTTGACCTTGTGTTTGCTGGGTATGTGTGTACGAAATAAGAATCTTGAGTATAAAACAAATATTGTAGATTATAAATAAATAAGTAGGTACAATGTCTAAAGGCATGCATTGGCGTGTTTGAACATAAATGGACAGAGTTAGAGACATATACATATATGTATGTATGTACATATGTATGTATGTATGTACATATGTACATACATAAAAAATACAACTTGTATTTTGATCGTGAATTATCAGCTAAACTGGTTTTGGTTTAAATACGAGCGGTTAGTTTTGATAAATATTATTCATTTCTTGCCATTGTAAATAAGTATAATTATGTACTTATGTACATACATATGTAGATACGTACATATATACATATTACTTTCTTTATTTCTTTCTCATTAGAAAAAAACATGTGTAATAGATTTTTGTTGTTGTTAATTTTACTTTGTTAACTCTAAAAACCCTTTAGTATTGTGGAAATCTACCAGCCATTGATACAAACAATAAAAGTGATGTGTTGGAATAGTATGTACATATGTACTTATGTGGTGGTGAAAAGGGTGGCGAATTAAAAACAATATCAAGTTGTTTATTTTTTATTTCATCAAAGTGAAGCATTGTTTTGTGTTAAGAACAACAATTTACATGGAAATAACGTAACTCATCATCTATTTACATATATAAGTATGTATGTAAGTATGTATGTAAGTAAAATACAAATTAATCTCATAAAATCGAAAGCCTGGGGGGTTAATCTCTATTGCAATGCGTAAGAGAAATGGTACCTAATCTGATAATTAGTACCCTTTATTGCGTTTACGCAGTTTCCTTTCGCATCTACTTATTTTATTCACTTTCGCAAATCTGGCATCAGTACACTATGTAATACGAAAGCGTATGTGAAAATCTTTCGTTAAAACAAAATTAGTATCTTGCGCTAACAAAATATCAAACGAATCCAATTAGCTTACGCATCGCAATAGAGAGTAACCCCACTGGTATTTTATTTTTTTTTAATTTGATCCTTAAATCATGATACCAGTATAAGTACATATGTATGTACATACCTACATACATACATATGTACATATTTATGTAGTATACATAAGTATGTATGTATGTACATACATACATATATAAGTACATACATACATATGTTGTATGTATATGTATGTATGTAAGTATTTATCTACATAAATGTACATGGACTTACTTATGTGTGAACAATTTTGGAGTGGGGACGTTATTTGCTTTGATTCATCTTAGAAATGTTTCAAATAACAATATCTAATACATATGTACTTACATACTACGTACATACATATGTACATACATACATACTTACATATCATATGTATGTACATATGTATGTATGTATGCCACTGCTTAAATGCGGTCAAAGGTTACAGTTTCCGTACACTTTAAAAATTGGAAGTTTGAAGAAAAGCGTTTCTCCAATCCTCGAAGCACTATGGCCTTGCGCTCTCTCAGCAATTCGGTTTTTATCTCCTCAATCGTCGCAGAACGCCGTATCTTAAATATTTGTGACAGGAAAAAGTTGCAGGAATGATTACGGTATTCTTTTCTGCGAAAAAATTACGAATGAGCAATATCGTTTCCGGACGTTTTTTTTTCTCGTATTGCTTCTCGCTAGCGGAGCATAACTTCAAAAAAATATATAAATGTTCCTTCCACTCCCGGAGGGAGCATAGGGCTTCTAAAAAGCATATCCGTCTTTACACGGGTTGTTGTTGCAGTTGTTTTCGCTAAGTAGATAATTATTCTGCTGTAGCAGGTCTAGGATAATAGGGCTGCCATTTGTTGCCTAGAAACAACTCCCTCTCTATATTTTGGTGTAGTGGTGAGGAACCTCGCTAATCTCTGATTCCTATCATTTTTTCCTCCAGAAGGTGGTGGCTCTGCCTGACCTTTGTTTGTCATGATGTTATCCTCTTTTCCAGGGAGAGGGGGTGGTCAGGGGCTCATTGGATGGATTTTTAGGAGGGAGTTGAAGCCACTTCATTTCTAAAACTTGAAAAACCATGGAAAAAAATTTTTGTCCTCTACCAAGGAGCGAACCTGGGGTACTCGGTTTTGTAGGCTAGCACTTTAACCATTACACCACACCACCACCTACTTCAAGATAATAGTCCTTATTAACCGTACAACCATGTGGCAAGAACTCACGATGTACTACGCCACGGTAATCGAAGAAAACAGTGAGCACTTGGTGTCCTTTTTTTGGTCTTGGCTCTTCTATTGGGACGATTGGACTTTGGTTTCGATGCCATAACCATATAACCATGATTCGTCACCGGTTAAGCAAATCTTAATCGTCGTTAACATCATTCAACATTTCCTGAGGGATTCTCATGCGACGTTTTTTTTTTTTGTTAAAAATTCGGCAATTTTGAACGAGTTTCGCTGCCACACACTTCATGCACAAAATTTGCGAAAAAATTATATGGCATGAGCCAAACCGATATGCCGACATCCTCTGCAACTTCTCTTATAGTGATTCTCCATAACATTTTCATCGGTTTTTGATGTGATGGAGCTTCCAGGACTAGCGTCGACATTCACGTCTTCTTGGCCTACTTTGAAAAGCTTGTACCACTTGTAAACATTTTCCTGACTCAGAGCTCAATCACCATAAGCCACTGTTAACATTTCAAGTGCTTTTGAGCACGTAATTCCATTTCAAACACAAAATTTTATGCAAATTCTTTGATCCATTTTTTTCCACATCAGAAAACAAGCAAAACACGTCTAACTGTTATGCCTCTCACAAACAAACTAAACAAATAAACTCAACTAAGAACATATGTTCGATACAAGTCTGCCAACATTAGAAAAAATCGCTAATCGAATACACGTAGTCCGAGAAATTTCCAATTCACCTTTTCTATTGATCAGACCTCGTATATTAATAAAAATTCTTGTATGACAAAAATTAAATAAAACTATACAAAATTTTAAATTTGTAAAATAATCGATGTTCGCGTTCTCTAACTGAACGATTCAGACTTGTTCGATCAACGTATGTTTCTATGGCCGATGTCATAATCTGAATGAATTGAAACATTGCTTTTCTCATAAATGCGCCAAGGTGTTCCCCAAACCCCCCAAAAACAAGTTTTCAAATGGAGAATATTATGAATAATTTTTAATACTTGGTATATAGAATCTTTAGTTTCTGACTGCACATATACATACATATATGTACATACTTGTGTCCATGTACATGCATTTTTGAGTCTGTGCGTTCGTAAATGCAAAATCTGCAACATAAAAACTTAGCAGCACCTTTTAAGCCGAAAGTTGTCTTTGTATAGTGCTGACACAAAAATTTGAAGCTTTGTTGCAACTATTCCAACAATTTATTTTATGCTGCAATATGTCTCGACGGACAGGACGGACTTCGAATACAAAATATTTTCCATTGGCACTATTTTGGTGTAATAAGTGTTTTCATGTACATATGTATGTACATATTGAAATTTAATTATACGGGTATGTACGGATTGAAAACGAAAAATTTTTTGAATCCCCATATTTTATAAATTGGTGTTCTGAATTCAGCATGTTTTTCCACATTCGAAGTTTATGTTCGAAAAAAAAAGTCTAAATGTCAACGGCTACAGCTACGCAAAAAACGACAGCGCGCCGCGGCGGTTGGCAAAAAAGTTGCAAAAAAATTAACAAATTAGAAAAGTAAAACAATATACAGAGTAATGAAACAAAGATATTCAAATTTTCCAATTAATTTTCTACGCGAATACAAACAAAATTAATATTCTTAAAGAAACAGAATGAAAATAAAGTTATTCAATACTCTCAAAAAAGACAACGAACGAAAATAAAATTATTTGCTTTTGGTTGATCTGCTTGATTTGATATACCGTTACATTGTACAACTTTTGAACATGAAACATGGTCTTGTTAGTTTAAATTCACATCAACAAATACAAAGACCTTACAAGCTAGCTTTGATTTTAACATTTTTTAAAAGATATTATTAATTTTATTCTCTTCTTCTTCTAGTTGCGTTATTTATCAGCGCGGCTGTTTGCCGGCTATAGGCATATCGACTACGTTGTCTTGGTACCATATGTTGTTAAAACAAAGTATTGCCTGATTATTACATTGCGATTTTACAACTAAATGCAATCGTATTATTATAGTTATTGTTTAAATAGATTTATATATATGAAATTAGTTTTAATTTCCTTCAAAAAATTCATTTTTATTTTTCAATAAGATCAAATGCATTAAGATTTAGTTCAAAAAAGATTGCCATATCTGAGATCTGCCAAAACCAATTGGAAATTTTTGGCAAAGTTTGAAAGAAATTTGTTTGCATTAATATTTCTGTGAGAAATTAAATTTTTTTAATGAAGTTCAATAAAAAACACTTCAAACTAAAAATCAAAATTGTATTTTTCTTAATAATGTTATCATTTATAATAATAAAGTACGATTCGTTTTACTTTCACCCACCCCTTACTACTCTAATTGAAAACGAATAAAAACATGGGGATGTGAATTGCAGAACACCAAAAATGCTAAAGTAATCCACTTTCGAGTGAATTCGGATTCTAGAACATACCCGATAATAAAAATGATATACATAAGTATAATGATATCTAAAATATGAATTAAAAATAATAAAATTGTATACACACATAAGAATTAATACCGGGTTATAAGTGATCGTACTCATAACCTAGAAGGTTTAAAATTGTATTTTATATAGAAATGGGCATATTTGTTAGACGTTCATGTAAAATTCAATAACTTAATTTATTAAGATTTTTTTTCTTTGCATTGTTGAATTTAAAACATTTTAGATTGCATGCTTATCAGCAAAATAAAATTAAATAAATGCATAAATCCAGTGCGGTACGGATCTTAATATAAATAATAAAAACAATAATTCAATATTTATAATTCTACATCTGCCTTTAAAATACAGACTCAATTTCGCCGTATTTTCGAACCCCCTCCTAATTGCCTTCCTCATTGTTTTATTTTTGTTGTTATTTTTGTAATTGTTGTTGGTGAAATATAAAAAAAAATAATTAAAAGCAGAAACATGTAAAAAACAATAACTAAAACAAGAATTTACATTGAAATAAATGCAAAAATACCACATTTTAAATTATAATTCACAAAAGAGAATATAATGAGACATTTTGACTTCTAGATATGAATCGAGAGTAAATTTATTTATAAGCATGTACTATATGTGTATACATACATACATACATATGTACGTTGGTATGTATGTTTCTAATATAAAAATGGTTTTTGCAAATATTACGTGCTACTAAAAGGATTTCTTATTAAACAAATTTAAGGACATACATATGTACATACTTAGTTGTTATCACCAAGCTCTTTTGAACGAAATACATATATTTTTTTATTATTTTTACTTTTATTTCTTTGTAAAACCTAAGACAGAATTTTTAGAAAATTTTTTTAACAGTTTTAGAAATTGTGGTCACTTATCACTGTTGTCAACTTTTACCACCAATTTCGCGTGGAGTTCCATATGTACATACATATGTAAGTATCTACACTGGTTTTACTGAGTTTTCATTTATAACGCGCAGCTTCTACGATCCCAATATTTTTCTACAACTATTCCATAGAATTTTCGCTCATAACGGACACTTTTTAAGTACGAAATATGATTTCTTCGCTTATAACAAAGAAAATTGCCCTTATTATGATTGTCGACGTCGACGTCACACCAAGTCGACATCAATATATTGGCAATTGTGCGATCGTTATCGAGAACTATTAAATATTATTGATAGGATATTACTACTGCTATGGCTTATACTATTACAATTGGCCATCAATATTAGTTAATTATTGCCTACAACGAATTCAGAACTGCTGTCTTTTTTTTACTGTCGACTTGATGTGACGTCGGCGCAAAAATCATAATAAGAGGGAATAAATCGTTGAAATTTTTCAACTACTTAATTTTTAAAGCGTTAATACAGACATATGCCATTATTTGACAAAGCGATCGAAAATAAGTGAAATCTGCAAATACATAGTACATACATATGTATGTATGTATGTATGTATCTACGAGTAGGTATATAAAAAAATTATATAAATACTTACGTATATTGAAAAATAAAAATGGAATGGAATGTTGATTACTTTTATTTCTTGATAGAAGAAAATGCTTACTGCGGTTACAACGAAACTCGTCGAAAATCGATATACATACATACATACTTACATACATACATATGTACATACATACATAATTACATAAAAACAGATAGAAACCCAAGAGTTTCTTTTCTTTCTTATTTTTGATCGCTTTGTCAATTAAGTGCAAATAATTATTTTAACAGATAAATATTTCGTTTATATTTATTTACTTCAAACAGAATTCGTTCGCTATAACCGAAGTTCGTCATAACCGTACTTATACCGCTTTCAAGAAGAATTCTAGAAGCCCATTAGGCAGAATTTTATGTACATATATATGTATATACATACATATGAATTTCTAAAACGTGACATCATAATACATACTATACACACGTAAATGTATGTACATATGGATGTACATATGTATGTATGTATATGTAGTTAACACGTTAACATTGCTATTAGTAGCGCATCGACTTCTTCATAACAAATCTAAATTCAATATACCTATCGTTCGATAGCCCTTTCTCTTAATTATTTTAGATTTATTGAAATTTCTGTCCAGGAGGATAAATTTTTTCACTCAACTCTTAAATCCTGCTCTATGCCGGTATTGTTTCCGATGTCGTAATATACTTAAGTATTTTATAAAAATTATTGTAATTATCAAGTCTCCAATACTTAATATATTTTTTTTTTACATAATCGCAAATATATATTTAATAATTGCTTGTTTTTACTTTTTGCTGGCATGAAAACCACATCTATTGGTTTCAAAAAATTTCAATGTTGTAGAAGAAAACCGATTTGTTGTACCTCGCATGCACTACTCGCCTCCCTTGTTTGTAACAACAAACACTGTACAGTACGTCTATGCTTGTCTTTAAGAATTGTTTTCCGTCCATTTTGTGGCATTGAAAATGTTAAATCAGACTTTTCGCAATATTTCCAACAGTATTAGAGAAATATAAAATTTTTCTGTTGATGGTTCGCTTACTTCATTACTAATATTCCCTCTTATTATGGTTGTCGCGTCGACGTCACATCAAGTCGACAGTAAAAAAAGACAGCAGTTCTGAACTCGTTGCTGGCAATAATTAACTAATATTGGTGGCCAATTGTAATTTTATAAGCCATAGTAGTAGTAATATCCTATCAATAATATTTAATAGTTCTCGATAACGATCGCACAATTGCCAATATATTGATGTCGACTTGATGTAACGTCGACTTCGACAATCATAATAAGGGCTATTATTTTCAAAATTAGCGACAAAATTTAAATCATAAATACAATTTAATGAGTTATCAAAAATAAAATTCAAAAATTTACTTCGAAACTCGTAAATGTAACCATACACACTCGTGCATACATAAATATTAAAAAGATTTTAAATTCTTGAATACATTCTACCCATAACTTACATACTTACATACTTACAAATGTATGTATGTATGTATGTATGTACTTAAACTTTCCAAAAATACAAGCCGGTCTATATTAGAATTTTATTTATAGACATATTTTGGTTTTTCTAATTATTTCATTAAAACTTTCCATATTAAAGAGTGTGAGCATTATTAAATTCATCTATTTTAAATTGTGGGTTTTTGTGATTTACTCTGTGCAGTTATATGTACATACATATATTTATACATACATATGTGCATATGTACATACATACACATAGCCCATAAAGTCTGCGTTCACTCTTAGAAATTTGTATTACTGGTACAAAAACGCAACATAAAATTGTAATTGAAATCAAACTTTTTTCATGAATTTGTTATTTATATCCTTTACTCAAAAACCAAAAACGATAATCCAGACTAGGCTCTTCGGTTTATGTTATAAAAGGATGTAAGTGCAACAACAAGTGAATGAAGCACCCAAAAAGTCTGCGTTCAGTTTGTTTGTTATAACAACACCTTTACTTTTTAAGAAGTTTTTTCTTGTTTCTGGTCGGTTTTATTCTTTGTTATTATAGTTAATACTTTCACAATGTTCATTTGCAAATTTTATTTAAAATTTGTAATAGTTTTAAAAATATGGAAGGCAGAGGTAAAGAAATTAGTGTTTCAGAACGAAAGATAATTATTAAATTGTGAAAAGATGGAAAAAGTTACCGAAAAATTGGTGAAACTATTGTTAGAACATATTCGTCTGTCCAGCGCATAATAAATAATTTCAAATATACCGGAATTTTAACATCTAAGCCGCGGTCTGGAGGACCAAATATATTATCAGCCCGAGAAGAGCGCAAAGTAGTCCATATTGCAAAGGTAAATCCTCGGATTACATCTTCCAATATTGTTGAAAACGTAAATCAAACATTTAAAAATTCTATTTGTGCCGAAACCGTTAGAAAAATATTGCGTAAGGCTGTATATCATGGTAGAGTCACTGGACGAAAACTATACATATCACTACTGAACAGACTAAAGTGCATTGAATTTGTTCACACTTACATAAATAAGCCCCCATAAGTTTGGAAACAGGTAATATTTTCAGACAAAAGCAAGTTCTGTATATTTGGTATAAAAGGCCGTTAAATTGTGTGGCGTAAGTCAGGAACTGCAATTGAGAAACAAAATCTTGTTGGTACTGTCCAACACGCTTGTGGTGAAGTTATGGTGTGGGGATGCATGGCGGCTTCTGGTGTCGGCTAATTGCAGTTTATTGAATCGATAATGGATAAATAGGGATATTTGAACATTTTGAAACACAATTTGCCACAAAGTGCAGAAAAACTTAGTTTACCAACAACGTTTTTGTTCCAACAAGATAACGATCCAAAGCATACAGCGGAAATTGTTAGACTTTGGCTCTTGTATAATGCTCCAAGACAACTTAAAACACCCCCAAATCATCCGATCTCAATCCTATGGAGCACCTTTGTGATCTGTTAGAGAAAATAATTTGCCAATATACAATAACAAATAAAGAAACTTTACGAAGTGCCATGAAGGCGCGATGGGCGAAGATTACAGTTGTTGAAACTGATAAATTAGTAAACTCAATGACAAATAGACTGACTGAAGTCTTAAAACATCGTGGATATCCAACAAAATATTAAATGTAAATTTTCCTAATAATTTTAAAAGACTTTATAATTTTTTTTCACACTGAACGCAGACTTTATGGTTTATATATTTACATGTTGTGCCACTTCTATCCCGTTATCTCAATACTGAAAAGGAATTAACATTTTTATTTTATTGCTTGTCGAACTAAACTATCTAAATAAAATACTTATAAAGAAATTTTGATTTGAATTAAATATTTATGCTGTATAATTATATCACTAATACAACTTCTAAGGGTGAACGCAGACTTTATGGGCTATGTGTATGTATACAAGTAAAATATGTATGTATGTATGTAGTTATGTACATACATATAAACAAACAAATCTATGGAGGCATGTACATACTTACATACATACTTATGTACATACATCCATACATACGTATGTATGTATGTATATTTGTTTGAAAATGTTTAGCGATAAGTTTTATCACGTACAACGCGAAACCGGTGAAAAAAGAAAATAATTCATTATTTATTTTTATTGAATTATTTTTGGTAACAAATCAATTGCTAGAAAATTATGAATGTTCTTAAAAAAAACAAACTGCGCGATAAGGTTAAAAAGTTGGGACAAAAATACATGAATGAAACTTATTGTATCTGAATGTATGTATGTACTTATACAAGTGTGTGTACGAATGTATTGTTTTATTTAATATATAAGTATCTCATAGACAACGTTACCAGAATAAAGATCGAACTAAGATACATATTAATGACAGGAAAAAAACAGCTATTAAATTAGCTTATTCTTTAATTCCGGAGATAAATTTTTGCTGATATTCTTAATGACGTGATTGAAAATTCTACAAAAACTTTTGCTAAAAGAAACGTATTTCATATTTATTTTGTATACATATGAAAAATAACAGAACGCAAACTATTTATGGAAAACTTAAGGGGCATATAAAAATGACAATCTTTAAAGTCGGTTTGACAAGAATTTTTGGAGTTATTTAGGAAAGAAGGCTTCCTATTAATCAATCGACGGCAATACAATTTTCGGTAATTGACGTTTTTTAAATCAAGAGCCGATTATATTTTGATCTCAAAACTTTTCGATTATTTTCTTAGACTTTTAAAAAACTGCTTCGGATGCCGCAATTTTTATCAAAATTGCTAATTGGCTCAAGAAATATTGTTATTGGATAATTTTGAAAACAGTTTTTTTAAGTATTCAGAATTTGTCTCAAATTTAACTTGATAGTAGCAGGAAATTGCAGATATGGTAATTTTAACATCAACTCTAAAAGATTTTAGATTCCATGTTGAACTTCAAAAGCTTCTTTCCACATCTCCGCTAATCTTTGCACCATCAACACAAGTGGAGGGCTTAAAATATCGAGAATAATATGATATACATATCTATTTAATAAAACAGGATAATGTTTTATTTAAACTGATTACTCTAACTTATAGTCTGAATAAAGCTAAAATATAATAAAACAAATTTCGAACAATTCATAAATAAATAAAAGGCAGGTTATTAAAATTTGCGGCAACGCTGCTGATAGAAGACCTCTCACTGCGCACACACTTACATAATAAGTTATTCGCATATTCTGTTTTATACATACATACATATGTACGTAAGTATGTATATTAGATAATAAAATTTGTTATTATTTTGTCTGTTTTCACTTCCAATATGAGTAAAAATAATAAGTGAAATTTCTTTGCTAAAAACATAATGAAAAAATTGTAACAATGCTCTAGGTCCATCTAGCACGTGCATCTCGAAAAATATTTGGCTATTTGTTGACGTATGTACATTGTACATTGGTACTTTCTTCTATAAGCCGAACGATTTTAGGTCTTAAATTGCAGAAAACATATGTATGTACAGTGAGGAGCAGTGGTGAGTACATGTTTGTATCTTCTGCATTTGCAGGCGCATAAAAATAGTAATAATGAAGCGATTTAATTTTTAATTTTTTTGTTTTAGTTATTGTTCAGTTGGTAACCAAAATATTATTAAAACAAAACAAAAAACTTCATATTCAAATAAAAAACAAAATAAAATTAAAATAACTCGTATGTACTCAATTTTGCACTTTCAGACAACATTTGAAATATGTTATATTTTTAGTACTTGGTCCATAGCCCTTTATTTTTTAATACACTATTTATGCGGTTGGGAATACTTTTAACACATTTTTGGACAATTTCATTTGGAATGTGTTGCCACTTCAGGCGCACAACTTGCCACAACTCGATTAAGTTAGATGGAGCTATTCGAAATTGTCACAACCGTCTTTTCACAATTTACAACGATTTCTCAATTGGATTGTGATGGGGACTTTGCGAAGGCTACTACATCTATTGAAAATGTTGCACAGTCTGTCATTCCTTAAATATTTTTGAGATTTGTTTCGGGTGTCCATACTGTTGAAGCACAACTTATTCATCATAATATGCGGTGATATGCACAAAATCGGGAAGGTGGGTCTGTATTATGTTCAAATGGTCTTCCTTTCTCATGATGCTATCAATTTTCTGCAATGGATCAACATGCCACCGCGTGAAACAATCCCACACCATGATATTGCATCCGCCGTGCTTGACTGTTTGTTGAATAGGGTGTCGTTGAATGGTCTTGTGCTGTCGGCGACAGAAATACTGTTTACCATCGGACTGATATCGGTTGAATTCGGACTCATCTGACCATATCACTTGCTTCTAGTCATCAGCAATACGATCTTTGTGTTGCCTGACGAATTTTAGTTGTACCGAAACATTTCTATGTGACATTGCAGACGTAGATTTGTTCACAGCTGAGAGGTATCCATTGTTGTGCAGCGCTCTTCTTGCTGTCCATCGGGTAACATTTTTATTTATTGCTATGGAAGCTTCCTTTGGGGTTAAAGGTGTGCGTCCCATCAGCTAATAGCTTTCGGCGACGTCCAGCCTGCCCTTGCGGAGCTACATTTCGTCGTTTTAGCATTCTAATAAGGATTGATCGGCTTAAATTAAGTCTTTTAGCTATCATACGTGTTAAAGAGCCATCCTCTGTCATATTTATAATCGAATTTTCCACGGTACGCGATAGTTTTTTTATTTCTTTAACAAAATTATTAACTTTTCGTTTTAAATTAAAAAACGGCACTTTTTGGTATAGAAAGTTATTCAATTACAATTTAAAACTAAGGTTTATATTAACACAAATCAAGATTACAGCAACTAAATCGAAAACCGAATTTAAAATAAAGGTAAATTTGAAATTTTTCTACTAATTTGGTTGAGAACAAGTAGGAGCAAAACTGAGTACATACGAGTTATTTGGTTATTATTAAATTTTCTCTTATTCCTTATTGTTTTTTGATTTGATTTAAAAGCAGTTTTGTTAAGAATTAAATGAGAAAGAACACAAAAAAGAAATTTTGAAATCGCTTCATTATTACTAATTTTATGCACCTGACAATGGAAGAAATACAAACTTGTACTCATCACTGCTCCTCACTGTATGTACAATTTATTAATGTATGCACATAGAGAATTATATTTTAGAATAAAATCGTAGTAATCTGTCTATTCCATAAAAAAAAAAAAAAAAAAAAAAAAAAAAAATTATAAAAAATAATAATATTTCAAAACCTCAGTTCGGTCAGCGACCAAAAATTTGACAACTGAAATATAGTAGTCCCATATACAATAAATATTTGATATACAAAATATGTACCAACGTTCAACTGGAACCAGCTTTTTAAGGCCGAAATCGAACAAAAAGGACATAATGTTGTTTAAAAAAGTTCGATTTTTGTCTTGTGTAAAATAAGTATCTTGTAAATATGTATTTTATAACTCACTTTCAGAAAAAGATTATTACTTAAATTTTCCTTTATGCAGTCTTTTGGTCTAATCAACAATTAGTTATAAAATATTAATGTTTTGAAAGTGTCAGCTATAATTAAGAGAAAAAGGTTCTAATTATATTTATTAAAATTATTATGTTTGTGAAGATAAAGATAAATTGAACTAGTACAGACAAAAACCACATTTTTAGCAATGCCAATTTCGCAGTTAACAGAAATTGCAAATTGGACTAAGTTTTTATTTAGAAGGCGAAATATACAAACTACGGCAAGGATCAAAAAAGCTTTATATATATGGAAATATGTCCCAGGAGTTTTTTAATTAAACTGTGACAATCCGGAAGGCTAAATACATATTAGAGCAACAATATATGTAGTTCGTTAAAAAAATTAATAAATAACCACTAAACTTCTTCAGAAACTAAAAAAGGAAAAAATATTTATAAATCGCATTATTATATAGATTATTTTAGATATCCCACTATTATATTACTTTAAAGTACTCCTTGGACCACTATCTCTACATAGTGTATAGTACAAGAACCTTTCCATTTTTCCACTATGGCCACTAATCTTCTTTAGAAATCCAAAAAACTATTTTTTTTTCAAATCGCATTTATTAAGCTTCCAAGACTATTTTAGATATCCCATAATTATATTTCATTTAAGCACTCCCTGGACTACAATATCTATACAGTAGGTAGTACCAGCCTCTCTCCATTTAGTATTGTTGTTCTAACATGATTTTAGCATTCCGCATTGTTACAGTTTTATTAAGAAACTCCTGAAGCATATATCCTGCTATATATTTTTTTGATCCTTGTCGTAGTTCCCATATATCGCTTTCTAAATGAACATAGGCCAATTTGGGATTTCTGTTAACTAGTTAATAGAGCTCTGTTAACTGAGAAATTGGCATTGTTAAGCAATATGGTTTTTGTCTGTACTAATTAAGTTTTTCTTCACACACATATAATTATTACTCGGGGTATTCTTCCAAATTATTATTTAAAAAATTGTCATACTATGTTGTGAAATGCAGGCATACATAATACAAATATTAAATAATTTTAGATTATAATTGCGTTTATTTGTACTTTTCTTTAAAATCATACAGAAAATTTTCTCTAGATTTTAAAAATTTTTGTATAAAAAGGCTTCTAGTAGTAAATTTCCCATTTTTATTCTGCGGCAACATTTTTTGTATATGATCTCAAAACGATAATTATTATTATTTATCAAATTCGTTATTCGAGATATTCTCCAAAATAACCATTTTAATATTCTATTGTTTGTTGTTGGCGTGAAAAGAAAAAAACAAAAAGACGCTAGTCAATTATAATTGTTTTTTGTGTTTTTGTTGATTACAAATAGAAAAATATGATTGAGTTCTGTTTGAATTCTCATATAGTGTTTGTAGTCTGTGGCATAAGTATACGAGCTTTGAATGCTTTCAATCATGATTTGGCTAAAAGGTAACATCTGCGTCAACTCTGCTTATTAATCAGTTGCAAACATTGAGCCTGCGAAAGCGATACTAAACGTTAATAATCATAATACTATGATACAAAAGTGAAGAAAAAATATGGGCCTGGTTATTTTTATCATATACAAATATTCCTTTTGCAATGAAGTTCGATAGCATTTTAAAATTTTTATTATTCATGACCGATATATGTAATTAATTTAATTAAAATTGAAAAACAATACATTTATTTTTGAATATGTTTACTTAATATTGAAATTTATTATTTTATGATCATATACAATGTAGAATTCTCATATTGTATTTCATTCGTTTGGCATAAATATACGAGGTTGAATGTTTTCAAACTGCTTAAAGTTCACTGACGATTTGGTTTAGCAATCAATGAAATGTCGGCATCTAAAGCCGCAACAAACAATACATTTTTTAATATTTAAGAAAAACAAATATTCAAATAAAAAAAGTAAAAAATGTCTGCATATACTATATGTACATATATGTATGTAGAGTGGTACATACATATATTTTCATAACAATTTAATAACAGGCAACGCACCTCATTATCAATAACAAAAATACAAATGATGTACATACATATATGTATATACATACATATGTATAATAGACAAGGCAACAACATTCATTTAAATAGAATAAAAATATTTTTGAATGGACTATTTTTACAGATAAAAAATAACAATATATTTATTTATGTATTTGTGTCTAACAAGAAGAAAAATATATATGTACATACATACATATTTATGTATGTATATACATACTTATATACGTATATATGTTTAAATGTATAAAAAATACAATAATAAATAAATGAATATAAACTACATTTGCTAGTTAACTGTAGCTTAAACTTAAAATATGGTTTTCCAGATATGGATTATCAAACCAATATTCTAAGTTTAACTACGCAATACTTCAGTTAAACTCTAGTTAGAGCTGTTAAATAAAAAATAAAAGTTGGAAGAAAAATGAAATAAATGATTATAATGTTTCTTTGGATAAATTTTTTTTTATATGAAGAAAAATTTAAGCATTTACACATTTTTTTAATAAATTTGATAATTGTCCAATGTCTCTTGACAGGAGCAGTATTGCCCTTTCAATTAAGAGATGGGAAACTCAAAAATACACGGTCTTATTGACCCACCCTCATACCATATTTACATAAAACATATTGAAAAATATATCTTTGCTCAACACAAAGTATGGCAATGCTAGAAATCTGTTACTGAAATACCAAATCAGCGTACGTTTATTTTTAATTTCTTGGTCAAGTTAAACTAATTTTTGACAAGAAGTAAAAACTAATTCTTATTAGTTATCTTAAATCCTATAAATGGCAGTTTTCAAAAAAAAAAAACTTATCAGCGTTGCCAGACTTATCACTAACTTCATTGATATATTTATATACATACATATTGTATATGTACATATATAAATACACTTAGGAATTGGAACAAGAAAAGAGAACATCATGCAATAACAAGCCCAGGTTTAAATTATTACAAATGACCAGAAAGTCATGGAATTTTGAGCGGTAACGCAATTCTAAACTCTATTTCTAAGCTCTGAAAAATATCTTAGAGATGAACACAAAACAAAAAAACTGTCGCATGGGAATCGCTAAGGAAATATTGAATGACGATCCAGATTTTCTTAAAAGGGCCATAACTGGTAAAGAATCATGGGTATATGGTTGTGTCATCCAAACCAAAGACCAATCGTCCCAATGGAAGAGCCAAGACAGAAAATCGCCGAACAAGCAAAAAACGTCAAACTGTATCTCACAAAGAAACTAAACTAAACACAAAAAAACTCAACTAAAAACATATATTTAAGACAATTGTACCAACATATAAAAATAGATAATCGAATGCACATATCTCGAGAAATTTTAAAGTTCACCTTTTCTTTTGAAAAGACCACGTATAAATACATGCTCTAGTTACCTGCTCTTCTCTGTGAACATCACGTTCTATATCGAGAGCAAATCTATTTGTAAGAAAATTCGTTCTTTATTAAATACTTCATATGTGAAATAAAGTGTCAGCACAAGACTTTCCTTCTTTTTTCAACAATGGAAGACTAAAATTTTTTGTAAAATTTTTTTACAATAATTTCTGAATGGAGCCATTATGTTGATCACATATTTACATACATGTATCTTTCTTTCATAAATATAAACGAAGTTTTCTGGTGATGGGGGGCGATTGTATTGGGAGCGAGTATCCGAAGATATTACACACAAGCTTTGTAATGCTTCCTATATATAATAAAATTATTCAAATATATTAAATAATTTTTTTCAAGCATTACATTGGCTGGCGTTTATCGGTTCTTCAGTAGGAAAATTAAAAAAAAATTATTTATTATTTTCAATATCTACTTAATATTGAAATTTATTATTTCGGGATATTCTCCCTAAATAATTGTTAAAACAATTAGAGTTTTTGCAAAATTTAGTGTTTGTTGTGGCTTTAGCTGTTCATATGCCGATATTTGTCATAGACGATTTGGTTTAGCGACCAATGAAATGTCCGCATATGAACAGCTAAAGCCACAACAAACAATGAATTGATTATTTTTGTTACAAAATTCCTAAGGAATTTATTTATTTGTTATGGGTTGTAAGATACCATTTAAACACATACATTTTTGGGATCATAAAAATTATTCTTTGAATTTTGTATATCTATAAAATTATGGCGATTTCTTAAAAAAAATAGTTGCTTGATGTTAAACGAATCTATATTTACATTCTATAATCTATAATTTTAACATTCTTTCAATTTTAATCAAGTGGTTGCAAAGACATTTTTACATCACTGGGCATTTATAATAATAAAGAAAACTTTTGACTTTCATCAGATGACGAGTATGTTTGTTATGAAATAATTAAGGTCTATCTTATATCTTATAAAAACTCGCGACGTGAAATTTATATTACACTAATTGTCAGCAAACATTTAGAAACAATAAAGATTTTAGTTTTAAATAAACAATTGATTTAAACAGCTGACATTAAATACAGATGCAAATTATTTCGCTAATTGATAAATTCAAATTGTGTTCTGAAACCGGTTGTATTGTTTTTCATGAGATATTAAAAAAAATCCATTGTACTAAAAATAATTATCAGTTAAAGCAAAATTGTGATAATAATAGCTTAATTCACACTCTTGTGCAAATGGTCTTTCATCGTTTTCAAAATGCTATAATACGCTAACAAAATATACAAATTTGTATGCGATACACCTTTGCAAATATCCAACACTTAAAAACAATTATACTCATGTGCAACACTTCATTATAAAATGAGTTTAAAAGAAGCGCATAAAAAATGTTCATGGTTTGCAACGGGCATTGTAAACTAAAAAAGCCTGTTACAATTGGTGACAAATATTAACAATCGCACAATCGCGAATTCCTAAATATCAATTCATATCGTTGATTTCCACTACCTGTGTAAATATGCAACACTTAAAACCAATTATACTCGTATGCAACACTTGATTGCAAAATGGTAGTTTAAAAGAAGCGCATAAAAATTTTAATGGTTTGCAACGGGCATTGCAAACTAAAAAAGCCTATCACAAGCCTGCCCTTCGTTAATATGCAACACTTAATATCAATCGTTTATATTTTCTATGCATACGCAACACTTGATTACAAAAGTTAAAAAGGAACAAAATTTTGCAAATCAAAAAATTTTGATATAAAAAGCCATATACATACATACTTATGTAGTACATTTATACTCGTACATATAAGTACATATATTTCCACTGTTTTGCAGCAGAAAACTTCACCATATAAAAACAAATTTGCACATCTCAAATGCACTTCGATATGTATGTAAATACATATGTACATACTTATGTATACTTGCTACACCTTTGTAAATATGCAAGACTTAAAACTAATAGTTTAATTTGCAAACTAGCGACTGAAAAATTAATTTAAGAACAAAATGTAGCAGGTATTGCAACCAAAAAATTACGTCATAATTGATGATAAATATTTTCAATCCCACAAATCTCAAATGTCCAATATTGTGAATAGAGCTGATGTATGTATCTTAATGCGTAATTACCTTTATCTGTTAAAACTTTTTTTTACTTCGCTTACTTTCCTCTTCTGCTACTGTAGATTTTGTTTGCAAAAGTTTATGTACATACATAGATAGACATAACAACAATAACAGCAATATTGCAACAATAGATAGAAAAATAAACAACAACGCATTTGGCACGTGATAATTATATCTCTGGCATATTTGTAAAATTTTAATTTGTTTGGACGTTTGTATTTTTTTTTTTTTTTTCAAAATATGACTACGCACAAAAAGAATAAAACGCAAAGAATAAATTATATGTATAAATGTTCATAATAATTTGGAAAGGTTTATAAATGATTTAAGAAACAAATTTTATATTATAACCTGTTATATAAATAAATTATTCACTCAATTCACAAGCCCCATTGAATCGTGCGTGTAAAATTTACTGAAATACTTCTTTCGAATATAAATTGTCAACGGCCAGTTTTAGTATACATATTTTATTGATAAACGTTAAAAAATAAAAATTAATTACAAAATATTTTTCACAAAATTAATTTGAAAATAAAACTAGGATTTTTAAATAGATATGATAGCAATAAATGCTATAGTTGTAAAAATAAGAATAGTAACCCTCGTATTTTGTCTGCATGTTTGTTTCTTGTTTAGACATACTACTTGTGTTCTCATTTTTGCTCACAATCGTACTATTGATCTATAGAACAATTTCATCGTTGCTATTCTTACGATGTGTTAATTTTAATTAATGAAAAGCAATTGTCTACAATTTTATAGTATAAGTATAAAAAATACTCACTTATTGCTAACTGAAAAATATACATATAGAAAATTGTGAATAGAAAAGGAAGGTGAAAGAAGGAAGGCAGACAGAAGTACATATAAAATTATTCTAATACTACATAGTATGATTATAATAAATTTGATTGATATGAACAAATTTAGGAATATATGTATGTATGTAAGTATATTAATACATTTGCAAATGTATACATAGATAAAACCAAAAAAATTTACATTATGTAAAAGAAAGCAGATACCAGCTGTTTGATGCATGTACGAGTACATAATGGTACATTTGTATGTTCGTAATTACTTTGTAATGGGGGGGCAAATTTGATATTTTAATGTGGACAAAAATTGTAAATTCTTTTCAATTTCAAGCTCGATATAAATAAGTAAATTGAACATACTTACATATGTACATATGTATACTTTTTTAATATGACATGGTTGTTTTTTTATTAAGATTCGTTTTTATATTAAAACCAACTACAGTGGAGTTCTTCGGCCGTGACGAACAGTTTTATGTTTAAATATTCTTTGAAAAGAGTAAAAATTTATTTTTTTGAGTACAGTTTTAAGTTTGTGGATTTTTTATTATCAAAATGCGCTAGGACATGAAGTAAAAAATATCTCTTAAAACTTTTGAGTTCTAGGAATTACGGAAAATAAAAATTTCTTTTATTTTATTTTATTTAAATGTAAAAGAAATTGTTGTCCAATACAATTTTTATTGAACTTAAATAAATAGTTCCATAGTTTTAGGAAAATTTTAACTACTATGTAGAAATTGTTTACCTACGCTCATGAGATTTTTTTGGGGGAAAGTTCAATATATAACTCATTCCAAGACATGGTCATATCTCAAAAGCACATAATTTGCAAAATTGTTTATATGTATAAAAAACAAAACTACATTTGATACTAAACCGAAATTATCAATCAGAAAGTTCTAATCTATGTATATGACCTTTAAATAAAGCTTTCCTTTGATGCAACATAATCATATCTCAAAAACTCAAAACTTTTAAGTTACTTAGGAAAATGTGTTCCGAAATAAAAATAAAACGCCTCTAACGTTGTAAAAACTTTAATCGCATTTTTACATGTTAGAATCTTTGCTAGGAGTACAGATAAAGGGGATACCAATACTTCTCAGGCTGAAGTGCGTACTAAACTTAAGTAAAGAAAAACAATAACTAAAAAAGTGCTTTCGTTTAACCTTAAATAGTTATTTTCGCCAGTTACAGACTATAAACTGTTGTAAACAAAATTACTACTACTCCCCACACACAAATGCATCATTTAACAATCAACCTACACATTTTTCATTTCATAGATACAATATATGTATATGCATATATTTGTTACAATGCTTTTTGTAATTTTTGATCTGTACTTTTTTATTGTTAAAATACTACATGCTTCAAATTAGTTTTAAACAATAAATAATCACTGGATTTGAAAGTGCGGCGAGGGAGCGCAGAGGTTGTTTAGATTTTAAAACAATTGTTTATAGATTTGAAATGTGCATTTTTTACATTTATATAATTTTTTAACTTTTCCACCAAATACTTAATTTGAATTTGTTCGAAGCAATAAAATAATAAAATGAGTTCGATGCAATGCAAAGAATTAGAATTAATTTCATTTGTTAAAAACTAGGAAATGAATACTATTAGAAAAAAAATATATTTTATATTTTGTTACACATCCACACACATACACACGCACGCGCGCTCTCTCGCATACACATACATTTGCATGAGAGAACAATAATAAATTTACATTTTTAAACAAACTTAAGTTTGTTTTCCTTTCAATTACAAATGCATTAATTAATATTTTTAATTAATAAACACATACCATTAAAGAAATGAGTCATGAAAAAATTTAAGCAAACGATTAGAAAAAATTATTTGCAGTCAAATAACTCAAAACTAAAAGGGAATTTATTACTGAAATATTTAAGTATTCGAACTAGTGTTATAAAATTTTTTGAATTATTATACAGGCCGATTCTGAAATCACGAAGATATCTAACTACGAACCATCACTTAGAGATTTTATGGTCTTTTGCAAAATATCCGATTTAAAACTTTTTGGTATTTATATTTTTTAGAAATCACGAGTAAATAGCTGATTTGTTTTAAATTATGAATTTACATACATAGCAAATGCATATTTGCTATAATTCTCAGTGATAAATTCAAAACTTCAAATGTAAAGCAATCTTAAATTTTTCCAAAGAGGAAACAATTTAATAATCAGTCGAACACTCGTTTTAACATTCCGACTAATGGAAAAAACGTTGGCTTGCTGCACGTCTATGTTGTTTTCTATAAAAAATGTGCAGTAGTGTAAAATAGAACATGTTGCTTTCTAAATATGATCGAGGAAAAACCTTGTAAATGTGGAACTTGTTTTGCAATCAACTTTGTTTAAGAGTAAGACTCCACGTTTTTGTCAACTGTCTTAACTACTTTATTTATACATTTAATTTTTGTTTTTTTAGTTTTATTATCGTTACATATTTATTTTTGTGTAAAAATCTTATAAAATATTAATAAAGTTAAGGAATTATTTCAAATATAGTCCCCATCTAATGAGGACGAGCTTATTTTATTATGATCAGTAACGTTCACATCTCTTTGCAATAATATAATTATATGTTGTAAATTGCTTGAACATTGTAAATAAATATGTATTACCAAAGAACACACAATTAATTATTAATCTTAAATTTGCCGAAACCTTAAAAAAATTTCAAATTGTGTAATCAAATTTGTTCAAAGGTTTCTTTAAAAAAATTACTTTCTATTGATTTGTTTAAATTTTTTCAATTTGTTTATGTACTGTACATATGTATGTATGTAAAAAGACGTATGAAGATGTATGAAGAAGTCGCCCAAAGAGGTGTCGAAATATTGAAATAAAATAAACTTGTTTTTTATAAAAAGACCTAAAGCTCGTTAATAAAATAAAAGATATATTAAAAAGGTCGAAAATTGATTAGAAATTTGTTACAAATCTATGAATTTTTCCAATGTGGCTAGCTGGGTCATGAACTTTATATACATATGTATGTATGTATATGTAACATAATTTTATTTTAAATTACCGCATGTTGTAAGATTACAATTGATACAATTGACAAAATTCGGGGAAAAAAACAAAATTATAAACTTTGTTTAATGTATGATTGGAAAGTTCTAAAATATAATTTAAAATTTGTAGAGTTAAATCGTAAACAAATAATATTTATTTACTTTATGTGTGCTTTTAACCGATTATTCCCTACACCCACCTTTGGTCAAAAGGAATTAAACGAAAATTTTACTAGTTTCATTAACTAACAGTTTGAACTTTCAAATCAAAATTTAATATCATTATTGTAATATTTTTTGCAAAAAATTCGTATTAATTAAATTTTTATATCTGTGTATAGAAATTAAACTAACATATTTATTTGGAAAATAAAAACACAAATTCGCTCTCAATTCAAAACACTCTCTCATCTGCAATTCGTTGAGTTTATGTTAATATTATTGGTTTCCTGTATTTAGGGCTTAAAAAAAAACACACACACACATAAATACCGAGTTCGCTAAATTATTTTCAGCTCTATTTTCATTAATACAACAAATCACTACTCAGTCGCTCTATAACTCAATTCACTTACGAGTAGCTGACTGAGCTCTCCTCCATCCCAACCACCCATCTATCCCCTTTCACCTTCTTCTTTCAAATACAGTGCAATGTCATTTATTGCTGATGTGAATATTTCAGAGATTGTTTCTTCTTGGCAACAACTAAAACACTTTTTATTACTTTTTTTTAATAAAAATAATAATGTTGATAAGATGAAAAGTGTTGGGAAATAAAAAAATTAATAAAATGCACATAAATAACGGAATAGAAAATTGAAATCTTCAACAATTCAGAACCTTCTTGTAATATGTATTGTATTGACTACTGTATTTGGATTTTATCTAGTGATCACAGTGGTTTAGCACAATTTTATCTTGGAAATAATTCTGTGTCTCGCAAATCATTCAAGTAATTTCACTGAAATAACACACGGATAAAGCTCCTCATGTGTTTTGAACTGGCGTGAAGACCAAAAATTAAAATAAGTCGCCAAAAATTAAAATAAGATAAAATTGTGTTTGGACCGAAGATGGATAATGTGATACATATTAAAAGGAAAGTAGATATCTGCCGATTATGAGTTCATATTTATTTTATGAACGTATTTCATGTAATACTGTTAAAATCAGCCAACACGTACGTTACGGTGTTTTTTAGGCGATAAATGAATAAGTTTTTCCTCCTAAGCGATGTTTGTTTGCAAACAAAACGCGAAATCTATAAAAATTAATTTTCTTTAAAGCCAAGTAGTACAGAACTTTCAAATTAATTAAAAACCAATAGTTTAAAATGTTTGTTTCTAATTAAGCGATTTTTATATTTAGTTTTCAAATGTATAAAAAATCTTTATATATGTGGAATATAATTTTTAATTTCGTAGATTTTTTTAAGTTTTCATAATTTAGTAAATAATGAATAATTTTTGTTAAAAAAATTGTTACATAATGAGTTCATGAAATCCAATTTTTTTTATTTTAATCATTTGGTTTCATTTTCCCCAAAGAATATCCTTTTTTGCACTTTTAGGAATTTGTTTTAAAAAATAACTTCCATGCAAAAATCGTTAAAAACTACAATTACATAGAAAACAACAGTTTGTTGTTTGTATTATCAATATTGTTGGGAAGAAGGGAAGGTATTTTATAAACAACACTGCGAACTAAAGTTTCTTGCAGTACGTGCATCCTTTCATCTGTTCAAGGGACTCTTTGTTTCCATCAACGACTGTATTTCCATTTTCTCTTTCTCTTCGTTTTTAATTTTTATTTTTTATATGTATTTTATGCATTTCTTTTTTATCAATGTATGTTTGCATTATTCTGCTGTTGAGTGAGTAGTCAGTCGTAGTTGGTTGGGTAGGCCTACTTTATTGAATTTATGACTTCATGTCGGTTGCCATGCAGCGCTCCTCAGTAGGATACAAAGTTTTCCTTCGTATCGTTTTGAGATATTTGCTAAATATGTTGAATGTGCGCTTAACTTGTGTATACTATATGTTTTGTTTTTCTTTTTTCATCTTCTTGTTGAATGTTTGTATATATTTTTAATAAGTTCATTCTGCCTTTTATACAGAAATTTGAGTTTTTTTTAACTGCTGCACTATAGCGCGAACGAAGTTTATCTTAGAAGATATTATAATGTATGTCCATATAGTTACAAGTATACTATATTCACAGTACTAAAGTTGAAAATGTATAAGAAATTTTTCAATAGAAAATCAAACAGTATTACTGCATTTTGATTTTAAATTTTGTCAGATTTGTTTTCTTAGCTGTTACTATACTTTAAGGCATTCAAACGGTTGATTGCTATCCGATTAACCGTTAGATTAATTTTAAATTGTCTATTTTAGGTTAAATATTAAATCGGTTAATTTCGGTCGCTTAACCGATTAAACGAAATTTTATATACTTATGTATTTTTATATTTATTTTTTTTATGTATTCAATTATTTGTTTTATCACATGTACGTAAGTTCTGCAAGCCATTTAATAGATCAAAAGAGAAACGGCAAAAATTATTAAAATTATACATGATGTAAAAATAAGTAGTTGTTCAAAATGGTAGACAATTTCCTTTGTACGAGTATATGTACATATATGTAAATAAAAGCGTGAAATTTTTTCTGGCCGATTTCGATACAGATAAGTAAAAAAACCCTTACATCCTTTAGACGTGTCTATAAAAGAGATTAGTAAGTAAGTAAGTAAATAATTCTGCCACTATAATTGAACTTGAGAATTATTAAATTTTATGAAGGCCAATCAATGACACTTAAATTTAGATTGATTTTCCGTCATCTCATGTCAAATTTGGCTTGTAAACAGACCGGTTTCGGTTATGTGTCTTTTTTAATGTGTTTTTCTCACTCCCAATAATATTCTTGCAAATGACTTGCCAGGCGAATTTAAGTTTCAAATGCACTTATTTTATTCCTAAATTCAGGAATACATATTTCCTTTCTAGTAATTTTTTTTAAATACAGTATAAAATCAAGCTAAAGAAGTTGGAAATAATTTTTTTTTAATATTTTGTGCAGAATATCATTAGAATGAGTCTGATGATGACGTGACAAAGGAAGAAATTATACACACTAATGAAAACATAATTGGCCGAAACTATTAGACGAAATCAAAACAGAACTCTTTGTGCCATAATATAAGATTTTATATGTATGTCTAGAGGAAATCAGAAAAATGAATTGGATATTCTTTATTATGGATCTGTTTCATTGTCTCTCGCATTTTCACAAACATATTTTGTTTCGTTCAAAGTGGTTTTCGCGAAAGCGGATTTTCTTTCAAGCGAACTGAAGAAGTACTTCAATTTTAATGAAAAAAAAAAAAAAAAAAATAATAATAATAATAATAATAATGGTTAAGAATATTTGATTTAAATTAAGCGACTTGTTAAATTAAACATAGTGCGAATTCCGTAGTGTTCTACTAAAGGTGCACCTCTCTAAAATTCATAAAATCTTCCTATTTGTATGAACGGCGTATATTGTGCGTTCATCGCCATTGCAATGGGGGATTTATAAAAGAAAAAACTTAAATTCAAACAACAAACATACTTATTTTACGAGTGAAAAATGCAGACCGAAAGTCTTTTTTAAGTTGTAAATTATTTTCTTCTTTTACAAATTTTATACGTATGTATTTGTAGACGGCCGCTGTACGAATAGCGTAACAACGTCAACGTAAACATTCACAGCGACAGAAACGGGCGAACTTAAGAACGTTTGTGTACAAGTGAGCCAGTATATTCATCCATCCATCTAACCAGCCATCCATTCATACATCTATTTATCCATCCGTTTGTCTACTCTGAGAGTATGAGTATTTTGTTTCTGAATGAATGCATGTATTTCTGTGAATATATTTGCATGCGTATGTTTATAAGCATGTACTTATGTATGTATGTATTAGGATTTGTTTGATACTGTACAGTGCATTCCAGCTAGGGAAGGACTTCGTATTGTTAGTGATGTTTGTAACATTTTTCAGCAAACAACTTTAATGAACAAATCAAGTTAAAAGTTGGAAGTTGATCTGTTGAAAATGTTCAGAATCGTTCCATATAAAACAATCTGACATTTATACGTGACCTGTATTTCAAATTCAACAACATTCGACAACATTCTCAATAATATCCTGCAATATAGATCAAAACTTCTCTTTTCTTATATAAGTATAACGAAAAATTTATTGACTAAAATGTGCCAACATTTAGCAAAAACTTGAGAAAGTTATATAACAAAAATAAGAAAATAAAAAATTATTAGATTATATTAATTAAATTTATTTTTTCAAGATGTTATCCATAATATTTATTTAAAAAATGTATTGTTCGTTGGTAGCTTAGTTGAATATGTGCTTGCATTCCATTAAAAAAAGCAAATTAAAATAAATTTTGATTCTAGTAATAAAAATTGATTTTAAGAAGTAATTTACTTGCAAACAGTTCTTAAAAGTTTTAAACAGTTGTATTAAATTTGAGATCATACATTTTCTTAACATTGAAAATCGTTTTCAAAAATTCCATAAAGAATATTTGAACTTTAAACTATTTTAATTCAAATATTTAATTTCATACATTTATGTAGAATTCCCCGATGGGACATTAAACAGTGGGCTTGCCAGTTCAATTCCGGTTTATGTTATAAAGTACTAAGATTTTTATTTTCTCGTACAAGTGGACTTAAAAAATTGTTAAAACTATCCATTCTAGCTCTAATGAAAAATTAAGAAAATTCATATAATTGAATTTTAGGGAATGTAATGAAATTTGAATAAAAGTTGTAACAAAAAATTAAGAAAATCATTTTTTTAATTTCAAGAATTGTTAAAAAATTGTGATAAGACTTCCAACAATTATTAAAGTTGTGTTTTAATAAAAAAATTTTATATAGAAAAATGTCATCTATTTTCGTAAATTGCTCCATGAATTCAATAAAATTTTTATTAAATTTAAGTAAAGTTTTCTAGAAAATTAAGACTATGTTTGTTTTACTAACAACGAGGGAATTTTAATGAATATCAGTAAAAAAAACAGCTTTGGCGACCTACGGCAACCATTTCGAACTTAAATTGAGTAAATTTTCCTATACTGACCTTCGTAGACTAGTAGGTAGTGTACTAGACTCGTAGTACGAAGGTCCCGGGTTCGAATCCTGCCGCAGGACTCTGGCAGTTGTGTTTGATAATTAAAGGGAGCGCAGAAAAGCCTTCACTGGCTTAAGTGTATGTCGTATGACATGGGCTATCACACCCCTCCAATCAACCTAGCCTAACCTAAAATACTCGTATTTAGGTTTTTTTGAATGTACATATGATTAAAAAATCAAGTTACAGATACCAAATTTTAAAATGTAAAACTTTAGAAATTATTCGCTATAGTACCTGTTGGGTATCATGTGGTCGTTCACTACTGTCTGCTTAATTTCTTTTGAACCTTTCCGGCGTTGCCAGAAAGGTTTTTTCTGTCCTACGTACAAGAATTATGTTTAAAACAATCAAAATCTATCAAAACCTACCATTTTCTCTTTTTATAATAACTTTTTTTTATTGTTAAACAGTTTTTTATTGCTTCTAGCAATCAAATCAACAATAATATCAATAAAAATCAAAATTTTACTAAAAATGCTGAGAGTAAAAATATTGCAAAAGATCTTAATATTACCAAAGATCTTAATATTACCAAATTTGATATAAACAAATTTAAATTTGATGGTTTTTTAATCAATGTTATAATTTTCAAAGAAATCAAGGAAAGTTAAATTATATCGGTTAAATTAAAAGCCGTTTGAATCTGACTACAAAAATTCAAAGTTAATCAAACAGTCACATGAGGTAAATCTGCAAGACTATAAATCACAAAGTAGACAAAGTTAAAGATTTTGACATTTAAAAAAATTAAAAACTCACATTTTCCCCTCGATATCGTTTGAGAAAGAGATTTTTATCGATTGGTTATGCTTTTATATCGCCAGAAAATTAATATAAAATAAAAAGCTCAATGCCGCACGAAAGAAATGAGTAAAATATACAATATCTTCGTATCGTGAATATCATCCGTATGGAAAATGTTGAATTTTACAATATGCGGGTAAACACGGGCAAATTTTTCAATTTCCTCTTAAACAGGGGAATACCCATTTAATTCTGTTTTATTCATTGAGGCTTAATTAATACTTCTGTGCCTGGAAAAGCAATTATAGTTAATAAATTTGAATAAACCTCACAAGTTTAAAAAATAATTACAAAGTTAAAAAGTTAAACAGTAACGCAAGATAAATGCTGGACTAAATATAAAAATAATATAATTATTGCAATATTTACTCATCAATTTGCTTGCATATTCAACCTAAATCAGATGTAATAATACATTTTCGCTACCATAATAGCTTGAAGAACCATTTTTCAAAAAAAAATTTTGCTTTAGTAAAAAAAAAATGCAATCGGAACAGACCGGCATCATTGGATGTTGCTTTCAATATACGATTGTATGTATGAATATGTAAATACTTATTTACATATCCATGTATTAAAAAAATGCAAGCTTAACCGCATAGTTACTCACAGATTTTTGATGTAAAGACATACAGCATCATACAGTACCATTAGAACGACGAAAAAAAAAACAAGAAAAAATTATAGAGGAAAATAAAAACACCATTACCAACACCTCAGCCATTACTACTCGTACATATGTACATAAGTATATACATCCAAATGTATGCACATCCATATATACATACATACATATGTATATCTATTTCTCGGTGCCTTGCTTAATTTTTTTGCAACAAAACTGTAGTTATTATGATGGGATTTTGATCAAACAATAACACAGTGCAACACGAAAAAAAAATAACCATATACGGACACCACTACGTGATAAAAGACTAAAAAAAAGACCCGTGTCTCCCAATTATTCCCAGGAAGTTTATATGTTGTAGAAATTTGTTTATTGAGATCTTAGGTAAATTTTTGTAGTTGATTGTTTCCTTGAATTTTGAACGGTTTGCTACCTATGGACCTGAACAAGAGAAAAAGGTAAAAAAAAATCGAATTTTTTTAAGTTTTTTGCTATTTTTATCTGGAAGGTGAAGTTTCTTTGATTTTATATGTTCGCAATTTTTGTTCTTTATGACAAGAGCTACAAGTTTGCCTCAGAGAGTAAATCGAAATTCGGAACGGTTTGCAAGATATGAGCCCGAGAAAATGATCACTTTTTTGCAAGAATGATACCGAGGCCCCACATCTTTGGCGGCCCATAAAAAAAAGTGCATGACTCTGGGAAAAATTTAAAGACACGGGTCTTTTTTTTAGTCTTTTATCACGTAGTGGTGTCCGTATATGGTTACACACAATGTAATACCCACCCGTGCTGAAGCTGATTACACGTAAGTTTCCCAACCACCCCTTGAAGAAATTTAAAAAAGAACAAGAAATATTTTCAACTCTGAATCATTTTGTTGTAAAATAATTTGAAATATCTAAAAAAATATATAAGTATGTTTATATAAAATAGAGACGTTCCATATGTTACTAGATATGCCAAATAAGACTTAAGAATCTTTTTGGTCTTTTTTTCTAAATAAATCGTAAGCATTTCGAAGGAAAAACTAATATATCCGTTTGTCGCCATTACTCACCGTGCTCTCGATATTTGTAGATGTTGTCGTAATGAAAGGTAAAGTAAAGGCTGATGAGCATGTGATGAACCGGAAGTTCTGGATCAATTAAAAAAAAAACTTAAATTAAAATATGATCACTAAAGTTACACAATCTCCATACACTTGAAATATGATAATTAGTGTACTTAAAACATACATATCTATGTATATATGTATGTACATACATACATATGTATGTATTTACAAAAAAGTTGCTTATATGATTTGACAACTCATGGCTCGTGGCATACTCTGGCACGTCTGTCTATAAGTTTTTAAGAATGAAATTTTATTAATTCCTAATATTTATCAAATTTCTTATTCGAGATATTCAATCATGATTCGGCTAAAAGGGTACTGATGTTTTGGTTAGCGCCAATGAAATGCAGGCATATAGTATACCTAGCTAAGCCAACAACAAACAATAAAATATTAAAATATTAATTCCTAATAAATACAAATAAAAATTTATATTTACTATAATATTAATTCTACTTTTAAAGATTTCCTTTATTTAACCTCTTCCCAACTCGAGTAAATACGAATCTACACGGTTTTCGCTTCAAGAAATCTTAATTTGTTTCTCTCTACAAAATACTCCTTTTCTGTTTAGTATACGAATACTACTCCTATAATCATCACATTGGATAAATATGTGGCGTAAGGAACTTAACCTCTACATAGACAATTTGCAAATATGTATCAATTTCATAAAGAGGACTTCGTTCATAACGAACTAAATTTGACCTATTGATTTAGTTCATTATAGACGAAGTTTGCTATGATTGTAGTAAATATTTATGCATTTTGCAATAAACAAGAGTAGGCAACATTGAAATAGATCACACTTTTTCTTATATGTATTTCCAAAATTAAATAAATTTTAGTGGTCACGTTTATTTCCTAAAATATCTTAGCAATCTCGACGTGCATATGTAAAGGGTAATTTTTCTAGCAACTTTCCTTCTGGCAACACTGTTTTTAACAGTTTAGCTGTTCTTGTGTAACATGTTTCTGTTAAAAATTTTCATTTTGGTATATAATTTAATCGACTTACAAACGAACAACGCTTGCAAATTATTGAATTTTATTATCAAAATTCATGCTCGGTTAAGAAAATCCATCGTCCGCCTTTTTTATTGGAAAATTGTGTTCAGCGACAAAGCTAATTTCTGTTTCAATGGATACGTGAACAAGTAAAATTGTCGTATTTGGTGTGAAGAGCAGTCAGAAGCATTTCAAGAACTGTCAATGCATCCCGAAAAACGCACTGTTTGGTGTGGATTATATTCCGGTGGCATCATTGGACCGTGTTTGCTCAAAATAGAAGAGCTGGACTTGGCTGGCATGAGGTTTCAACAAGACGGTGCCATATGCCACACAGCACGCGAAACAATGGCCCAATTGAGAGGCGAGTTCGGTGACAGTCAATTGGCCGCCTAGATCGTGCGACTTAATGCCTTCAG
This sequence comes from Germaria angustata, assembly GCA_963681545.1. Classification (NCBI taxonomy): domain Eukaryota; kingdom Metazoa; phylum Arthropoda; class Insecta; order Diptera; family Tachinidae; genus Germaria; species Germaria angustata. The sequence continues at coordinate 137,854,386 of OY812998.1, read as the reverse complement.
ACTTTTTGTGGGACTATGTTAAGGCTCATGTCTATAGGGCAAACTCGCGCCGGTTGACGCACTGGAAGCCAATATTAAAAAATTTATTCATGAGATACCGGCGGATATGTTGGAGAGAGTATGGCAAACTTGCACCCAGCCTATGAATCATCTTTATCATTGAAATACATAGATTGTTCTATCGACTTAAATAAAAATTTAATACATTTCTCTCAATTTTATGTTTTTATAACCTAATCCGGAAGCTCTTAAAAATTACCCTTTATGTATGTAAATATCTATACATATGTATGTATGTATGAATGTATGTATTTTCAGTTTGATATTCAAATGCATTGTGGTGAGTTGATAAGGTAGAGCAGCATACAGGAATTTAAATATGTGTACATTTGTGGACGAATGACTAAGCAACATTTGGTGGCATAGCATTTTCTTTTGTTTGCTACTTCTATCCTCTACCCCACCTGTCTTGCTGTTTTTGTTGCTATTTTCCGTAGTACATATATACAGTGTTTCAATGCAAAAATATATAGTTGTGTGTGTGGGTGTGTGTTTGTGTGAGTAAAAATGTTTTCATGGTTCAAAAAAGAACAACAACAATGTAGTCCTACTACGAACGCAGACTTTTGTTTACAAATAACTTGTGCATAGAAACAAGGCCTGCCTCCTTCCCTCTCCCTCTCACTTTTCATTCAACATTTTGCTATACGTTTTTCTATGAATGAACCTTTTTTAACTTTATGTATTTTCATTTTTCCTTCTTTAATTTTTTCCCTCTTTAATGAAAATTACATAATTTTGTTGTTGTTTAAAATTAAGAAATACCCATACAGTCGTATACCAGGTCTTTACCGAATTTCTCTAAGAAAAGTATATTAATTTTCATTTCCCGTAAAAAAATTTACTGTGTCCTGTAAAATGTTTTTTTTTTTAGCTCATCCATAGTTCAATACACTAAATATAAAAATTGGAACAACTTGAAACTGAAACAGTTGTAAATTTTAGTTGGTCAATTTATAAAAAAAATTATTTACGGCTCTAATTCAAAAAGTGTAACTCTTACAGAATTACGTGTTCACTTTCCTAATACGCCAAATTATCGTTTTTGCTTTAAAAAGGCAAACAAATTTGCACTTGTTTTTTTTAAGAAAACGTTTTTGTTTAAAAGGACTTTCTATTTTGGAAATAATTCGTTATCCCGTGAACCATTCAAGTAATTTCAATTAAGTCTAAAGCGATTTCAATCTCCCAAAGTCAGCCATCTTCGATGTTGGATAAGAAAAAGTCATTAAAACTCAATCATTATTCGAATTATAGTTTTGTTACTTACAGATAACTGTCGGTAATATGAACCAACAAAAATTTGTTTACAACTTCGGTTTTGAAAATATTTAATGCTTAATTTTGGAGATATATTATTCTCTCTATATTTTTCGCAGTTTTATTTGTGTATTATTGAAGTCATACATGAAGTCAACCATGCAAAATTTAAATAATTTTTTTAAATATCAGCTAAAATAACGATTAACTTCAAAATAAAATAATGATAAGTTTCAAAGATGTAAAAACGGCCGTTTATTCTTGTTTGTGTGAAATAAATATCCTCGTAAACCTAAAAAAGTTTTGGAAGAAAATATTGTAACACAAATCTGGCTAATTTTTAAAGAAAATTGATGATTTTATAAAAAAAAATGTTTAAAAGAAAATCACCGATTGTAACAGAAATACATTTTTTACATGTTCAGTTACGGCAGTGCGAGATCTTGTATAAGAAATTTTTTTCTGCTTAGTGTTCAAATGAGAAAAATCTGGATTCTATATTAAAAAAATATTAATGATTTCAATAAATCGTAAAATTGTAAGAGATTCTCAATAAAAAGCCATCAATTGTCGTTGTGGAAATCTAGCTCCAAAAAGACATCAAAATAATGTAAAATCGTTACAATACAATAAAAAACTTAAGAAAGTTCAACTAACATAAAGTTTTGCAAACTTTTTTGAAAAATTTTTGTGACGTTTTAATAGAATTTTTTTGTTTGTTTAGCAAGACTTTAATATTGAAAGGAGCGCAACTCAAGGTAATACCACAATAGAATACATACGAGTATATGCATATTAGTATGTATGTACTTATGTACATATATGTATCAAAATAAGACTGCTTGTAATAGCAAAGAACTTTGTGCTTAAGTAATTGCGTTATCACAACTATTAATAATTCTCCCTTTAACTGTTTCTTACGAAGCAACTTTTATTTAATTGATATAAAAATAGAACTAATTGCTGTATTTTTCCAGTCGAAGAAGAAAGTGTTGGTTGGAAAACGATTTATTTTTCTGTACATTTTGAATTGTACTGTGATTTGCATTCACTTTGATTTAGTTTATGTCAAAAAGTCTGATTTGATTGTGATTTTTCTGCATTTTGAAGATTTTATTCCAATAAAAAGTCAAGATTTGCATGTTTCCCAAAAACAGCCAGTGATATATTGAATCACTAAAAATGTATACGGAAACTTCTCTTGCTTCGATCCTCTTTTTGTTCTTGTGGGAATTGATATTTTTGTTTAAGGTTTACTAACAAACAAAAATAACAATTCGTCTTACTTATTTAATTACATACATATAAGGTGCTGGTATCTAAAAATCTGATTTGCTGTCAGAAAAAATATATTCTGTTGTCGGAATATTAAAATTTAATGTTTATATTCCTCACCCTCTGCCTTTAGGACTGTTTTAACAGACTTTAATCAGAGAAATATATGTACAATGTACATATATGTACATTGTACATACATACATACTTATGGCGTTTGCTTATCTGACAAAAGTGTGTTGTACATACTTAAGTATGTATTTTGCCCTTCCTGCATCTTTGTGTTCTGTCAAAAAAAAAAAAAAAAAAAAAAAAAAAAAAAAAAAAAAAACTATAAATAATAATTAATAAATAAATAAATAAAATGAAATAAAATAAATAAACAGTAGTGTCAATAATAACGTATTTTACACTGAACTATAATTTAAGGTTAGATACTACCCTTTTTCAACTAGGTACTTATGTTAACTACATACATATGTATTTTGTTTATACAAATATCTTTATGTTCGTTTGCCTATTTGTTTTTGTGTGAAAAGTGTAAAAAAATTAGGACACCTTTTCCAAAAAAAAAAAAAAATTTCGTAATAGTTTTTGTCCTTTCAAAGAGAAAAAAACTTAATTTCGTGTTTCTCAGCAAGTGCAAATTTAGGAAGAATCACGCATTCCTGTAAGTTTGCGAAATTTTTTAAGTTGTGCGACAAGCAGATTTATTTCAATAAATTGATCTAGAAAATGTTAAATTTTTTTCAGACACGAAAGCAAACTCCATTAATATAGTATGTATTTTAACACAAGGAAATTAAAATTTTCAAGCGACCATTTTTGTTCTATTGTGAGTTTGAGAAAGGCATAACATAATCTTGCAAGGGTGTCGGTAATATGTAAAACATGTATTCCCCATTCTTATGAGAATACTTTTTCAGAAATTATAGAACTAAGATTATTTTTTTTTTACCTCGGAATTGTCTTTTCACAAAAAAAAAAAATAAAATAAATAAATAAAATAGAATAGAATTGAATGTATTGTTTTACTGTAAGTATTTAATCGCAATATATGCGAGTGCTTACGATTTCTTTTTTATTAAAAATGTTTACATATGTACATACATATGTACATATATGTCTAAATATACTATGTACTTATGTATGTACATATATAAATATACATATATATACTTACATACATACATATATTCTAATTTTGTACATATGTATATTGGACTTATGCCAAATCAAATGAATGCTTTGCTCGTGACGCGTGGATTCTTTTTCGAAGCTTTCATGGACAAGAATTTCATTTTTATATAAAACAGTGAATGACCACATAGCACTACAAGTCTTTCAATACGCCCAGCTCGAATTCAGGGTAAAATAACGAAATACAGCTTTCATAAATCTCAGAAATTGAAACCAGCAATTAGTCTATCATGGGTTGTCAATGAATACATATGTATGTATATACATAAGTATGTAATTATACTACTCTAATCACTATTAATTTGTGTAGCAGTACTTGTAAGTTTTAACAAAAAATATAAATTCTTATATCTTTATTGTGATTTTTCCAAAATGACTATTGCGATAAAATTCAACATGTTATGTTTTCGGGGATAAAAATCGATCTAGCTTGGTGTGGTATACATATTCCCGTGTCTGTGTGTTTAAACATTTTTCTGCAGCCTTATGATATCGGTGTCAAACGAAATAGTTTTCTAAGATACAGCTCAAAAACGAAGTGGACGTCCAAATATTTTCCCAACGATACCCCTCAATTTAACCCAATGATAAGAAGTTCTAAAATGAGAAATCAAAATAAAATTTAATTACTCTAAATACAATATGGCGGGTGCGCCATAAATGCGGACATCATATTTTATTACATAAGTATGTATGTACATAAGTATTTCTGCTATTTGAAAGCATGTTCTTACAATTCTCTGTAAACCTTAATACGGTGAAAACTTCTGATCTAAAGAGAAGCAAGTGTACATATGTACATACATACATATTTATGTACATAAGTATAAATATATACAATTTATATATAATTATACATACATACTTACATATATACAATTTATTTGTGTATGTGAACTAAATCGATATTATTTTAATGATATTAAAAATAGGATACGCCGATTAAAAGCATACATATGTAAGTATGTAAGTATGTAAGTATGTATGTATGTATTTATAGTAAATATTCAAAAGCTTGCCTAAAAAGGATTCCCAACCAAAATTCATACATACATACATACTTACATACATAAGTACATACATACATATGTACATATGTACATGCTTTAAATAATATTTAAATTTAAAAATAGTTTATGAATAGAGCCGTGAGAATTTTTAAATTAAAATTTCTATTGACTTGATGGAAAAAATTACTTATAATACACAATATAATACACAATACATATGTACTTATGTACATACATACATATGTATATTGCAGAGACACAAAGGTAACTGAAAATCGTGTATGCATACAAACTTACATATGTATGTACATAAGTACATACTTACGCGTATGCAAATGATAATGCATTTCACATACAAGTATACATATATGTACATATACTTACGTATATACTTACATACATACATATGTAAGTACATATGTAAGTACGTATTTACTAATAATGTCACATTCACTGTCGTTATTAGTTTGTTTCTTCCTTATTTTCGTTGAAATTTTTTTTAACATCATCATTCATGTTAACAATATGGTCAATGTAAAGGTCAGGAACCTTTGCTATAAGTATGTTTGCACATACTTACATATGTACATACTTATACTTATACATACATACATTTACATGCATATATATATATATATATATATATATATATACATATATTTATATATATATATATATATATATATATATATATATATATATATATATATATATATATATATATATATATATATATATATATATATATATATATATGTATGCATGTACTTGTAATTATGTAAATACATGTGTACAGTTTTAAAGAAAACTAATTCTTATGGGACAGAAAATAACTGAATGCTCTTACTTTGAATCAGAGCTGCCTGACATTATTTTCATTTACATACATAATTATTCGTACTAAATAAATTTCTTATTTCATTATTTAGCAATTGCAGGTAATCGACTTTTGATTTTGTTCAATTAAGGAATTAATACATTCTTAAATTTTAATCTTGATCCAAATAGATCAAAATCATTGAGAAAAATTCTGTAGTCGATTGAATAGTAATTAATATATGTACATACATACATACATACATACATATGTATGTACTTACATACTTATGTAAATATCAAAAAAATAATAATGCAGATGTGTAAACTTTAATAATAATTTATTTTCCTCGTGAGTGTGAAAAACTGCAGGCATATCTGATTAGGTTCATTTTGAGATAATATTTTTCTTTTTCTTTTCTAACAACAATGTTGACATAAGTACATACATATGTATGTACATATGTGTACGCCTCCTGCATGTTTGTAATCTGTTCTAAAAACATTAAACAGTATTGAAAAAAAAACATGTTCATTTCTAAAAATTTTGCACATAAAACATGTGACTATGATATACATATGTACATATGTACGTAAGTATGTACATACATACATATGTACATATGTATATTTTGCAGAAAATTTTATCAGAAATGAAAATTTAATAAATTTATAAATAAATTTTATAAATAAATTTAATAAATTTTAATATACATATGTAAGTACATACATAAATATATTAAATATTTCAAGTCATTATTTTTGTTTCATTGTAAAACGTGTTCCGTACTTTTATAGCAATATTATTTTGCAGAATTTAAAATCACAAAAACTTTAACCTGAAATTAAATTATAAATTATGAATTGTATACATTTGTGTTTGATTGTTTGTTATATGTATGTATATGTATGTATGTATGTAAGTATGTATGTATAAATATCGATAAAAATATACCTAGGTATCTATCTATGTAAGTATGTACATATGTAAGTATGTATGTATGTACTTATGTATATTGAAATTTTATATTTTAGTCCTAAGGAAGTTTGAAATACCTCCTTAAATAAAAAATTTTGAAAATAGGTGCATAAATGGCGAAGATGTGTTAAATTGTTATTTCGGACGGCCATTTTGTTCGTCCGATTTCCACTTACATATATAAAAGTAGAATGCATTGTGAAATAAAACTGCAAACTGCACTTTCTACCGAAAAAGTTTTTTAACTGGTCAACAAATAGGGAGTTATTGTATAATCAATTATTCGGTCGGACAAATCGGTCCCATAATTTTCGAAAAAAAAAATTATGGGGTCTGTTTATTGTAATCAAGGGTTATTCGTTATAAACGAGTTCCATCTAACAGATGTTTTTATATGAAAATGATAACCTAAATATTGGGTCTTTAGAATGAGAATGTTACAACCGAGAATTCGCTTTAAGTTTTTAGAGTTTTACTGTATGTGCAATGTTCTTCAACATGTGTAATTTATAATTCGGTGATATGCTATTTACGAATTTGTTGATGGCAACACTATATTCAAACTTCTCTTAATATCTCAATTTCTCTTCCTTTGAACGCTAAAAGAGAAATACAAATAAATAGAAATATGTAATAATGTTAAGAGTAATAATAATCTATATACATATGTATATAAGTTTGTATAGTTATAAAAATAAAAACTAAAATACAAACTCAATTTTATTAGTAGTCAATAAAATAGAACATACTTATATTTAAGGTTAATACTAGTAATAGTTTCGAGCGGGAGCGTGATGGCAGAGGAAGATTTAAATAAGATACGCTTTTCATTCAAATTAGCTAAATTTTTGCATTAAAAACAGTTACTAGGTATATACTAAAATTTTTTGCGTAAAAAACAGTTACTATTTATTTAAAAAATCAAAGTTTAAAGAAAAATAAAAATTAAAATGTCAAACAAAATAAGAAGATATATTTTTGCCTAAAAGTAAAAAAAATCATGGAAAAACGATATTCTATGAGTTCATACGAGTACGTACATACATACATAAGTATGTATGTATATATCGAGCCTTTGCTGCAATAACGTAGTAATTCAAAAAAGCTTGTTTTGCAGAAATTGAGTTTAAAGTTTTGAACTTACACACAACTTAATGGTAAAAGAAAATTTGGTTCTTTTCTCAAGAGCTGAGTACACAAAATATTTTTATGAAAATTTTACAGAATATAAAAAACGACAAGGCGAATAATTTCGTAATATAACCTTAAAAAATTCAAATTTTGAGTTACTACGGTATTGCACCAAAGGCTCGATATGTACATATGCATGTAAGTACGTACAGCAGGTGTGTAATATTTATGCAAGCCATAGACGTTGCAACCATCCGTTAGTTGCTTGGGCTCGTTATATGAAATTGTATCTTTGTTGTATTCATGTATGCACATAAGTATATATATATATATAAAAAAAAACTAATTATTTTTCTTATCGTTGTTTTAAATATATGTATGTAAGTATGTACTATGCATACAACTGTTCGAAAAAAACGAACTCCACGCGACCGGCTAACATAGTTCCTTAAAGACGAAGTTCATTATAACAGAGCTAAATATTCATTTCTTTAAATAAATAAAAACTATGTATTTAAGTATGTAACATAAAAATAGATTACATCTAGTACATATTTCTTTTCGATATGTTTACAAAATGTAAGAGTATGTACATGCTTATATGCACTCGTAGGTATATTCATTTATAACTTTCATAATTTGAGCGCTTTGTAAAATAATTATAAAAAATTATTCCAAGGGATCAGATAATCAAAGTAATTTTTGTACTGTGTATTCTAAAATGAGTTAGTTATTTAAAAAAGTGTATATCATAAGTATGTATATTCTGTAATTTTCATTTAAAATGATATCTTTCTCTTTAAATTTTAGATCACTAAAAAGATGAAATATTATGTTTTGTTGTTGCTATAAGTTGTCTTATCTACATTAAAAGGACTTAAAAATGTTTATTGCAACGTATGATATGTTGCAATATGACAAGCAACAAATGCCGCTTAAAATGCAATATATCTCATAACAATAAATTTATTAAAGAGCTTAGGGTAATCAGTATTATAATATAATTTAATCGTCGGCAACGGTTTGGAAAAAATATCAACAAAAAACATATATACATATAGTACAAGAACTAAAGATTACAGGGGTACAGCACAAAAATCTTGCTGCTGAAGGTTACCTTTAACCCCCAACAAAATGGTAACAACATCCGTGACGGTGGCAACAACAGCAGCATCGTCTTCACCATCTACGTCAACGGCAACATTAGCAACAACAGCAAGCAGCGACAATAATATTAGTAACAACAACAAATCTGGAACGACACAACAAAATACATCCTCAAATTTGATTTTAAACTCTGGAAGTAGTCAACAACAACATCATAAGGATGGTCCTCAACAACAACCAACGGCGGCATCAGCGCCATCCTTTGCATCGGCCGCCGCAATACCCAGGCAACATCCCAAGAAACGGAAATTTGATCCGGCCGAATTGGATGAAAGCAACAATGACATTGCTAAACAACAACAGGATCAAACAACACCATCAACAGGAGAGATTAAATATTTACAATCACAAAAACAGATCTCAGCATCAGCATCAATATCATCACCAACTTCATCATTATCATCTTTATCAACGACGACGGCGACGAATACAAGAACAACTTTGAATGGTAATGGCACAACAACAACAGTCACAACCAGAAATGCCAACAACAGTACTATTTATACCATACGCACAACTTTCGATACTCCCTCGAATGCAGCCACATCAATGGAAATAAATACTAATACTAACAGTTGTAATAGTAACAGTAGTAATAATAATGAAATCAGCAGCGGGTCTCTGATTTCAGTTGCTGCTAAAGGCGCTACATGTGTTGAAATTCCTGAGAAACGTACAATTATAACAAGGTAAGTACACTTGGATAGAAATTAAAGATTAAATAAAGAGCGGTCGATTGCGGACTATTTGCATATACCTGCGAGGTCAGGAAATCGCACAAGAAAATGACTAACGGGATCGAATGTAAGATCTTGGTGGCCAATTCACGTCATCTCTGCGAGAGATAACCAAATTCCCAAATCGTTTCTGCAGAATGTGCATCGTGGTACCGTCCACAACCGTTTACGACTACAAGAATTCAATTCTCATTGTTTTGTTGCGTTCGCGTTGACAGTGATAGCATTTAAAAAAAGTACGAACCAATGACGCCAAAGCCCAAAATTCATACTAAAAAGTAACTTTTCGTGAATGCATTGCTAGCTTTTGAACCTCATGTGGGTTGGGTTCGTCCTATATACGCCAATTTTGTTAACATAAAGTTTTATCATTTGTAGGTACTGCTCAATCATGCACTCGTAACTTGACGTGCTGAACTGTCATACTGACGGATGCCAACAAATCAACATGACCACAGGCCACCTGTTCCCATTATTTACCCGCGCTAATTGTCATTATAGTTGTCAAAATTGATGTTAAAAACAATACACACAAAAAAATTCTACATTTTTTTAAATTTTATTTTGCGTCCACATAAACGTCCATTATAAGTGCATATCGATTTTTTATGTGCCTCAAAAATCGAAATGAAAATTTTGATATGGAAGCTTTACAAACTTTAATCGTATTTTGCAAAGTTCGATTTTTTGGTGAAAAAATAACTCATTTGGGAGAACATTCCATAACTACGTCCGTAGCTTTATTTATTTTTATATTTCTTGTGTTCTAAAACCATTGAAAACAGCAGCTGCAAGACGGTCATTTGGCTATCATTTAACCATTATGAGTTCATTGTACATTTAAATTTACAGTATTGTGGCAACGTTGAAAACAGGACTCGGGGACAATCAATCGGAGTTATAATTTTAATATTTAGGCTACATTGAAGATTTAGTATACATGACGTTAATTGTACCCTCAGACAATGTTAAAAATGTTGTGCTTATTATCCTTTTCTATTGGGCCTTAGAAATTATACAGAAATTATTTTTTGAATAGGGCTTGCGACATACTAGTTTTATAAAAATTTATTATTTATACTTTTACATGTTTTCTCCGTTTTATAACAAGGTTATTATTATTAATAGTCCACTTCACATGCGTATAATAAACTGAAAAAGTTTTTCAAAATTTCTCAATAGTTCACAGGCACATGGACTAGGGAGTGTGGCATACAACATGAATAACAGCGGCAACAACAATAATCAAAGTAATGTTGCTGGTCAACGATTCAATTTTACACAAAATAAACAACAACCACCATCTCAACAGCAGCAACAGAAACATACTGTTAACTCCCCTCAACAAATTCAATACCAGCAGCAACTAGTCCACCAACAACAATCATCTACAAATACGGCTTCCAACGAAGAGGTTGTACTTAATCTACGAGATTGGAATAATACAAGAGTACTTGCCAAATTGGGCAACTACTATGCGCCGGGTATTACACGCCAGCCATCATCATCGAACTTATCGTCACCGATGAATGTGCCACCAAACTCAGTTATAGTTGAATTTGATCCGCCCGAAAACAGCAGCCACCTTTATACGGATGTACTTAATAGTGGGCGTTTCAATGTGATATTGGACGCGAGTCCGCCCGCTGCCGATGTATGTAATATTGTTATTTTAACATATACTGCTTTTACTTTACATAATCTATATTTGAATTTATTGTATTTCAAATTTATTTCTCATTTCCATACTTTGTGCATATGTGTTTCAGATTTTCGAGGATACACGGGTTTGTGTACGAACGTCAATTGAAGGACGAAACGGTTGTGTTTTTATTGAGGGTACTGTAACTGAAGTTCATACCGCAACAAAACAGTTTACCGTACAAATTGCATCTGGGGAATCTGGAACTGGAATCGTAAGTAGCAATAAATAATAGTTAGTTTCATTATATTGACTATTTATTTAGTTTTAATCTAAAAATATATTGTGTGTTGTGTGTGTGCTTGTTTTTATATTTATTTTCTTATATATTCTATTTAGCAGCTAAAGACAGTTAAAAGAGCTGATTTACGCTTATTGTTACCTCCCTGGTGGGATGAACTCAATGAAGTCTCTCCTAGAAATTTAGTTACACCATCATCTCAACAAGTGATAGGGTTTTGCAAAAAGGATATCTCGCCACAAGCCAGAAAGAATTTTGTTAATTCCAATCACTCTCTAGGAAATAAAATACTGTCTGTTGCCGCGAGTAGTCAAATGCATCATCAGAATTTCTACAATGATCAGCAAAATATTCAACAACAACGTTTGCAACAGCCTCAACAATTGAGCTATGTCAGTAATAAAATCTTAAGCAGCGGTACTGTTCTGCATCGTCCCCATATGGTTAACCAACAAAAACAAGATGATTATTATCGTACTATAGCCACATCACCATTTCAAAGCTCGGCGACAGGAAATATCGTAAATGGCAACGGAAACAGTAGTGGTACGGCAACTTATGTCATACCAAATGAAAATGGTTGTGTTGATTCGACAACAACGGGCGTAGTTGTTGGTTTTAACGAACAACATCATATAATCGAGGGAAATATGTTGCAACAGCAACCGAATCAGCAGATTCATCAACAGCAGCATAACCTACAAACTGTTTGCAATAATGAACTATCCAACGATGCTAAAATAATGCAATCGCCAGCTGATGCTGAAATATTAATGCAGCAGCAGCAACAACAACAGCAACAGCAACAACACCATCAACAAAGACAGCGACAACAACAGTTATCAACGCAACAGCATCGTTCATCCGGTTCTGCTGGTCCATCATACGATGACTCTTACGATTCGGATGATGAACTTAAACGTGTCGATATCGATGGATATGGTTCATTAGGAGATGGTGATCCTGAAAAATTATCAGGCTGCAGCAAACGCAGCAGTATGCAATCGCGCGGTAGTACATCATCATTAGTTGACCAGAGGCTAACTCCACGATCTCATCCAGCTACTCCACGATCTCAAGCAAATACGCCACATCGCTTTAAAAAAGGCGACATAGTCGAATCTGAATCGGGCGTACGAAAGAAATTCAATGGAAAACAGTGGCGTCGATTATGTTCACTATGTTCGAAAGAATCTCAACGACGTGGCTATTGCTCTCGTCATTTGAACCAGAAAGGCAGTTCACTACGCTCTACAGGTCCAAGTCGATTTCCAAGGTAATTAAAAGAATTACAAAAAATCAGAAAAATATGTATATTTTGTATTGTATTCCATAACCAAGTCATACATACTTACATATTTAATTAAATCGCTTTATTTTGCAATTCACAATTTCTTTAGTAAACAAATCAAAAAGAAAATTTTTTAAATAAGACCTTCAGTTTTTAATAATTTTCTAGTGGTGGTTTTCTATTGGGTTGCAAAATATTGTGTACTATTTATTAATCTCAGTGTTCTCTCAGCAATAATAATAATTAGTATCAAACAGACATTATCCTGCCATTAGTAAAATAAGCAAACAAATGTTTTTTGTGCATCTATGTTTTTACATAAAAAAAGACTGACACTTAATGAACTATTAAGACATTGACGCAGGTTAAGATTTTGTCTTTAAATACATTCCATAATTTCTTGGAACATTGTTTAAAACTTTTCACACATTGGCAATTGTTCTAACTAATACCTGCTTTATTGTTGGCTATAACTATATAGCGGAATAACTGTCAATGTACATATGTGTATTATATATGAAAATTAAAAAATAGTATGTATGTAAACTAAAAAAGGTAATGAGAAAATAAAAAGTAAACACATGTTTATTTCGCGTATATGCATTTAAAGTACTTCCAAGAAATAGTTTTATCATAACATTTTGAAGATGATTTTAGATCCAGAACCAAAAAAGAGAACATCTGAGGCTCTACGTAAATATTATTAAACCAAATAATGTATCAAATATTTAATATAATTTACTTTTATTTATGATATAATTATTTCTTTAAGCGTAAAGTCCGTTTTATATACACAAATGCGTTATTTGCAATATTTCGGTAACCTTTGGTTAGCATGTCAGGAAAAAGAAAATTTTTAGTTAATTTCTTTTTAATTTTTAATAATATAAATAAGAATAAGAATAAAATAATACTTTGAAAATTTATTATTTTGAGACATTCTCCCCAACTAATTGTTAAATGTTCACTGACGATTTGGTTTAGCAACCAATGAAATTTCTGCATATGAACATATGAACAGCTGAAGCCACAACAATCGAAAAGTTTTTTAATAATAATAATATGTATTTGAATTTTAATATTTAAAAAATTACAGCTTTTATTTATGGTTTCTTGCGATTAGCGAAATACGTAAAATAAAGATTAGTGAAATATTTAAAATAAAGTAAATATTTATGTACGTATATAAGAAGAGGAATTTACGTTTAAAGAATATTTAATTATATATATGAAATGTTTAATTTAATTAAATTTGTTAACAACAGTGACATTAGCAGTCGTTCTAGTAGTAAGACACAAGTTGATGAGGATACTTCCAGAGACTCGGAAACATCCCCAAACTATCGTACAACTGGTCGTTTTGATCAAGAGGAAACTGATGTTGCCAATATGTTGGGTAAGTAATACAAATTGTTCATTATTAGTAATAATGTTGTTTGAATTTATACAAATTGTATACTACTTTTTACCATTTCTAGATACCATGTTAGGTATGACTATATGATTTTTATTTTGTAATCTCTGAACTATATGCAACTTTAACAATGCAAGGTGTGCTTTGCCTCTCACAGTATAATTTAAAAACTCAGTTCAAGAAATACATACAAATTTTAATCAAGTATTACATTTATGCGCTTAATGACATCAGCTGCGCATTGTTTTAAATTCACGGTTTGTGAAACTAAGTGTGAGCAAATTAGAGAAAACATTATTTTATTGTTAAGAGCATATAGCAAACTTTCCTACTTCTATTTTTCCCCTCTGAGCTTAAGAATCCATAGTATATCGATAAGTTTTCAAAGGTGATTAAACATGTTGGGATTTTTTATGACATAAAATTCTACATGAAGAGAAAAGGATAAGAAGCTCGAAGAAAACAAAATAAGTGAAGTTTCAACAAACAAAAATTATAAATAAATTTTGATTATACGTACATAAGTATGTATGTATGTATATGTATCTAGTTTCACATTTTTACAAACTTTAAAAAGGAGATAGAAATAAATTGATTAATGATATACATATGCATATACATACATTTGTACAAAGAACTTGATTTGGTGACTTAGATTTACATACAGTGTTTATGTAGAACTCTTTTTTAGTCGAAAGAGATAATTAAAATTTATTTGTTTAATCTTATTTATAGTGTCCTTAAGCAGTTCCAGATCTGGAACACCATCATATTCTTCTCCTGTTAATCATGGAACTTCACCAATGAATGCAAATAATTCACCAGTGCCGCAGGTAGTTGTAACAAATCATCAAAACTTTTTTACGCCAATCGGAAGAGGGCCAGTAACGCCAAGTGATGCTCATGCAAATAAACCTTGGAAGGCGTCTCCTTCGCCGGTAATGTATAACATGTCAAGTTATGGGACTCAGGTTGTATGTCCAGAATCTGTACGTGCTCATGGTACAGGGGTAGTAATTACATCGACATCACAAGCACCACAGTCTCGACCTTCGCAACAGTCACCTGTGTCAATGGTAATACATTCAAAATCTTTGTCTGCTATCCCTGTACCAGTTCAACAGTCTGTGATGTCACCGCATTTACCAGTGCAACACATTCAGCAACAACAACAATCTCAATCACCAGGACCACCACCGCCACCAGTGAATGTGGCATCATCAATATCAAATGCAGCTGCTATAACATCAATGGCTCATGCTACTAGTGTCATAAGAATATCCCCAGCATCATCAACCGCAACAACTGGTACACATATAACGAATACAGCGACATTGGCATCACAATCATTTCATCCGGTTATTGTGGACGCAACACAATTAATGCCCCTACTGCCGCATCAACAGCAACATCAGCAGTCACAACAGTCATCGCCTTCATCAGTTGCACCTCAACAAGCTGTTCATCAGCAGAGTCTTCAGCAAACCACTCCCTTGAATCAACTTCGCCATAATCATCAGCATAGTGCTGCCAATACTCTGGTGGCTTTAGGCAGCCAGGCTAAACATCAACAGCATGAAGGTTCTCAGCAACATTTGACTCAACAACAATCACATATATTAAATGATAAGACTATTCCAAAAAACGGCATTAACTCGGGGTCGATTTTTCACTGGCATACGCTGCTGCCACACATTCATCAATCCCCCGTGAAAACTCAACAACAACAACATACAACTAATAATTACACAATAGCGGGTATTGTAACGCAATCATCATCCGAAGTAGCAGCAGCCTCTACACCACCACCACCGCCGCCAGTGAATAGTAATAATAAAATTAATAATAATCATTTATTAATATCACAATCAATGTCTTCTCCGAGTAATCCCTTAGATTGCTCACTAAGTGATGTAACAACACCAAAATTTGCTACAACTGCATCCAATCAGCAGCACAATAATATTAATAATAGTAATCTTGATGATATTGATGATCAATTCGACGACGATGTCTTTGATCCACCTTCTTCGAACAATGAAACTCAAGCCAGTAATTTGAGTCTTAAAAATAAGCAACAGCAACGTTTTGTAAATAACAATAACGATCATGTGGCTCGAAACAATTTTAGACCAGCCATTTACAGTACATCTGCAGCTGGAGAAAATATTTCAATTGGTTGCACAGTGGGTGGCGTAATTGGATGTAGAGTGAATGAGGTATCAAATGATGATACCTCATCACCCAGCTCCAAAAGACGTTCCCAGTCATTAAGTGCTTTACAGCAACAACAACAGCATTCTGTAACCAACGGCAACAGTGAAAATATTTCCAATTGCAAAGAACCTATGAGTCCCATGACCAAAGTAAGTAAAAATTTACATATCGAAGCCACAATTCTACGCGACCTTGTCAGTTTGTATGTATCGGTTGTATTGATAAACGTCAAAAAATAAAAATAAAAAAATAATTTTATCATAAAATAAATCTCTACATATATAAAAATTACGTGTATGTTCGTGATCGCTAAACTCAAAAACTACTGCACCGATTTTGACCAAACTTTATATACATGCTCTATGGGGCGTGAGGAGTGTTTCTGTGTAGTTTGAAGTTCGTCCGACAGATGGCGCAATATTTAGTTTTTTGTGTTTTGCACGATATAGATTAGCGCGATAAGCCTATGCTGAGTTTCGCTGAAGGCGTTGGGTCTTTAATTAGCGTGTGGTGGCGTTAATTAGCCCGATACCGGTATTTGAACAATAATTGCCATGTCGATTTAGTGCACCTTTCATTCTTCTTCGAAATATCAATCCGCCATGACTTTGCAACGAAACCAGACTTGCAGCGAAAATAAAATTTAAAGGCAAAACAACGTTTGCCCGGGTCAGCTAGTTTTAAATAAAATTAGACAACTATGATGCTCCATTACAGAAAAACACTTCGATTCTGATGACTACGTTAAAAAGATTTATAATGACTACTTAACCAAATAAATTAATTCTTGCCTGTATTCAATACAACTTTTCCAAAACATATGGAAATAAATTGTATTGTACCACACTTTTTCATTAAAAATTACCAACAATAAATATACTCTATCGCAAAGAAATATGATAATACAACCGATACAATGATACAAGTGGCTTGTGAATAGAGCAAATATGTATATTTTATAAATAATTGTTTAAATATAAGAAAAGGCACCTTGTTTGAATTACCACAACTTTATATTTAGACAACTACGAGTTTTTTTTTTAATTAATATAATCCAATATATCAATACAAAGAAAAAATTTGTACATATAAAAATAGTTAAAGTATTAAAAATAAAAAAATTTCAGAATAAAATTCGGCGCCCCATGAATGCATTTATGATATTTTCAAAAAAGCATCGGAAGTTAGTCCACAAAAAACATCCTAACCAAGATAATCGAACTGTTAGCAAAATTTTGGGTGAATGGTGGTACGCTTTAAAACCTGAAGAAAAGGCGCCATATAATGAACTAGCTTCTTCATATAAAGATGCCCATTTTAAATTGCACCCCGAATGGAAATGGTGTTCGAAGGATCGACGAAAATCGTCTAGTTCTGCAAAAAGTGGAAATCAGGGCACATCTTCCGTTTCAACAGCAAACGAAGGAAAACAACGTAATGACTCAATCGATGGTTCTGATTCTATCGATCAAGAACACAGTCCTACAACTCCAGGTACTATGTGCTTTTCTGCCAATAATAACAGTGTTACTGTAGGTGTGAATGCGTCTGGAAATAATTTTGCACAAAATGGATTACAACATGATATGCAAGAGGACGCTATACCCTTAACTATAGCATCATATAATGCAACATGCACTGATTCAGAACCATCAAATGATCAACTGAATGGTCAAAGAGGTATTAAAGAAGAGCCAATAAAACTTGACATTACATCCGAAGACGAACAGGTAATAAACATTATGATTGTTAATTGCATCATGTAGCATTTTATTTTTTATTTTATAGATGGTAATTGACGAAGATCCTGATGAGCAGAACAACAGCAATAATGCAAGTTTATACACAAATCAGCAAAATCTTCGTATACAACAGAGTTCAGCAGTCTCCGTTGATTTAAAATGTCGCGAACGTGTTACAGACTCGGACGTAGAAGACACTGGCAATGATTTACGTAAAAATATAGCTGCTGGGGGCCCAAGCAGTGATAAGGTGTCTATTTTTAATTCAGTTTTTAAAATATACAAATATACTTAAACCTTCTAAATATTTTTGTTTAAGGACGAGCAACAGCAAACAGTGGGAACAACGCCTCCAGCTACTTTCAAACCTACGCCACTTAAGGCTTTGCCTCCCACTTTGGACAACAGCATTATTAACTACAAACAAATGTCACTACTGTCTTATCCCAGTCCAAAGAATCCAATTGGAGTGACACCATTCCAACCAACAGGCAAGCATTTATTTAAACACTTTTATATAAGAAATATTGGAAATATATGAATTTATATTCAAACCTTTCCAAAGAATGTGAAATTAGTAAAACTAATTGATGTGTGTTGCTTCTTATATTCATAAATGAATTCAAATTTTATATATCAATCTTGTCGTCATGGACGTTTTTTAGGTGGTGCTTTCAAGACTATGCCAATTAGTCCAAAGAGTACGAAACTCGAAGAACAACAACAACAGCAACAAATTATTATTAAACAAGAAGATCTCATGGATGTCAAGTTTATTAAACAGGAACCGCCTTCTCCGTATAAAGTAAATGGTGGTTCAAGTATTATTACGTCATCGTCGTCATCAACCACATCATCCACACCTACTGCTTCATCGGCTGTTAGCCAGACTAGTAGCATTTTTACATTTAATGTGCCAGCAACAACAGCGTTATCACAACAAAAATCACAATCACTTCTGCATTCGCAGCATAGAAGTCCCACAGCCACAGAATCAAGAGGTCGGTATTGATTTTATTATGTGTATATCTGTTTACGAACAAATGATATTATACACACATTAACTTAGCTGTTGTTTATTCTATCTCATTCGTTCATTAACTAAATATATATATATATATATATATATATATATATATATATATATATATATATATATATATATATATATATATATATATATATATATATATATATATATATATATATATATATATATATATATATATATATATATATATATATATATATATATATATATATATATATATATATATATATAATATTCTAACCAAAGTGGTTTAGAATGTGAAAATAGTTAAATCAAAGAAAATACTGCATATTCAGTCATTTAACTATTCATAAACTATATTTTTTCTCTTACTGATCATGCATTCCACAAATTATAAATTTTTTTGGGTTTCGGTTTTATATGTGTATAAAAATGAATCTGTAATGTACTGTAATAAAATGTTTTTATTTTCTCTAACTAAAAAAAACGAACCATAATATGCAATATACATAAATGTGCTCATGCTTTTACTAACAAAATGTGCTAAATTCATTCATGTCATTAAATCATCCAAATTTCGTTAAATTGAAAATCTCTGCAACGAAACGGTAACACAGGTGAAGACAAATATGCCGACGATATGAATGTAAAGAAAACTAACAATGCCAACAATGTTATGGACATTGATGAGGATGATAGCACTTTGTATGACGATGACGACTATGATGACTACGAGACAGAAACTGATTTTGATGATATTGAATTCTATACCATACCCAAAACGAAAACTTTATTAGTATCAAGAACTCCAACTCCTACGACCTTGGTGCCAGTTAACCATATACGTTTAGCAACACTAACGCCACCAATACGTTCACAACAGTATGCTCGCGTAAGACGATCTATTACTCCTCAACAACATAAAGCATCACCCCATAGGCATTTAAAGAATTTACATTTTAGGAGAGTAGAAACGCCCCCCACTGTTATAACCCGAGTACCTACACCATACTCCCATGAACAGCAGATCAACAAGCAAGGATTTGTGGTAACCCCAACCACATCACTTATTAATACTACTAATACTAACAGTACTGGTGTTAATGGGAGTGTAACGAATCAAGCAAAACAAATTACTATTATAAGAACATTAACAACTCCACCACCCTTGTTTTTTCGTACTATACAAAAGACCATGACTCCAACCGGAACAGGAAAAAAGGCAAATACGACAACTGACACACAAACCATAACAAAATCATCTTCCATACCCTTGGTCATATCATCTCCTAGATCATTATCATCTGTGTCAACATCTACATCATGTTATAATGAAACAAATGATACTAAAAATCACTATTCAAAAATATGCTCCTCTTCCTCCTCAACTAATAATAATACTAACCCCGACAACAATACAACTATAACAACCAATACCACCACCACTACTACTGGTACCACTATAAAAACCGCTTATTCGTCTATCACTTCAATAAACTCACCAAAAAATTTGCTTGTACGAAATAATTTTAACAATAACAATAACAATATTGTTGCCTCTTCGGCAACTGGAATAAAAATAGAAAATTGTACAAAAGCAACAGGAAGAGCAGCGATATTATATGACGCTCTAGTTTTAGACACTTTAAATGATGACATAAATAACGTATCAGAGGATCAGCAGCCTCATCAGCATTTGCACCAGCAGCGCAATCATCAACATAAGATTAAGGATGAAATTATTGATACAGATACTGCTTTAGGGCAACAAAGGCAGCGTCAGCAAGTACATTTTCAGCATGAACAGCTGCAACAACAACAGCAACATAAGCAACATCAACCACAAACAATGCTGCTCATAACCGACGCAAACAGTTTAAATAGACAGCAGCAACAAAGTATAGCACAACAATTGTTACAGCATAAAATACGAAATAATAATAATTTTTCTATGGCTGCAGCTGCTGCTGCGTCTTCAAGCAACTCATCTACCGTACGACCTTCAATATCATTTATTAGTAAAATCACTTTGCCTGCAAACGCTCGTATATTAACAACCACACCAGCAGCTAATAACAATAATAACATTAATCAACTGCAAAAAAATTCAACAACTAATTTGACCACAGGTGGGAGCAGCACCATCACCATTATACCCGCTGGTGGCAGTACTACCACTAACAATCATACTAATACCACAACAAGTAATTGTAGCAATAACAATAACAAATTAACTACTAACACTATTGTTGTTACTAACGGAGGTGGTGTAGGCGGTGTCGTCGGATGCACTAACACTAGCACCACCGCCGGTGGTAGCATAGGTAAAGGCTGTAAACAAATCACTTCTATATCGCCTCTAAAAGGAAGTGACCGTTGTAATGCCGCCGGTGTTGGCGTTAGTTTAAATAGTTATATGACGAAAAATGCTTCAATTCTTGGTAGTGCAATAGTGACTACAAACTCTTCTACCCTTAATTCAAAAAATTTAGGCCCTTCGACCGTAGCGATGGTTGCGTCATCCTCAACGACGTCCTCTGTATCATCTTCACCTTCTTTAAATGTACAATCATCCTCTCTGCAGCAGCAACAGCTATCAGGACAGCCGAAACAAATATTATTTGCTGTTAACAATATGATGCCACATCATCAGGTAAGGAAAAAAATACAAACAACACAAAAAATACTACTTATTGAATCTATGATTAAGCATTAATACTAGATAGTAGTTAAAATCAACACATCAAAAATGAGAAAATGTTTTCAACTGTGTTTCAATTGTACACGTATTTCTCATATTCAGGATGTTTTAAGATTCACGCTTTGTTAGAATGATTTTATATGACGAAAAAACTACTTTTTCTGTGTACAAAAACTGTTGCGATCGTGTGATTTTAACCAGTCGGCTATCATTACAAATTTCATAGAGAACCGAGATATATTTCGCGGACCTCCGGTTAGAACTATACCTTCGTACAAATTATTATACATTATGTACGATGTAACAACAATATTGTAATCATTAATGACAATCATGTTTTGAAAATAAACATTCCCCCTTTTCTAATTGTCGTCGTCATTTTATAAGCGTTATGAATAATATTTAATTGTTGTATACAGCGATTCCATAATTGCTAAAATATTGGTCTAGACTTCGTGCTTCATCTACGACGACAAATAGAATAAGCGGGATTATTTCTATTATAAACGGATAAGAGTTTCTAAAAAGAAAAAAATATTAAGCTCTAATTGCGCAAAAGTTACGATTTATTAAAATTTATTCAGGATACTGTTGCAATTAATTTGGTTAAAAAATTTATTGTTTGTTGTTGCCTCCGCTGTGTATACTTGCCAAACCACATTTTAGTCGAATCATGTTTTTAAAGCATTCAATTTTACCAAAATTTCATTTTTGTTATTAATATTGTTTATTTAGTATTCCAAAAACTCTCCCATTTTATTATTAATATTATTAAAGAACTAAATCTGCGTAAGTTGAATGCCACTTATACCTATTTTGCAACAGCCAAACCACCCCATCATACCAACATTTTCAATTTCAAACGCTGTTAGCAAAGACACAATCCACATAACAATAATAACAGCAAAAATGTGGGAGCTTAACCCATTAGCGCCCAATTTTTGTTTTAAAATTTAGAGTTTATTTTTAGAATATATAATAGTAGTTAAGAGAAAAAACCAATTTTAAAATTATTTTAGAATTTTAATATCTTTTTTATTGCAATTTTTAATTTGTTCCCAAATGGGAACATTGGGCATTAGGTCATATTATGGTATGCTGCAATTTTTGACAGCTTTGTTAATGTTAACATGCTAATGTTAAAAAAATCGAATTTTTTTAAGTTTTTTGCGATTTTTATCTGGAAGGAGAAGTTTTTTTGATTACATATGTTCGCAATTTTTGTTCTTTATGACAAGAGCTACAAGTTTGCCTCAGAGAGTAAATCGAAATTCGGAACGGTTTGCAAGATATGAGCCCGAGAAAATGATCACTTTTTTGCGAAAATGATACCGAGGCCCCAAGTCTTTGGTGGCCCATAAAAAAGTGCATGACTGGGAAAAATTGGGAGACACGGGTCTTTTTTTAGCCTTTAATCACGTAGTAGTGTCCGTATATGGTTATTTTTTTTTCGTGTTGCACTGTGTTATCAAAGAAAAATTCAAAAATCTCAAAAGCCTCTGTATTTTGAAACTTCTCCTGAATTTTTTCTTTATATTCTGCGCACCGTTGAGAAGGTGCAAAAGATTGATTATAACTTGCATCTACATGAAGCCAGCGTGATGATGGGAATTCTTTATCAAGTTTTTGTCGTTTAGATGATGTCGTCGGTTGAAACTCTTTATGGTCTTCATTTTCAGTGAAGTGGATTTCTACTTCACCAGGCACATCCTTCAACTCTGTAACTTCAAGGTCATCTTCATCATTGTCTTCATAATCAGTCAAACTATCTGGTTCGGGGGGCAATTGCACTATATCAATAGCACTTTCATCAGCCAGATCTTCATTCTCGAGGAGTTCCTCTAAAATACCTTCAATTTCAGGAAGTCTCAAAGCACGCTTACTTAGCATGGCTTATATGAAATATCACAACCTATGTACATTTGCATTTATAACACGTAAAAATTTTTATCATCAAGTGCCCATTGTTCCCATTTGGGAACAGGAAAAACTTACCTGTTTTAGAAAAGTGTAGAAGCTTAGCACACGGTCAACTAAATATTTCATACACTTACGTAGCAGAAAAGCGTATAAAAGTGAAAAATACTTAAAATTTAAAAGCTAAGATAACTAAAACCATCAACGAACATTGAATATTGCAAAAATGTGTGATTTCTTTGAATGTTTGCCGTATACTGAGAATACAAGCAAACAATATGACAAACATTGATATCATTGTATACATAGGAATGTTAATACCGTTACTTTGTTATTCTGACTTTGATGTGTTGTTGCTACGAGCTGGTACACAATCAAATGTGCTTGTTCCCATATGGGAACATTGGGCGTTAATGGGTTAAGGGTTACACTTTATCATCTTTATATGCTCATTTATTGCTCACCATAAAGAGAATAGCCTCAAAGAATTGGTGTGATTTGCAGTGTGAGTAAAACATAAAGCGTGTGAACTAAAATGAAAAATAATGTATTACCATGTTCTTCACGTTTTTCTGGCATTTGGTATATTTTACGAAAACGCCACAAAAGTTGCTCAAAGTGCTTAAAAATGCAAACTTTTAATCAAAAGGCATATTTTTAATAAGAAAACTGTATGAATTTCTCTCTAATAATGGTAATGTGAAATTAATTTTATTTATTAAATCTTAGTATGCCATTCTACCGATGCAACATCAGCAGCAGACACAACCAAATGCTTTACAAATGCAATATATATTCAAAAAGCAAAATGGACAAGCAGAGCTGCTGTCGACATCAAAACAAAGTACATTAGTTTTGCATAACTATAACTCACAAGGTGAGTGAAGCGCTTTTGCTAACAAAATTTTTGATTACAATTATAAAATATTATCCGTAGAACAAGTGCCAATTTCCCCATCGAAACGATCATCATTGCCTACGACGCCTAAATCGGCTTCAGAATCTGGTTACAAAAGGAATACAGACGTATCAAGCGGCGATGAATCTGAGAAACAAATGCAAGAAATGAATGAGACTCAACAACAGTTTGTGTTGGCACCAACACCCGCCCAACTTGGTCGAGCTCCCTCACAACGACGTAAAAATTTATGTAAGTAATAGACTATGAAATTGTAAGAAATGACTGAGAACATATTTTAATACGTATTATAGCGGTCGGTAGCCTTAGTTCGGTTAAGCAGGAGAACAATAATCCAAGCAGTAATGCATTTGGTACTGTTTTGTCGACGTCAAACTCAGGTGGCCAAATAAAAAATTTAAATTCTCCGATAATGGAGGGCTCATCGCCTATAATTGGACATGTTTCTGCGGTAACACTAACATCGGCATTACCAACACCTACCTCATCATCAACCACGCCCAACAGTGATGAACAATTGCCCTTAACACCAGCATCCAGCAGTGGATGCGGCGGTGGTAGCGGCAGTGGTAGCACTAACAATACCTGCACAAATCCAAAATCGCCAAAGGCGAACGTGATGGGATTAAAGAAAAAACAACAGGATGAGAAATCTAGGTAATTATTTATTTATTTATTTATTTTTAATTCTTAATCTCAAGTGAAGGGTTTGCCTTTACGCATATGTATAATTAAAAAAAAGTGATCTTGCTTCCAGTGTTTTAGCTGATTTTGAAAAAAAGTACGAAGCTCTGCCACAGTTCAAACCTAAAGATTGTCAGTCACCAAGCGCTATAGTAGTGCCATCCTCGCCACGTGTTTACGGTACAAATTATAGAAAAAAGAATGCCACGGCACCACCACCAGTTCAAAGAATACGTAATATATTATTATTTTTCAATGTCAATTCAAATATAAATAAATATTTACTTTTCGTTTAACTACAGAAAGTGAAGATGAAGCTACTGATGATACAGCATCCATACCACCCACCCCAACGCAACGTTTCTTTGGTCCTGATTTTAATATAGATACATTAAGAGGTATATTTTTATTCCTAAATAAAAAAAAAAACTATATATGCATGTATATATTTTTAAGAATTGGAGTCATCTGATCAAACCGGACGTTCTCCGCGAACACCACAAACGCCTCTGCAAACACCCCGTTCCGATGCTAGTGAAAAGGGTCATAGAAAGTTATTGGAGCAACGAAGAAATTTAGTTTTACAACTTTTTGCCGAACATGGCTTATTCCCTTCGGCACCGGCAACAATAGCTTTTCAGGTAATTTAAACTTCTAATATATTTTTTATACTTTTTTTCCTTTCTTTTTTTCTAATTCGTGTGAAAATAATAGATACTAGTATGCCATTTAAATTGGATAAAACAATTAACATTAAAAATTGTGTTTTTTTATTCAAGCAAGTTATATTAATAACGTACTCTATCAGTGAGTTCACGAAAATTCCCTGATGTTAAAGGCAATGCTGTGCGAATAGGTGATTCACATACGTTTTTTTTAATTAGGAAGAAGAAACAAACAGATTTATATCGAATATAAATTGTTTCTTGTGCTGTTTGTGTAAAACTTTCTAAGTTTATATTTTTCACGCATAGCTGAATTCTCATATGGTTTTTGAAACGACAAGTTGAAAAATTTATTTTCTCTCAACATACTCTCAAAGGTATTGTAATTATCAAACGTTGTAGATTGCAACTTGGTGTGAAAGCTAAATGAAATAAAACTTTTTATACTTTTTTAAAATATTTTTTTAAATAATTTTTTTTACTCACACATAAGATTTGTTAACAAACAATTAATACTTGAAATCTTGAATTCAAGAGAACACTGAAGATGGCACAAAGCCGAAACCGGTCTGTTTTCAAACAGAAAAACACAAAAATCAATTAATACTTGACTTTAACTGCCTTATTCTGTTAAAATGTTGATAGTCTATTTTTCACATTAACAGTGTTTCACGTTTGAGAATAACACTGAAACTTTTCTCTTCAAATCATTATAAAATGGAGTCCAAATGTTAAATTCAAACCTCTGTTTTGCTTTGAAAAAGGTTTGAAAATTGTGCTTGATATGAAATGGTGTATAACTATCTTGTTTCAAACGTTTATATATGTGTACAAAATGAGATTCGAATATGTGAACGAATGGGAAAACATTATCGAGTGTTGACCGTATACATTTTGTTAAAGGACTAGTGAATGTCATAATAAATAATATAATATAATAAATTCCCCTCAGTCATATAAGAAGCATAGAGCTTCACAAATAATAATAATAATAATAATAATAATAATAATAATAATAATAATAATAATAAAGGTCATAATAAATAACTCCAACATATTTTTTGATTGCAGACAAAGCACATTGATGTATTTCCTAGAAGACAGGATTTGCAATTGAAAATACGTGAAGTTAGACAAAAACAGATGAATCAGTCAGGCTATACTCCTCAGTCAGCTGGACCCATGACACCATCGGAAAATATCCAATCACAAAATATAAATCCGAGCAATAGCAACAATGGAAACTCAAATTCAGCAGGTAAAATATTCGTCGAGTTTTATTAAAAGAAAAAATATATGTATATAACTTTTATTGCGTTTTCCCTAAGGCCTAACAACTCACCAACCACATGTTGTTGTAGAACAACAACAACAACATCAGTCACAACAAAGCTAACTTTTAGAATAGCTTAACAAACTACATATGTACTAAATGGCCTTTGTTGAAAAAACATTTTTCACAAAAGCATTAAAAAATAAGAATTTTTGACAAACTGTCGCACAGATACACAATTCTGGATACGATTTAGAAATACATTAAATGCTTACAAAACTCGGAAGATTACGAATTTGTTCATATATATTGTCTAAAAATATTATAAACATTAGCTCTATGATGTTTAAGATATAGGAAAAAGGAAATACAAAATAATTAAACTTACGACTTTAATTATGAAAACATGAGTGTTAAAGCTTGTATGATGTCCGTTGAAATGTTTGCAAAATTTTTGGAATTGAATGCTCCGAATATTTGCTATAAGTTTTTAGAATACGCAACATCTTATAAGCTTAAATACGTACACTAAAAAAAAACAAATTATAAAAATATATACATATTTATATTACGAATACACAAGATTAATATAACCTGTTATATCCTGGTCATTCTCTTCCGCCCTAAATGTTTTATTGAGTTAATTTGTAAAGATGATGAAAAACAAAAATTGAATTTAGAATCATTTTATGCGGATTCATACAACAAAAAATTATAAGATATTGTATTTATTATGTATATTTATAATTTGTGTAATATTGCAACGTAAAAAGGAAAATAGTCTGAAATTTTCTCTATGGGCAGTTTCAAAATACAAAACAAAAGGCGAACAAAACGTTTTGAAAGATTTTTTTCATTATACAAAATGTTAAGAGAAATTTTTTGTTGGCATTTCATTGCTAAGAAAAAATAACAAATTGTCTAGTCGAATGATAATACGAAGACAACTTGATATTTTTACTTTGCTAAGACTTTGCCCTCATTCCTTTCCCGCCCACTTTTCTCGTTTCAATAGTTTCTTCAAAATTTTAATTTATATTTAATTTTTAATTTAGTATGTATGAAGTTAAACATTTTTTCATTGTTTTATGAATTTTATTGAATTTCTTATTATTAAATAGTGTTTAGATTTTTTTATTAGTTTTAAGTTGATTTTAATTTGTTTTTATTTTATCAAGAGTTTTTAACAAGTTGATTACAAAATGTTGTCGTTATTTGGCAATCACGTTTAAAAAACGTTTTTAAATTTTTTTTAATATATATCTCTACATATATTTTCCAATACGTTTTTTAATTTACAACAATTGTTTAAAAATTTCAATCTGTTTTTATTTAATTTAAATATAAAACTGATTTTAAATAGTTTTTTTTAACAACCTCTTTATTTTCCATTTGTTTCCCGTAAATTTCAAATCAAAAGTTAATTTTTTACATGTTAAAAATGATTGAAATATAAAAACTAAAAAAGGGTCCTAAACAAACTGTTGCAGTTTTAGTGGAACAAAATTGTACTTTTAAATATTAAATGTGTTAAATGCTTTAAAACAAAATAAGAATTGTTTTATAATGTCTTCCACTTGTGCTGCAATATTAAAAATATGATTTTAATTGTATTGTTTGATTTTTTAAATTAAGTTAATTTTTTATTCACAAAAAATATTAATATATTTTATACTTAAAAATAAATTTTATTTTTTTAGTTTTCAGTAACATAATAATTTAGAAAACCATAGATCATCATTACTATTTTTATTATATAAAACAATAACAGAAAAAAATCACAAAATAATTGTGGTTTAAACAAATTGTTATAAGATTTGTTAAAACAAATCCATATTTTTCATTAAGCTTTGCACGTTCTTGAAGACTTAAAATATATATTAATCTTTTTAATAATAAAATGCATTTTTCTTTTTTATTTTCATTTAATATATGCGTGTACCGAATATTTTATATCTCCGATTTATATCTTTAATTATTTTAATAACATAAAGCCAAAAAGTTTAAAACAATATAAATCTTTAGTTCGAAAAAAAAATTAAGTTGTCAGCAATGTTAAAAGTGCTTTGTATTAAATAGCATATTTCATACAAATTATAACTTGTTTTGATATGTGTCCGCAGTGGTAATTTATGGTCAGTTTATCTAGCAAAATTATTAACCGTGCGTTTTCCTATTTCTGTAATGATTTTATTATATGATCGTTTCTGCTAAAAAGAAATAATTTATTTTCTTCTTTATTCCATCTAAAAAGAATCTTTCTATTTTTTGAATATTATTTTCTTGTTCACTTTTCTCGCCTAAAATAGTTTTTCTGAAATTGTCTTATTTATAACAGTCAAGCTCAACAATCCCTTCTTGGGAGATACGAGTACTTAACCAATTTTTATAAAACATACATTCTGAACTAAAACTCATAATAATTAATAAACACAAAAAAAAAATAAAAAATAAAAATAAAAATCTTTAGACGAACAGAAGAGAAGATTAATAGTTTTTAACTGTCTTTGCTTATTTTTACATACATAGATTTTATACAAATTTATTTGAAGCAATGTTTAATACTCAAATTCCAATTAGAATTAGCAATTGATGCAATTGGTTTATATTCTCTAAAATTCATCAAACAATTAGAATTATTCCACTAATTCCCATTAGATAATTAAAATTTTTATTCCAATGGTAAAACTAATTGCAATTAGTTGCCATTAGCAAAAAAAATTGGTTTACCTTTTCAATTAGAAATGTAATTGGCTTCTGCTAATGCAATTAGATATTCAATTAGCTCGAATTAAAATCAATTATTTTGATATACATATATGGTATTTTTAGTAAATCAGAATACATTTTTGCAGAAGAAAGTACTGCTTCATTGTCAAAATTGACATCGGAGGCTGAAAGCCTGCATTTTATTTCGAATATGTAGGATATTTGAACCATATATTAGAAGCTTTATCAGCATCATTCAAATATTGATGCATCATATTCGAAATAAAATGCAGGCTTTCAGCCTCCTCTGTCCATTTTGACAATGAAGCAGTACTTTCTTCTGCAAAAATGTATTCTGATTTACTAAAAATACCATATATGTACATCAAAATAATTGATTCTAATTCGAGCTAATTGAATATCTAATTGCATTAGAAGAAGTCAATTAGATTTCTAATTGTAAAGGTAAACCAATTTTTTTTGCTAATGGCAACTAATTGCAATTTGTTTTACCATTGGAATAAAAATTTCAATTATCTAATGGGAATTAGTTGAACTAATTCTAATTGTTTAATTAATTAGAGAATTTCACAAAAGAAGGTTAATTAGCAATCATTAGCATTATCTAATCATTACTTAACATCTTTGTTTTCCTTTCGCATCTAATTTTTTCACTTTCGTAAACCTGGCATCAGTGTGATATATCAAACGCATCGAACTAGCTTACGCATCGCAATAGAGAATAAACCCCCAGGCTTCACAATAAATAACTAAAAACTAACAGCGCATATTAATATTGACTCGGTATATAATTATTTTCTATCGCAAACTTGAGGCGTTCTCATACATTCCAACTTCATAATTTTGGATTTTCATTTTTAGAAAGAAATACTATCACAAAAATATTTTTTGGCAAATATATTTTTGGGAAATAAATCCCAAAAAAATGAAATGCTTCTAGATGACAAAATTTGTGCAATTGAAAAAGTTCACGAGAGAATAATTTCACTTTTCCAAAGTTGCATGAACTTTTTCTTTGAGTAAGTTCGGTCACGATTAAACTGATTAGCTGTTTTTGGTTTTCAAAATAACAATTAAAAATCTGAATATAGTTTGGAATTTCAATTTATTTTATTGATAAAAAAAAAAAAATACTTTTAAGCCTGTAAAATGGGAAGTATTTGAAAATTTTCGTATTGTGAATTATTTTACAATGGAATAGTTATTTTCATAGTTTCATTGGTATTTCATAGATTAAAAAAATCTGAAAACTAACTTATTAATAAGTTGTGAGAGGAATTTTGTTTGCTTTCGTCTGTCAAAACTAGCCCGCTTTCATTTGTGAGCACACCTTATATGTATACTTTACGGGTGCTTATTGCTCATATTTCCTGCGGCGAGTATTAATAAAAAATGGACTCAACACTCTATACGTCAGAAATCAAGCAACAGCCAAATCAAAGGACTTTTCTCGTTTTAGGATAAATCCGTTTCGGAAAATTCAAAGACAATGACATCGGTTGATTAGTTATGTTCACAATCTCTTGATTTGTATGGAATTATGTATGGTCAGAAAACCTTTACGTCCTTAGACTCTTTTCCCCTTCAGTGCACTAGTTTATCAGTGTAGAAGTTCGATTCCCACCTAAGACTCGAATTTGTGGTGCATAATTTTAAAATTCAGTTAATATAGTCAATAATGAGGCAAACCAACATTAATATCCAGACTAATAATCTAGCATACTATCAACAAGTCTATCTAAGACGAAGCTATTATTTCAGAAAAACAGTTTTGACCTTGTATTTAAGTTTTTTTTTTCTTTTTTTGCAATAGACAATATGATTTTGTAGCTCGACTTATTAGGCCTGCAAACAACCTCCGGTAATGCTGGAGGAATTCACTAGTTTTGTTCATTGCCTGAAAGCCTTCTCCTATGTCCGTCTTGGGACTGATAGGTTAACGTCAGGCGGTCGCTATAAGCTCCTTCACTAGAGTAGCCCTTACAGAGTTTAAAAAACGTTTAGTTACATAGAATTTTTTAAATTTAACAATTACGTTGAGCAGGAAAGTTATAAAAGTATTAAATTTATGTAGATCTGAAATAACAATAGGTGAATCGGAATACTTTTTAAAGTAAGCAAAAACCTAATAGATCGATTATGGATAGCAACCAAACATCAACTGGGCTGAAAACGAGATCGCTGATGGCAATTGTCTATTTACTAACTGACGTTTGGCTGCCATGCATAATCTCATAGGAGCGATTTGCTTCATTATAAACATTATAATTATTTAGTGGTTGAAGAATGTGTCTTTTTAATTAAATTATTATGCAATTGAATAAACCCTCATTAATCTATTTTCAAATAAGAATAATTGAAAAATTTATTTAAAATAAAAATATCACTATTAAGTATTATGTGCCAAGTATTTAAAATAGGAAAATAGTAATAATTACTTCTACAAAATAGCAATTATCTCAATGTGCATACATACATACATATATCAATACATACATACATACATACATACATATATTCATATAAAATTTATACTCAACATACACAAAGAAAAAATATCTATTTTAAAATAAAAACACTGAAATTAACAGAATGAAAGGACGATTTTTTTGTTCATAACACAAACACAAATTTTTGGCATTAATAAGGAATTATTTAATACAAAAAAATGTTTCGGTCTTAAAAACAAAATTCTAAAATTCAGGTACTAAATTAAAAAGAAAATTATAAACATTACAATAAAAAATTTATGTATAAAAATGGTGAAGCTTAAAATTATACAAACATTTCAATTAATATTGTAAATTAGTTACAAATATTTAAATACAAATCTACAAAAGAAGTGAAATGTTTAAAAAACATCACCACACAAAATATATTTTAAATATAATATTAAGTGCTTTTATAAATAATGAAAGAAAGTAAAAATATATTATATTACGAAAAAAAGTAATTAAACGAGAAATTGTTTTTAAAAAATCTGTGAAAGATTGTATTGTGAGTAAATTAATATAAAGGAAACATTATGAGACGAAATAGTTTTGATAGTTATACTTAAACAACGGCTTATATAAAATTAGAATAAAATGCAATCATGTTTTTTTTAACAATTTCATATTTCAAAAGCAAAACATTTAACTACAATTACATTAAAAATGGCTTCGTTTAAAGAGGTTTTCGTGTTAAATAATATTTCACTTAAAACTTTATCGTATATAAATTTTCTCACAGAAAATTAGAAGAGACAACTACAGGCATAAGTTTAAACAAATTAAAACAATTTTTATGTAAAAAATGTAGAAAATAATTAGACTAGATTTTTGATATCATCTTTTTTTTTGTGAATTACATATTTTATTTGCTCTTAAGGAAATGCATAAGGCGATATGATGGCCTTAATTGAACAACAAATAAAACAAACAGTGTGGTTATTGGTTTGCTCCCATGTCATGTTTTTTTAATTTAAATCAATTTTATTTGTATTTTTTAGTTAATTTAAATATTTAATTTAAGCACAACCCTTTCAGTTTACTTTAAAAAAAATTAGCACGACTGCGTTATCAACACCACCTGGTAAGCGATTCGCCTTGGGTGTTGATAAGCCATAGAAGCAACAACCAAGGCCTATTAATAAGGTCTATGCAAGTAAGATGATTATCAAACTCTATATTTATCCGTAAAATTTTTTATAGACCTTATAAATAAATAGGCCTTGGCAAAGGAGTTGAACAAGTTTTAAAAAATTGTGGCTTTTTCACGTGTTGTGCTTTTAACAAACAGAAAAGCTTCATACAATAACTTTCTTAAGAAATAATAAAACTAAATTTGCTTCAAGAATAATTTGCACTGTGTGTGGTATATTAAATATGTATGTATGTATATATGGCATGTGCTATGATATTTTTACATTTATTTATTACTTATATAATAATTTAAAACGCAACAGGATACAGTGCTTTTTTTATATCGATATCGATTACATAATGTTTCAATTTAAAAAATGTTGCGAAATGGTCAGCTGTAAAACTATGGTACTAAGTTTGCTGTTTGCTTCGATAGAACTATCGAAATTGTGGCATAAAAAAATCTATAATGCGGCAAGAATTCGGAAAAAATTTTAAAGGTTTTTTCTAGTTGCAAATATGTCACTAATACAACCTGACAACCGATTGATTAGAATCACACGAATCGTGATTTGTGCGAAGCCGCCGCGAGTTTGCAAGTCAATTCAAAAACATCTCAGCACCGGCATATATAACTTGATTTATATTCTATATACAATACCTGACGATTTTTTACTAAAGTAAATAGGAGTATAGATAGTCAATCAATTCCGAAGGAATTTCAATGAGCCGATTTTCGATTTTCAATTGCACAGAGTTGGTTGTTTCTTTTCACAAATATCCAACCAACCACCTATTTTTAGTGGAATAAGTTTAATGAAATCAATTTTAGATATACATAGTAGAAAAATGTACGCTCGGAATTGAGTTCTGTGACATGGCTGATAGATAATTGTGGGAATATACCGAATAATTCTTCAAAAATAACTTGTAATATTTTTATTTAAGAAATAAAAATGCAACTCACAAAAATTATTGCATTCAATGCAACACACCACGATAAAGTATGCACAAGCGCACATAATTGCATATATATTATATATGCATATGTATTATATATGCATATGTATTATTGTATATGCAACATACGTAAATCATGTATGGATATTTGCACACCAAAAAATTATTAATTTCCTTTGAGTCTTTTTCATTTTTAAAAAAGCAAACACACCGGATGTATGATATACACATGCAAACATCCATACATAATCGATAAATAAAATTATTAAATTAAATGTAGAGCCTACTTTTAGGAAGGATGGTATTGTAAATAAAATTAATCACTATTGATAACAAAAAAAAAAAAAAACAATAATATTTATGTATATGTAAAAGTAGCGAATTTAAAACACAATTAAAAATTCTTATTTAAAAAAACACGTACATAAATACATTCACATTTATAGATTATTTTAAATGAATGTTAAAAATCAGTATCATTTGTAACACAAACAGTAAATATTTATTTATCAACATTGCACACTGTCTTATCCAAACACACACCCTGACAAAATATACACAAAAAAATTATTTGTAAAGAAAATTAAAACCGTAATTGTGTATCACTTATTTTAACAATAAAATAATAAAAATACTAAAAAACAATTTACACTATTATTTACCTGCCTATGTACATATGTGTGTACAACTGAATTTCTATATTACTGACATCGAACCGAATCAATCAACTTTTGAATTTTTTTCAGAATCATTCTTTGAAGGTAAAATACTCGTAATGAATAAAACTATATTTGTTAACATTGGGATTAGCACGAAATACTAATAAAATAATATTACAGTCATCTTTGCTGCAAACAGAAAATATTGTTAAACTGTTCCCTTTTTCGTTTTCAAGATAAAATTAAAAATAACTTTGTTCAATACATTCATTACATACATACATACTTACATAGAGCTGTTACTTACTATTTACTTTTTATTATCTCAATTCCAAAAACAAAGCATATAACGTCTATACATTTTTATACAACATTAAAATTTTTACGTGCAGGCACCGTTTTAATTAGTCTGTTGTGAGGAGCTTTAATAGAAACATCAGCACATGACTTGAAAGTTTCTTGTGCACCACAGCCCAATGCGCCAGTACCATTTCCACATGGATTCCAATTATTTCCAGCATAATAGGTCCAACGTAAAACACAGTGTTTGCAACTTAAGCCGTTTGGTAAAATTACTGTAGATACGATCCAGCCCCTAGTTGTGCCAATATAAAATTTATCACTACCGTCTGCAAACTTAAGACGATTCTTGGCAAAACACGCCTCAGACTCTTTATGAAATTCATCCATGTTGCACAGATCGAAATAAATGTAGCCCAAATGGTTGGTAGTAATTTGAACGCCCAAATTGGCTGTGTACATGTTAACGTACGTTTTTACTATTTCACCCGAGCGACCATACTTGCCACCCAATTCGTTTGCTCGTGGAGTAGGATCATTATAATTATCGCCACATAGTCCACATTTACCATCGTTTTGATTCCACTGTACCTAATACCATATAATATTAAATATTCAATACATGACTTATTATCATGGAAAGTGGCAAATGTAACTTACATTCAAACCACCACAATAATTTTCATTATCGTTGTAATTAATAGGAGCTGACGAATTATAGCGCCACCGCGAAGATCTACCCGGAGGATCTAACATCATGCCATGTCCCTTAATTACACCGAACCGTATAATAAACTGTAAAGCAGTTAAAATAATTACAACAAGCAGTGTCATTCTGCGACCTCTTTGCTTTCAGTTCTCGACTGTCTGCAAAAAAAAATACTTTCTACCTCCTGCTGGACTTGAACATTCTTTTATATCAATTAATTCAAATCTTATCAAATTGAACGGCAATCGTTTTCTATTAAATACTTATGTATATACGAGGTGTGTTCAAAAAGCCAAGTAAATTTTTATTTTATCAAAAAATATTTATTTATTCATTAAAACAATCGCCTTTACACGATTCATTCAAACCTCAAAGCACTTTTGGTATGGCCTTAAGCTCTTCCAGTGGAGCACATATTCGCCCCTTCATGCGTCGCTTCACCTTTGGGAAAAGGAGATAGTCGCAGAGGTTCGTCATTGGCAGCTTTTCGGTCTTCTTGAAACACTTATAGACTTTCTTTTACTCACAATAGACCCACCGCAAGCTAATGTCAACGTTCAAAATATTTTAGAGCACTTAACTACATCTTTTTACACAAAATTTGATACAAAGATCGGTTATCCTTTTTTCGACAGCAGAAAATCGCAGAGCATATCAAACACTTCCAATCTTTCTGCCTGTAAAAAACAATCAAAACGACTGTAAGTACTAAGCGCAATTCAAAAATTTTTAATATTTTTGTACAAACCTCGTATTATCATCAAAATATTGGCCAAATAGTTTAAATAACAAACAAAAAATAACACAAACAAAAATAACACTGTACAACAATATAAAACTCTTATTCAAAATATAAGGTTTTAACGCCTAATCCAGGTAGAGGGGACAAAAACATCATATACTTGTATTATAGTAGAATTTTATGACAAAGAATTTTGTAGGACCTTTCAGCCCTCCATATCAATGTTTAAAATGAGTTTTTACGTGCCTTTTAACGAAAGGGGCGAAAAATACACATGCATCGAAGATTTAGAGGACTAAAATGTAGAGTTAGAAGGTTAAAATGTTCTCCGTAGTATTTTACATAAAATTTCTGAACCATCCACTTATCTAAAATATAAGGGTCGCAGTACCAAATTAACCCTTCAGCACATTTTAATTTCAATCTTGACAACGCACAGTAAAATCTTATGATATATGTATATTTTTGTGGAACATTTCAGCCTTGTACATCGCTGTTCAAGGGGAGGTGTTTTGCCCCTCCTCAAGAAAGGGTAGAAAAAATACGCACACCGTAGAGACTTAGAGAGAGTTAAAATGTTTTACAAAAATGTTGCTCGTAGTTGTTTTAATAAAAATGATGAACACAACTTATACCCAAAATGTATGACTATGTTCAGACATGCACTTTGAGGCAATTAAATTTTAAATGAAGTTTTCGACTTTGCCGTTCACACATATCCAATTTAGCTTACTCAATTAGCATTCCACAGCTGGAAATGTTTTAATCAAAAAACTTTTTTTCAAGGCCTTTAATAACATCATTGTATTGGCTGTAGGAAAAATATTCCAGCAATAATTCATGATTGAACGTAGTTCACAAGGGTTGACTCAATTTATTGTGCAATTAAGTACTAATTACAGAATTTATTCATTGTGTTCTTGTATGGCTAATTGCGTTCAATTAATAAGTTAATTGCGTACACGTCCGAATATAGTATAAGGCTTGTGAAAAGGGTTAATCTTAATTCATCCTAAAATGAAAGCCAGACGTAAGCTTTTACAACGCCATTTCACACCTATGTATGTTTTTTGGTCGCCTCTTATCAGGATCAGTCTTTAGAAAAAAAATTTTTTTTTTGGTGTTGCACAGTGTAATCTACAATTTGTTTTTCCTGGACATACATATCTACTTACATACATATCCACATCCATATATTTTGTTTAAATAAATTTATTATATTAACTCGATTTTTCGACACCTCTTTGTGTGTCGAGATTATATGGATTACCTAAAATTTTTAATAAAGGTCAATTTGCACCATTATAAGTTCTCTACCACATGAATCAGAAAATAACAATTAGTAATCGATTTGACATACATACATACATGTACTCGTACTTACATATGAAATACATACGTACAAATGGATATACCCACCATTACATAAGTATAAGTATGACTTTTAATTTTGACTTATACGAATTAATACATGTTTGATTGCGTTGTAATAATTTGTGTCTCGTTGTCATACTCTGACATGAATGCTTGTAAATAAGTACATGTCGATCCTTTGGTGCAATACCGTAGTAACTCAAAATTTGAATTTTTAAGGTTATATTACGAAATTATTCGCCTTGTCGTTTTTTATATTCTGTAAAAGATTCATAAAAATATTTTGTATACTCAGCTCTTATGAAAAGAACCAAATTTTCTTTTACCATTAAGTTGTGTGTAAATTCAAAACTTTAAACTCAATTTCTGAAAAACAACCTTTTTTGAATTATTACGTTATTGCAGCAAAGGCTCGATATGTATATCACAGATATTTTAAAAGAGTTGAATGAGGATTCAAAATACAATGTAATTCATTCAATCCAGATGATCGAAATGCCCGAAGAATAATTTTGAGGGTAATCAATTCACCACAAGGTAAAATAAGATAAATCATCTAAAGGGAGATACTAATAAAAAATTATTTCGTAACCGAATCCACTTTCAAGGCGTAGAGTAATTTTGTATAATTCCAATATAGTGATAAAATATATATGTATGTATGTACATACATACATATGTATGATATATGTATGTATATACTACAAAAAGGACTTCCAATGGGATCTGCAGCAACACCAGTCGTATCTGATATTGATATTGTTATACTGGATAAATAATTAACAATAGAACGGACGATATTGAAAATGCACATAAGCTTTAAGTGAGCTTTTCGTTTAAAATATGTAAATTTGAAATGGCGGCCTGTCATAATAACTTTATTCAATCCGAACGGAATATGTGACACGACTGGAAAAGACAAAACAAAAAAAAAAATCAATCAATTCCATAAAAATATCAATTCATGTGTAAATTTTTTTATGGACAGTATAGCTTG
Organism: Germaria angustata; assembly: GCA_963681545.1. Lineage (NCBI taxonomy): Eukaryota > Metazoa > Arthropoda > Insecta > Diptera > Tachinidae > Germaria > Germaria angustata. Next base: position 137,814,879 of record OY812998.1, on the reverse strand, counting down.
CAGTTTATTTTCACAGAAATTTAACTCCGCAATTTATTTACCTATTTCGTGCATTCGAACACTTGCTTGGGATGCTTGTCTCGGTAAGATACGAAGTTGTCTTTTATGTCATGGTTTTCGGCACTTTCATTAATATTTTCTTTGAGAATGTTAACATAATACTTCGTCTCCATAAGTTCATTCACAAAATGTATTTACCAAACCCAACGACACGACATACACGCCCAAATCATGGAGGACCCACCATCGTACTGATTTTCAATGAATGATATTTAGTTTCATAGTAAGAATAAAGCATACATGATTTAAATCAAGATATCAGAATATTTTCTGGAATTATTAAAAAAAAATAAAAACAACATACGTCTTCGATTAATTTTTAATAACCAAAAAGTCGCTTCATCTAACGTTTCTCATAAGAATTAAATAAAACAAACGAGTTGCATTTTTAATCAAATTCCGTAACGACTGAAAATTTGTAACGTCGTAAAAATTTGGAACAAAGATTTTCTAAAAGCCTTTTTCAATTTAAGATTCTGGAATATATATCAAGCAAACGTATTGCGTATTGTGGAAATTTAATGTTTAACAATGCAACATTGTAACACATCTACCTTATCTTAATAAGAATTATGAAAATTTATTTAGATGGAAATAACGTTTATTTAAAAAATAGTTCTTAAAAACTATAAAATATATATATAAACTATTTCCGATTTCAACGGGTGTCGGAATTCACTACTTTTTCAAAGCTTGTACAAAATTAGAGATATCATATTCTTCATCATATTGCTGCTCAGACCACAATTCCGGAAGATTTTCTATAATCGAATTTATAGAAGTTGACGAATTGGAATTTAATTTTTCGCTACCGTTTTTATTGTTGCGTTCATTTAAATTGAATAAATCGAATAATTGACCAGTAGCCATTGTATCTAAGCTAGCATTTTCAGAGCTGACTACGGTATTGGCGGTAAGTAGTTTAAATTTTTGCAAGCACAAAATTTTTTCCTCTAGCGATTTACGGGTTATTAAACGATAAACGTTGACTACTTTCTTTTGGCCAATGCGATGAGCACGATCCATGGCCTGTAAATCTTTCATTGGATTCCAATCATGCTCAACAAATATGACGGTATCTGCACCAGTAAGGTTTAACCCCAAGCCACCAACCTAACGATTGTTATAAGCATTAAAAAATAAAAATATTGGATTAATGGTATAATAATGCTTTTAACTCTTCAGCCATACCTGTGTCGTAAGTAGCAGAACATCTATGCTTGGATCAGTATTGAAATTGTTGACAATATCTTGACGCATTGAGGCCGGTACACTACCATCTAGGCGTAAGTAGGTTACTGTGGGTAAATGCTTTTTGAGCAAATCATTTTCTACTATATCCAACATAACTTTCAATTGGCAAAATATTAAGGCCCGATGTTGAGATACTGACTCCGTTTGTACTCCAATGCCACAATCCAGCAAAAGTTGTCTATTTAAGAAATATATAAGAATTATTATTCCCGCATAATTGTAAATTTTTGTAAAGTATTAACTTTTAATAGTAGCAAAAATAAATGCGTTGCGTTTATGGAAGCAAATGAAAAATATATATCTTTGCTTAAAAGATATCTCTACGTTTTTTAACGTTTATTTACAATCTTTACTTATATGTATATCTTGGAAGTAAATACTTTTGAACCGTAGATAACAATGCCCAGAAAGGTAAATATAGTATGTATACATTTGTTATGACCACGTACGTGTTAATACAATTTATGTATTCTATTTTTAAGCATTATAAAATTTTATAATAATGCGCTGAATGTATAAAAGCATATCATAAAAAGATATTAAATACGTGTATTATTTTGAATACTCACTTCAATGCTGGTAATTTGGCTGAATGTTCAATGTCACTTAAGGAACTCTGTTGCTGATTTAATTCTTGTGTTATGCGAGCGTATTCTGGATGCTTTGGATTCAGCACTAACTTGGGATGATTGCACACATTTTGTAGATAACGCAAAGCGTGAAATATGTGTGTTTTTGAACCTAAGTTGCCGCCGTTTTCGAGGCAATCCTTGATTTCTGAATTAAGATGTGTGCGACTGAAATCTTCGTACAACCGCTCTTGCAACGGACTTAATTCACATAACAAGTCCTGTGTAATCTTTGGTGGTAGATCGGTAAGTACGTCTTCCTTGACACGGCGCAAAAGAAAAGGTAAAACTTGGCGGTGTAATGCTTCCATTGCTAAAACACCAGCTTCCTGCTCTTTGGGTGAACTTTTTGTATCGCGGGATGCAATTATGGGTCTGGAATAGCGAGCTATAAATTGTTTCTCAGTTCCTAAGAAGCCCGGCATAAGGAAATCGAATAGAGACCACAGCTCTAAGACATTGTTTTGAATAGGTGTGCCGGAAAGTATTAAACGGTGATTGGCTTTTAACATTTTAATAGCTTTCGAACTTTTTGTTTTGCCATTTTTGATAATATGGCCTTCATCTAAAACGCAATAGTTCCAGTTAATAGTACTAAAGAAATCGATATCTTTGCGTATAGTATCATATGATGCCACGATCAAATTACACTTGCTACCAATATAGCCGCGCAATCTTTCTCTGCAGTTGGGTAAGCCAACGTAATGCAAAGGTATAAGAGTTTTGGTATCCTTCAAAAACTTCTCCACTTCATAAACCCAGTGACCAGTTAAAGTTGGTGGACATATGACTAAACTTGGCAAGTCGGTACATTTATCAACATGTCGCTGATAGTGATCGCCTGCTAGTATACATATAGTTTGCAATGTTTTACCTAGACCCATATCATCACATAATATACCATGTAAATTATACTTATTTAGAAACCAGAGCCAATTTATACCAGCTTGTTGATATGATCGAAGCTCCACTGAAATCGGTATAGGTACTTTGTAATTAGGTATAGTTTTTGGTGCAAATAAGTAATCCAAAAATTCTCGATCTCTGGTTTTTCTAGCTTGTAATTCAGCAGATTTTATTTCTTGTTTTACGCCATTAGCTGCATTTGCAGCGGTCGTATCAAGTGGCATTAATTGGATGAGAGTAGCAAAACAATGAGTCGATAATAAACGCACGCACTCATCATTATCACTCATGGCTCCCAAAAGTGGCACAACTAAGAGAACAATATATGGAACGATTCGCATTTGTAGCTTTTCCACAACCCTTTCAATTGTCTCAATGGCCCCTTGACGTTCAATGACATTTTCAACCTTTTGCAACAATATTAATATTTGATTGACTACAAAATCCATTATGCGGCAAGGATCTATATCAGCTAGAGCGGTTAGACATCTCGCTGTCATGTGACGCACAGCTTTGATGGGATGTCCAATAAATTTTCCCAATGGATGTACTAGTCGAAACAGTTCTTCGTGCAAATCACTGTGAATGTGAGGCGCTGCTATCTCAATAAATTGCAATGAAGTCATCAAATCATTTGTTTGACCCACGTCTATTAAAATTTCAGACAGAACCTCCATATTAGGAAAGGCTCCGGTAAATTTTTCAATTTTATGAAACATTATTTCTTCTAAGATCGGTATTTTTGTCAGTAAATTATTTCCAAAATGCTGGCATAATTTTGCAATTGCGCTTGCGGAACCAAGACGTTGAATGCGACATTTTTTCAGTTCGACTTCATTAGGTAAATCTTTGGATGTGATCTCATTTGCAGCTGAATTCAATGTTTCACTCAACGGTGGCCTACCCGGTCCTCGAGAAGTACTCGCTACAGTTTTGCTACTACTAGTAGCTGAGCTTCCAATATTTACTGACGTAGTTCTATTCACAGACGATGGTATATTTTGTTGCAAAGATAATGTTAAAATTCCATAATATATACATGAGTTGCAAGCACTTGCACTAGTTAACACTGCCGATTTCTTTAAGGAGACACTAGGATTTGACTAACAAAATAAAAATAATAAAAAACTGTATATTTAAATACTTTCAAATGAAACTTGAAAATTTTCAAAAAATAACTATGAATACATACATAAATAATTATAATTAAGGATAATACTCTAATTTTTTAACGCGGCTAAGAATATACAGAATGGACAAAAAGCAAAAACAATTATTGACAAAACTATTTTTTTTAATAAAATCCTATTCTTTTTCTTTATTGTGGGAAAAAAATTTAGCGTCAATATTTTAAAAAAATTGTATTTTTTTACACTGTTCTAGAAGGGGTTTATGAAATCGTAATGAGACAACTGTTTTCTTCTAAAAGCATTTTCATTCGAAATTAAACATACGACTGAAATTAAGTTCTTGAATTCCAGTAGATAAACAGAAATTTTCTAGTTTGTAAAAAATTTATGCCATTTCCACCGGAAACAGTAGAATACAGAAAGAAATCATCAGCAAAAATTATTATCCCTAAGCCATAAACGTGAGTGCATAAATTTTTCTCACAATTATTTATCGAAAAATATTTCTACTTTAAAAAATTAGTTTATTACAATCGCTATAAGAAGGTGCTGCGAGTTATTGTTAAACACCGATATTTGCACGGTTAAACCAAGTACTCGTAAAAAACTGAAACTACGTTCACATTCATCTGTTTATAATAAAAGTAAACTAAGGGAAACGTTTAAAAAAATTTGGAATTATTCCACACAACATTTTATTGTCATGATAATGCGCTTTAATAATTTGGGTTTTCTGCTTAATTCAGCAGGCACTTTATATTTAAATAGATATTATTAATTCAAACTATAAATATCTATCTTATTTAAGTAGTGTGTGAAGAATGTAATTTCATAACTTGAAAGAAAGTAAAAATAAAAAACTTCGGTTTATTTTTCAGATCGGAATATTGTGATTGGTTCGTTCAAAGCTTTTAGTAAGAATACGTTGAAATAAAATACCAAGAATTGTTCACACTGAGTTTATACTTGAATTGCTCTACCGGTATGTTTTCAAGGTTTATGTATAAAAACATCATGATCAATTAATACATAATTTTTATTCTAACTATTTCGCTTAATGAAAAACATAAAAGTTACTTACTATTTTTGGAGTAAATTCTATATCACTTTTGAGCAGAGTACTTAGATTTGTTATTATTTTTCCGTTTGGACTAGGGCTCCTATCGCAAACCTGTGCCACAAGCTGTACTAAGAACTCAGAAGACAGTTCCTGCAGTATTGGGCTTTCTTCTCGTTTGATCGATTCCATTAGAGGTTTGACTACGGGATTTAATTTTTCGGGGAGACATTTCAAATATACAATGGCGCCAGCAAGAGCTGCCTGTGTGCTTACATTAAATGCGGATTGTTCTGCAGATGTATGCTGAAATGCGTTTTGCAAATATTTTCGCCGCTCCTCCAGCGTTTGAAGGATTTTCGGTTTTATCGGATATTTTCCTAAATCGGCAGTTAGAGTTGTTGCTACTGATTCAATTTGATCTAGTGTTAGAATTTTTGCTTGACCAAAATCATTTATAGGTATTTTATATTGTTTCAAAGTGGCAATAAAATCATGAGTCTCTTGATGCAGCCTTAATATTAAAGTTAAGCGAAAAACAAGTAAACAATTTATTGTGTTATAATAATTTAAATAAATTAACTATTTTATCAAGTATATTACCTTGTTAAGCAAACGGCTACCTCATCGTAGTACACATATTCCATAATACAGTAACGCAACTTCTCTTGAAGCTGCAGAGGTCCAGGACATACATTAGGATCACTCTTTGCCCAAAATGCTATAATAAGAGCACAAACTAATCGTTGTACAGCTGATCTCGAATTTAAATGACCCAGCAAAACTTTGGTATAACAGTCCATTGGACTTTCTGTCTCTGGTGTATATACAACACCAGGTGCAGGCTTAACTAAATAGTGTGACAAAGCACCCAAGACTCTGGATGCCATTACTCTAGCGCGTATATAATTTTGTTCCCTTATTTCGATAGGAGTGGATTCGCTGCCACCTAAATATAACTTTAAGGATGCCATAGGATTTGCACCGCCCAAATCATCATCAGCCAGTTTGTGGTGCCGTTTTCGATGAGCAGATATATCACTAGATTCTGCTACTGTAGTTTGAGTTTGAATTAAAATAGATGAATCAAAAGGCAAACGTGGCGGCTGCATTGCTAAACAAATCCATGAAGAGACAAAGGGACATGCAGCATGTAATAAAGCTCCTAAATCTGAATTCTGAATCAAATTTAACCAAACCTCTTTAGCCATTACTTGAATTTCTTCATAAGGCTCGACTAGAATACGCTGGAAAACATGCCTTAAAGCCTCTTGCAGTAATTTCCATTGCCAGTCTATAACTCCAAAATTAATACTAAGATTCTTAGAATCAAAACTTATATTTTCGGCACATTTCAAAGACATGGCACTACCGTTTCCCTCAGCACCATCTAAAATCTGTGATGAATTTTTCTCCATAGTATTTGCATTACTTGTAAGCGTTTTTAAAGTAACTAATGTTGATTTACGCACCGAGCTAGTTGTATGTGAAAGGAATGGCCATAAGCGAGGTATCAAAGTTGACATTGGCTCCATTCTGTAGTAACAAGTAGAGTCAATTGAAAACACACTGTAATTGTACGATTTAATTGAAATATATATTATTTCCACTTACTGTATCCACGTGGAAGCTTTTGGAAGACACAATATGGCAGCTAATAGTCCCATGAAATTATTACTAGCCGATGTTAGTTCGTCTTGATCTAGCAATAAGTCCCAAAGCATTTTAACAATTGAAGAAACTTGCGTTGAATTTAAAAGTTTAGGTAGCCACGATGCAACTGGTATCAGCGTCGAAGCTGCTACTGCTCCGACATCATCAACCGTATCAAAAAGTCCCATTAAAATGTCAGATATTGTTTGTGGCAAATAAATTTGTAGCAAATCTTCGCGAACCACAAAAACATATTTTAAACCCAATAATCCACCATGACGCACCTCCCACTCACTTTGTTTGAGTAATGTGCGTAAAATGAAGACAATTTCATGGACTTTAGCGGAATCCATTTCTTTGACAATTGTACCTAAAACCTGCGCACAGGTTTCTCGTACGGGAGCCACAACTTGATCTGAAACAAAGTCTCCGAAACGATCCAAACACAAAACGCAAAGCAATCGCAATGCAGCATCTTCCAGCCACAAGTTGTGATAATGTTGCATCTTTAAAAGCAATTATAAATTAATATATATATATATATATATATATATATATATATATATATATATATATATATATATATATATATATATATATATATATATATATATATATATATATATATATATATATATATATATACATTTAATAAGAATTTACCTCTTCATTAGTCATATTTAAACTTTTTCCAGCGCCTGCAGCATGCAGATTTATCAGTTCCCGCAGAGCGGTAGCAGCTCCATGACGAATTTCCCACTTTGCATTAAATAAGTCTACGTAAAGGCGCGCACAAAAGTTTTCCAATGGCCAGTGTATAGCATCAATCCACATTCCAGTAGCATCGGGGACCGGATCTAATAATATAGTCATTTTATTGCTATTTTTTCAACAAATTTACAATTTTAAATCTCTTACCATTCAAACTATAAAAAACTTCTTGTCTTTGTGCTTCTACGGTCTTATGTTTTTTCTTTTCTGGTTCATCCGTCAAAACTTTGCCTGAAGTACCACTATTAATTCCACTACTGGCTAATGTTGATGGATTCGTTGAGGCATTTTGTCGCGCCTTGCGTTTGGCGCGATTCATTTCTCTACAACTCAATTGTTGCCCATTAGATGGAATCAAATTTACATTTTGTTTGATATTGAGTATATGTTCCACTGGGACTTTTTCTTCATTGACATTATAGTTGCCGCAATTTCGCATCATGTCTTCATCGGTAATCATATCGGTCAAGTTGATTCCCAACCTAGACGCCTGTGTCAATCCAAGCTTTTCATTTAATAAGGCTCGTTGACGACTAAGACGTTCGGACGTAGTGTCAGGATTTTTAAGTCCTGAGCATGCAGCATCCTCAGTACAATCGAATTCATTGCCTTCCGAGCCAATGAGGCGGGCGCCTTTTTTTAAAACTTGCTCTAGATTGAATTCATTAAACGTTAAATACCGATTTTTATAATATTCGCTATTTGCCGATACCGATGTTAATATTGTAACAGACGAAGCATTCGATTGGCAACTATTTTCGTCATCATCGCCGGTATAATTATCCTCTTTTTTTACTTCGCGTTTTATGATATTTACTTCTGGCTTCCAATCTGGTACGTTGGCTAGTATTGCTTCCACGGCTTGAGCAGCTGCAATACGAGTATCCCAAGAAGAGCTATGCAAATAGCCAATCAGACGATTGAGTAGAGAATGTAATTCATGAGGGTACAATTTTTGAATTTCGCCAATTTGCTTTGCTGCTGCCCGCCTTGTAACGGCTGAAGAACCTGATTCCAGTAAAATAAATAACCGATCAAGTCTGCCAATATAAAAAAATAATAGTAATTACTTTTATTCGGTTACTTTACGTTTGCGTATATATATATATATATATGTATATATATATATATATATATATATATATATATATATATATATATATATATATATATATATATAGATGTACATATGTACATATATACTTATGAACATATAATAGTATGTATTTGTTTACCTTGATGTCATTTTACTGTTAAATGTCGCGCCTTCAGGTTGTAGTTATTCCTTCTTTCTTTTTTAGTGCCTCTTTCTACCTAAAATGACACGTGTCGAGTTGTGTAAAAATGTTGGATAGTAAAACATTTTATAATTTTTTAATAAACTTTATAATAGCACAGCTATTGTGTATGTACATATATGTATACATATGTATGTATGAATGTACATGAATTAAAACTAAAAAATAAATTACTTACTTACTTGTTGACAATTTTAAATTCTATCAAACGTTAAACTCATCCGCCTCAATTTGGTGCATTAACAGTAGAAAATTTTATTTAAACTAGTTGATTCTTAAAATATGTACGTAATATATAGTATAGAGTATGGAGCAGAAGTGAGTACATGATTCTATTTCTTGCACTATTTTGTTTTAAACAAACAATTTTATTTGTTTGTTTGCTTTTGAGTTTTGTGATAACAAGGCCTAAAAATTTATTACACTCCCATAACCAGGGTGTATTTTAATGTACTATGGAAAAATATGTTTTTAATAGAGATCAAGCAAACAAACGAAACTTGAAGCAATAAGTTAAAAAAAAAACTTAGCGAACACCGGTTATAACGAATAACCAATTGTTTAAAATGAGCAACTTCTTCGGTCCCAATAGATATTCATAACTATATCATACGATATTTTATATGCTCATAACAAATACTACATAATAACGAACTTTCGCTTATAGTGAGATTTATTCAAATTTTTACGCTTATAACGAACAAAGAAAGAAGTATACACCATTTTAATTATAGTCGAACAACGGGGGAATTATGAATGTTTTTTCGTTCTTTACCAGAAGTTTTCTACTTAAGTTAAACTTTTTAGTTTTATGTTTTAATATTTATGTACTTATATTTGTATGGATTTGACTTGGGAAATTGAATGATAATAAAACATATTAAAAAATTAACGCTTAATATAAAAATAATAGGGCGAATTTGATATACGTCGGAAGAAGTTATTAAGTTGTGTAAAAACCGGCGACATGCATGAATTACACATGATCCCTGAATAAGAATGTCACGGCCTCCGAAAAAAGGTTTGTTATTTTATTCAGTTTGTATGGCATTAAAGTTGAATTTACTTGCGTAAACTAAAAATGTTACGAACATTGGCCTATTAATTTAGACTAAACAAAGAAATTATTTTTTGTCTGGAAATTTTTGAGAACAAGAACAAGATAACTGCAACGCTTAGTTCTCACTATATCTAGAAGCAACATATCATAACTGTCACATATCTAATGAAATCTCAATGTCGGATCATCAATATACTGCTTTCGTTATGGAATGTTGATTTTAATTTAAGTTTATTTATGTAAAATTTAAAAATTTTTTTAACAAATAGATTTAAGTGCACTAAATTAGGTACTTATTTATATATATTACTTAACCTTTAGAGTTATATTTAAATATGTCTTAAACGTCGTTAGAATACAAAATTAGCTGAAGAAAGGGTTAAGTGATCATATAAACATCAAAACTTTCCTGTTCAACAAAGCATATGGTTTAGCTTTGCTTCCTTGTTAACTATTTAAATTGTGCTATGAGTAGCATTTTTATTTATCAAATATGTTTACACAAGCGTATGAGATGTATCTAACTCTTTTTCTAATTATAAGAAGTGTACTTTCTATCTACTAAAAATTTTCGGTTTTTTGGAGAATATTTCTTTTTTTAAGACTAGTATTACGACAGATAGTCTTATCTTCTGAAAATAATGAGACTGTTAATTGTTTGCTAAAGTTAAACATGCTAGTTATAAAGAGAGCTTTCAAGAAAATTGAGAAATTAAGGAACAAAACTCTTAACACTAATTTAAGTTTTTCAGATAAGAATAGGTAAGTATAGATTTGATTACATGGCAGTTATTTTATTTAATTTAAAATTCTACTCTATGTACATTTTCTTTTTTTTTAACTTCCAGTACAGTTTTTTTAAACTAAAATAGAACAACAGAATAGAACAAGAAATTAAAAAAAATTAATTAACACTATTTTTTCGACTTTTTTTGTTTTAATATATATAATTTTTGTAATCAAGCGTTAGGTCTTTTTTTAAAAAATAATAATTTTATTCAATATTTCGACGCCTCTTTGGGCGTCTTCTTCAGGAATTTTTTTTTATTAATATGACAATCGAAATATTGAATAAAATTATTATTTTTTAAAAAAAGACCTAACGCTTGATTACAAAAATTATATATATTGAAATTAAAAAAAATATAAATTTTTTAAACGGCATTTATTTAACTTCCGATATCAATTCAGCGCCTCCCCGTTTCCCCAATACGACCACTAACCTTCTAAAGAATTTTTCAAAGTACATCTATTTTCAAACTGGGGTATTTTCCAACGTCTCCCCAGCTGGCGGATAGGGGAACCTGTTGATCGCATCTCTCGATTGATTTCTTACAAATGGTCGACGTGAAACTAACATTGGAAATTATAATACGTGTCCATACATCGAACATTCCCAATCATGCTAAGCTAAGGTCAATCAGCTTTCAATCAACAGAGAGAGAGACTGGAGCCATCGAAAGTACTCTTGGAGAAAATTTTTAAATTGTTTCTAGCTGTCAATTTAAACAATAAAAATATTTGATACGTTTTCTCCGCTATGCCAATAAAAATAAAATGGAGCTCTTTTATTATGTGACTATTCTATGACACGTATTTACCCTATTTTGCGCAACATCTGCTTTACTCTGCTAGTTAAGATTTTAGTTTACTGTTGCAGCTTACTACTGCATTTACGAACGTATATCAACCAAATACAAACTATGCGATCAAAAATCGGTATTTTAATTTAGCATATGTGTCTTAACGCTTAGGACTTGATATACAATATGTAAGTAGAGATGTATATAATATATACTATACAATACACATGTATCAACATACTCCAAATGGCAAGAATGCAGAAGCTGTAAAATAAAGCCATGAGAATAATATTAAAATGTGATAGATATACTGACATACTTACATACAATGCTGGACAGCCTGAAATGGTTAAACGTGAAACAAAGACTTCAATTCAACACGCTTAGTTTTACTAAAAAATGAAACAAGGTGATATACCGAGATACCTATGTGAGCAAATAAGATATGTAGGCGAAAGCCAACCGTACGGTCTAAGAAACGTGAACGATTTTCGAGTTAGTAGGATGATGTAAACACAAATGCAGAAATATTTGTTTTACAAGGGGTTCAACTGTATAATACACTACAAAATAATATGAAAAATGAAAACAATGAAAATGTATTTAGAAAAAAATTTATTAATTTTGTAAGATTTAATGCTAGTTTATAATATTAGAGAACTTAAATCATATATTTTGACAGAACGACTTGTCGGGACAGCTAATATATAATGAAATGTTTGATTTTTGGTGATTGAGATTTCTTATATAATGTATTTGTCAGTTTTTTAACGAAGGGTTTGCAAAAATCATAACGTCGACCTAGACTAATACTCGTAAATTAAGGGGAATTCACATAACAGGTAGAATTAACAGCAGTGCTGATAACTTAAAAAAAATTCACTGTCAAAATATTGTTGAAGGCATTATTTGCTTATTTAATTTGATTACTCATGGCACCAAATTCATTATCTGCAAAAAAAATTATGTGGATTTCGTCATTTGACTTCACAATCAGCTGTTCTGTTGCACAGACCTTATTAATAGGACATACACTTATGTATGATTTATGCGTCTGATTTGTTCGTGTTCGACCCCTTGTTACAAGTTAATGGAGCTATACGTGCAGTAATCAGAAAAATTGTTAGTTAGTGGGCTTGTTCGTGAATATTTCAGTTTTTAATTTTAGTTTGTTTGGAATATAATGTGCGAGAATGACAGGCCGCAGACAATTTTTGATATTGAAATTTTAAAAAATTCATTTGGAATAGTAAAAGTGATAAATATAAAGTTAAACTTGTTAACAGTTCTTCTAGTTTATGTTGGATGCATAAATAAATATCCAAAATAGCATATGTGGCATACGCTTAGCAATCCATGTTTACTGTTGACGTTTATGTTTATTTTATTTATTTATTTATTTAAAAATTATAGCACATAATTAACTATGCGATATAAGGGATACATAGGTACTAACAACAATGGTTTTCGACCTAAAATTATTAATTTATATAAGGTTATCAGTCTTGCAATGTTTTCAAAGTAACTTAACAGCTTTTATATTGTCTATATTAATTGATTTTAGTAGTTCAGGTAAAAGTAAATTTCCGAAAAGAAGAATCTGAGAGTTTTTAATAAATTCACAATTAAAAATCAAATAATTTATATCAATAGGTGCATGCTGTTGCATAGATGGCATTGTTTCTGAGACGATCCGCTTAGTATGTGTTGATGAGTAATAAGAGTATGTCCCATTCTTAGACGACTGTAAATTTGTAAATCTCGTCTTGATGCTTCTTTAGGAAATAACGGCTTTATTTTATATGGGTTAAACATTTTATAATGATGCTGATAGTTTGACCAACATTTAACCGATTCTTCTCTAATATTGAAATATATCATGCGTCTAATATTATTTTTGTCTATTGAAGGATATGTTATGATTGGGGCAAATGTGGCGTATTTGGCCGCTTCATCAACCAGAGTGTTCCCAATGATACCAGCATGACCAGGGATCCACATAAGTTTGAACTTCGTGGGGAATTTTATCAACAAATCCCTTATTTTAGATACCATAATATTTTTATTACTCAAGTTTTGGATAGCTAACACAACTGATTTGGAGTCTGAACAGATTATAAATTTCCGGCGTTGTTTTTGTATTTGGTCAAGGTATGTAGAATTGCTGTGGCCTCAGCGATGAAAATACTACAGTCTCCATCAAGTGTAGCTAGAAATTCTGTCTCCAAGAAGTGATTATTCAGGGCAAAAGATGTGGAGGAGGGTGTTTTAGAGCCATCGGTATAAACAAGGTTCCAGTTACGAGTTTTATACTTAGTAGATATTTCGTTGAAGAGTGAAATGAATACGCAAAAATGTGGAACGCTTCACGATTTTGCGTGTCATCCTTGCGCAGGGGCCATGCTAATCTTCTCTGTATCGTTCCAATTTTATGCCCCTATTGCGGTTCACAACTCAACTCAGTTTGGTCGTGTAGAGTCAACCCAACTTATGCACAACCAAACTCATTTTAGTTATTGTGTATCGCAATAACTAAAGTGAGTGTGGTTGTGCATAAGTTGGGTTGACTCTCACACGACCAAACTGAGTTGAGTGGTGAACCGCAATAGGGGCATTAGTATATGTTCTGCCGAAGCAAGAACCGTTTATGTTTATTAAAACTTGTTAGATGCAAAAAATCGCACGAACATTTCATAAGTGTATGGGCAGCTTTTGTTTAGAAATTATTAAATGTAGATCAAGTTTGTTAATGTTTTTTAGTCTCTTAACACGGTTGTTAAAACAAATGTGTTAACAGCTGTTTTATAGTATGAAATGACGTTTAAGGTTGACAGCGGTATTTTAGATGTCGCAATTCATTATTTTTTATATATCAAAATAGAAAAGGCAACAAACGAACTGGTAGCAAAAACGATACGTAAGCACGGCAAATGAAAATAATTCACATTAGTTGCCTTAACGACAAACAAATAGTAATTTAAACAATGTTAATATTATCTCTTAGCAGTATTTCATGTCTAATGTATACAGAATGTAATGATAAATAAGGAAATATATAACTTTCATTAATTGATAGTAGCACTCAAGACGTTGCATTTGTGATAAGGACATCTGCGTGTGGCGGTTTTCTGTGAACGCACCCAAACGCAAATATTTTATCTATATATTGATGCCTGTATCGACTTAAATTCTCCTTAGTATGTAGTTATTATTGCTCGAGGTCCTAGCAAAAAACCTAAAAAAAATAATGTCATCCATACAGTTAATTTGCCTCTGTCGCTCCGACCACAGAGTACTCAACCAGAGTACTCAACTTTGACGTATAAAAAGGGTCCGAATCATATTTTGCATATTTTGTATAACGTGCATAAAGTTTATGTGAAGAGATATCTATATAAAAACAACTAGATTAGCTCTCCCTTTCACACAAACTTTATGCATGTTTACAAAGTTGTCGAGTCTAGTTCTAGTTTATGGCTCCGACATGATTACAGTCGCAGTTGTATTCTGCTTAAAAGTTTACCAAATTAAATTTAATGATATGGCAGCTCTATACGTTGGCTGTCATAATTCCAAATAGAACTTATTTTAACACCGAAAAATTAAATCCATTTGTCTTTTCATCTAATAAAATTATTATATTTTTATAAATGTCATTTTATGTCATTTACCATTCTATGTGAAGTCTCATTTAAAATCTGTCTTACCTTCTTTGAAATAATGAAATTTATATACCGAATGTTCTATGCCAATCGGTGCTGCTCTGCAGCTGCTCACTTCTTTGTAATTTGTATGTATTCCTATATAAAATGTACAATCGTATACTTATGTGTTGTATTGTGCTTTCTAATATAAAGAATAAAATCTATTTAATAAACTTTTCTCAAAATTAAAATTAAGTTGCAGTTAATTTTTATGATGATAAGAAATTATCGATTTTTTTACTCTTGAACTTTTATTTACTTGTTTCTGTTGATTACAACGATTTTAAAATTAGCAATATAATAACGTTGGTTTTTTATCTTTGCCAACAAATTGATTTTTCACATTCACTTTCTACGTTATATGCAAATTAGATCATAGGAAAACATAGCCTAGTCGCGTCATGCTATGCCTGTTCACAGATGTACATACATATTTTTATTGGACTTATTTCAATTTCACATAAGGTTTAACACGGCGATTTAACTTGCTTCGGATTTTCTGAAATAACTTGGAATTTTTTATTTTCCCAGGGAAAGCAGCCATCGCGTTCGTTCTCAAATTTATACTGACAGCCAGGTCTTGAATGTACGTCAATTTAAGGCAAATGTTGATGATGCCAGACTATTGAAAATTGGTTGTGCTAATGAATATACACGTTTTGATAAAATTTCTTGTTGGTTTTGAATAACACTGCACTACCTCGCAGTGCTATGTAGTTATACATTAAAATTATTTAATGTCGATACATTATCGAAATTTCGTGTGACTTTTAAATATACATTTCTACTAAGCAGTATATTACACGGAAGACACAGAGTATAATATCATATATGAATTGAATTATTGACAATATTCAAATGTCTTATTAATTAGTATTCATATATAACATATGTTTGAAAATGAAAATTTATCTGTCTTTGTTATATATAATTTTCACATAACATTCAACTTATATATGCCAAGCTCTTGGTCGTACATGAAGCTGGCAACACAGGATATGCCCAGTGGCAGCACGCTTGCATCACCCTGTGTCACAATGATTAACTTTTGTTCGTGCTTCGTTTTTGTTGTTCGTACGTGTGTTTTGCCGGAGAGCATAGTTTTTGACTGAAAACTTTTGACCAAAATAGAAGAAAGCATATATACAATTGAAAAATGTGTACTTTAGCTCCTAAAAAAGACGGAAGTCCAAATATTGAATTCTTCAACTCACAGGAGTCTTTGCAAGGGTTTGAAACTATTCGACTATGGTTACAAAAAAATTGTAAGAAGGTAAGTATTGCAAAAAGACGGAAGAAGAAATCCTACATACTATGTACACATACAATAAGTATAAAATGGCGTTTACATAGTACTTGTATATTTTTGTAACCAAATAATACTTATCGTTTTTTATGAAGTATTTAGCCAATAGTAACGAACCTATAACAAAAGAATCGTTGTCCCAGTTGTTGATACAATTTTTGCAATATGTTGAAGCAAAAGTTGGAAAAAATTCCGTGGAGCCCCCAGCAACGCGTATACCGGTAAGTTTTCTAAATTCTTCAATGGAACGAAATTATTGAAAACAAAAATAGGAAGAAATCTAGTTTAACAATTCTGCATCAATATCGTCCGGATACATTGAAAATTATTATGTATTATCATAATTTTGTACTAAAATTCCAATAAATCGGAAAATATGTGTTAGTGCCAATTTGAGTATTTTCCTTTTATTATTTTTTTTTTAATTTCTATCATATGTCTACTTTTTTATTGGTGCAGCTTAGATAAACTAGATTTAAGTCCAAAAATATATGTATTAAATTTTAACAACGTAACAATTCTAACAAATGACTTGTTTTTAGATGCGAAGTTTTCTTGATTTCAAGCCAGGAGGTGGCTTGTGTATCATATTTTCAACCATGTTTCGCTTTCGCGCTGAGCAACGTGGAAAGAAGTTTGATTTTTCGGTGGGAAAAAATCCAACTCGTAAAGATCCAAACATAACATTGTTGATTGATATCGAGCAAGCTTTGATCGAAGCTGATCTTTATCGTATTCCGTTCATATTCATTCGTCCTGAAGTAGATAAGCAATTGGGAACGCGCTTGCGTGAAATATTAGCTACTAGACGGGTTGAAATCGTATCAGATGAAGAAGACGCCACCCACATTATATATCCTGTGGTTGATCCTCATCCCGATGAATATGCGCGCCCTATTTTTAAACGCGGAAATTGTGTGATGATGCATTGGTACTATTTTCCCGAATCGTATGATACGTGGACTCCAAATTCGCTGGAATTGCCCGACAATATACCAGAAAATCCAGAATCTCCGGCAGAACGCTGGCGGGTATCAGCTTCGTGGATTTTAGATCTTGAGCAGTATAACGAGTGGATGTCGGAGGAGGATTATGAAGTAGATGAGCTAGGAAAGAAGAAAATGCATAAACAGCGTTTATCTATTGATGATATTATGTCTGGGGGTATAGATGAAAAGAAAAAAGTTGTCGGTGGAACTCCTGTAGTTGCTAAACAAAAGCGTAGACGTTCTCCATCGCCTAGCTCTTCCAAACCAGGAAAACGTAAACGTTCTCCCGCAGTTATTCATAAAAAATCTCGCAATGATGAAGAAGATGAGGATCTAACACGTGATATGGATGATCCCCCTTCTGAAACAAATTTACAAGAGGTTATCAAGACTTCTACTCTGCAATCGACATCGAGTCCAGCTCCCGCCAACAAATCAAGAGCTGATAATGACATGATGCCAATCAAGGGTAATTTTTTTTAGCAATGTATAAAACTGTTCATTAATTGTTTAATATTTTAGGCGGCACTTTAACTGATTTAGATGATGAGATGACTGGTGGTAGTGGTAATCAAGTTTTATCGGCGTGTGAAGGTGAAAATTCTCAAACTGGGAAAACCAGTGAAAATAGTAATACTCAGGAATTCTCATCATCAGCAAAGGAAGATATGGAGGATAATGTTACAGAGCAAACTCATCATATAATAGTTCCCTCTTATTCAGCTTGGTTTGATTACAACTCCATACACGTAATTGAAAAACGTGCAATGCCGGAATTTTTTAATTCAAAGAATAAATCAAAGACACCAGAGATTTATATGGCGTACAGAAATTTTATGATTGATACTTATCGTCTTAATCCCACTGAGTATTTAACTAGCACAGCTTGCAGACGCAATTTGGCTGGCGATGTTTGCGCTATTATGCGTGTTCATGCTTTTCTGGAACAATGGGGCTTGATAAATTACCAAATCGATGCAGAGTTACGTCCCACGCCCATGGGACCACCACCAACTTCTCATTTCCACATATTATCTGATACACCTTCTGGAATACAGTCTTTAAATCCTCAGAAAACTCAGCAGCCATCAGCTGCTAAAGCTCTACTCGATCTCGACAAGAAACCTTCTGGCGGTTCTAGCAAAGAGGGTAAAGAAGATTCTTTGGATAAAGCACCAGTAGGAATTAAAACAGAACCGATAGAAAACGGTAGTACGACCACAGCCTCTGGCCAGTTTGGATTGAAACTAGATCAATATGCAAAAAAACCGGCAGCAATGAAAAATCGAACGGCTGCTAGTATGTCCAGAGAGTGGACAGATCAAGAAACCTTACTTTTACTTGAAGGATTGGAATTGCACAAGGATGACTGGAATAAGGTTTGCGAACATGTCGGTACCCGTACCCAAGATGAGTGCATTTTACATTTTCTTCGACTTCCAATTGAAGATCCCTACTTGGAAGACGATGGTGGCTTTCTAGGCCCTTTAGGTTGCCAGCCCATACCATTTAGCAAATCCGGCAATCCTATTATGTCTACAGTAGCATTTTTAGCTTCCGTTGTTGATCCGCGGGTAGCTGCAGCAGCTGCTAAAGCAGCTATGGAGGAATTTGCTGCAATTAAAGATGAAGTGCCAGCAACAATTATGGACAACCATATGAAAAATGTTGAAAAGGCTTCAGCATCTGGAAAGTTTAATCCATCTTATGGCTTAGCAAGCAGTGGTATAGCAGGTACCAGTGCTGAAAAAGAAGATGAAGATCCCAACTCTGCAACTATAGGTGTTGCACCTCCCCCAGCATCTTCAGATGAAGAAATGAAGGACCTTTCCAAAAAAGATGGTAAGATTTTCAATCCACTTTAAAACATAAATAATAGATACCGCCTTCTTCATATAAGAGCGTTTGAAAATATGTCATACACTATGATTCCTTGATTATTTTTTTTTTTTAATTTCTTTACAAAATTGTTACTATTATTTGTTTCTAATTTATTGCTTTCATTCGTTTCTAAATTATTGCTATTTCTTCAAGTACCCATGCATGTAGATAAAGATTTTACCAATTCCCCTTCCAAATCCAAAGACGAATCTAAAGACAGAGATGATAAAGAAAAATATGAAAATGATACTGTTAACAGAAACAAAAGTAATTTAATTATATAGAAATAACCTTTCAATCTTGATATTTTAATGACTATTCAAACTTTAATTATTTAAGCTGCTAGTGGACTTGATGTCAAAGAAATTAAAACTGAAGAGTCTTGCGGTGATAGCACAACTGAAGGATTGTCAAAGGAAAACGACGTAAATAAACAAGTATTTAATGAAGCAAATGTTCAGACAGCAGCTGCTGCCGCCTTAGCTTCGGCTGCAGTTAAAGCCAAACACTTAGCGGCTTTAGAAGAACGAAAAATTAAATCGCTGGTTGCCCTTTTGGTTGAAACTCAAATGAAAAAACTTGAAATAAAATTACGCCACTTTGAGGAATTAGAGACTACTATGGAACGCGAGAGAGAGGGCTTGGAATATCAGAGGCAACAACTTATTACTGAACGTCAGCAATTTCATTTGGAACAATTGAAGGCAGCTGAGTTTCGAGCTAGACAACAGGCGCATCATCGTCTTCAACAGGAACAACAGTGGCAAGGCGGTGCGTCGGTTTCAGGAACTGCTAGTACAACTGCTCCAGCATCTAGTGTCACTGCCCCCGGCTCTGCGGTGTCTCAAAACAATACCTTGCATGGGGCATCAGCAGTTGGTTCACAGATGGCTCCTAATGTGTCAATATCAGGAGTGTCCACTGCCGCTTCAGCAACACATATTGGGTCACCGGGTACTAATCCATCACATCAACCAAGCGGTTCAACAACTGGAACACCAACTGCAGGACAAACCACAGCTTCAATGGGTGAGTGGAAAGTAAATAAAAAGTTTTTCATTCATTTTTATTTTTTAGATGCATCTACAGGGTCCGGTACTTCTTCAGGAACACCTTCAGAAGCAGCTACTGCAACATCGGCTTCAGGACCATCTGTAGGATCTTCAAACCCTCAAGTTCCGATGCCTACACATATTTCTGGCACTGTTCTAGATACACCTAATATTCCACCTTCCTCAGGAGGCTCCTCAGTTGGTTCTACAGCATCTTAAATTCGTAATCCCATATACTTAGATTTAATATATATTTAATTTTAGTTTTATGAATGTCCCTTTGAATTATATCAATATTTCATTCTTTTATGAAATCCGATACTTTTAAGCTCGTCAAATGAAAATTTACACTTCGGTAATTAAAAAAAGGTTCAAGTTGGATATTGAAGATTTGTCTCTGAACGTATAAAAAGTGTTTGCGATGATGAATATTTGCATAACAATTGAGAAAGTTATAAATAAACAAACATAAACATAGTTGAACGTAAAAAGGACAAATTATTCGCCGTGTACAAAAATCATAATTTTATTTGGGGTAAATTTAAATAAAAAGAAAAATAATATACATACATATATTTTGAGAAGAGCATTTTGATTAACTTATTGAGGTCCTGCAGGTCCGAATAAACCTGTTTGAAATTCAAAATAAAAGGACGATCACTTTGTATCGATTGAGGGATAAATATTTGTTAAACAGCCGAGAAATTTACACTTTCGTTTAATTCGTAATGCAAACAGATAGATGTATGAATGAAATGTGATACTGGTCAATAAGGATAATTCAGCAATATTTATTTTAACGTTATACATTAGCCTTCTCTGCTGAATTTATTTTACTAAACATATTTTTTTCCTTAAATTTGCTTTTGTAAAAAATTTGTTGTAATATGTATGTAGGAAACAAAATGCAAATTAATGTTTGTAAACAAAATCTGACAACTTGAACCTCAAAAAAGCAATCAACATCCTTTTAAAATTCCACCAACCAAGGCCCAATAAATATAAGAAATTATTGCCCCTATTGCGGTTCACCACTCAACTCAGTTTGGTCGTGTGAGAGTCAACCCAACTTATGCACAACCACACTCACTTTAGTTATTGCGATACACAATAACTAAAATGAGTTTGGTTGTGCATAAGTTGGGTTGACTCTACACGACCAAACTGAGTTGAGTTGTGAACCGCAATAGGGGCATATATTATTAATGGGTATTGCCATCAACTAACGAAAAAAATCTCCAAATAGCTCTAGTAGAGAAAGGCAGGGTGTTTTTTATGATCATTTGTTATCGGTGGTACATATTAGTTGCACCCTGTGATATTAGTTTGAACATCTTTTTCATTCGACGCGAAATAATTAGCCATGTCTTCATTAATTGATTACTAATCTAACAAAAATCACAGATAGTGAAAATGTTATCTACTAAGGGTCAAGTAAATTTGGATTTGTCTTATGTTGTTATCAACTGCTTATTATTAATCGTCGGTATGGAAATTTTTAGGTTATAAGATGTAAAGCTGCCGTCGCTTGGGAAGCAAAAAAGCCTTTGGTAATCGAAGAAATAGAAGTAGCACCGCCAAAGGCACATGAAGTACGCATTAAATTAACCGCTACGGGCGTATGCCACACAGATGCCTACACCTTGGGTGGTTTCGACCCCGAAGGTGTATTTCCTGTTATTTTGGGTCATGAGGGAGCTGGTACTGTTGAAAGCGTTGGTGAATGCGTTACTAAATTTAAACCTGGTGATCATGTTATTCCCACTTACATTCCCCAATGTGATGAGTGTAAATTTTGTAAGAGCCCAAAAACCAACTTATGTCAAAAAATTCGCAATACCCAGGGACAAGGTGTAATGCCGGATGGAACAACAAGGTTTACTTGCAGGGGACAGACATTATATCACTTTATGGGTACTTCAACATTTTCAGAATACACTGTGGTAGCCGATATATCTTTGAGCAAGGTAAGAAAAAAAGCGCATATGCTCGTAAATGCGCTATTCTGCTGCAACAATAAGTTAAAATGTTCCTAACTGCAACAGTGAAACAGATGGTGTACAAAAATATGTTAAATACGGGTAATATACAACTGTCACATTAATAAAAGAGCAGCATTTGATTTGTATCGGTATAGCAGTGAAAGCTTGCTTTTCCGTTGCAGCGCATTACTGCGTTTACGAACGTACTCAGCATTATGTTACTATATTTAAATTATAGATTGATGAGAGGGCGCCACTGGATAAAGTGTGTTTACTGGGTTGTGGCATACCTACCGGTTATGGCGCAGCCATTAATACCGCTAAGGTAAAAAGTGAAATAATTTCTCTTTAAAAAGATCGGCGACTACATGAGGGTGTGTATTTTTAAAATAGGTAGAACCTGGTAGTACTTGTGCTATTTGGGGATTGGGTGCTGTTGGTCTGGCTACTGCTATGGGCTGCAAAAAAGCCGGGGCTTCTAAAATATATGGCATTGATATTAATCCCGACAAGTTTGAATTGGGGAAGAAATTCGGGTTCACAGACTTCATCAATCCAAAAGATGTTGAGGATAAGGGGCTTATCCAAAATTATCTCATTGAATTAATGGATGGCGGTTTTGACTATACTTTTGAGTGCATTGGCAACGTGAATACTATGCGTGCAGCTTTAGAATCGACTCACAAAGGATGGGGTACTTCGGTTATCATTGGTGTTGCTGCTGCTGGCCAGGAAATCAGTACTAGACCTTTTCAACTCGTTGTGGGCCGAGTGTGGAAAGGAACAGCATTTGGAGGTTGGAAGAGTGCTAGAGACGTGCCAAAACTTGTAGAAGAATATATGAAAAAAGAATTATTGGTTGATGAATTTATTACGCACACTATGACTTTGAATAAGATTAATGAAGCTTTTGATTTAATGCATGAAGGCAAGAGCATTCGTAGCGTTGTGTTGTTTTAATTTAAGATATACTTTATATGAATATTAAAAAAATATTGCAAAATAAATTTGCTATCTCTCTAATGCAACATGTACGAGCGCATTCATTTTAATAATTATTTAACCGGGAACATGTTTCTATATAATATCATTTTCAAGCTTTGTATTTATTTTTAGTTTCAAAATATTTTTTCCGTAAAATTCTCATTTTACGTATATACATACATGAGTATTTAATTACAATCAGTTTGACGAAGTTTACGTACTATGTACATACAAATGTATTTACTTAAGTAATTTATACCTATATACACATTCCTGAATAATAACTTTTTTCTTACATTCTATTATACTCATATAAGAAATTATGTTGCACTAGGCGTAGCAACCTGAAAAATTAATTGCTTTCAGCCTTCTAGTTAAAGATTAAGAACTAGACTTCTCAGGCTTTCTTTCTCTGACGGGCGCTTTGTCTTTTTCTTTACTTATGGCCATAGTTCCACTTATATCGTCAATATCATCAGAAATATTTGATTTCTCATCTTCGAAAAAATTGAGTTCTTCGTCGTCCTCTAAAATTTGCGAACTCTTGGATGGCAAAAGCAGTCGGCCGACCGATTGTTGTAATGTACTAGTAAAATTATTATATTTTTTCTGGAGGTTACGAAGCCTGGCATCAGACCAGTGATACCAGCTGAGCAAGAATACAACCAACAAGAAGAATAGGTTTGTACTAATAGCTACAAAATAAATGAATATTGAGTACATGTGACTCCATATATTGAATTAAACAATAAGATTAAAATGAAAACTTACCAACTATGGCCGATATAACTGGATAATTATACATAATATAACGTAGTCCAGTAAATTCAGCGACAATGTGTAAAGACACGGTATAATACTGAATTTTTTGCGATTGTATTTCAACATAGACATCGGTTATAGGGTGATATTTTTGCTCTAGGTAACTGCTAAATATTTCGACTGGGACTTGTTGGAACTCTTCTTTGACACCCAAAACAAACAAAGGACTTAACGCCCAAGTAGATATAGTGCGTATTAATGGAGAGCGATAGCGCATCATAGCAGAACGGCACGAGTGTCCTCTTAACATGGAATCATGATCGCGCATTTCGCCACATACCATAAACATACCAAGATCAAGATTTTGTGGTGATTCTGGCATATCAATTTGCACAATTACACGATATGCCTGTCCCACCATCAAAAGTTGTTGTTTTTTAGTTAATGAAACATGAGCATGAGGGAACGTACAAGGTGCACTAGTGTCTAAGCAGGTCCTTGACATATTGATTTAAGATAATACAAAGATATTTCATATATAAATTAGGAAATGAAATATATGTATACTCACTTAAATTGCATATGTACGGGACGTGTATGGGAAATAGCAGGTATATAAAAGTAGTAAAATGCAACGTACATAAAAACTGCTGCCCATATTATTAATGCTACGGCAAACGCTACAATACCTAAACGCAAAATTAATTCACGCAAGGTATCTACTTTTTGGTCAGTTTTTGTCTTCAATCGACCATATAGTCCAGCACTCACATTGTAGGCTGGCCTTATAAAAAGGCGACGTCCAACACCTAAGGGATCTATGCAAAATATTATAAAACGAAATAGTATATTCATTATGCGCTCCAAATGCAGCACCAGCACCACTAATCAAACAACTAACAAACAATACTGCAAGCATTTGCAATATGATTCGTTCCGAACTTATCACAACTTTCAGTTTTTAGATGGTCGACTTATCGATATAAATACATATGTACATACATACATATGGATGTGTGCTTAGGAATTCCGTTTGCACCTTCAGAAGCAAATACAACGTGTATAAGTACATACACAAGTACATTCGATAAGCTGGGTATCGTTTATTTAATGAACCTTGAACATTAGATCAGCATTGCTTTTTTAATTCAACACAAAAAAGTAATAATAAGCATTAGCAACCAACAAACACTTATCAGCAGTTGGAACAATTTATTCTTAAATTTTTGATAAGATCAAATAATTGCTATCAGTATTAAGGCGAATTAATATTATTTTGTTGATATTGATTTCCGCCGAGAAAATCCTGCATTCAATAAGTGTTGCCAGATGGGAATATTTACTTCTAACTTAGGGAAACACGGGTAAAAATTTTGTGAAGACTTGTTTTATGTATAATTAAAACGTTCATATATATATATATATATATATATATATATATATATATATATACATGTTTATACATAAATAAATTAAATATCATTACATATGTATAACATCTTCTATCTTGTTCCTCTCAAACAAGGCATAATAATGTCAATATACCTTGTAAACATATATATATATATATATATATATATATATATATATATATATATATATATATATATATAAGGGCCCTGATTATAATAAAATATATAGGGATTTTGCTAGATACTCAGTACCCATTACTCTTACAACACAATTTGAAGCAATATAGCTTTTTGACAGTTAGAAGAAAAACAAAAGAAGAGATAACGAAGAAATCAACTAAATAGAAAATTTTGTCGTTTTCACAAAAGCAAATAAATTTAAAACGTTTTTAAGAACAAATCTGTATTGAAGTATTCAATATTAAAGTATTTTAATATTAAGCATATAAAAATAGTGAAGAAATGAAGTTTTCAAATTAAATGTATTAAAGGTTTATATAGTAGAAAAAGAAGGCGTAACAAAGAAAACACCTAGTCAAAAGAAGGAAAAAATATCTTTTTACAACAATAAGAAGTCACAGTAAGAATTTTAAATATTCCAAGAATTTAAAATTGAAGAATTAAACTGCTTTTAAAAGAGCTACGAAACCTACCCATGAGCAACTATAGACATCACGGAGGTGGTGGTGGTTATTGCGGAATTGAAGTACGCGACATGCATCCAAGAATTTCCAATAATTTCACTTATGTTAGTTCATGTGTAAAATATATGATTTTCATGTTGAATTTCATATTTTGGCTCTTTGGTGGACTCTTACTGGCAATTGGCCTGTACGCTTTTAAGGACAAATGGGAATCTACAGGATGGGTACGATTGGAAAGTTTCTACGATGTAATACTGAATATTTCATTGGTGATGATGATTGCTGGAGTTGTAATATTTGTCGTCAGCTTTGCTGGCTGCTTAGGTGCACTGCGTGAAAATACATGTTTGCTTAAATTTTATTCAATGTGTTTGTTGCTATTTTTCCTAATGGAGATGGCTATTGCTATAATGGGATTTGTTTTTCCGCAAAATATGAATTCATTTTTGGAGGACACATTCACCGATAAAATTATACACTCATACCGTGATGACCCGGACTTGCAAAATTTCATTGATTTCGCTCAGCAAGAATTTAAATGTTGCGGCCTTAGTAATGTTGGTTATCAAGATTGGAGTAAGTAAACTTGCAATAATTGTCTACGTTTTTTTAATTTACATACAATCAGAAGTAAACTTAATCTTAAAATTGAATTTTCTTACGTTTATTTGCTGTAGGTAAAAATGAATATTTTAATTGTTCATCGCCATCAGTAGAAAAATGTGGTGTTCCCTATAGCTGTTGCATAAATGCTACCGATATAAGTTCAGGTCTTGTTAACATCATGTGCGGGTATGGCGTACAAGAACATTCCGTTGCGGCAGCAAGTAAACGCATATGGACAAGTGGATGTATTGAAATCGTTCGTGTTTGGGCTGAGAGAAATCTATATGTTATCGCTGGAGTAGCACTAGGTATAGCTCTTATACAATTATTTGTTATTTACCTCGCTAAAACATTAGAAGGACAAATCGATCTGCAAAAATCGCGTTGGTCGGCGTGAAATGAGTAACAGATTGAAGGATAATTTTTTTTTAACTCACTACAATAGTTTACAAGATTATAAATTTCAGTATATATTTTATACTGGCTTGCTCAACATTAATTTTAACAAAAAAGAGTGCTAAATGAAAGTGCTCATTATTCGAAAAGACTATTTAAGTAACATATTTATATATTTTTTATTTTCCATCCTTTATATGAATACTTGCACCAACTCAAAAAATTTATGAAACTATAAGATCTTCCTCGTTTATTTACGCCACTGAACTGAGATAGAATTTTTTAGAAAAAAAACAATTTAACTTTTATTTTTTTAGACATAGAAATATAACAAACATGTGCAAAATTTTTTATTACAAATCGCCAAAGAGAAGTGCATTTTTCCTGTAATTCATTAGTTGTGAAAAATATTGATTTTGAAATATAACCTCAATGATATTTCGTAAAAATGATTCTATCAAACAACAAATCTCATTTTATTGAATAACAAATCTCAATTAACTAAAACATTGCCATTTTAAATTATGGATTAAATAAATCTTAAAATCGTTTATTGAAAAAATAAAAATTATTCTCATTACCATTGTAGTACTAAATTCTTTATGTAATATTAAATAATTCGAACTGAATTAATCAAAATTTATTTTTTAATGTTTTGAAAATTTTGTTATTAAAAATAATGTAACTTAAATTATAATCTTATAAATACTCAAATATATTCATATGCCTGCATGAATAAATACATTTAATCAAAAAAAATTTTATATTATGTGTTTCTAAACATTATGAATTCCAAACAAGAGTGATTCCCGATTTGACAAGTACTAAATCCATGCATTAAATAAGCCCCTGTTCTGAAAATTTAAATAGAAGGGCATGGTGCGCTAACCGAAACAAAAAAAAAACAAAAAAAAATCATCATGTCCTTGTAGTAAATAACGAAGTTTAATTGGAAAGGGAATTCAAACTTAATTTCACACAAAAGTGTTCTTGGTTCAAACACTTTTTACTTTCAATTAAAATTTAATATATAGTTTGCACATATGGTGTATAGAAATAATATTAAAAGACATGCACAATAAACTGTTCTCATTCAAATCTGTTTGCTTTAGAAATATTATTTATGTTAATTTTTGAGATTACAAAAACAAAGAACTATTTCGATATTTGTGGTTTAATTTTTTTTACCGAATCCGAATAATTGCTCAGATACTAATGCTTACGGTTATCGTGGATGGTGGGAGGTTTGTTCGCAAAAAAATCTATAATTTTATATTATATAAAAATATCTATTTTATACTTTCTCAATGTTCGGTGATTTCAACTAATAATTTTTCCTATAATTTCATATAAGCGGATTACATAGGATGAATTTTTTTTAACATTGTGACGTGAAACAAAAAATTTTTGAAGTCGTGTTTTGCTGCCGAAAACTCATGAATTGCTTATTTTTGCTTTCGCATGAACACATTAAAAATTTAAGATCGATCTGATAATAATGTATATGCTATTAGACTGTATACTATGCGTTTGTTCATGAAATTTGCTGCACATAACATATTGTAGCACACGGAATAACGAAAATGACAGGATATGAAATTCCATAAGATTTTTAAAATTTTTTGTACCAACTATTTCACTCCACCTTATATTAGCAAATAAAGTTATAATATATGTCTGTTATTTATAGGAAATGTTTTTCTAAACAGTAGATAACAAACCATTCTTAAGTTATTTTTTTGTCTTTGTCTATAATCTAAAATTTCAAAATTAGTTATTAGAAAAACCAGTATAAATATATATATATATATATATATATATATATATATATATATATATATATATATATATATATATATATATATATATATATATATATATATATATATATATATATATATATATATATATATACATATATATATTTATATATACATAATGTATATGCTATTAGACTGTATACTATGCGTTTGTTCATGAAATTTGCTGTACATAACATATTGTAGCACACGAAATAACGAAAATGACAGGATATGAAATTCCATAAGATTTTTAAAATTTTTTGTACCAACTATTTCACCCCACCTTATATTAGCAAATAAAGTTTCATGCAACAAATTTCATGAAAAATTGCTATTTGTAAAACGGCCTTAGTATATTAATTTTAAATATAAACATTTATTACATGTAGTTTATATGTAATCAAATAAAAAGTCAATATACAAAAAGAAAGTAAAAATTTCTCTAATCCTTTTTTTTACAAAATAACGACCAAAAGTTATTTTTAAAATTAAAATTATTCTATAAAAGAAGTCTACAAAACATTACTTAACATTTCAAGATAATTATTTAAATCTAAATTGCCTTGTAATTTGTTATCCATATCTATTATAAATTGTTTAAGAGTTTCTTTTCTTTTATTGTTTAGAGTTTTAGCTAATAATGCTTTGTTTTCCTCTTGTGATGAGTTCATTAATGTTCTTATACGTTTTCTCATGAGCAAATCTAGTTCGTGAACTTTTGACTGTGGTGTCGTTGATTTAGCAACAGATGTGTGCAATAAATGGAATGGTTTATTAAGAAACTGCGTAATGTATGATATCATCTTATGGCAATTATTGTATAAATTTAAATTTTGCAAAGCTAGAGTGTTCATTTCCCATTTATAGTCAGTGGTATTAGGAGCTTCTAAACGATTACACATCCCAACAATTACATCATTGGGTACTTTTGATGATTCACTTCGGAGTTTATTACGTTCTAAAGATAAATTTACATCACATTTAAAATATATTTGGCAGTATCCAATACCATGCTCTCGGGCAAGTTGAAATAATTTATAACGCATACTACGGTAGTAATGATTATCATCACATAATAATATAACATCGTTACTTTGGTGACTTCTATATCCAATATTCATTGTTTGTAGTTCTGCTGTCAACTTTTTGAAGTCTTTCAATTTTGGTACAATTGCCTTTAACAATTTTAAAAGGTTATTTCTTTGCTCTTTATATTGTGTGGGATTTTTCGAATTGAAATATACTAAATTATCATAACATATGTGTAAAATGTTAAAAGGTACTGTTTCCATTCGCATGAGGTAATGGCAAACTGTTGTTTTACCTACGGCCGGCAGGCCTATTAAAGCAACTAAGCAAATTCGATTCATGTTATAGAAAAACAAAGAAAAATAGCTGATTTTTCTTTATTATTTAAGCCACAAAATTTGACGTTGCTGATGGAGGCAAAATGGTAGCAGATTCAGCGGATGCATTGCCACTACTTTGTTGTTCTTTTTGTAAGGCTTGAAGCTCTTCCATACGTTTAACATTAATACTTGTTTGAACTTCAACGTAAACTTTCATCATATTTTGATTGAACTGGGCAAACTTGTTAATACATCTATTAACGCATGTTGTCTGCAATAAATAAGTATATTATTCTAAATCAAAAAGACCATAGATATATGTATGTATTCTTATTATTATACCTCATGATCTGCTAACTGACGTTCATTAAAATTGTCAACACATCGGTGGAAACATAATTCCGTCACTTTGTTGTATAACGTCAGAAAATCTTTCAACTAATAAAGAAGTTAAAAAAAACAACAAAATGTACTGTAAGTATTACTTACATTTCTTAAATTCGGATCCATTTGATACTTTATAAAGGTTATAAAATTCACATACAGTCCACTCTGATATTTATTTTTGTACTAGGAGTCAGCTGCTTGAAACCACAGAGTACTAGTTTATGCTTGAAACCAAGTCAACTCTTTTTTACAAGGTGGCACTAGTATGCATGACCGATTCTAAAGATAAGTACATATATGATTCACTAACAAAATACTCATACAATAACTCATTTAACTGTCAAACTCTGTTATGAAAAAATATGGTATATGTTTTTTCATACAGAATATGAGAATATATAATTAGTGCAGATGTTATCATTTTTAAAACGAACTTAATAATAGGCCTTGCCAGTATAGTTTGCTTTGTGACCACGGTAACAACAAATACAGCAAAAACAAGGTTCATTTATCTTAGTGGCATCACTATGGCAAGTGCCTCTGTCTCTATCGTTTAAATCAATCAATTTAACCCTTTCAGCCCCAAATTTTTTTGGGGCGGGCAAAAAATTTTTTTTTACTATATTTTAGTTTATATACGATTATATATGGTATAGGAAAAATTTTAAAGTCCTACCTATCCTGGTTAGAGATATATAGGATGTTGCCTACAGGCAACATTGGGCGGTTATGGTTTAACTTTGAACACATTTTAGTTGAATTTATATTTAATTTCTTTCTTTTATTTTAAATGTGGTATTCCAGAAAACAATT
This sequence comes from Germaria angustata, assembly GCA_963681545.1. Taxonomy (NCBI): domain Eukaryota; kingdom Metazoa; phylum Arthropoda; class Insecta; order Diptera; family Tachinidae; genus Germaria; species Germaria angustata. The sequence continues at coordinate 137,783,409 of OY812998.1, read as the reverse complement.
CTTTTGTGTATTACAACATAAATATACTTTACATTTGCTGCACTTTGACCGTGGGAACCCTGTTTAACACATCCTGCATCGTCCTTTTGATCCCCATTGCACCCAATGGTTTGTTTTATCATACCTTATGTTTTTCACTGGTTCAGCTATATAATTTCTCTTTCGAGAGAGTGGTGGAGTTGCTGGAGATGAAACACCTGGCGATGACAGAGCTGGGGATGGTTGTCCTGATGATGAAGGCGAGTCGTTGGGGATATCGATTTGTAATGAGGATGGACGACCTCTTTTGCGTGGAACGTACTTTTCATTTGTTGCATTCATTAGCTCATTGGCAATACTTAGTTGAAAGTTGAGAAGAGACACGTGTTTCTTCTCTCCGCTCGTAAATTTTAAGTCCCTTCTATATAAAAGCCAACTGTTGACCACTGATGTATTAATACACCAATAGACAATTCGAGTATACCATTTATTTGAACGGTGGTTGATTTTATATAGTTCCAGCAACATATCAGCGAGGTCGACTCCCCCCATGTGTTTGTTATAGCATTCGACTATTGCCGGACGGGGAATAGTTACATAAGTTTTATTTTTTTGGCACCATCGATTGCATGCGCTTACCGGACTTTCGCCAATATAATTTGAAGCTAGCTGAACAATCTTGTTGTCGAACCAGCGACAAACAATTAGATTGTATTCGCTTTCAAATTTAATATCGCTTGATCCTCGTCCATTTTGTTGAAGCTGCTTTTCAGACTTCAGGTCACAATTTTTTATCCTGTTCGCTCTTAGTGTTCCAACAGCTAAAATACCTCTTTCTTTCAGTGCAACTAAAAGGCTAATAGAGGTGAACCAATTGTCAAAAAACAGTTTATAATTTTGGTGCTGCGGAATGTTTTTCGACAAATACACTACAATATCTGAGGATATTCCTAGGCCATAAGATGGGCATGTTCCATCTCCAACATACATAGCAAAATCATATATGATTCCAGAAACCCCAGCCCTGGTAAACATTTTAAATCCCCACTTGTGGGGCTTTTTGGGAAGGTACTGCTTCATACTATTATGACCTGTTAAATTTATAATTACTATGCCTATTTGTTGGATTTTATAATATAAAAAATTACCTTTATAAGCAATAATTTGCTCATCGACGCTCTGATATTCATCCTGTGATATTTGGTTAAATTTGTCTTTTAGTTTCGCCAGTAAAGGACGAACTTTATGTGGTTTATCATAATTTTCATGTCCTTTTTCCGCTTGGGCGTTATTATCGTTGATATGAAAGTACTGTTTAATTTTTTCAAACCGATTTCTGGAAAATGCTTTTGCCACAGCTTCCAGCTTGTAGTTTTCCGACCATGCCATTTTCATGTGCGGTAGGTTTACAACACCCAAGTATAGCAAAACACCGATAAATCTTTTTATTTCATATACCTCACATTTTAGCTCAAAGCCATCTTTTTGCATTGCGTACTTATTTGTTTCCGTACAGATATTTTGAACAATTTCTTCATCAAAAAAGTGGTTGAAATATTCTTGTGGCTCTTTCGTTTCATAGCATGAAACTTTGCTTTTCCATGTAGTATCGAAAGCACTTATTATGTTACTTCTCCATCTTAACTTTGTCAAATCCACTTTTTCTAAAGTTTCTTGCAAGACATCCGGATTTTCTTCTCTCATATCAATATCATCCTCATTTTCATCCTGTACGATTTTCTTATTCAAATCTACTTCTAACTCCTGTTCCTTTAGGCTTTGCATTCTTTCCTCAATTACATTCTCCAAAAACTCATCTTTTTCAATATCATCATCTTCACTTTCATCGGCAGATTCATCCCAGTTAAAATTAATAATGTTTTCTATTTCTAGCTTTGTCAAACCTCTTGCACTCATTTCTATAAAGCAAAATATTCTTATATAAAATCTGAATACAATGGACCAATGTTGCCCACAGGCAACATTGCAAACAAAAATATTCTGAGGACAAGGCTTGTACTTTGTTTTTCACTTTTATGTTTTTATATTATTTACTCACCTGTTTTAATGATAAGTTTCACTTTTTACACTAAAAATTTTGCTTTTAATATTATTTTTTTTAACTTTTTTTCAAACAAGCTTTTTGCAAATTATTTTCACAGCATGTATACGGTTTGAACGACCGTTCGCAAATGAATACTATTAAAGCTTATAGCATGAAACTTTGCATACACACTAACGAGATGTGTAGTTGCTAACCGCAAAGAACCGTTATAAAATAAAATAAGATTTTCGGTAGCTATGAGTGCAAGTGTACAATGTTGCCTGTAGGCAACAGTGGGGCTGAAAGGGTTAAATCAATTTTTTTTGATGTATTCTTTCTCCTATATTTCTCCCAGCTGAATTATTAGTTGTTTATGGAAAAATACTTATAATTATATATCTTATTTCATAAACAAGCTGTAGATCTGTTAATAAATTATACAAACAAATTCGACATATTGCATAAATTTGCAATATTTTTATAAACAGATTTAAATCTCTAGCTTAAATAAATCGTCTTCCTGGAAAAAGCGCCCAAGGAGGCGTTGCGATTTAAAATAAATATGCTTGTTTTGTATAAAGAGGTTAATGCAAAAAGGTCGAAAAAATATTGCTAATTAATTGAATATGTATATAATTACATACATTACATAACCATTTGGCAGGCTTTTCGTTGATTTTTGACAGTAGCTTAAGCTATCATAAACATATTATAATTCGGTCCTTACGTTGCTTCAGAAAAGAAAATGTCGAGTTTAAAAATCTGTTAAAAAATTTAACGTTAATTTTTTTTGTACCTATGGGCAACACTTTATTTAATTTCTTACCTTTTCTTCTTTCAGCATATATTTATTCCAACACCTTATAAACAGTTTTCTCTCAATTTTTTTATTTTAGTATATCGCATAAACCACAGAATATCGGCACCACGAAGTATCGGCCATAAACTAGAACTAGACTCGACAACTTTGTAAACATGCATAAAGTTTGTGTGAAAGGGAGAGCTAATCTAGTTGTTTTTATATAGATATCTCTTCACACAAACTTTATGCACGTTATACAGTTTATGCAAAATATGATTCGGACCCTTTTTATACGTCAAAGTTGAGTACTCTGGTTGAGTACTCTGTGGTATCGGCACATACGTGAAACGCTTTTAAAGCCTATGTTTTACAGATATAAGGAAAATTGTGGGGTGACTTCAAATTAATATTGCCTTACCAGAACGGAAGAATCTTTAGTTTAAAAATTGTGTGGTTAAAAAAAATTTAATAATAAGCAATTGATTTAATTACGAAGAGGTATTAAAAGTGAGTGTTGCATTAGCTAATATCAAGGATTTTGATAACTTGTACATGTATGAACCCATACATATGTACATATATATATATGATATAAATTATATTAAAAATTTTCCGACCTTCATTATAAAAATAATAGGAAAAAATTTTTGTTTAAAATGAACATTGATATGGATTTTTAACCTGTGAATTAATTTCCAGCTCAAGGGTTTATTTTTGACGTTTTGTGTTCTCTTTTCATTCGGTTTTCTACATTGTCAATAAAATAAAGTGTCAGTTAATTCATGCAAGGAAAGCTAAATAGAGTTACATGCTTATGTGTGCCTTTCTGAGATTTAGGTGTTATAATCTTTCTTAAGAGCGGGCAGAGTGGTGATTTTTGCAATACTTTCATCAACATTTCAGTAGTAGTACATTTATGTAGTACATGTGTGTATATACATAAGCAAGTACATACATAAGTATGTACATACATACCTGCCCGAAAAATTGTTTTTACGTTTTAGTTTTCCTGCACCATCCATACTCTATGGTGTCATAGCTAGTTTTTGTTTCTATTTGCTCCAATAGTGTGTGTCGGTATTTATCTCTTGCTTTGATGATTGGATAATCATTACACGACAGCGAAATTGATCAATAATTTGTGGTTTTATTTTGCTGAAAGTTGTAGATAAAATTTCCTATACGCATTATTTCTTTATTGAAAAATGTTCCCATTGCTCGCTAATACGTTGCGCCGCAGCTTCATTTCGTTTTCTGCTTCCAACGCCTTTAAATTTGTTTCAGACTTCTTTGTCTCCACCATCCCACATCCCGCATTCAAGAGAGCAACTATTCTAGCTTATCCAGAAATTTCTAAACAGTATCGCCGTTTTTCATCCGGTAAGTTTTTTCTATACATACTTATGTACATATGTATATACTTATATTGAATTTGATTGCTCTAAAAACTATTTATAGTTTCTATTTATGTACTATCTATTAAAAAATTTATTTGCAATTATCGATTGTTGTTGATTCTTGCTTCACCCACATTGTGCATTTTTTTCTTTTAATAGGGCGTGTCATTGAAAATGTTATAAAATTTTAATAATACACATACTTATGTATGTATGTATGTACCCTGAAGGAAATGTCACTAGTGATTCACTAGTGATTCACTATTGACAAAGTCACCAGTACTAGTGACAACTTATACCCCAGCCAATGCTTTTTTCTGTTGACATTTAACATGCACTTGTCATTGAAAATCCACTAGTGACGTTGGAACTAGTGACGAACTAGTTCCAATGGGACCATATGACGACCGTAGTACTTCTCTGTAGACATTGTCACCAGTATTATTGACATACTCTACACAATACTTCTTTCTATTGAAATTTAAGATGGACTTATCATTGAAAACCCACTATTGAAGAGGTCGTTCTAATGGGTCCATGTAAACAATTTTTGATATACATATATCCCTACAGTTTTAGTTAAAATAAATGATTAAAGGTTCACCATAGAACAAATAAACGCAATTAAAAAATGAAGAGGCATAAGCGTGCTCTCAGAAATTTCTCTGCTCATCAAACAAAAACATGTTGACAACTCCGTTGACGATGTCTACATATGAGTCACCAAAATAGTCGACAAAACTGGTGACTTGGGTACACTTGTCCCCATGTTTCCTTCAGGGTATGTGCCCATTGTATACTTTTACAAAGCTGTGTCTCTTACTAAATCTAAGTGTTTGTTCTAGGAATCATTTAATCATAAGCTTAAATTTGGCCTGCATTGTCCAAATTGAATTATTATATTATTAAGGATTAAATTATTTTTTAATTAGACGCAAAACATTCCTTTTGCAACCTGGCTGTCTTTAATATTGTCAATTCTTTATTATTTTTAGTTAGCAGTTTTTTATATCGTATTATTTTTAATTATTGAAAATTTGAATTAAACTTTTCCGGTCAAAAAAATAAAACTTAAAAATAACCCCCTGGCTGTTATCATTCCTATATGTGAATATTTTTTTCGCAGAAAATATAATCCCTTTACATGTCTCTTATTTTGGTGTGTTGTGATATTCGACACAATGGCACTAAAAATCATATAACTGTCGAGACATTTTCGACAATTTTTATAACAAATTATGAAAACTAGTTCGTCGACTGATGGCCGAATTTCGGAAATTTTCAATCAAATCTATAGTTTGATATTTTTCGAAAGTTTAATTTTTACGAGTAATTACCAGTTTTTGGTAATCTCTCCAGTTTATAAATCATTTAACTAATTTTGGTAATTGTTTCTAAATTGTATTTGCAATACATCGGAATTTATGCAACGTAATGTATTTTATTTTTTATATATCATTTGTACAATATTAGCAAGTATGCCAAGTTATTTATAAAATTTTTCAAACATTGAACATTTAAATCCAAGTTAGTCTAAATCGCATGCTTATGCTGTGTATGGTATGTGCTACCTCTGTGAAAAATTATATATTTGTAGTAAAAATCAATACCGTATTTTGAGCGCAAAAGCTATCCAGAGCTCTTCCATCACGTATTAGTATATGGATTAACTTCTTTTCTATATGCCAACGTCAGAAGTGTTGTTAGATTTGTTTCACACAGTTTTTTCTTAATAAAAATTGCTACTTTTTTACGAAAAGCCATTCAGTTCTGCAACACAAAACTTCTGCATGAACTATTAATTGATAAAATGCCAATTAAATTAATACATACTAAATTAAAATTGTTAACGTATTGTTGTTATCTATAAATTGGGGTTACGCATCGCTGATTTTCGCACACTGTGTGAACGCATTTGGTTTATTTTTGGAATTTCTAAAATGCAATTGACTTTGGTTGAAAGTAATTTGAAAAATAATTAGTTTATATCATTATTTTATTAATAAATAAACATAAAAAGAAACCTTTACTTTGCTTTGTTGTTTGTTAAAAATAAAATAAATTAATTTTTCTTCCAGTGTAAAGTAAAAACACGCCGCCTGTTCATGCATACAGTATTTACGTATAGAAATGGTTCATATCTTTCAAAATATATTTTGGTGCTATATTTTTTTTACGATATTTAATCTTATCTTTACGTCTACATTTTTATATTAAATACGTAAATGTATTTACATTTATAATATACATTCATAAATAAAGTAATCTTATGAAGGATGCCACGAATAGAGATGCCAAAAGCGGAATACAGTCTCGAAAAATCCTAGACCAGTGATAGTTTTATTTTTAACTCCAAAAATTTCTTAATATATAGATCGGTCTAGAATTAAGAATGAACAGAGAAGTACACTGTAAAGAAGATATGTGATTGTAACTTAACTTCTCATTCATGACCATGCAAGGAGAATTGATTACAACAAAAATGAAAATGCGATTGTTTTTGTTTGAGGAGAAAATTTTGTCTTACCTATTACGTTCGAACAAAATATTACTACAAAATTTTCAAATCGTTTTCAATTACTCAAGTTAAAAGAATAAGTTTCTCAAGATTTAATTTAGTTGACTTTTAAAAGGCTTTAACGAGTTTTTATCGTTTTATTTAATAGTTTTTATTTCTGTATGCATGAATGAAATTCTAAAAAAATCCGTAATCACGGTAGGGATTTTGGGATTTTTGAATTCCCTTTAATAGGATTTACAAAATACAGCTCCAACTGGTGTCTCTATCTGATTTGATGATTAATATTCCTATATTTGTGATTTAATGTAGATATGTATATGTAATTTAATATTGATGTACGTATGTATGTACATTGTGCATACACCTAGTTTGCTTTTCTTTAAACTTTTTTTTACGATAACGCGTTTTTATTTAGTATTTGGACACGCATTCGCAACAATTGTTTTTCATTTGGCTACTTTATTTTTTTAGATACCCACAATAATATGGAAAATAAAACAGAGAAAGTGTCTGTTGATAAGGAAGAACTTAGAAAACGATTAACACCTTTACAATATCAAGTTACACAAGAAGCTGCAACTGAAAGACCTTTTACAGGTGAGTGTTCTGCATGATTCCTTCCTTATTTATTAAAAAATTAGAAAACTTTAAAGTATAAAATGGAATATGTAAATTTCAATAAACTTTGTTGTTTACAAAAAAATATGTGGCTAAATTTTTGGAAGAGTCTAGAATACAAAATTACTTAGTTACCATAAGGACTTGTTGATCTCTATTTATTATTTTAAGGATGTTATAACAAACATTATGAAAAGGGTGTTTACCAATGTATAGTATGTCATCAGGATTTGTTTAGCTCGGATACAAAATATGATTCTGGTTGTGGTTGGCCCGCTTTCAACGATGTGTTAGATAAAGGCAAAATAACTTTACATCGCGATGCTAGTATACCAGGTATGTAACTCATTGCATTTTTCATTCCATTTTAAAATATAAACATATTCTTTGCGTATGTAATTATTTAATATTTATACATATATATGTATATAAAATTAAAAAAAATCAAGTTCCACTTCAATTTTGTTTTGCCTTTAAGTTTTTGATTGTACTATACACATTTGAAAGTTAAAAAAAATTTGCAAAATGTTTTTTATAGTAATTCTTATTATGTATTATGTTTTTATAATTTTTATAAGTTCATGTTCGTATGCAAATAAAAAAGATTTACTAAATATAATATTTAAATTATTAATGAAATGTTAGTGTTTTTGATATACTCTGTATATGTTGGTTGTTTCTATTCCTATATGTTAATAATAAACAAATAACTCCCATTTAACTAGTGTGTTATCGTTGTTGTGTTACTAATATTAATTGTTCAATATAATTGAAATGATATAACTTCGAATCTAATACTGAATATTTTCCTTCTTTTACTTTTCAATTTCTTAAATCATTATATTTTTTATTTTTTAATTTTGTTACACGAAATTTATAACTTTTTATTTAATTCGTTACTATTTTTGACTTTTTGTTTGTGGAAACATGTAAAACTTTTTGTTTCGTTGAGTATTTATATAAACAGTAGTTATTTCAAAAATGCTAGGCATGGTACGCACCGAAGTGCGTTGTTCCAAATGCAGTGCTCATATGGGTCATGTATTTGATGATGGTCCGCCACCGAAATATCTGCGATATTGCATCAATTCTGCCTCAATTGACTTTGTGCCACAATCGCAAGCTCAACAAATGCCTTCAAAGTCAACCACTAATCAGGCCGCATCAAACTCCCAAGCAAAACCAAACACCTCCTCTACTAATATAATTCAACAAAACAAAAAATAGTTCTATTAAATTTTCAAATCTACTTTGTTTTGAAATAGTTTAATTTACTATTATTAATAAATTGTAGTTTAAAGACCTATTTTAATGAAACTGAAAATTATACAATAAAAATCTCCATCCTAAAGCTTATTTTTTAATAGACACCAACATGTATTTATGTAATGCTTATTCTCTTTTTAAAATACCATCTTCCTTTCTTATTATAACTCATTTTGAAAAAAGTGGGGGCCACACCATGTTCATTGAGCTTAAAATTTTACTTCATCTTCATCATTGTCAATTTGCTTTATTTTGGTGGGTGTCATGCTCAGCATTCAGCATCATTCATTCATTGTAACTAAATATATACCTTTTTTAGTTTGCCGAAATAGGAATAAGCGTTTGTGCAAAATGAATTAATATTTAAAATTCTTCTCAGTTGTTACTATTTTCTAAAAAAAATAATTTGCGTTGATGTTATATTTTTTCAAACTTACTTTTCGTTTTTTTAATTACAATAACTATTCTTATTAATCTTAAAACTAAAAAAAAATGGAGTCCTGTCGAGTATTCGGTTTCGAAAAAGTCTATACTTTTATTTTCATAATTTCAGAATTAAGTCGTTATGGTCAAATATGATTTCTATTCAACCTAAAAATTGAAATTTTGGTTGAAGTGCGAAAGACTTCAAATATATAATCAAACATTTGCTTCCAATATTCTGTACTCAGTTTGATTTGATTTAATTTAATGAGATTGAAATCACTTTTCAAATAAGCTTGTCTTAATATACTTACGTGCTGGATAATACGTATATACTTATATGACTGAAAAAAATTTATATTTAATTAAGAGTTTTTTGGTATACGAGTAATTATAAATAAGAAACGAAAATAAGTTTCAGATGTAGGCGTTCTGAAACCATCATTCTTTTTTTTCTCTTTAAGGGTTTAATTTCAGCCTTATCTTTCATCGCAAGTTTTTATTAACTGATCGTAGTGTGAATATTGGCACCGTATTTGAATTAAATTCAGTTGGGAAACCGTTTTCGTTTGGACTCTAAAATTTTTTATTTATTTATCTTTAACTGACAGCTTTATTTCCTATTTTTTCTAAAAACAATACTATTAACAATATTCCAATTAACTTTAAATGTTTAAATGATTTTATTTTTAGTTATTTAGAATATGTAGTATATAAAATAAAGAAATGATAAATGACAATTGAAATAATGAATTATTTTTTTTCGTATATTTTCTATTTCTTTTTTCTTGCTTTTTATATAAATGTGCCTGATTTTTGGGGGTTTAACACAAAACCACATCAAAATAAAATAAACATACATAAACAAAATCATCATTATCTGCAAAAAAAATTATGAAAAATGAATACGTCATTGCATTCTTCATATTTCTGGCTTCAAATTAAACAAATTTTTAAATAAATGGCTTATAAACGCTTAAATGTAAAAATACTCTTAATCCAAAATTATATATAAAATTGTCTTTAATAATGCTGTTCAATCATTATTATTATGTTGTTCAATCTCATTATATATTAAATAAACATTTTGTAATTTCAATGCAATTATCAACACTTTTATTTCATTTCAAATTTCTTTAACAATCATTTTGGCTGATTTTATTTATTATTTCATAATGTGATTCACTTTTTCTTCAAATCTTGCCATTTGCATTGCTCTTCGATTTGTCCAATATTCACTTGATGCATTTTTCTTTTATTTTATCATTTTTTTTTCTGTCTTAATGTTTAATGTCTCATGTTCGTTCACCTCTCTCACATCTTTAAATCATATCCGTCCTGATCCTATTTAACTTTTTCGTTTTTTCTTTATAATCTCTTGTTAATGTATCTTAAAACTAAAATCTTTAAATCATTTTGCAATTTGTAAATTAATTTAAACAAAACTAAATATTAATCCTCAATTAATAACAATAATTTTTAAAAATAACTTGTTAAAATCATGCATAAAATATCAAACTGCTGTTGGCTTAATATTATTTCTTTTAAACCAACTCACTTGTGCAAAACAAATTTGTATAAAAATAATCAATTTCAAAACTGTGTGCAAAACATAAAAACAAAAAACAAATTATAATTATTAACTAAAGGGGGTAATATTTTACTACTAATTAAACATCCAGAACGCATACGCACAGAAGTACGTTGCGCCAAATGCAATGCTCATATGGGCCATGTATTTGAAGATGGGCCTAAACCGACCCGCAAACGTTATTGTATTAACTCGGCAGCCATCAATTTTTTATCAGCGGATCAGTTGAATAAAGGAGTGGTAACAACGGGTAATGCAGCGGCTAATACAGCGTCACCTATTGCTCAACAATAACAGAGGGCTTTATTTGTTGCTATTTCTTTGAAATAACCTAGTACCATTAAAAATAATTTTGTATATCTCAAATATGTATGGTATGTGTGTCACCTCAAATACATCCATATTTGAGTTTCCTGAGGCCAATTAATTATATTTATATAAAACAATAGTTTTTGTAATTTGTTTTAAAATACCATAGAAAAAGCTTAAATATGTGTGTTTAAATTCTTAGCAATAACATTAATACTATTATTTAAAAATTGAATGTTATACTAAAATTTTATTTATTTTATTGTAACACTATTCCAATTTGTTTTCTTAATTCTTTTTATTAAGTTCAGTGTAAATAGCAAATAAAAAAGGAAATTGTTTTGTTCTTGTTTGTCCATACACTTTCTATTTTCTTTTTCTTTTAAGTAAATATTTCAAAATATAAATGTTTATATTTAATACCCAAATTAAATTGTATTTTTATAAACAAAAAATAATAAAAAAACAAAAATAAAAATTTTAAATCCGAAATGTTTTGTATATTTTTGAATGCGAATTTTACACCACCGGAAAATATACATATATTTTTTTGTATCCTGTTTACTAGATTAGAAATGGCTAATTTCTGAAAAAATGTAACGTATTCTTGGTCAATTCATAAATATAGGATAAATTTAAGCCTATTAAAGCACATTAAATTCCTTTGAACGGACACAAACAATTAAGTTTTTTTTGAGAAGCTTAAAGTTGAAATCGCTGAATAAGCAATAATCTTCCATGGCGAGAGTTACCAAGATCGAAGCATTATGCTTTTGTAAAAAAAAACAAATCAAAATATTCGCTCTTATTATGATGGTCGCGTCAACGTCACATCAAGTCGACAGTAAAAAAAAGACAGCAGTTCTGAACTCGTTGTAGGCAATAATTAACTAATATTGATGGCCAATTGTAATTTTATAAGCGGTAGTAGTAGTAGTAATATTCTATCAATAACTCTCGATAACGATCCCACAATTGCCAATATATTGATGACTTAGTGTGACGTCGACGTGGACAATCATAATAAGGGATATTGGTATGTAAATGTATAAATTGTTGAGAAAACCCCATTGACCATTGCAGACCAAAATAATATCATTATAGAAACGACAAACACAAACTGGGAATCTTACTTGGCTTGTCTGCAGAAACATACACGAGTCTTCGGCAGCAATTGAAGGAATTCTAAATATGATTCAGGCAGAACTCCTTAGGCCTTATCAGTTAGTTTATTTTATTGTATTAGTAATATATTTTTCATAAATTTTCTCCGATTCACGTGCTCGCTGGAAAGATTCTTTTCCACATTGGGGGAATGCAAGTAATTTTGGTTAAAAATACCTTATAATGGCAACACTGTTCAGACCATATCAAAGAAGTGTAATCGTAATATACATACATATGTATGTATAGTATATATCCTTCGCATACATATATCTAATGACGTGACACATGTGATCCTTAGATTACTTATTTTGTTTATTTGTAAATGTTTCTTTATAAATTCTTAAATGCAATCAATTATTGAAAAGAAGCTCGGAACGTCCATCGTAATTATTTTTTAAGTGCGACAGACTTTGGTTTTATTTCTGGGACTGAGAGTTCTGCGCCTCGCTCTAGCACGTGTTGATGGGTTACAACGGCTAATATTGTATTTTCATGAAGTATCACTTCTTGTTCGTGTTAATGTTCAACGTGTGTCTAGAAGGGAATATGTTAATACGTCTGTTTGATATTTGGAATACACGGGACTTCGTTACATCTAAAAGATTTTTTATGTATTTTGTTGTTGCATCAACACTTTCAGTCCTAACTATTTCAATGTGAAAGGTCACCCACAAAATTAATAATTGTCTGTTCGTTTTCTCATATCATTAAACATACTATCATTAATGTTATATCAATTTGGTTAAAATATTACTAATATTATTAATGTTATAATATAAACATTCCGCTATGGTTTTTGGCTAATGCATTGATTATCCTTAGCTTATTCGATTTTAAAGCTCTGCGAATATTAGTTTTGATTGCGCAGAGTTCCGAAAACAAATTGTGTCGTTTTAGTATATAAATCTCATGAAAATATATAAAAATAACTATTGATTATAATATACATTACCCAAAGAATAACCTGAGTAATGTTTTTGGCAACTCCGAAAGAATTTTGACACATTTCTTCATTTCTAGAAGAGCAATTTAACAATAAGATTTCCCTTTGATGACTTTTCGAAAATAAACTTTAATTTTCCTGTATAGACTTTTAAGACATTGATATTTGATTATTACTTTGAAGTTTTCGCTGATAATACTTATATGCAACTTCAAGAAAGTACTTTCATATGTAAATGCAGTACTAACGTATATCAACTACAAATCCGTCTCTTCCTAATACCATAAAATACAAACGTACATAAATTATACTACTTTATGCAGTCATGTCGGCTCTTGCGCCAAAAAAAACTGCACAAAAATTTAATCAGTGGCCGGTTGCATACAAACTCTTCGTCAGTATCAAATTTAAAGAAAAAAATCATTGATAAGTGTTTCTATAAAGTTGAATATGTGTTAAAAAGTTACTTGAGGCTTCATAAATTTTAAATTTTATAAAGTTTTCTTGATGCAAAAAAGTTTAAATGGTGATTAAAGTGTATAAAGTTGTTTTGATATAAAAAAGTGTGAACAGTGATACAAGTGTTTTGATATGTGTTAAAAAACTAAAGGTTCTCAGTGTAAGTGGCTTTTTTTGTGTGTTGATTACCAACTCTTTAGAGGCAGAAAGGTATGTTTTTTATGTAGAAAAATATATATCCATCTTTATTATATTATTGTCATATTAAATATATTGCTATAAATACAAAAGTTCAAACTTTCTCTCAGTTTTATATCAATGACATGCGAATAGCAGTTTTGATTGCACAGAGTTCGGAAAATAATTTGTAGTATTTTAGTACAAATAATCTCATGAAAATTATATAAAAATATTAATTATAATACATTCCCTAAATATCAAACTGAGTAGTGTTCTTGGCAACAATGCATGAATTTTTTCATTCTTTTTTCAACTCCTGAAATGCAATTTTAGCATTAAATTTTTCATTTCACGATATTTTAAAAATAAATATCTATTTTCCTGTGTGAATTTTTAAGAAATTTTCATGAAATTCGATTATTTTTCTGAACTTTTCGCTAATAATATTTATAAGCACTTTTGAAGATATTGTATTTTAATTTTTATTAACGACTTAAAAAGTATAAAATAAAAATAAACAAATAAAGAAAAAGTATATGTACATATGTGATTAATATACATATGTACATATAAAAGCATTTGTAATTCAAAGTATTAAAACCGCATAGTAATAACTTTAACATAAAATATCACTAATCATAAGAATTTCCCTTGCTATTTGAAGTTTATACTTTCTATACCCAACATTTCAAAAAGAACTTTTAATCGGATTGACTCAAGTGGTTTTTTCATAATATCAGATATTGATATGCTTGAAATCAAGTTCCCACTTCTTATTCTCTAATAAAATTTTTTTAAAGCTATATTCTCATATGAAATTTCGGAGTTTGAGATAATCGAACTACTGCAGCAATATTTTTAACGTTTGTTTCAGTTGCTTCGACAATTTCTGCTTCTGTTGTGGAAGTAGCCATAATAGTTTGTCGTTGACTTGACCATGATCTTAATAAACCATCATCTTAATAAAGCACTAGAAGCAATTTTTTTGCCTTTATATTCTCTGATATAAAAACGTGGGTCTGCTAGGCTTGCTTTGAATCCAAGACTTAATAAATGTCTCCAACATCTTGGGTCTTGTTTCGGATCATACAATCTTTTTAGTCTACATAATCGATCAGTTCCGTCTTCAAAATCATCAGGATGCTTCATGTAGATATCTTCCTCCAGCTTGCTATATTTTTGGAAATGCAGCAGGAACTTAAAATTGTGAGAGATACTTATCTTCATTTGCAGCAACACTTAAAAAAACCCCAACAGTACTCATCTTAGCAACTGGGCTAAAAGTTTCACCATAATCTATTCCAGCGCTTTTGTCCGAAACGTTGACCTTAACCACAGAACTATTTGGGTTTGTTTTAACCTTGACCCATTTACATGGCAAAGACTTTTCTTCCTTTGGTTAATATGCCATTTTCCAAGTTTGATTTTCTTTTAATGAACTAAAATGGTAAATCTTTCAAAAAATGTGTTGTCTGCTTTCGTCGTTTTTCATCAGATATTTCAAAATACTCATTTGCATGAAAATTTTCAGGATTCCCATTATTTTCTTCATTTGTTTCAAGTGGACTTTTTGCATGAGAATTTTCTAAATCTTCATTATATTATATATTGTATTTATTTTAAATGAGTTAAACGGCAACTCAACTTCAGGTATTTCAGAAAATATTTTGTTTCATTACTAAACAATTTTAATTCTTTATATCTTAACTTTCCGTTAAATATTAGGTCTCTTGAGAACTCAATAGTATTCTTTTCTTTATTATATACTTTATACCGCTCTACATCATCGTTGTCAACTAAACAACATCTTAAAGATTTTTTATCCCCTTTTGTTTTGGTACACATAAAAAGCAGGTCGGTCTAATAATTTTCAAATGTTTAATGTGAGGCTTCTTATCAACCCACCATTCCTAGGGATTTATATCATTCAACGACGATTTACTGGTTATATTTAGAACATAAATTGCACTGTTATAAAACTCTACCCGTAGAGCATCTGGAAAAATACATAAACGTTCTAAGCATGCATAACTGATTTGTCATTTCGTCAAAAGTTCTTTCTTAATTTTTTGTCAACAGCACCCAACTACTTCTGAAGTTCTCAAAATTTTCCGGTGTTCTTGATGCTTTGATACACCTTGATTATAATTCCAATTTAATCAAAAGAAGTCAGTAAAAATCTTGAATCAGCTTCCTATCAATAAATAGTAAAATTTTAAATTCGTTTTAATATACTCTATGTATATATCCCTTATACATACATTTTATTGTAATCTAACTAGTTTCCTATGTTGACTGGGCCCGTGACTTATTATATATACGAATTATAAATTAACAAAAGTATATATGATTAATATACATATAAAAACATATAATTCAAAGTATTAAAAGCACACAGTAATAACTATAACATGACATATCATATCGTAACATATCATAACGTAAAAGTACTTTTATGTGTAAATGCAGGATTAACGTACACATATCAACTTCAAATCAGTATTTTTTTAATGGCATAAAATACAAACGTACATGAAGATACTACTTTATGCAGTCATGTCAGCTCTTGCGCCAAAAAGCTGCAAAAAAACTTAATCGGTGGCCGGATGCATTCAAAGTTCTCGTCAGTATCAAGGATACTGATAAAAGGATGAAATTAGTTTAAAGATTGTATGAGAGTTCATAAACTTTAAATTTGGTAGCCTTCTTGATTCAAAAAAGGTTAAATGCTGATAAAAGTGTATAAAGTTATTTTGATGTAAAAAAGTGTAAAATGTTAGAAGTGTTTCAATATGTATTAAAAAACTAAGGGTTCTTAGTGTTGGTAGCTGTTTTCTGTGTGTGTGTGTGTTGATTACCAACTTTTTAAAGGCAAAATGGTATGTTTCTTAAGTAGAAAACTAAATATCCATCTTTTTTTATATTGTTTTCATATGAAATGTCCTATGCTTATTATAGTTATAAAAGTTTTACTCGTTCCTGATAATGCCAAAATTATGACCGATAAAACTTATTTTTGCTTTTATCGAGCCTTGTCTTTTAATTAAAATTTTTGGTTGTTAGATTTAAATTATTTGCCTCATTATTTAAAAATTCTTATTGGCATGTTGGCGATATTCCTATAATTAAATATTTTGTAGTTCTATTAAAGACATGCAAACCGCCCGCATACATGGGTCGCTTAGCACAGACAAGCGCCTAGTAATAGGTTTTTTAGTGCAGCCAGAAACCTACCATAGAATCCCTTAAATAAATCACTAGGTTCAATCGTATATTGTTTGCTATATTCACCATATGGTGGTGAACAGTGCAGCGGTGAGTATGTACTTAAAATAAATTTCTAGGTCCAATTGGTATATGCGAGCTCTCTGTACGGAGTTTGGTTTGAACTTTCCTTGTGTAATCTTGCTTTCATTTCTAAATAGAATAAATAATCGTATGGATGTCAGGAGAAATTATTTTGCATTTTTTAATATTTTTCAAACAGCCAACTTTCATTTTGCCAACGCTTTATGGGAAAAACCCACCATTACCTTTCCAGTAAAAATTTGTGATGGTAGAGTAACGCTAAACTAAGCGTTATCGTTTGCCGACTTAATTCGCAATTTAAAACTCTTTTGATGGCTAGTGACTTTTTGTGCGACCTTTTCACGATCTTTTCAATATTATGGTGCATGTTTGGTGTTGTAAAAAACATAAAAATATGTGTACACATTTCAAATTTGCAAATCTTTATTTTATGTTTTGCCAATAGGCAATTTGTAAAAAAAAGTTGTAAAAGCACTTACCAAAATAAGTACAGTGACGATTGGTTATATCGAACTTTTCATCACCGGTCAATAAATCGCGCAATGAACTTCCGTTACAGCGAACTTTTGCTTATAATGATTTCTTTTTTAAATAACAAAATTTTCTAAATATATCCACCAAGTTTTAAACCCGTTAGAATAATCTTTTTCTATTAATTGACAAAACGGCAAAAAATAAATTAAGTAAAATTTTTTTAACTGAAATATATGTAGTATATTCTATTGTTTGTTGTTGGCTTAGCTAGGTATATGCCTGCATTTCAAACAATAGAATATTGAAATGGTTATTTTGGAGAATAGAGATAACAAATTTGATAAATATTGAAATATAGTATGTTTTTAAACATATTGAAAAACAAGAAATAATCGTTTTGCTTATGGTTATATATTTAAAGTAACAAATATTTTCTCCGGCTATAAAGAACTTCGTTTACAACGAACTAAATTGCCCATTTCAGCAAAGATCTTTATAACCGAACTTCACTAAAAAAAATTATAACTACTCTTATTATTGAAAATTTGCACAAAAGTGATATTTTAAGAAAGCAGTCGCGCCGAAGCAACGATTGTAAAACAAATTAACAAATAAACTTTTTCTATTTCGAAGTACTCTAATCTAATCTAAAAAAGACCTGGAAAAATGTACAGAAATTTCTACCGATACATGTTTCCTTTGAAGTCGTAATTTATTTTTCCATATCTATCTATATATATAAAAATAAGTCCGTATATGTACGTCGCCGAACTAATCATAAACGCGTCGAGCGATTTCAACCAAACTTATACACTACGTAGGCAGTGGCCCATATATGGTTTATATGAAGTTTGGTTAAAATCCGATAACGCATGTGTGTGCGGTGCGTATATGAAGTGAGTGTGTTTTTGGGAACAAAACCAACTTTATTAAAAACAAGTGTGTTTCTTTTCTTATTTTGTTTTGCCGTGCGAAGCAGGCAACGTGCCCGCTAGTTAAAACTAAAAACAATGAAAAAATGTACGCAGCTTTTTTTATGAAACGACTTTTTCTTGCGATTCTATTTTTCCAAAAGGTTTTTGTTTTCCAATTTTTTAAATATCTAAAGGCAATCTTGCTTTTCAATAATAACTAGTAAAAACTTTTAGTAAATGAACAGACCTTGTGTATGAAGGTATTTAGCGAAGACAAATTAATATTATAGTGAAGCTAAATGAAAACAGGAAAGAAGTTCACATAAATACTCTGTCTCTCTATCTCTCTCTCTGTCTCTTTATCACTCTGGCTTTATTAAGGACCATATTACAACTTACCTTTAAAGTTTCCGATACTTGAGGGTAACTTTGGTGTTAAAGTGACATTTAACGAAATTTGGTTATTACAATTTCACTGCAAAATAAATTTTTTTATTTTTAATCTGAAAATAAATATACTTTTAAGTATTTTTGGTTTATGCTTTGGTAAAAAGTTAAGAAATTTCAATTGAAAATATGTTAATGTCAACGCTTAGCGAAGATATCGTGCCTTAACCGCCAAAAAAGCTTAAGGGACAAACTCAAAAGTTTACATTAGATGTGTTTTTATTAATTGCCTTTATACTAAGTTTTATTGTTACTGCAAAATTGATTTTCTTCCAAATTTGTAATGTCACTTCTAATGATTACAAAATTTTAAAATTGAACTTCACTGATCGTAAATTATGAATTGCGATGAAAAAGAGAAAAATCAAAAATGAAAAAACCTTTAACTAATCGCTCACTTTTAGGTTAAAGTAAAGTTGTGCTAATGAAAAACTGTGTTTCCGTCCCACAAAATTCTAAATTAAAGCGATATTTTGTTATTTGCTTCTATACATCCAAACATCCGTTTGTCCAATGTTGGTCAACAAAATTAAACTCTCCATTTTCGATATTCGTTCTGTTATTAGTTGTATTATTTTTGCTATTTATTTAAATTTTCATAATTTTTTGTGATTTATGAATTTTTTTTATTACATTATTAACTATAACTTTTGTTAATATAACTTACTCTTCTACATTTTTATATTTGTTTGTATTTTATATATATTTAACGTTTGTTTTCTTATTGGTTTTTACGAATAGCTTAACTAGATCCAAGAGATTATCATTTAGACAATATAAAACAATTGAGCATTTACTTTTATTTTCTTAATAAACTTGATAAAAAGAAAAACAAGTTGGAACAAATTTAACTAAATTTACATTTGGAGAGAAATAATTCAATTTAAATAAAAAACATCATTGTCTTATTTCCTTCTTCTAAACTTATATATGTACGCAATTGAATTATTTATAATATGATAGAAAAATCTTTTAAATTTTTTGTGTTTTTTGTTTTATTTACTTGTAGAACATTATTATTATTATTATTATTATTATTATTATTATTATTAATATTATTAATATTATTTTTATTGATTATTACTTTTAAACAATTTTCCTACTAGCTACGTATGTATACTTTATTTAGATTTTATTTCATTCAAATGCGTCTATAATGATTTGTTTGAGTAAGTGTCAATATTATTTTTGTTTTTGTTGTTTTTATCTCCATCATATATATATATATATATATATATATATATATATATATATATATATATATATATATATATATATATATATTCATGTTACTTAAAAACGTAAAAATCTTTTATAAACAATATATTTACAATCATTTAATAGAAAAAAAAATATTGACCAATCAAAGACTATATAGATATAATTGTGATCTTAGGAAGAACCATCCATTTGTGTGTAAACCGACCTCTTTAATTGGTTGAAATAATTATTTACAAATTCGTTTTCATTAAAAATGGCTTATAGTCTTTAATACAAAATACTTATTTAGCTCGTTAGTATTTCCATTTAAACATTTAATTGTTATTTAGATGATTTCTTTTAATTAATTTATACTTTCTAGTTTAAAAATATTTAAAATATTTATTATGCTAGAATTTCTTATGACCACTCGGTTTCTTTTTAATTTTCTAAATTTAGTATCAAATTTATACATTGACAATTACTAAGAATTCACAACTTAATTTTTATTTCATTAGTTTAAACTAGGCTTACAATTCTAGTTTTATTTACAATATTATAAAATCATAATTGTTAGTTATCAGTTAATATAGTTTAATAGGTGCAGTCTAAGAGTTGTATGTTTTAATTTTTATATACGTGTATGTATACGCATATACAATATATTGAAGCACTGCATCTTTAATGACTTCTTATTGAAGTTTGAAAAGAAGTGCTTGCATTTATTAAAAAAACGGTTAAACCGTTTTTTTATTTTGTGACAAAAATAATAGAAACAAAATGCCTAAGCAAATAATGATTTCTTTTCTAAAGAAGAGGAACTTTATTGAAAAAAAATTTGAAAGTAATAAATAAAATGTTATTGGGCTGTAAGGCCGATATTGCTTGAACGTATGTAGACAATTTGTGGTGGTAAAACCAACACAGGTATAGACCAGCTTATGATGCAGTAGTAAAAGTGTTGTGGAATAGAAATTTTATACGATACCGCAGTTGTCTTTGCCAGATGCTCTCTGCCCTAAAACCATATTCATTAGAATTGAAATCGTTCTTAAAATATTAAGAAAAAGCGATTTGTTGGGAATGTTATGGATGTTATTCTTTCCACAGCATATGCAACGCATATGTTAAGCGTCCTTATTTCATTTAACTTTTATTCACATTGATTTGTATATAATAAATTAAGTTGATATTTTTGTCCACTGGCAGTTCGGCTAATGAATGAATCTTTGCACGCTGAAAGTTGCGGGAGGGACTTCTCCCGGAAATTTATTTCACGTACAAACTGTTTTGCTAAAGAACGATTTTTCCATAATGAAGAATCCGTTTGTTGCAAATAAGAGCGGCTAGTTTTCTTGATTTCATCAGAAATTATAAATTATAATAACGTTAAATAGTGAAATACACCCCACATTGCGGCGATGCTTCTGGCTACAGTACTGTCACCGATGAGTCTTTTCGCCCTCTCCTGTACCCTGTCGAGTAGCTTCAAAATAGACTTTTAACATCGACCCATAAATGAGAGTTGTATTGCATTTTCGGTCGTATATAGATAGTTTAAATAGGAAGGATATTAGAAGGAGTGATTTTCTAAGAAGTCGATGAAATTTACTAATAGATGTTAAGGATGTAAAGAGAATGTCATTTGAGATTAGTTTCACTGGCCACATGTTAAAGGTGTTTTATATTTGGAAATTTTGAGTTTTCTGCCGTTATATGGCCTTAGAGACTCTGGCCTTGTTTATTTTTTTGTTGCCTTAATATTAAAGCTGATGTTAATTCTTTCCTCTCTGACTTCTGATAATTTTTTTATGAACTTTTATTGTATGCAAAGAAATAAACAAATAGTAAAAAAGTTTTTTTTCCCTAAAATAGTTGTTGTTGTTGTTGCTATTTCTTCTGAAAATACGAGTAATAGTTCAAAGTATATAAAAGACAATAAAAGTTTGAAATAACATGGCTTTGTGTTTGTTTCATAATTGTTATAATCAGGTTTTTCTGTTCTGTTTTATTAGTTTTTTTTGACTTGTTTATTTTATTACACAGTTGTTTTGTGTCCATTCCACATTTTACTATTTCTGGCCACGTTGAGCCTGCAACAAAAGAGGAAACTTTTCTATCTTAGTGTTCGTAACTAGATAACTACAACAGACTTTTAGCAAAATCATTAAAATGTTTATGATTTGTTTGTTAAATGTCGCTTGTAGTGATAAAGAAAATAAAATATAAAGAGAAATAAATAAGCGTTAATTAAAGTTTTTACTGGCTGTTGTTAGAAAAATGCAAAATACTCATCCTTGCCACACACAACACTTAAAAGAGGTATAAAACTTCCGTTTCTATGACTTAAACATAAGTTAATGATTGGGTGGAGGGGGAGGGAGGATGGAAACACCTTGTTTTCTATTTAAATTAATCGGAGAAATTTTTTTCATCCGAGAAACGTACATGATGCTGTTGTTTCATACGCTGCTGTATGGGATTGCGTCGAAATGTTACGGTTTTCATGCTGCCAGGGCTGTTGCTGGTGGACTCGGTTGGGCTGCTAGTTTCATTAAAATTATCCTCCACCATCGTGCTTATCTTATCATATTCATTGTGCTGTTGTAGTTTTAGTTGATGGTGTTGCCTTAGTAGGTTCAGTGTTGTCATTGCTACTGCACCATTGCATTGTTTGTTTGTCCGGTTGTATCCGCTTCCGCCGGTCGCATCGTTTGTTTCAATTTCGTATTCGGAAGTCTTTTCTTGCGCTTCGATGCAATTTTTTGGCGTTGTTGCTGCTGTACTTGTTATCGCTGCCAATGATGCTGTCGTTATTAACACTGTTCTTATTGCTGACGTTGGCGATGCTGTCGTTGTTGTTATTGCCGTTGTATCTTTTTTGCTTTGTAGATTTAATTGGCATTGAGATTTTTCCTGTTCTATTGACTGTTGCTCTCGTTGTTGCTGCTTTTGGTTTTGAAATATTGTGGGCGACAAGGATGCAGGTGAAGATGTTGAGGATGTCGATCCAGCCCACTGCTCATCGCATGAGCAATAACCTCGGCCAGTGTCGCCACCTTCTAATGCAAGTGATTGTATTTCTCGTAACTTTGATTTTTTCAATTTTTCTAAACGTTTACTTTTGGTTTGAGGTAGTTGCTGATAATCAAGATGATGATGTTGAGCTTTTGCATGTTGCTGCTGAAGTTGTTCTTGTATTTGTTGTTGCTGCTGTTGTATATCATGAAGTTTATAATGTTCATCATCGAATGTATCGATTGATGATTTATCATTAAAACTGTAAACGGTAGAAAATAAAGAAAATTTGTTAATGAAAAATAAATTAGTCAAGAATCATTTGGAAAAAAATAAAAGTTCACTTTTTGTATGTAGATGCGACAGAAAATAGAGCACTGGGCGAATTTTATACCTTGGTATTCAAACCGTTTTATATGGGTATAATTCATAATTATGAGTATATCCTAGATTATGGAACTCTATTGTAGCTGCATATATCAATGACATCGTAGGAAAAATAAAACCACGCCTTGATTTCAATAAATTGTATATATTTTTGTCTAAGCAAATGGTCGAACCGAGTTGTGCTGTGGGTGTCATTGACACCAGCAACATTAACTTCAACTCGAACTGATTTGACTTAAAATATATCAAGCTTAACTCTTGATATTAATCCCAAGTTTTTTAGAGGAATAGAATACATTTGATCATTAATGCGAAGCTGAAGTTCACTTTTGATTAAATGATCAGGTCAATAAGCGAAGGGGGATGACCATTGACATGTAAATGCTATTCAGAGATGTATTACCCATTCTAGAATGGTAGTCAATTACAATTTTTAAGAATTTCAATATTTTATTGCATTCATTCAATTTATTATTATATACATGCTAATCCCATATTCATCCAAAAATTTAACAATTCAAATTCCAAAATGTAAACTTTAACCTCATATTCTATATTATAAATTGATTTATATGAAATATTTTTTTAAAATTTTATTACAAATTCCTCCCACGTTATTGAAAAAGAATATGTTACATATGAAATATGTAAATGTGTAACTTTTAATATACTACGTTTATACGCACGTCTTATTTGCAAATAAAAAAGAAGAATGTTGCCGTATAACTTTTTTATTGTAACTTATTAACTCACTTAAACAAGTCGTGAATAACGACACTATTTGCAAATAAAAAGTAAGACGTTGCCACTTCATGAACGTTTTTTTGTGTGTTACTTACCAAACAATCATATTTTCGTCACATGGCATCACTAATAATAACATAAGTTCTGTATGCAATTACCCGTATAAACTGTGAATTAGTTATTTGCAAATAGTTCTATTTGCAAATAAGACGTGCGTATAAACGTGGTAATAATTAACCTTAATTATTTTAAAATTTCTTCGACATTTTTTTTTAGTATTTAATGAATGAGCTTTAGGTCAATTTTATTATACATAAATAATTTGTTTTTATTTATCTCAGATATTTCACCATTCGTCTCTGTGGCTTCGTCAGGAAAATTTTTGTTTTTGTTTATTTATATAAGGGTTAGTTTTGTTTTATTTTCGCTTAATTAAATTAAAATAACAAACACGAACTGCGAACCTATTTCGATTGTCTGCAGAATTACCCAGAGTCTACTGCAGAATCGAATATGTGACCCTCAGAGTACTAGTCTAGCCATTAGGCTATGGGTATTTGTGTGAAAAGTTTGTAAAAATTAATAAATTTGTGCATTAAATATTCCAAGCAATCATTTTTGTTCTATTGTGAGCTACAAAAAGGCATCACTTTGTAAGGGTGCCGGTAACATGTAGAATCTGTTCCCCAGTTTTTTTTTTGCAATTTATTTATTTTTCTCAAAAATGAAATCAGCATAATATTAACATTAAAGTTTATGTTTAACTGCAAATGGGAAAAATGAATATTCAAAGAAGTTACAAATTAAGCAACGAATTCAGTCAACTTGAAAACCTTTTTCCATGGAGGTAATAAAGGAAAATTAACATCCTTATGTGTGTATTTAAGCTTCAAAAATAAATATTCAAGTATTCCGCTTTGTGCACTCTAACGAATATAATTTGAATTCAATGCAAAAACGCTGTAGAATACTGTTACTATATAGTTGTTAGATACTTATTTTACATTTATTGAAGTTTCAAAAAACGTTTTTCTTCATTTAAACATTGACAGCCAACGTTAGAGGGGAAAACAAATTGGTAAAAGAAAAAAAACAGTTCCGTTTTTTTGTTGCAACTACTCACTCGCATTTAACAACTTTCAACTTCAATGAAGATATTTATCATTGATTTGCAATAGTATTTGCTTTACTTATTCAAAACAAAAAAAAAAAAAAAAGGAAAATGCACCAGATCACATAAAAAAAAGTACTTGACTGAACTGAAAACTTAATGACATTCAAATTGTCAACACACTTTGGAAATAAATGCTTTTTATCTTGTTGCCTCCTCGTATACTGTTGAAATTTCTTTCAATCACTTGTACAATTGCTGCAGCATTTTGATAACTATTTTAGCCAACTGCCAGTCACGATGGCATTTGAAAGTACATATTTTACCATCATCAACAAAGTAATTTTCTTTCCTCCAAAAGTCAGAAATTTGTAATAAAGTCTATTTAAACACAAAAAAAGAAAAGAAAAACGGTTATAATTAAAAGGCTTGTATAGAAACTGTAAACGAAACTGTAATTCGAATAAACTTTAGTTTGTAGAAAAAAAAATTGTAAAACAAACTAGAACTTTTATTTGAATTTGATAACATCTAGACACATTAACACGAGGGTAGCTATTTATAAATGTGAAAGGGTAGCTATTTATAACATGAACCATTTATTTAATATTTTTCAAAGTAATATTTTGTTAGACAGACCCAAAGAACAGAAATAATAACTCTTCATTACTTCTACAGCAAGAATTGGCGTTTTTCCGTCCCACTGTTAAAGAGCTAATTGCAATTTGCTATGGAAGGCGCTATCGTCAAAAGTCACATTGACGCTACAATATGTATCATTATTGACATATAGTGAGTGCAATTGTCAAGCACTTGATATCTTCAAAACCGGAATTCAGTCGACATTGTCTTAAGAGTGATTCTACTTTTGTCGACAAAAATAAAAAATCGTTAATAGTTGCCGCTAAACCTTCTAAAAATTATTTTTAGATAAAAAAAAAAAATACTTAAAATTATAGATACAGAACGTTGAAACAATCCTGAACTAAAATCATTCCAAGTCTGGCATAATTGGTAGGAGCCTTACGTTGAGAACGCTCATATTGTGATCTGTTTTAAAGTCGTACGGAAAATGAATGTTGATCGTATCTTACTATTAATTGAAAAATCTAAATTTTCCAAAACGAATTTTAATTTGAAAACATGTATTGAAGAATTTTGTAACAAGGAATCAGTTAAAAACCTTCTGGTTTTTAGAATAGTTTTTAGTTTTTAGCAAACTGTTTGGCTTACAAATTTGTTGAAAATATCCGATCTTTGCCTCATAACCTTCATTTGAAGTTGAAGGTGTTATTTCTTTTATATAAACTTAACTGGTATTAAATATTGATTCATATCTAACTACAGTGCAACCTCGTTTAAGCAACACTCGATCACCACAACTCCTCGTTTATTGCAGTTAACAAATTGTTCACACAAACTTTACTTAAAATATCCTACGTTATCGCTTCAAAAATTCTGTCTTTCTTTTTATTTATTAGATCTCAGAAAGCTTTTCACTGTTTCAACATTTTTGTCAATGGGAAGAAAAGAATAAAGTTGCCTTAAGCGTCATAAAGAAAATTTAACTAACAAAACACAGTCGACAATTTTCCAATTAAATACAGATATTTTTCAGTCCAGGCCACTTGTAAAAACTTTACATTAGAAAGTGTGTATTTTATATTTTACTTTAATTATACGTTCTATTTGTTGTTGTTTATATTTAAAAAGCAAATACATTTATTTAAAAAATAATCAATTGGCCTTGAATAACCACACTTGTCCATCATATAAAACTTAAATTCAATTTAAACTATATTCTGAAATAGGATTAGTGGCGAACAAAAGGATGACAAAAATATTCTCTAGATTCAGTTGTGATTCAAGTTGCTTTAAACAGATTTGCATTGTTTATTGAAATCTCCAAGGATGGTAATGTTTTAATGGTCGAATGTAATCATGAACTTACTAATCGTGACTAAAACTACTCAACAAGTATAGGTTTTTTTCCACAACAACACAATGCAGCAAGGATCATAACATAATTGACAGAAATATGCTACAGACATTCATTTTTCCTGGCAATATACCAACATTTCAGAGTGGGAATGTTAAAAGATAATAGATTAAAAAAAAATAATAATAAAAAAAACTGAAAGAGGCTATTCGAGGATAAATCGCATGATTTGAGCGATGCGTCGCGAGCAATATCAAACAACGTATGACACTGGAACCATTTGGTTTAAATCTGAAGTGGCGTATAAATATTTCTTGATATTAATTGATATCCTTTCTGAAACGGGCAAAAAAATTTAAATCGAGGAAGAAAGTGTGCTTTACATAATGTCAAATGCTATTAGTCGAAGAGATAGACTTACACCAAAATGGGTTTTAATTGAATTTTTAAGGTGAATTCACCCATTCGTTCTAAACGAAATTTTTGTTGTTGTTCCGCATTAAATTTACTCTCTTTCTCAAAATAGAGACGTCAAACTACATATAAAAAAATCGTTCGGAACGTTCAGAACGAATGGGTGAATTCACCTTTAGGCTTTAATGTTTATAAACAGCGAACCAACAATTACTTGAGAATTTTGCAAATATTAAATTAGTTTCATATTAAAAAGATTTAAATATAATTTGTTTGTAGCTAGTTTAATGGTATGCATGGTATGTGTTATCTTATCACGATAAAGATCCAAGGCTGCTTTGCTGCAATGTGTCAAGATCTTTGTTATCATTCATAAATTGATTTAAAATATAATTATTAATTGAAAAGAAAAAATAAGTTAGTTTTTTTTTTATCTCAATAAATATAGTCTAACCTGTTGCACCGACTTATCTTGGCAAAAAGTATTTAAAATCATTTATTTGGGTTATTATATAACTCAACAAAATTCCTCTCCTCATAGGAAGGTGCTGTAAAAAAGAAACTATTCCTTTTAAATCAGACTTGTGGTCGAACATCGTCCAGTTTTACAATTTAAGGTATTTTCTAAATTTTTGTTCTTTACGCGATTTTTTGTGTGCTTACGGTACTCTTATACGTTTTTCTAATTTTGTTGACTTTTTAATATATTGAGTTGCAGATCAATATGTATTGATCCCAAGATACTTAACCGATTTTAATAAAGCACATATTCTGCATAAAAATTGTACAAAAGCCATGAAACACAAAAAGGAAAACTTATATTGTCGAACAGGGGAGAAAATAGTTCGGAAATTTTTGTTTTTTATTTTTAATAAACGAACGCCCGTCATCCAAGACCCTAAAATCTGAACAAGGCGTCCGCCCCAGTAGTTTTCAATAACTCAAAAGTTGGTTTTATTAGTATTATAATCTATAAATTCCTAAAAGAAAAAGGATACACATTGTCGTAGTGCTTCTTATCGTTATTTGATCGATTTGTCCTAACTTAGCCTTCATAAAAAGAAAAGTTTTTACAAAAATTTAAATTATTTTGTCTGACTCGAATTCGATTACTAGGTTTATCAATTCAGATTAATAATTTTTTGAAATGATTACACATGAACGCTGATGGTTATGGTGTAGCGACCACAGAAAACATTACTGTTCCGTTCTGCTAAAGCTATAATTTCTTTTGCTTATTTCTTCCTTAATAATAGAAATAATTAATTTCACTTGACAAATTTGGTGGATCAAACTCGATCCAAACTAATCAATTTCAGAAAATCTTATCAACCGTAATGAAGTCAAGACAAATCGATGACAAAAATAAGAGAAATACGAACTTTCTTTAAACAAGTATCGAACTCTCAACGAATTGATTTCAATCAAAAATAAAACAATAAGTTCAAGAAACGAGGATTTTTTCTATTTTAATACTTAAATTTTTATATCCTTTCTTCTATTTGTTTACGTGTATAATTTAATTTAATTGTTTTTGCTGATATAGGTCCCCATTCACCCCATGATCTAAGCGATAGCCACAAAAAATCTTCAAATATACGTATTAGTAGCACAAATTCAATATAAACATACATAAAATTACCGAGACTTTTCATACTTGATTTCAGATTTCTATATGCATATATATATTTATGTACACATATGCACTTTTATATTTACATATGTATGTATGGAATACAATTTTCTCAATAAGTTTCAAATACGAGTACTTCATACCAATATGAATAGCATGAAAACTAATTTATGTAAAAGTCTCTCAAAATGTTTTCAGCTTCGAACTTAAGAAAAATTTTATTAAAATGCAAGTGGAACTTTAGCACTACATCCAATTAAACATTTAAAAATGTGCTTCAGCAGCATATCACTTTAATTCATTTTGTTAGTTTATTTTTATAGAACATTTTCCAAAATAGAATTATATTTACTTGCCATTAGTCAATGGAATTGTTTGTGTTATTCTCTTATTACACTCAACCCACATTTTTAGCTAATTTATCTATGATGTGCAACATACGATACATACATTTATGTATATAAATGCTAACAAATTTCTATATGTATGTACTCGGATGTATAACTATTTTCCATGCACATTTTTACCTAAACCGAAATATGTTAATGGAGTGGGAATGAGGCTAAAGGGGACTGTTAAAAGTTTTTATTAGGACTGGTTTCATTTGATGTAATCATTTCTGACATTGAGTGTTTGGAAAATAAATTAGTTTTTCTTTTCATTTTATTTTACTGCGATAAGTGCTGGAAATTAAAAAAGAAATATTAAGCATAAGTATTCAATTTGTGACCACATTGTTCGACAAAGTACGACTTGTATATATTATTTATGTTGTAGGTAAAAATATTGTAAATTAATACTCAACAAAGACCTTCACTCGTTGCAGTGGAGTAGATGAAATTATTTTCGTGGGAAACGAAATCTCAAGCTCACGCTGAAAGCCTAGTGCACTATTAAATAATCTATGGAGACAACAAACTTGTATGTCGTAAATTACATTTTGCTGTTTGTTTTCACGACGGATAAACTTAGATTATTATAAGGAGGCCATTTTCACTATCGCCGGTAGCCACACTCCGCATATGTGCACTTGTATCCTTTTGCGTGAATGTGTAACTTTGTTACGTTTAAGCTTTTTAAACTTTTATTCAGGTACATTTGATTGCTTTGAAAAATACACACTGATGTAATAGAAAACACAAATACGCCTTTAATACGGCAATAGAATGCAGAACTTTAATTGTACTGTCGGTCGCTGCCTCAATAGCAGGGGGGGTTATTCTCTATTGTCAAAGATAATATCGATTTTATTACATACTAACGGACCAGGCGAACCTCGCCCCAATTTTAAGCCTTCAGACAAACTTTCTATTTTTTCATTTGAAAAGCCATTAAGTAATAATTTCAAACAAAATTTCATACAAAAACTCGATTTTCGATTTTTCCAATTTTCCGACTTTTCCGGAGGGATTTTCTCCATAAAAACCTTCTCCTCGAAAATACGAACAACTGACAAAAAGTTTTACAGAAATCGGCCCAGCCGTTCTCATTTTATGAATTATTAGATTTTGCCACGCCCCTCCGCCCACAGACCGAAAATCAGACCTTACAGTGTCACCTGCCTGTGTATTCTGAAGGTTCCCTGAAAATTTCGTCAAAATCGGCCCAGCCGTTTTGGAGCCATTACGTTACATACATACATACACACATCCTATTTTATATATATAGATTTTTTTATTATGACATGGTTGTTGTTCGCAGTTGTTTACTACTGTTTATCTTATGGTTGTATGTAGGTTTGTATCATTTCCATGTTGTTGTTGCTATTTTTTTTATTAATTTGTCATTTTGAATTGTATAGTTTTAATTATTGCTGATGTTGTTGATTCAGTGTAGTGTATATTGTGTTGTTTTTATTCTAAGATACTGGAATGTTTTTTATACAGTAGGACAATTTAGTAATTGTACAAAATTATTAGAAATTGCACACCATCCTTAGAGAGAGTCTACGTGATTTTAATCAGAATATTATAATATAATTATTAAATTATTATTTTAAGTCAGAAAAAATTTGATCGCTGAAATTTATTATTATTTTTTGATTGATGCAGCCGGCTTAGATCTTTGTACCAGTTATTTAAATAAAATTAGTAGTGTTTGTTAAAATTATTCGAAATATTCCACCGACTTATTATTCAAAATTTTTGTATTTGCTGTGGGTTAAGCTGTCTATATACATACCTGCAATTGATACCAAGTCATCAGTAGACTTGAACCATAATTTTTTGGTCATTGTCCAACGTATGCTCTCATAACGAAATCCCAAATATAATATGAGAACTCAAAAATTCTATTTCACAATTACAAAAATTAAGCGTTTTAAAAACCGCAAAACAAACAACTTATATTAGATTTGCATCTATTTATTTTTCTTACAACCTCAATACAATTAGCTACCCATTGAATTTTTGAAACAAACATCGTCAATGGTCATTTTGGATAATTAGTTTAAAAAAACCGAATAACTTTAGAGTTTAACGTCTGGCAACCCTGTTTGCAATACTCATATGAGTGCGTAAGCAAGATGAATATATTTCCGATGGATTTCTTATTAGATTTTGGTTATAAATAATTAAAGTAGTGTTTGGGCGGTAAACAAACTTTGCTTGTGTTTTACCAAGATTTTAATTCTCAAGGAAGGTAAAATTTATTTGGTAAATGTAACCATGAACTTGCTTCTCACGATAAATGTTGCGTTTGAAGTGGTTAGAAGCAGTAACGCTTTGCTGCAGAAATCATAGCAGAGTCGTTGCAACCATGTCACTATCTTGACTTTTCTTTGCATGTGAAGAGTTTGCCCAATACCTCTTTCAATTATGTTTGTAAAAATTTCATATAATCAGAATAGCACCTTAGTTCCTAGCTGGCCTAGTTCCTGCACAATGAGGCATTGTGCAGATTTTACTGAAACTGGAATGTATTGATTTTAATTATTAAGCCTGCATTAACAGACTTCTGTCCCAGAACAGCATTTAATTGATAATTTTTTAAATTGGAAATTCAACTCCATTAAGCCTTACCTTGCACAGTGGACAAAAATATATGCAGATTGGGACTTAAATAAGCCGATAAAATATTTCTTAATTTTAATTTAACAATATTAATATTTATTCCTATATTTCCCATTTACACTTAAAGCCAACGTAATCACTTAACCGAGAAACTTTTTCTCTCTTTTCCCTAAATGAAGCATAAATATGACATGGCCTGTCCAAACTGACGTTACACGAGTTATTTATTGTTATTTTACTTTTTTTCCATTAAAATTGTAAAAACAAAGTTTTAATAGAAACATACTCACTCGTACAGTGGGCAGCATAAATAATTTATGAAGCAGATACACTCTGGTTGGGTTTCTTTTAAATGTGTAAATTTTGTTCTGCATCTAATTACTTAGTCTTTTTTCTTTATGGAGAAATTGAGAAATAATTTCTATTTGTTGTTGTTGTTGCATTTCTGTTTCATAGAAACTTAAAAGTTTTTTTTTCAAAAACTATGGTAAAGCAAAATATTTAGAAAAAAGTTTTCATTTGTTGTGCTTTCGTTGCACTCTTTTCAGAAAACTTTTGCCAAAAAATTAAAAATTTTTCAAACATTATTTTTAAGAACAACGTAAACTTCAGTAAACAAAAAAGCCAAAAAAGTAAAAAAAAAATATATATTATTTACTTTCTCCAATGACACAAAACAAGACCATAACAAGCAAATGAAAATAAAAGGACCCAAAACCCACTTACCCAGCAACCCAGCAAAGTCGAAAATATGAAATACAATACAGCAGGTCACAGCGACGAATAAAAAGAAAATTTTAGTTTGTTGTGACATTCACTTGAAGAGTTGGAGCAGGGCAAGCAGGAAACGGATATTTTTGGAGGACACGAAACAAGTTTAAGTATCTGTTGTTAAACTGGTAAAACAACTTATAAAGTGTGGCTGGCTTAGTGGCTTCTAATGTATGTTCGCTTGCAGTATGTATGTGTGTTTGTCTTTAAAATTCAACTATGTACTGTATGTATGTATATGTATGTGGTATAAATGTGCTTTTTAACACACTTCAAATGCTGGCAAAGTGTACACCTGGTCTCTTGTATTAACTTGTACATTTTACATTAAAATTTATTTATGTGCGAGTGAATTTATTTTGCTGGTACAGGTGAATGTGTGAGGTTTTCATGCAACTTTTATGCAAGAATGCAGCCAAGATTTATTTTAATAATATTCAAAGTACTTTACGTTTGCACGAGCCGCACTCAACATCTTTAAGGAAGAGTAAGTAAAAGTGCACAAACACTAAAAAAAGAGCAAAAACGCGTAGTTTGTTCCTTCCTGGTGCTTCACTCGCATTTGAAAAAAAGAGGGCAAATAATATTCAAATTTACACAAAAGTGCTTTTTATGAGTCTACAATTATTCTGTTGCATGTTTTACTTTTAAATTAACACCCTATAGCAGAGGAGATGGCATTTTACTTTGAGGTACGCACATGCGAAAGCTTTATTGAGGGTTGTGTCTGATGCCAATTCAAATTATCAATTATATTCTTGAGAATTCCAATAAGTCTAGGTGCCATGCAGTTATCCATGGATATAGCGGATATGATATCCAGGACATTTACGGATATGATATCCAGGACATTTCACAAGTAAGCGAAATAAGTGACGAACGCAATTATACATAAATGTGCCAATTGCCAAGTTATCTGACTAACATAAATATCTAGGAGCTGTTCTTGATAAGCATCATGTCGACCAAAAGAGTTTTTTTCTTCAAATTATAACCAGGAAAATTTTAACAGAAGAAAAATTTAAGCTGTAAAGTCTCTTAATAGTGGCAAATCGCTTATTACAATTTGATACTCAAATAGAAAAGGTCTTCACTTCATCAAAAAGCGTCTCAAATAAACGAAGACCATAATTAAATCGACGGCAGTAGCTCCAAATGCTTACGAAATTTATATTGAGAGAATGAGTGTTTAGTGGCGTTTTCGTTTATGAAAAAATTAGGTGTTACATGTTGCCAACACCCTCGCAAGCTCACAATAGAACCAAAATAGTTGCTTAAAATATTTAATGTTCATACATTCAGATTTATTTGCTTTATTTTTTAAAGAAAATTTTCACATAAAACGAAAATAAAACAATAAAATGCTTGTTTTTATAGACAATGTTAAAACGGAAAAGGGTATTATTTAACCCTGAAATGAAGTTAAGGGCGATGTTGCTGCAACAACGTTTGTGTTCTCTTTTGAAGTTTTTCTTAAGTCTGGGCATAAGAGATATTTTGTTGCAATAGTCAAGGAACTTGTGGATGTTCAATGCTTGTTATTCAATCATTCGGTACAAGTGTTACCATAAACTAACTTCCAATTGTTATTTGGCAAATGTGCTGAAAAGTGCCAAGTTGGCAACAATAACAACACCCCTGGTGAAATAATTAAGTAGTGTTCATGCCAGGAGATTTAATCTCTCTCTAAAAGATTTTTGTTGAAGCTGTCACAACGTAGAGGAAGAGGGACTATTGAGCTCCTCCTCTGCTACTGACCCCCGTTCTCTCGCAAGAAAGAA
The DNA here is from genome assembly GCA_963681545.1 of Germaria angustata. Lineage (NCBI taxonomy): Eukaryota > Metazoa > Arthropoda > Insecta > Diptera > Tachinidae > Germaria > Germaria angustata. The sequence goes on along the minus strand of OY812998.1, from coordinate 137,748,557 downwards.
TATCTTATGTAGGCAGCCCATTGCTATGAAACTAAGCAAAAATATTGTGTTTCATTATCAAGGAAATATACTCGTTTATGTGGGCATTAGGGTGGCTGAATCAAACGAGAAAACGTAGACCCCTTCTTTTCAGCCAACACAAAAGGATCAACCAGGACCGAATTGTGCCAGTTCAATTGGGCAAAAATCTCTTTCAGTTAAATCAAAGAAGCTAAACCGTTTAGTTTCAAACAAGTAAATTGCCAACTGGGTTGTATAACTCCAATATCTAGAATTATTGTACCTGTGAATACAATTAAATATAGATTTTCTCCTCTTGGTTGCTTGGCCAACAACGTCTTTGCTCGCTTGATTAACATTTACGCCTGTTAGCAAAAACTTTAACAAAAGGAAGTTAAATGCACGTCTTTAGCAGGTACTTGTTCTCTTTTTGTTAAATATTCTTACTATCATTTTGACACTTGGAGGATAGTAAGTACTTATGACGCTAATATATTCTTATAGTTTGACTTTAAAAACAAATACCATTAGAGAGCAGCGCTAAGAGTCGAGTAACGTTTTTTATATTGTGTTAAATGAGCTTGATTAAATAAATAAATATTAAAATTTAAGGGTCCTTAAATAAAATTCAATTATGAGCAAAGTAAATGCTAAGCAAATTTTATATCATTGAAAGGGATTTGAATTAAATTTTTGTAAGCGGAAACGAAGGTCTCTTTTGCTTTTTTACATTGAAAAAATATTTTCAAAAAACCTTTTGGGAATTACCAATAAAGTTTGCAAACATTTGTTTTTTAAATATAAGTGAATTTTAGCTTCTATATTTTAGCTTCATAACTAATGGAAATGATCAAAATACTTTTTTTTTAATTTTATTTCAAATGTTCAGTTTTAATGGCCTACAAATAAATTTTTAATAAGAATTAATTAAAGTTATGGACAAAAAATAAATAAAAAATAATAAATAATATAATAATCCAGTTTTAATTCTCTTAGAAATTGAAGGAACTTATGAACATCTGTGCTCTAAAACTTTTCGAAAAAAATCAAAAGTTACTCTCTTCTTCCAAAGCTGCTTGAACGCAAAAAATGGAATCTGAAGTCTGAACATTTCATTGATGTTCAGCTTGTGATTATACTCATAGTCTCTTAAAACTCGTGAAATAGCGAAAGCGTAACATACGAGTAAAATTAACCAAAATAAGAACATTTTCAAATAAAAAGCAGTTTTTATATTAACCAGCTTATTTTATATTTCCAAACCAAATTCCAATATTTAATTCTTATATTTATATTTATAATAGTTGTTAATTTCAGTCTCGTCTTTACCGAAAAAAAAGTTCAGCCAATAGAGAAATGAAATTATTGTCTCATGAGTACTCAATATTGTTTTGTAAAATAAATATAAATATGTGGTATGCTCTATATATCCCATGGGCCTATTTAGGATCACTGTCCAGCATAAGCTTCATTCTTAATGGCATTTATTCCTCTGAAAAGTAGAGTTATTTCGCTAAAGGATATTCTCCTTTATACACGTTCTTGTGAACGAGAGCATGAGGTAATGGGTTGTGCCGACAGCATTTTTTGCAACTTGTTTTGGGGATGGTCTCGATACAGGGATCAGGTGTCAAGTATTTAGGTGTTGTTTTGTTAGAAGACTGGCTTGAAATTCCCATGTAGTGCTTTGAACTAAAACTAGAATTGTAGCTGGGTCATCTACAAGACCTGGCATGTATTGTTGATTAGCGGTTGGGCGTGCCTTTTCGCTACTCGCATCATGAGAACATACGAAACTTTGGCCATTGACGCCTAAATCGGTTTAGTAGCTATTCAGACTTCCGATAATCCTCTGCGACAATGTCTGCTTACAATACAGATCTTGGGAACTCTACTCGTTGCGTTTGTAATGCAAAGTCATTAATCCTGAGTGCATTATCTTTTTGGAAGCTGCTGGGTCTGCCAAATGAGGAAATTCAATGCTATTATTTCACATAAACCTTCACATAGAATAATTTTGGTACTCCTGTAAATTCATAAAGTCTACGATAAATCTACTGAGGATTGAGATGGCATTGGCATTTTAGGCTGTTTGCCAATGGGTATTTGGAACAGAAGATGAGGTCATTAATGCGTGAGTTTGAATAAATTCAAATATGACTTGCAGCTATTTTTTAGATCTTAAGGCCGCTCTGAAACTTCTGCTTTCATAAAAATTCCGATACCACTAGGAAAGTTGCCAGTTGGAATCGGTATTTGCATTGGCGTTTATCTGCCCATAGTGGCCATCAGCGTCACGAGATGAATTGGCCAGGCAAATTGCGTTAATTTGTCAGAAAATTAAATAATAGCTAAGGAAATTAAATAAATTTTTAGTCGCAAAGCGGCCTCATCAGCTAAGAGGCAGGCTAAAGCATTGGTGGAACAATTCGTGTACAGTGGTATGCTGTAATTTAACAGAATTGAACTACAATTGGTCATTTCGGACTAAATAAATGTCTTTTATGGTACCTGTTTGTTGTTTGTGCCTTGAATAATAATTAAATTTGTTTTATAGTAGAAGGCCTGTTTTTCATTGTGAGCTTCGCTGGCGCTCTTCTTCAACTTCGGCACAGCCTTTTATCAAGAGTAACATGCGAGTACAGAGATTAGGATAATTGGAGATCTGTGATACACAAGTACCATAAGTCGTCGCTGTGACGGTATCTTGAACACATCGCTCTCTTATTCAGTTAAATTAAATTTTCTTATTTATTGGTCAAATTTGATAAATGAAAGATATGAAAAGGATCAAAGTGCCCAATTATTATAATTCTCACTTCCATCCGATGTTGATTGTCCATACCTTCTTTCGCAGTATGTGTTTGTTGGGAAACAATCGATGTGACTACATGTAAATAGACATAAATGCATGTAGGAAGTCACAAAGTGAAGAGAACGGAAACACGGCTGAAAATGAACCTACTGAAGTGCATACAAGCGCAACAGATAATGAAGATAAAATAGAAAAACTTGAAAAGTAAAACATGAAAAAGAATCAGAAAATAATGAAGGGAAAACTTTAGGAAAATTCCTGCTTAACAAATATTCTTAAATAAGCACAATTTTTAAAAGAGGGAGAAAAAACTTAAATTTTAATTTAAGTTAAAAATGCATCTAAGTAAATAAGTTACTTACTTTTGTTTTTCTTATTTTAGCAGTTTTATTTTATAAGTTTATACTGTAAGAAACTTAAATGTCCTTGGAGCAAAAAAAAAAAACTATTTTTATTGAATTTTTTTAACGAAATTTTTTTTACTAAGTAAATTTTACTGTCCTTCGTAGACTAGTAGGTAGTGTACTAGACTCGTAGTGCGAAGGTCCCAAGTTCGATTCCTGCCGCAGAACTCTGGCAGTTTGTGTTTGATAATAAAGGGAGCGCACAACAAGCATTCACTGGCTTAAGTGTATGTCGTATGACATGGGTTATCACACCCCTCCAATCAACCTAACCTAACCTAACCTAAATTTTACTAAATAAAATTAAATACACTTATCCCCCGATTTACACGATACTTTTTTTACACGATTATTTTGGTTTTCGTGTAAATTGAGAGATTTATGAAATACCTTGATTTGCACAATTTTTTATTTGTTTTATTGAATATTTTTGTCTCTAATAGAACGTTCGAGCCAGTTTAGAAAGTATAACTGAAGGTTTAGAAATGGGTAGAAAATTGGCAAATCATTTTCTAAAAAAATGATCCGAATGTTGAAAGGGCAGTCGCATTCCAAAGACATATTACCCAAGGCTTAGCACAATATGTGGAGGTTTATAAAGAGTTAAACAATAAATCTACACAGTTCTTAGTTACAAACTTCACTTGCATATCAAAACGACCTGCAATAGTCTCTAATTCATCAGAAGCAGAAAAGGAAACTGCAGAAATATTATGTAGAGACAACGAATAAATTAAATACATATACATACAATATATAATATGAATTATATTAATTTTGTTTTTGTTTTTATGAATAGCATTTATTTTGTTAAATGAATAAAGGTTTATTTTTATGTGTTTTGTGCAAAGGCTTCTGATATTTTAAAAACTCAGTTGAAATACATATATAATTTTTTAACGAAATCAATTTTTTACGCTATTCTGCCTTTATTTTCGATTTACACGATTTTTCATTAAAAAAATTCAAAATTTCGATTTATACGACTTTCTCTTTCTTTCGTGTAAATCGAGGGATAGGTGTAGTTGTTTCAAGGTAAAATCCTTTCAACAAAAAATAATTTCGAAAAAGCTTTATACACGATAAAACTTTTTAAATATAAGGGTCTTCTAAACAAAATAAGAAACTAACATACGGGTCTTCTTGTTTTATAAAAGTTTAAATTTCCAAAAATATGTTTTTAGAAGCCTTTATTTAAAAAAAAAACTTTTTCGAAATAGTATTTTCGGTATAAAAAGTTTTTAATACATAACGATTAAATGAAGTTTTTGTACAAAGGAAACAGATTTTTTAATTTTTATCGAAATCCTTCTTCTAAAACTTTTTCAAATTATATAAAACTTCCATGTATCTAATAAAGCTTTCTACAAAAAGCTATTTTAAAACCACATTTTGGAAGAAAAAAATTTTCAATTTGAAAACGAATTTCCTAAAAGGATAAAATCTTTTCATGCAAAAGCTTTTTTTCATGGCGTCAACGAAAATATTTTGCTGTAAAGAATTTTTTGTGAAAAAAACAGAAAAACTCTGTCATGATAAACCCTTAAAAAATATTGCTGGAAAAGCTTTTCAATTGCAGTCAATATGCAGAAAAATATAAAGAATCAATCCATTTGTTTTTTATTGCTAAGTTGGCAATTGTTTCTTTTAAACAAGTTTTAACATATTTTAAACTATTTTCTTCTATTTATTTTATATTTTTATTGTATTAAGTGGAGAACGGTGATTGGTTGATTAACTTCAATTCTTATTTATTGAGAAACGTGCCAAAACTGTGGAAAAGAAATGCGTGGCAAATTATAATTTTCTTTATTCTTTCATCTATATTTTGAGGCGTTATTCATTTCCTTAGTATGAGTGAATTTTTTAATTTGTATGTTTAATTACTCACCAAGAAGACTATAAATCTAGTTCGAACACCGACACCTATCAGACGCGCATCTCATCCATGGCCGCCTGGGGCACTTGTTGCTGCAGGTGAGGCGCTCCCCCTGTTGCTGAAGATGTTGATGTCAGTCCTATATTGTCTACCGCCGAAATGTTATGTGAATGCGTATGACCATGGTGATGTGAGTGACCTTTGGACGACGGTGCACTGCTCACACCGCTGCTACTGCTGCCATTTGAAGGCGTTTGATCTATTAAATTAGAACTGCCACCTATATTTATACCACTGTTGCCACTGCCACCACTGCCATTTCCTCCTCCTCCTACTCCTCCTCCGCCACTACCTGAACCACATTGTGTTGTGGTTGAGGAAGCCGTTCTTGTTGGTGGCCGCGGTGCTCGTATGTGATGAGACAAGGCACCCAGGCCAGTCATTATACTGCCATTAAGATGATTTTTATTTGATTGTTGTTGTTGCTGATACTGTTGTTGAGGTGATTCTGAAAATAGAAATTGAAAAGAAGCTTCAATAGATGCTTTTTATTTGTGGGAGTTGTAGTAGTGCAAATCAGCATTTATTCTGTATGATATAATTTATATTTACATTCGACAAAATCTTAAAAAAATTTTCCTAGTTCGAAATGGTTAGTTGTCTATTAATAAAAAAGTCCTCATTTTCTAAAAAAGTTTATATTATTTTAATGAATTCGTGAAAAAATTTTCAAAATCTTTCTAAATGTTTTCTTTTCACCATTTTTTAAATTACAACTAAATTTTAGTTCATGAATTTTCTTAAATGTTCTAAATGTATGGATTTTCTATTGGAGGAAGAATGTAAAACTGGAATAGTTTTCTTATTAAGTTTTTAAACCTACAATATGAGAAGAGAACTATAAACTTTTCATATTTTATAGCGCATGAACTTATGGACTATAAGTGATGTGGACATAAAGCACCTGTCGCCTTGCTGATGAAACAAGTGTATTTCAACCAGAATTGGTTATAAGAGCAGCTAGAAGGACGGCTACAGGCATTTTTGTTGTCATCCAGTCAATATAAAGTTGTGCCGTCCAGATTGGGGTGTTAGACTGCCGCTATTCTTATTCATATTCCTGCATATAGTAGCTGTCTTGGCAACAAAGTAGCAGATGACGTCGCCGATGTTGTAGTGGCCGCCATACCATTTAACTCCATCAGAAGCCACATTTTCAGACTCCATCTATACAGAGCTCAAAGCAGATGGTGTAAATTGAGTAGATGTAATTTTTTAATCTATTCGCGAGCTGATAATTTCTTTTATAAAAGCAAACATGTCATTTGATTTATTAATTTCATTTGAATCCAAGTGACACTTCATGTCACCTTTTCAGTTTTATATTGGATGCTATATTTCCATTTTATTTATTTAATTTACTTTTTTGCTCGAATTTAAATTTCTTCAATTTGCTTTAATTTTAGCCACCATCGTTGATAAAATTATATTTACCTCCGTTTAAAGCAAAATGTTTGAACGAAATTTTCAAATAAATTTACAAAATCAGGCAGTAGATTTTAGAAAACAAATTTTTAAAGATCACAAATTTCTTAGTGAATGTAAGCAATGGTGAATTGTACTTTAAATGCAATTTTAATTAGATTTAAACATAATTTAACGAGTTTCAAGGTAATTTTCCTTAAATCAGGGATATTTTTGTACACTCTTATAAGATTTTTTTGCCAAAGTCCTTTTTCTGAGTGCATAAATTGGGTAATGGGTATTAAAATTACATTAAAACTTCGAATATCCAACATCGAAGTGTGGTACAAACAATTACGCTGATCTTAGTTGCCAGAGGCAACAACTTATATTTAATTTTCAATGCTACCCAGAAAACCGTAGTTTGCGTAGCAAGTATAAATATGTTGAAGCAAGAACGCATTATAGGGACTTTCACACGATGGTCTCAGCTGATATAAATATACTATTGTGAATAACGGAAAAGTGTGAAATTCACAATACCACTATACTTTGCGAAAGCTCTTCATGATTTTTCATAAATTCGTTCAATCATACATTTTCCAATGTAGTCTAATATCGAATGTTGTACCATGAACTTCATTCTCCATTTTTTTAATGAATTCCAATAATTAAAACAAAATGAATTCCAAGAAAGTGGAAGGAATTTTCAAATTGGTTGTCACAGAAAGCGTCATTGTCAATTTGAGATATTACTCCCCTCATTCAAACAAAAACTCTATGGCGCTTAACTCTGATACATGCGAGGTTAACAAAGTTAATAACGAAAAATAAAACGCCAATATAAATATTAAGCAAAAAACCAGTATATTTTTAACAAGATCTAAGAGAAGCATTGTGAAATAAATACATTTATAGCCAAACATAAGGTTCTAGTAAAGTTTATTGCGAATTTTTGTTGTTTTTTGCATGCAATTTTATTACCTCCTGAAGTTAGAATTTTACTAGGAAGTGAATAATCGTACATACATAAACATACACGCATGTGGTGAAAATATTTTTTTTTGCATTTTCCTAAATGGAGTTTTTGCAGCAAATTACACATGGACACATTTGAGCATGACGCCTACAGTAGAGGACCAACCATATTTGCATAAAATGTAACAAATATTCGTACATGAAAACCGGGAACCTCAAATAACATAAATTTTCCATAAAAGACAATGTGTATTTAATATTAATCAAAAATTTGGTTAATTTATTATTCAAGCTTGAGGTCTTTTATCGTTTAACAAATTTTATTAAAAACTAATCGATATTTCGATACTCATTGAGTATCATCTTCAGGACAATTCTCTTTTTTTGAATAATAAAAGAATTATTTTTTTTATTATAAAAAAGGTCAAAGAATATAGATGTATTATTTATCAAAAATATTATGGGATATTTTCCCCAAACGTACAACTGACATTTCTTGTTTTATATTAATTTTAAACTTTTTAGAGTTAAACATTTTAATATTGACTTTTTATTGCTACTTAATTGTCCCAAATTGAGTTCCGAGTGGGTACAGCTTTGCAACTTTTTCCCTGTTCAATCATCTAGACGTATGATTAATATGAATTATTGGGGTAAGTTCTGCAATAATATATCTTGAGATAATACGTTTTGGTATATTATAGTCCTGGATAATATATTCTGCGATAATATCCCCTGATATAATATGTGGCATTTATTTACACTATGATAATCAGGAGCAAATATCCCGGCAGTAGTATTTTTAGAGACCCAGGGAAAATAAAAGTGGAACAGCATTTTCATTATTTCCCAAAGTCCAATACTGTATTTTTTGAACTCAACGTCAAGTCTTCAAATTTTGATTAAAAAAATGTGAATTACTTCTAAAAATCTGTAAAAATCGATTTGAAAATATCTTTTTTCAATCTACATGACAAAAAGTGATAAAATTACATGCACATAAGGAAAAAGAAATTTTTGTGTTTTTCTTCCGACGGGGTTTGTTTGAATTTGGGACGATTTTCCGTCATCCCACGTCAAATTTGGTTTGTAAACAGACCGGTTTCGGCTTTGTGCCATCTTCAGTGTTCTCTTGAGTATTCAAGATGGCACAAAGCCGAAACCGGTCTGTTTACAAACCAAATTTGACGTGGGATGACGGAAAATCGTCCCAAATTGAAAAAGAAATTGTGACTACTGGCTAATTTCTTCGCCTTCCAGATATGAAATGTATTCCTGGTGATAAATTAGCAATTCTAATTTAATATAAAATTAGTTTCTTTTCAAAAAAAAAAAAAAATATATATATATATATATATATAAAAAGTTTACAATTTGCAATGACAAGCATACGTTGAAATTATTGTAAATTACTAGTTCTGGATCATAATCTCATGACCTTTTGGAAAGCTCTTTTTTACTTTGCAGTAATAAAATCATCTGATAATGAACAAAAACACCAAGAACTGCCAATGAGATGTTATCAAAAAACACATTCTTATAAATTAAAATAAAGCAAAGAACAATTTTTCAATATAAGTGGAACTGCCTTTATTGGAAGGACTGTTAGTTTCATGCTTTTAACCTTAAAATATGATAACTACCATATTGCAGCTGTGGCTGGCATGCAGATGGCATAATCTGAATGTCTAATGTTCACATACTTTTTGCTGCAGTTCGCGGTTAAATCAAAGAGAGTTGTGTTTCAAGTAATCGATCATCACTGTCTAATTGGCATTGTCAAGAGACTTGGCATACCCACAAGGAAAAGAGTCCAGTGGGTGTTAGAATACTCCATTTTGGTGGCCAATTAACAGGACCATTATGTGAACTTGTTTGTTCACCAAATGTTTTCTTGAGTAAATTAATTGAACAGTTCATAAAATTTAAATCAATTGGACTATATAGCGGTGATCGGTGAAACTGGCCCTTTGGAGCTTTTTTTTTAATTTCACACGGGTAAAATAAGAATATCGTTATGATGTGTTGGCGTTGCCAGTGGGATAGTAATATAAATGTAAAGTATATTGGTATTAGTTGACATAAAGCAACGTTAAGCTGTCAAATAGAATAGTTTTGTAAACTCAAACATGTGTAAGTTTAAATAACAGTCTTTGTAATGCAAATAATATTTTGGGCGATTTTTCTCCCCTGGTAATGCCCGTTCCTAAAAACCTAATTTCTCGCTCTCTAAAAAATTGATTTCTTCAAAAAAATATAATAAAAAATAATAATTGTTTCTGCAGAAAAAAAATATAAAACTTAAAAATAATATGATTTTATAAAAACCTGCACTAAAATGATAAAACTTATATAATTGATCTGGTTCTCTGATAATTTCTTGCATTTGATCTTTTCTTTAAAAATTTAAACATAAAAACAAATCTAAAAAACTGTAAGAAACCAATTCAACATTTATTTAGTTTCCCCTTTTGTTTTTTTCTTTTACCTCTAAACAATTAATTAACGCTTTTTAAAATACACAGAGAAGAACTTTCCCGAATAAAAGCAATTTTGCTCCACACTGTGCTTGACAACTTTTAACGAACGTGTAATTGAACTGAAGATTTAAAATATAAAATATACTCGTACTACAACTAACAAAATTAACTTTATTTCTGTACATGACCTGTTTACTGATATTGTAAACTTTCCCAACCATTATAAACAAATTGTATAGGAGAACTTAACATTAACCCAAATATATGAGCTTTTGCCGTTCACATACATATACATACACACATGGTTCTTCTCAGTGAACCCATAGTGGATGTTTGCTTCGCAATTTCAATGTTTCCGTTCGTACGTAATACTCTGTCATGTCATTTTCCTGTCGTTTATGTCAATGTTACGCACCATCATCAATGAAAACTACTTTTACGAAAAATGCATACGCTATACTATTCATATGTGCGTAAATACGTTCATATAACAACTACTACAAAAAAAGCGGCAGTAGGAACGGCAACATCAGCATCATAACAACAATGCATTAACAAGCGCTCTTCTATTATAGAGTTACACCCAACAAACGCAAGATGAAAAGTTTGAAATTTACACTAAAAAAGTGAAAAAGTCCAAAAAAATAGTTCAAAAATTCCCTTAATTTAAGTAAAAAATTTGCTTAAAAGTAGAAAAATATGCTTTAATTTAATTAAAATTTAACTTGAAAATATTTCATATACATATTTCCACATTGGATGAAAAACTAATTGGCTTTAAAAGCATGCTTTTCTAAAATTTAGTACATCTTTATTAAACTTGAGGAATTTATGTCATAAAAATAGGAAATTTTTATTAATAATAATATCATAAGAATAAGAAAATTTTATTAATTAGTATTTAAGCTCAAGGTTTTATTTAATGGCAATTTTTTTATAAATATAGATATTTCGACGCTCATTGAGTATTATCTTTAGGGAAACAAACACAATTTTCGGAAAATGTTATTCTTTCCCTCTAGGATGTGGCCTTTTTTATTCTAGAATTGTATATTGGGATAAAGTATATTTTTTAATTTCAAAAACCTTAAATTATCCATTTCTTGAGAAATAACAATTATGGAAGAGTCGGTCGAATTTCCCCATATATTCGTCGACTTCGAAAGGTGCTCAACACCTTATATCACTGTGCTATTTGGAATGCTATTCGCTGCAAGGAAATACTAGAGAAACGAATATGTCTCATCAATGCGCTGTACAAGAATGATACTTAACGCATATGTATTCTATGACGATAGAATAAGTTGCTTACAAGCACCACTGTGGTTGTTCTTCTTTGCAGTTCAATGTAGTCATTGATAACAAAATGGCCGAAGTAGCAGCAATACCAAAAGTGTGATTTCTCTAGGTGCTTATGAGGTCGTTTTTACGATTTTGATTACACGCCCAACATATGTTTATTATCTCATAAATTTTGCAAAAGTCTCAAATTGGGAATGCCATAGACTGGAACGTTCAAGCCGTACAAGGCGTCGATAGCTGGACACAAACACAGTGAAAGTAAAGGTCTTTGAAACAGACAAACGAGAATTGAACGCAATTGTTGAGGATCTATAATCCTGAGGAAATCACCATTCTCGAACTATGTCTTAATAACTCATTGTTAATTTGAGATCCTATTCGAATGTTTGCTTGTCGCTTATGTATTTAGTCGTATGTATACTTAAGCTTGTAGTTGTAAGCTAATGAGTGCGTATACGAGTATAAATATAATACCAGCAGTGTGATAGTGCAACTGTTTCCGCTTCCGTTGCACTTTGTGATGCTTTGAGTCTAATTCTCTGTGCAAATTTAAATTTGATTAGTTGTCGCCATGTCAAGAGTCAAACGACCAAAAACACTCACATATTCATTCATACACACCTACACATTTACAAACATGTACATAGAGAAGTGTTTATATTATATACCAATATCAGATCATTGTAGTTTTATCACAATTTGATTTTAGAACCTTGTTTTTGTTTTCTATTTCATTTTCAATTATATTTGCTGCTGTCACTTCTTGTGTACTGAAAATGTTTATATTGTAGTTTTGCTGGACCTTTACTTTCTCTGCTGATTGACTGCTAATTAGCTTAATATGTAATTATATAATTAAAATAATTAACAATTAAATTTAAAGAAAATTAAAATCAAAATGGTTTTAAGTTGTTCTTGAGCCGCTTATCTCTCAATTCAAGGTTGCGTTGGAGCACTTTTCAGAAAAAAAACCAAAGGAATATTTTTGAATGTTTTTTAGTTTTCATCTCTCATGATTTCTACTTTGAAAGAAAACTCTTCATTCAGACAATAATTTCTACATTTCATCTATGAAATTTGTTGTTGAGAATGAGCTAATGGATCCCCCTTCATTAAACCAATAAATACTTTTTCATTGCATTTATGAAAGAGTTTCATTAATGAAACAAATGAAAAAAAATAAATATTGGAATAGAGCAATTTCTTCAAAGTTCATGAATTTAATGTTTTCATTGTTTTTTTAAATTCCACAATAACATAAGGTAACCTCAGACCAGCAACATTTTGTTTAATAGTTTAGCACGCTGCCTCTTTGTCTATCGGGGCATTCTACATAAGTAATGATATTATTTATTTTAAATAAAATGGTCATATATACGCCACTTGTGTTTTAAAAGAAAAAATTTCATGTGATTATTCGTTGATACAAGGAACTAAGAAGAACTGATGAAAAATATAAAACGAAAGAATTCATATATACAATGAAATTTTTCATTATATGGATGAATAATGAAATAATGAAACATATAATGAAACCGTTTGATTGTCCCAATAAATATGTTTTTCTTTCATTCTACTGATTTGATAAAAGTTCCTCCATTTTATCAAGTCGTAGAATAAGAGCATTTCGTACATAATTTTCTTTCCATTTACGTTTAAAGAATTTATGTATAATGAATTTCTCAATGAAAACTTTTACAAAATAATATAAAATTTGGGGATTTAATAACTCTTTGTTTCTAAAGTGACTTTTAGCATAAAATTTGTTGCTAAAAGGACATAAAGCAAGAGATAGATAAGCGTGGGGCGTGGAAAAAATTTAAGGATATGATTTTTTCCAGCCACATTTCCTTCCGCAAATTGAACGCAAGGGCAAACAAAAAAGTATAAAATACTTTATAGCACAATGGAATTTTTCATTAAATTTGTTGCATGAGACCTTTTTTTATTTATAAATAAGAAGAAGACGGACGAGACGTCCTTTGAATAAAACAAGATGCAACTTTAGAGCATTTTCCACTATTTGTTTATCTGATTTGTTGAGTGAATACTTTTTTACGTGCAAAAGAGATGAAACTGGAGACGACAGACCTTAAAGAAAGTAAATGTAGTTGTAGTGCACTTTTCCTTAGTTTTAAGTCCCAATGGGTGAAGAAAAAATATGCTTAAATTTTATAAAGAAATACAAATTAACTAATTTTATTGGGTGACATTTTTCATTTGATAATAAAAGGATTTTATTTCTTTTACTATGTCGTATCAGACAAGAACCAAAGGTTTGCCGTTCGACAAAACATTTGTACCAGCATAACTCCGGCAAAGAAATTTAATCACAATCACGGGTGAACACACAAGATTATGCGCGATTTATGCCTTTCACGTAATTGATGTCCATTTCTTACTGATAGTGCATTTGTATAAATTATTATTTCATTGATAAAAACTTATACAGTGTAGTTCAATCATAACGAACTCCGCGGGACCAATCTAATTTTCTTCGTTAATAAATAATTTTTCTTCCAATAAATTAAAGTAATTAATATTGAAATACGAGTATATTGTATTCAAAAAATTTTTGATAATTATTTCCACGACTCGGAAAATTAGCGATTTTTTTAGTTCGCTAAAGGCTTAAATCTTTTAGAATTGGGTTCTTAAAAAAGAGCGAAAGCGAAGTTCACTATAAGCGTTCACGTAGTTGTACAAAGCTGTTGGGGCAGCTAAGAAGTTATTCATTATATGCGATTATACGTTGAGTCATTCATTCTTAAGGACTTATAAACACGTAAGAATAATTAGATATTTGGGGGGTAGGGGGGTCTCAATATAATTTATGTACACATACATACGTGCTTGTAATGTACATATTATATTTTCTATTTGTAAGCAAATTATTTTACAAACTAGTCAGTATCACTCTATTTGCTAAGGGGACTCATAAACATTGACAGTTTCTATCTAAGACAACAATTTGAATGACAACAATCTCTATCCAAGGCAACAATTTGAATTGACAACAACATCACGTAAACTCGAAGTGAGCATGAATGTGATACAAATGACTTCAAAGTCCACATATCTATTTAAATTTATAATAGAGCGTGTAGTGTGTGTGTTTGTGTGTGTATGTGAATGTAATTGTGTATTAGAAGTTATACGTGTTACATGGGCTTGGAATATGGTAAATCTATTACGAGCAAGAAATTCATGCAAAAATTTAAACAGGATTTATTTTCATTTCACTTGCTTATTACATCTTTCGCCATGTTTATTCATTTTTATTTAGACAAAGAGTAGGGGACGAATCTGAGAGCAGACAAGAAGCTTGAAATAAAAGTGTTGAAGTGTTCACATCTTATTTATGTTGTTGATTATGTTCTATTGTACTTAATAAGAGCACATGGCAATGGAATAAATAATTAGAAATACGCTTGCTTGTAGGTGTTTTTTGTTTGTTGTTATTATATTTTATAGTGTTTATTTAATATTACTGTACATATGAATGGAGCTCCATTAACTGAAATTTCTGTAAAGCTAAAGTATTTTATTTAATATTTACGCCCAAAGAAAAATCTTAGTTAATCAAAGATCAATATATTTTGATTAAATTCTACGGCTAATGATTTTATTACAGGTTTTGTAATTCAATAATCGGTGAATATTGTGACAAGAAGATTTTATATTAAATCTCGATACGCTTTTTATCATCGGAAATTTAGCTTCTATTTGAACAGGATACAAGCTGACCAATAGTTGCTATTTGTTTTTTTGTGTGTTATTTTGAAAAAAAAAAACATAAAGCAAATTTTCTGAATGTCCCCTTTCGTATAATGAATACGAAAATATCTTATATGCTTGAATGACCTCAGGGTAAAACATTCGTTTAGCCTGGAGAACTAATTAATGTTATTTCCAGCTACTTTTTTATCTTACCAAGTTCAAATGCATAATTTAAAAATACTTAATAATGAATTTATGAATTCTACTGATCATATGATTGAGCCCCGTTTTGACAATAGATAATTGTCGTAAACAATTATTCATAGCAGTTCAAATGCACAAATTGAATTTGTTGAAGTGTAAATGAATACGAAAGTTTGAAATGCGAAACATTTTTAAGGCAGATTGAGAATGCTGTCAGAATAAAGCAATGCATTTCATTGTAGAAAATGACTCTTTATCATTAGATGTTGTTGAAATGCAACAAATGGATGATGCTGGTGATGGTGGTGCTGGTGTAGAGGAAGTGCAGTTGTAAATCTCTTTTGAATTATGATGCCATTTCCGTTAATGTTATGCATTCTAATCAACTTCCGCTTAATCCTAAAACACACTCTCTCTCGCACACAAAATCAAATGCTAATTTCAAATAAACACTTTTCACAGCAATGCACATATACTAATACATTCGCATTGCCTAATGATGTACGACTATGTATGTACATATTTATATATGAGTTCACAGGAAAAACTGCAGTCGCCATTTGCATAATGTGCTGCTACGCACACCAGCATGTGTTTGAGTGTGTGTGGGTGGGTCAGTAAACAAAGGAGGGTGTGAGTGCGTTTGTTTCTTTTTCCTGTTGCAATTGTTGATAATAGAGTTTAGTTTGTGTGCCCGTGTGTTTCATTATAATTATTTATGGAGGGTTTTTTTTCGTTGCTGCTATTTTTCCCACGGATTATATAATTTTTATGCTACTGGAACAATAAATGTTAGCGACACATGTCCAGTTTGTCATTGCTGCAGGAAGAGCCAATACAATCGAAATTTAGCTTTTTTTTGTTGCATTTAGAGGATGTTGAGCGGTCTAATATATGGATCTGTGGAAGCAAATTACTGTCACTGAATTCAGTTTATATTTTTAACCATTGTTTCCTTGCAAATGTTAATTATGGCCATTTGAAAATGCTCTTGTCAGTAAATAAAACATTTCTTATAATTTTTATCTGCAAAGCATTTGGCATTGTTACACAAATTTCCAAACATAATTATTGAAGCATGTTTTTATTTTTTTTTATTTTTTTTTAAAGAGACTGATACATAATTTGAATATTTAAGATGGTTAAAATTAAAAAAATTTGCTAGACCATGGATGATAAAGAAAAATTAAATAATAAACTTTATTTTATTTTTTTATTAAGCTTAAGGTCTTAAATTTTTATTTTCAATTATTATCGATATTTCGGTACTCATAGAGTACCATCTTCAGGATATTTATTATTTGTTTGTTTTATATAAATTGAAAAAATTTTTACATTTGAAAAATAATAATGAAAATTTTTTGTCATTTTTGAAATACCCCGATGTCAAAAATAGAAAATTGCTGATTTCATCGAAATTACTGATTTCACTAGTTCTCCCCGCTGTGAGATCCTATAAAGCTTTTCAACACATTTTGGCGATATTACCAGTATAGCTTTTTATGTGTGTGTGTGTGTGTGCGTGTGTATATGTATGTATGTTAGCGAACTAAAGTTATTTATTTAATCCGTTTGTTTTTATATGTTGAATTTATGAAACATATTTCAATTTGAAAGAATAGAGATGTCTAAAACATATACATATTTACATATTTATATATATTCATGCATACACACTTATATGTTTACACACGAAGCCGGTCCCAAAATTAACTGACATAACAAAGAAAGCACAAAAAAATTAGGAATAATTTTGTCTATATCTGAAAGTGTATTCCTTTAACTCGATACACTTTTCCCAGCGATATTCAATAGCTTCGATACCCTATTATTAGTTAGAAGTGTATAGTTCGTGAAAATCTACCTTAATTAATTGTCGGCCAATCTAAATTTATCTCTGAATTTATCCTGAAAAACAAACTCCATAACTTTGCTTGCAGATGAAACTATCTTCGGACACGATTCTCTCATTTCAGTCCACTGCTTTGACTGTTCCTTTGTCTCAGGTGTGAAGTGGTGGGGACATGTCTCATCCTCGGTTACGTATAGACGCAAAAACTCGGCTTTATTGTGGTGAAACATCATCAAACACTCTATTGAAAACATCTTCACGATGCTGTTTTCGTTCTATTGTGTATTGTATAGCACCTTTTTAAGCTCCTATCAATTCACCTTGCTCACCCACTCTTAGCCTACGATCATTTGATTCCATTTTGTGGAAATTCTTCACTATTTCTGGTGTGGACACTCTCAATTGGTGCACCACTACTGTGTTCAACTTGGCAGCTCGTACGGCCTCGTTTAAACTCTGACACCCAATATTTTATAGTCCTGAACGAAAGAGCAGACTCCCCCCAGAGTAAAATCTAGCTCGTCTGAAATATTAGTTGACTAAGACTTTTAAAATGAAAGTATTGAATTACACAGCAGTGACTAATTTTGTTTCCATGTTTACAGATTTACCGAGATCGCGTCGCCCTAAAACTTAAAAAAAATCTGTTTCATAAGGATGAGACTTTTGACCAAAGTAATTTTTTTCGTACTTTTTGGAATGTCCTATTATATAGGGCATATAAATCTATCCAAAAATCTATTGCAACAAGTATTTAATTTTACTTAAATTCAGTTACTGTTAGTATCTTCATTATAGTTACTTTTTCATTTAATTGGGTCAGTATATTCTTTTCCCAAATAATCATATTAATAGTAAGCCGTTGTTGTTGTTGCTGCTTTCTTCATTTAATTACTCTAATTTCTGTTTTGGTTGCTAAAAGTGCATTAACACGACATCCTTTTGCCATATGGGACGCTTTTTCCCATATTGAAAAATCAAACTAGGGGCGTAATTTCTTCTTTATCCCACAGGGAATTAACGAAAAGCAATTAAAGATAAATCAGATAACGAGAATAATGGATGAAATATAAATTTTTGTAAAGTTAATATAATGTCTTGAATAAATATGTGAGACGAGATCATTATTTTCTCTTTTCTATAGCTATAGAAGGCGCTAAAGCCAAACAATATTTGAACTAAAAAGAATTAATTTTGATATTCACATCGCCAAATTAGATCATTAGTTGAGAACAAGAGCTTTTTTCTGGCACAAAAATTTTACCCAAAAACTAATAGAAGTTCAGACATCGCGACGCGTCGCTTTGCCTCTCGAAAGTTGTGAAATTTACAAGAGAAATTAAGGTTTTGAAATTTTAAAAATTTATTATATTTTTTTCATAAAAATTTCACTTTGCTGAAATGATTTAACAAATTATGTGAAAAAGTTTAACAACAAAATGGAATTTCAAATAATTTAAATTTTAAAGATTATCAAAATTTTATTTTCAAAGCCTAGAGTTTTCGTTTATTATTGGTGTATTCACAATAAATGAAATAATTTTAAGCAAAATACGAGTATTAGTTGATTGTGTTAAAAGTTTTCGCTATTTTTTATTATTAGAAATTCCATAAAAAACTGGGTATTTTTTAATTTAACTTTTTTTGTTTTTGCTGAAATTTAAAAATTCTAAGAATTTTTCAAGCCAATTTCTAAAAAGTAAAAATGGCTTATTGTAAATTAATTTACTAATATTAAATGTTTTTGCATAAAAATTTAACAAAAAGGATATGTGGCCAAAATTAGAGTTCATTGTTCATCATGAAATTAAGGAGTCATGGGAGGAGCCTAGAGTTTTCGTTTATTAGTGTATTCACAATAAATGAAATAATTTTAAGCAAAATACGAGTATTATTTGATTGTGTTGAAAGCTTTCGCTATATTTTATTATTAGAAATTCCATAATTTATTAGAAATACCGATAAGTTTGGTAGAGTAAAAAACTGGGTATTTTTTAATTTAACTTTTTTTGTTTTTGCCGAAATTTAAAAATTCTAAGAATTTTTCAAGCCAATTTCTAAAAAGTAAAAATGGCTTATTGTAAATTTACTAATATTAAATGTTTAAATTAGAGTTCATAGTTCATCATGAAATTAAGGATTCATGGAAGGTGGGCATATCCTGCCATCGAATGAATGAAAAAATTATAATATGAATAATGGTTGCTGCTTTCAATATTACGGATGTAAGGGAGACACGCATACTCTTGTATGGAACAGAACGAAATAGAATTTTACAATAGGGACTAATAGTGAAAATTTGATATTTCAAAAAAGGATACGTTGAAGGATATACGAAACTCGCTGCACAGCAAAAATGATCAATTTCGATATTTGTTTGCAACTACTGTTTTAATTATATTTTCAAAATTAAAGATATATATGTATGTGGGGAGCACGCATGTCCTTGCATTAATTTTCTTTTTTAATTTAGTTTTCCAACACCAGTATACCTAATTTCATACTTCTTATTAACCGATTTGCTATATAGAGAAAAGGCTAAGTAGCATTTACTTTGCCCTAGAGGAAACAATTTGCCTCATCAGACGTAGAACGTGTGTGTGATAAATACATGTCGTGTGAACACATTTCAAACAGCTCTAATGATCACATACATTCGTATTCCCTTTATTTCCTTTTTGATGGGTTTTCTCTATTACATACTTGTTTATATTTCGTTTAATTTTATTTTTGTTTTATGTTTTGACTATTTAGTTGATGTAAAAATTTGAATTCTGACGATAGAGACAAAACTGACTTTTCTTCTTTTCTTAATTTTATTCAGGATTTCTTATGTTATTTGTTATTGTAGATGTGAGAATATATAAAGGATGTGAAGAAAAATAATGGATTCCATTACGAATGTTTACGCATACATAGAATACACTACTTGAGAATGTGGAATGTTATGTAAATGAAATTGTTGACTAGAAGATAAATATGTAAGTTTAAGTGTATTTGGAATTGTATATATGTACATACATATGTATGTATGTATATGTATAAATCGTGTGTGTGTATAGTAAAAAAATCATATATTTAATACACATACATTTGCTCATCATGGTATGATGCAGATCATACTCAATTGAGTATATACTACATGCATAGGCGTAGCTAGAAAATTTTCAAGGGGAGAGGCTTCAACTCTTTATAGTAAATGAACATAATGCCATTTATTAAAATTTCCATAAGAAGTAAACAATTCTAAGGGTAGCTAAATTTCTTCTGGGGGCCTAAGCCACCCCTACCCCGACCAGGCTTATCTACACCCATGTACGAATGAGTATAAATATAAAACACAGCAGTAACTATCAAGAAGGAGGAAAATCTTACATTAACAAATTCAGTGAATAAATGCCTAATATATTCCAGCAAAAAAAAAACCGAAACAGAAAAACTTTCAAAAAGTCAGTAAAATCGAGAGTACAAAATGTTCTTGTCATTACAAGATACTTATTATCTGTTTTAATTCCTATTCAATGGATTTGAAGTCAAGTTTTAAATTTTTTGTATGACACATTGTAATGGATATGAAAAGCATCCTTTTTGCATTTAATTTTTACTCACATTGATTTAATATTTTTATTAGTATTAATGACGACTGGCACCAGTATAGCTCGAGCTGAGGAATTTTGTTGCATCTTATCTATTTAAAACAGCAACACACTATGATTCAGACCACCACTTGATCTCGCCAAATTTTTTTTTTGATTGTTTTGTTTTGTGCGCTCGTTATTCAATCTATAAGGCCATATAACAGACTAAATAAAACTTTAATTTTTTCTAATAAGTTTTATGTGCAATAGGGAAAGAAGTTTTCTTTAAAATTTTATCTGCAATTCTTAGCTAAACCGATTAATTAAAAAAATACAGGCCATTCCTTTTAGAAGTTATTAGATTGGAATATGGGGATTTTTATTAAGTTAATTTTTTTTTGCTATTAAAAAAAATACTTTTTATTGCAAGTTTTCAAACAGGAATAGTCACAATATCTATGGAAAATTATATATGTACCAGCCCAATACCAAAAAAATCTGTTAAATCTCTTACATATTTTTATCGCGATGCGTTAGAAATGCTTGGCCTAAAAGCACAGTTGATAAAGTAAAAGTTTTTGCCATATACTTAGTAAAGAAGAGCTTCTAAAGAAGTCATGAAAATACACAATACTCTGATGACCGAACCGAACAAATTTTGACAATTTTTAATGATTTTAACTAACAAGATTTTTTAGTGTAAATTAAGAAAACCAATATAAATTATAATTTTATATCAAACCAGCAACAGTTTCAATTTATTTTAGCCATATGTTTTAAAAACAAAACTATTGTTTTCCTGAAAGAAATTTGTTGTTTGTTGCTAGTCAAATCATCGGTACTCTTCAGCCGAATCATGTTCGAAAAGCATTCAAACTCATATACTTATACAAAAGTCATCATATACTATATGAGAATTCTTTAGATTCAATCTCATTTATCTACTTGTGATTTACAAATCATATAAGTATAACAATTTAGAAAACATTTTTTGCATCCATTTATTTTCCTTAAATAAGTATTTTGAAGACAATTTCGAATAATGAATTTAATAAATATTATTTTTCTGAAAGTTTTAAGAAATAATTAAAAGTGTATTTTGAAACATAAACAAAATATCAAAATAATTTAAAATTTCACTTTAATTTCACTTCCTGCGAAGTCGAAAAAATGCACTAAGGGATACTTTGGAAGCAACAAAAATTTTGCTTCTTTCTTTCACTACGATATTGATTTTGTGATTCACAAACAATTTACTTGTTGTGATAATATATCAGATGAACTTCTTTTACACTACGTCCCTTTGCTAACACCGTCAGCCGTACAACAAGTATCTGATGTGTATTCGTATCATACAAAAATTACTTTTGTAGGCATAATGTTGCTTGTTTGTTTGAACACTAACGCGTTACAGCACATAAATCCAATTTAATTTGTATGAGTTGCAAAAAAAAATAAAATTAAAAGGAAAACACAAACAAGAGAAACTTTAAATAGACTTCATTTTGATATTTTCCTGCTTAACAAAAACAAAAAAAAAAAGAATTTTTTTGAATAAATGTTAAAATATTTTTAACATTACGTATGTATGTATGTGTGTATGTGTTATACGTATACGTACATATGTATTTTGTAAATTGTATAAAAATGTAAAAGAAGAGAAAATGAAAAATAAGAATGCGATTGATTGGTAGCACGGGATGAGGTTGTTGTTGTTGTCATTTATTTAAACAGCAAAAGCTCTTTAATATTTTGCTTCATCCTTCATGGACATCGAATGATTTATGGACGACAAAAATTTATATATTTTCTGTATTTGTATTTGTATTAAAAAAAAAGTGGCAGAGGAAGAATCAAGAAAGTCATAATAAATATTTTGTAAAGAAAACATCGGCTGTGACTTTTAAATTTACTTTAATTTTTCTTTAATTTTAATCAAAGATAGGCTTTAAAATTGTTTATTTGAAATCCCGATCGGAATCTTGATGTTATCTGGAAGAGGAGCCAAATAGTTATTGAAAATTTTTTCATAAAAATGGGTTTTTTTTTCGATTTTTTATCAGTTTTTTTTACAATCTCAAAGCAATTTTGAAATATTTTTCTAGATTGGAAAAAATTCAATGTTCAATACATTTTCTATTCAAACGATTTTTCGCAATTTAGTGCTTTTAGAGTTTTATTAGACGTAAAGGCAATTTTGAGTATTTTGGTGTATTTTGAAAAAGTTCAATGATTTTAAGTAAATTTTAATGCCCTTCCTGATTTCAGTATTATTCTTTAAATGTTGACATTTTCAGTATATATTTATTAATTTCATCGACCTTATGGTATGGAATTTATGTTTATTTTTATTCAGGCTCTAGGTCATAAATTAATTTAACTAAACCTCCTTTGTTTTATTAAATTTCTTCACCAGGAATTTGAGTAAAGCCGTCTTTTTCTTTTAAAATCACTAAGCTTTATGATTTTAAATGAAAAAGGCGGCTTTACTCAAATTCCTGATGAAGAAAACCGATGGTGATCGAAATACTGAATAAAAAATAAAATTTAATAAAACAAAGCAGTTTTACTTAAATTAATATATGACCTAGAGCCTGAATAAAAATAAACATAAATTGTTGACATTTTCGCTATTATTTTTCCTAGTCCTTTAGTTTTTTTTTACAACTTTAGCTATTCTGAATTAAACAGTTACGCAAAAAATAAACATGCCATAAAACCAATTGTGGGTTATATCCGGTGGAGATTTTCCGACAAACTGTAGAAAATTATTTTCGCCGTGAATAAATATATAGTAGAATTTATATCTGGTGATAAGTTACAAAATAATAAAAAATAACACTTACAAAAAATAAAAAAATAAGAAAATTATATAAATAAGACCAAGGCGAAATAATTCGACAAATGTGACAGTTGTAAGGCAATAATTAAAGCACTAAAAATAATCGGAATGAAAAACAATGTACTTCTGTCAGTTTGCGTATGCAAGTAAAGTTCAATTCGCCTATACTTTTTGAAATTTCTCGATTACGCGTTTATTTTTGCCGTTGTAGTTGTTTTTTTTTGTGTGATTGTGTTACCTTTTAATATTAAATCGCTCTGAATTAGACAATATAATGCTTTTTCATGTCAGTAAATTTTTTTGTTTGTATTATTGTTAATTTCTAAATTAACATTTTCCTTACTCACTCTGTCAGTTCCATAAAATTACGACCAAAAGATAAATTTACTTTTTTCATTTTACACACAAAGCCAACATTGCAATTGGGCATCTTTTTTATTTTCCCTTGGCTTATGAGTGTGTTGGTGTTTTGTTAATTTGAAGACCATTAAAATTTTTTGGAAATTTATTGTATTTATATATTTTGAATTTCTTTCCTTAATTCCTTGGCCTTTTCCACCTTCTGTCTTTTGAACGCTCTGCTTCATTTATTTTCATTTCGGCCATTAACGCATTTCTAGGTCGAACGCCTTAAGTTAGGCAATTTGTTATTATTTGTTACAGTTCTATCATGATTTATACATATACGCACACACGCGCACACACACACACGCACACACACACACAAGCATGCAAATTTAAGTCTTATTCGGGCATATATACCGATAGAAAAGTTTACTTAAAATATGTCTGCGCTTCGTCTATTCTTGTTATTATGAAAAAATGGTGATTGTGTCTTATTTTTTTTATTACAAGCTGTGAGTATTTGGTATTAAGTTATACAAGGTGGCGCAAAACTAATATCATAATTTGAAGTGGCTGCCATTTTGTTATAAATGGAAAAAAATGTGTAATTTTTATGACATTAATTTGAGAAAATTATATCGCTTAGAATTCTCTGATTTTCCACACATCTTTATCATAAATTTCATATCACTGATATTTGGCTCCATCTGCGAAAATGGCACCCAATTCAAATTATGATATTACTCCTGCGCCACCTTGTATTTTACTAAAACTATGGCTCTGAATTTATGTGGTTGTGCATGTATGTATGTGTGTACACGCATATGTATATGGCTCTATTTGTATCTGTTACTTAATTCATTTGGTGACTTTATATAAGAGTACTACAAACCAATTTATGTATTCTTTTGCTTGTTTTAAGGTCTTGATTTCTTTCAAAATCTTCTCTGAATATATGTATGTATGTATGTATGTATGTATGTATGTATGTATGTATGTATGTATGTAAGTGTTTTGGTTGAAAAATGAAACAAAATCTCAAACATTATGAGAGACAATGAAGCGTTAACGAATCAAACTAAAGTTTTTTTTTGCTGACAAATGCCAATAAAAATAACAAACTGTCAACAAATATCGATATATTTAATTTTTTCTTCTTCAATAAACTACATATCAAACATAATTTGGTAAACACAATTGGGACGAAAAACGAATTTTTCTTAACGCATATTCGTCGCAGGAAATAAAACAAACTTGTGTATATTGGAAGAGATACAATGATACCTTTTAGCAAATGAAGTCAATTTTTGCTTTAATAAATAAAGTGGAAGCACACATACGCGGACACTCAGTGCAGCAGTATTTTTGTGCGGTTACGAGAAATGTCCGCTTTTGAGAGAGGCTCCATCAACCAAAGCTATCGAATTAGCTATTTCTGCATCAACCTCGTTGACCTGAAGACTCAATTATCTCCACAATTGCTCTTGATTGCTATACTTTCCTTTTCATTGTAGACTTCTATCAGCATTTACAATTGACAGAACCCTTCTTGCTAATTTGTATATCTTGACAGTTGAACATCATAACTAACTCTCTAAGTCCAGCCTTACGAAAGCGGCTTCCAATTGATTCAGCTTCAAATCTTTCACAAAAGGCTTTGATGATAAAACAGATATAAGTTAAAATTGATAATAATTCTGTCAACGAAACTGACTGTAATACAAAGAGTCAATCGAACAGATAACAAAACCGAAGCAACTAAGGGTTAGTTTAAACCCGATATGCCCGTCTGATTTTCGAAAAAAGCTGTGGGAGTAAATTACAAGCAAAACCCTTCCAACAAAAAATTAAAAAAAATAAAAATCGATTCATAAGTGGAGAGTAAATTTGTCGGATGGGCAAAATGCCCGTTCTGCACAATCCTGCAAGTAACCCCCTTTCAAACAAAAAAAAAAAAAATTAAAAAAAGTAAAAAACTACACACGAATTGATAACCTCCTCCTTTTTTGAATTCGATTAAAAAGAGCAGTGCGGTCTTAAAAAATTTTATTATTTTCTGATTATTATTCTGATTATTTTCGAATCGTTTTGTTTGCGTTTTTCATAGGCTCTGTCCGCTTATGAGAGATATTTTGATAATTTTTTCTTAAATCTAGTTATTGGATCGCTCGGTTATGGAAACATACATATATAGTATAGAAAAACTGTTGACAACTGCCGAAAAAATTTGTGTGTTGATTGGAGTTGTCCGGCTATGGGGGCTTTAACTGAGTTATTAAGCTTAAGTACTAATTCGTTTGGAAACTGACCTTCGTAGACTAGTAGGTAGTATACCAGACTCGTAGTGCGAAGGTCCCAGGTTCGTATCCTGCCGCAGAACTCTCGCCGTTGTGTTTGATAATTAAAGGGAGCGCACAACAAGCCTTCACTGGCTTAAGTGTATGTCGTATGACATGGGCTACCACACCCCTCCAATCAATCTAACCTAACCTAATTCGTTTGGAAACTTAATATATCAACAAAGTACAGTGTATTTTAATAAATTTGAAAAAATTTAATTTTCCTCAAATTTTGAAGAATAAGCAACCGTTATTAGAGCGTTTTTCTCAGTGCATTTTATTTATGACAAAATACAAATATAATATTTAAAGTGTATGAAAAACTAAAACCAACTACTCAGCACATTTAAGCTAAAAACTTTTTCAATGCGCTAAATCAATCTATATTTATGAATAAATACACACAAATACACACAACACACGTACACACTAACAACGACTATTCATGGATGTATTTTCATAATAATAGACAACATTTTTAAGGATTAGTTTATGATTTTTTTTGGGAAAAATCACAAAAAATAACGAAGACAAAAAAATAAAGCCCAAATAATTTCTGATAATATTTTAAACAAACATACACAGAAACACGTAAATATGTTACAAAGTATATTATTTATGGCTTAATTTTGCACAATATCTTTTTTGGTCTAAATGTAGATTTTGGCATTTTTTTTCCAAACAAAACATTTGGTTTAATGCAATCAACAGAATTAGCCAGGTTAGTTAAATGCTTGAATAGTTGCATAAAATTGTTTGAGCGTCCTTGCCGACTGCCATTCAATTCAATAGCGAGTGACGGAAAGAGTGCTTTCAGTCATTCAATTAATCAAAATAAATAATGAACATCAAAATCATAAAAATATTAACATTGCGCAAGGAATATTGGGCAATAAAATTAAATAATAAAATTCTGCCCACATAAAATCGTTTGAAAGCGCCGAGCAAAGCGAAGCGAAATCATACAATAAAATTATTATATTTCCTTTTTCTTTTTCTACACCAGTCAATATTGTCCTGGGAATTCAATGAAAGGCGAGTGGTGCGAGTGGGGAAACAGGACTTAATTTAATAGCAACGTTATGTTCTCGGCTTCTTACCATCCTTTTGCATTTTTTGCAACTGTTTGAAATACGAAATACGAGAAAAAAATGAAGAGCATGATTTGACATTGTAAGGAGATATTGACTAGAGATGAGCGCGTGTCATGAGCATTTCTTCCTACAAGTAAGTGATGGGTACTAAAAAAACAATAAACGCGTGGATACAACTAAAAATTGTATAGTGTCTGTAAAGAAGTCTGCTCAAAAGTTTGGGAGATGCGAGCTGACGCTATATGTGACTGTACCGATACCGGACATTTGCCGAGATGATCTGGTAGAACTTTTCCTTTAAAAATTATTACTATTTTTTATTGGACTAGCAATGAGGCAATATCCTCTCAGTGCATTGGAACTAAGAATATAGATTATGGGAAGGAGGATAGAATAAGTAGGATTTGGGGTCATTCGATTTGAACGGAACCTCTCAAGGGAGCTTATTCAACATACAAACTGTTCGCCTAAAGAGCGAATTTTCCCTCTAATACGTAGTGTAATTCTCTGGTTTATCGATCACTAACGGATGTGCTCTTAATGAAGAACAACACACACCATGTGACTGACCTCAATGTGTCAATGAGCTAATAGATACTACTGACACATTGCACGCGGTCGGGTAACTTCAAAATAGAAGCTGTGAAGTATCTCTTATACCGTGTTAGAAAACTCGTGGCACTTGAATGTTTCTTTAGCGATATGAACAATGTATTCAGTATATTAGACGTCACGCTGTATTTCACGCCAAGAACATCAAGAGCTTCCGATTCGTCAATATAAATGTACTACCCATAATTACAGATAAATCTGAACGATCCGTCAGACGTTTATCCGTAGGAATATGTACATTAAAATCGACCATGTTCGCGTAAGAGAATCCGAAGATTTTCGCAAGGCCGTTATTAAATGTATCATTAATAAATTTCCTCATAGAAGCAAAAAGCTTGGCCTTTTGTCGAATAAACATTAATGGCAAATGCTCCTGTTACCTACAAAGAAGTAGATGGGAAATTTGACTGCGAACAGGGGAGAGAACGAAGCTTTGTGTTGCATCAAAATATATCATGAACTTGTTAGATGAAATCTCATCGAAGGCAGTCCGTACAAAGTCGTCCCTGAAGAAGCTCGATATAATTTGAGAGAAGTCATTATTTACACCAAAAAGTAATGAGCTTTCACACTCAAACAAACGCTTTAGAAATATCTAGAGCCACCACCATAATTTCGTCAGAACGGTGAATAGTATAGAGAGCGTTTCCTACAGAAACCACACGGGCAGTGGTGGAGAAAGCTGAAGGTGAATAGTGTTACACCTATAGAGCGTTTCCTACAGAAACCACACGGGCAGTGGTGGAGTAAGCTGTAAGACTCTACATATCTACTTCACAATATGGAAGTTAACACACACTTCCTAATACCTTGGTCGGTGGTTTTCAAGTTTGTTGGCCTTTAAAAGGAAAAGGGATCTCCGTTACATTAGCAACATGCCAGGAAATTGGAAACCCGTCAGCATGGTATTCGTATAATGTACTGATAACACTGCTCAAAGACCACTGTCGGCAAAAATATTTGCGTTATCTCATAGACAAGTTAAATAGAAACTATTAAATTTTTTTATGGGAGGGGCAAACAGCCCCACTTTTCTTAAAATTCGAAAGATTTTGTTTGCAGGTTTTCAAAAAAAAATAAAAAAATTTTAAGCAGAAGTAGTTTAAGAAACGGTATTTAATTTTTAAAGGGGCGTGTCACTTATTATATTGTATTGTGGGCATATTTAAGTATGAATTACTACAGTACGAGTAGTGCTCCTTGGTTATACTGTGATAGATAATGTCATTAGCTAGTCCAATATCATTTACTAAAATGTATTGGCCTGCGTGATTAAAGACTTTGTGTCCGTGAGTACGTGTATTCCTACATGATTCTAAGTTTCGCTGTATGTGGTGAAAATTATTTAATCCGTAAGTGTTTGTGAACGTGCTTAAATATGAATTCCAAAGCTCTGGCGTACTCTTCGTTCGTATTGACCATTTTTATGACCTGATTATAAGCAGTAAGTCTATAAAGTGTTTTTTTCTGCAAATGAAATCAATTGAGTTTTTACATTGAATAATAATTCGCTAAGTATTGCTTATTCTTTATTTCTTTTTATATCGGCTTACATTTACGTACATTATAATTGCAATCACGAAATAACAATATTAATGTTAAACTAATGGCGTTCACATTTACAAAAAAGTGCAACATTTTGTTGATAAATTTATAAAAAAAAATTAACTCTCTAACAGAACTGTGTGTTCATGTCCAATAATATTTCGATTAACGAGAAACACTAATTTTAATTTTTTTTCTTTGGAGACTTTTTCACTTTTGGAAAACTAATATAAGTTACATTTATAAAGAGATACTTTTTTTGCTGTGTAATTGCAAAAATGAATTGCTCTACCGAAGTTTCGGGGTTTCTATGCTGCTACAGGTATGCAGCTACCAAACGTTGCAAGATCTTGGTTACTGTTGGCGCTTATATCTGGGAAGATACGAGTACCTTTCCCTAAGGAAATTTTTTCTTTGTAGAGAAAAGAGCAAGAATGCTTTTTTGGGGCAAAAATTAAAATTTTAAAATATTTTAATTTTACAACTTTTAAGTTAAATATTTTTAGATTCACAAGATATATTTATACGAAATATTTTATTATTTAAATTCGAATAAAATAATATGTTTTATTATCAGAACGCCTTTTGGATAGTAGAGACAGTAAATCGGTTTAATCAGAAATTTTCTACAAACCGAATTTCGGTGATAATCAGTTTTTCTTACCAACTGTTGGCCCATACAACGTGGAAACAAAAATTTTAATGCGATTTGCAGAAATAATTTCTAAACTTATATTTACATACAATTTCTAAGTTTTTAATTCCCATTTCACTGTTTATTCTCTATAAATATTCAGCAAGCGTTGGCCATCTTCGCTGTTATCCTGCCATTACCTTCCTCATAATCAAACTATAAATTATTGTATATTTAATACAAACTTTCCACAGTTTGATTTTCGCAGTTTTATTTGCTGAATGTTTTGCTCTTGTTGTCTTGTTCGTACTGTAGAAACGGAAGAATTTTGTGTACAAATATTTCAACTTAATATTTTTTCTAATATTAAAATGAAAATGTCTTGTTATATTCTTTAAAAATTTGGCCAATAAAGCGCAAGTTACGAGTATCGTACGATGGTATTGGAGGCAACCAATATTCAATTATTTCTTCTTCTATGCCACTTAAATATTTATTATTTTTTATTCATTAATTATAATTTACTTGGAAATAATATTTGAGAAAAGAATATTCAAGTGGAAAGTGTTTCAAATACACAATTTGTGATTTTGTGCACAAGTGTGTCAAATTTTTATCAAATACAAGCAAAAATAACAACTGCCAGCAGCAGTTTTCTACTTATTTATTACGTTCCACGTAATTTTTTATTTCTTTGGTCTTCTTGCCGCCGAATGCTGTGTTGTGAGTGCAGAGATAGAAGCTCTTGGAGCATCGTTAGTTTTCAACAACATTTTTTTATTCTTCGCAAGAACTATCAAAGCAGCAATAGTTGCTGCTAGATATTTGTACATAAATTATTGAAGTGTACGTACAAGCCTTGGAAGGAGTAGGAGTGCTTTCATGATGAATGAATGTATTTGGTATAGCAAAATGTTGCAAAGATGTTTGTAATAAATTGTATTTTAAAGAAATCGGTTATTATTAATAAATTAATTGAATCAGAGAAGAAATGCTGTTGGCAAAGGAAAAATATGGTTGATTTAAAAAAAAAAAAATTAAAAACAGCATAGTCATCTTACTCTCCAGTTGCCTCCATTGCAAAAATTTCGTTGTAGAATCATATATTTTAAAATATAACCATTGTATGGTGGTGATCCAATTAGTTTGAAACTTTTAATCATGGCACTAATTTAATGGTTAACTTCAAAAAATGAGCCAGTTTAGGATTAAGGTTTGAAATATTTGAACAATATATTGCTGCATTGCCTACCATTGAGAAATTGTGTGCAGACTTTAATGTCAAGCGCCGGCCATCTCTGGAAACTTCCTGTTAATATCAAGCTTGAGAATAAATTTCGGAGTAATTAAAAAAATGCACTATCTTCGAAAAATTTTGACAGTGATATCTTTCGGAGTAATTAACCAATTAAGAACTAAGAACTTTCAAGTTTAATAAGAGGACACTGTTTTTGACAATGATTAAACCATTTTAGTAAAACAGCAAAGCAACATTTAAAGCAGTTTTACATCTTTCGGAATATAATAAAATCTATAAGATCGATTTGACAAGTATATTTAGAAATTAGAATGAGACTTTTTTTCGAAAATTTTCGAAACAAAATGATTTTCACCAAATTCTTAGTATTCGAAACAGTTTTCCAAGTTTTTAAAAATGATGGATTCTACCAAATCGATTTGGCAAAGTTTCGGAGTCGCAAAAACGCATTTTTCACAATTTCTTAATATCTCTCGAACGAATTAATTGATTTAAATAAAATTTGCAGCAACTTATTACCTTTTTTTTGGTCAAGCGTAGATTAGGTTTTTGATTCGATAGAAGCGATTCCCTAAAATAAATTTTTTTCCGATCTAACACGTTAAAGCAATCAATATTCAAAGGGTATATAAATGTGATTTATGTCGCAAATGTAGTTGTGATCGCTTCTGTTTTGCTCTACTCTAGAGTAGTTCTCAGAGGTATACACAAACACACATGCACACACACACACATACATAAATACCTACAAACATGTATAACTTCCCAGTATTTCAAAAGGCCGAGATCTGACAGACACATGATTTCCGAAAATCGGATTGTAATCCGTAGGTCCCACTTGAAGAATACATCCTTAAATTGGATTATCAGATTCAAAAACAGGTATTGAGATCCAAGCGATAAAATGCCTGACTGAATATCAGCAAAAACGCCCGCGATCTTTTTATCAGCTAGTACCTTTCGTGCCACCTTAATGGCCAGTATTTTCTCCTGAAATATACTTGCTCCATTGGGAAGGCGGAGCCGACACCGCTGATTATTCTTGATATATCAGTGTAAACCTTCATATCATAGTCGTTTTCCATAGTAATCCCTTTGCTAAAAAACTCCAGTCGAGGTTTTCTTAAGTGTAAAGGAAGGCGCTCCTAGAACATAGCGTGGCCATCTCCAGCGTCCAGATGAATCTAATCTTGCCGCACTAGAACGAACTGGAGGCGGCTATTATATACAAATATGAATAAATATTCAAAGCCTTTGAAGGACTAGTGCGTATACCGTCTAATATACCAATTCAAGCGGAATCCTATATGGTTAGTCCACTACGCATTTCAATAGGTGCATACACTTACCGAATCGTTAAATCGAAATGCTGCCGTATATCGGAATACCCTTTAAATAGTACTGATAGTAAACACTACATTTACAAAATGTGATTATATGTACGTGTCTACGCACATAAATAATTACTTAAAGGAGTTGTCGTCCTTTTGAAACAACTTAAAGAAACTGTCTGTTACGTTCGAACACACTCGAGGTCTGCCGATAGAGGAAAAGTCTTCAAATTTATTAGAAAACTTCGATCATCTATTCATTCATGTTCAGTTTTTGACATGAACAATTTCTTGTATTTATTTAACTTTTTAATATTTTTTTTCATCATTTCCATCACTTGAAAAAAGCAGAATCTTGTTTTTATTGCATTAAATATGATTTTATTCAATGCTGCTGCTTGTTCAATATTTTATCTAAAGAAAAATTGCTTAATTTTGTTAAATTACTGTTTATATTGTATTTAATACAAACACATTATGGCTGCAATACACCAGAAGGTATATGAAGGAAAATATAGAAGGAAACGAGAAGAATTTTGCAGAAACAATAATTCATTCATTCATTCATTGTTTCATTGCTTCCAGCCCAATTGAGATTGTGCAAGTGATATGAAAAGGAAGAAAAATTAAATGTGTATGTATGAGTGTGTATGAAACAGCGTTGTAATCCATATTATAAAAAATATTAATTTTACTAAAAATTAAAGCATTTTTATGGGTTTAAATCGGCTGTCGACAAAGAGCAAAAAGTTTTCAAACTTAAAATTTCTAATAAAGTTTTCGTTTCGTTCCAAAATACAACTAGGGGCAGTTGTAATTCGAATTACAGAGGAGGCAAAGTATTATTAATAAATTTAGATACTTTAATATAATCGTTTTTTTCTTACTTTTAAACGTACTCTGCTGAGGCAACCAACTCAGAAAATAAATTAAGAAATAATTACATAAATAATAAATTTGACTTATTTTCTTTAAGCTTAAGGTCTCTTCTTTTTTAAATTTTAATTATCGATATTTCGGTACTCATCGAGTACCATCTTCAGAAAATAAGTAAAATTTTTTAATTTAAATAAAACGTTGAAAAAAGTAGAACATATAATTACATAAATAAATAAAATGTTTCAAACTTCATATTAAATTTCATTAAAATCTATTTTTGAACGGCGTGCATGACAAATAAAATTTTGTATATCAAATAAAAAACTTCTTACACCACGAACAATGTTATCGAAAGATTTTTTATTTACAATTTTCTTTTGTAAATTTTTTATGGCTTAAGCCTTTAACACTACCAGCCAGAATTTAAGTTACCGATGGTTACCATGATCCTTGAGACCGGAAAAGACTATACGATAATATGGTCATAAAGGCCTATAAGTATGTTATCTAACAAGTCAAATCTATCTAATATGAGGAAATTACTTGTGAGCCAGCTGACAACCACATTAAAGCAGAGTGTATTTGTACGTATCCTGGATCACCAATTTGATTTCAGGAGGAACACACAGACTTATGAATATAATCAAAAATGCCTCTGTTCTGAGCTTTTTTCTGACATTTCCCAGGGTTTTCATAAAGTGTGGCACGACGAAATAATTAATGAATAAACAAGTCACCACCAAACACTCAAAAGCTATTAACTAGCTACTTAATTCAATTTATTTAAAATTTATTATTAGAATTTGTAACTTTCTAAGCACTGTGCACTCAATAGAATCACGAATTCCTAAAGGTACTATTTTGTTATATGCCTTTTATATGCTAATAAGCAATAATATTCACATATTAATATTTGCTGATGATATAGTGCTTTTCTAAGCGTAGCGTCCATGAAAGCCTTGGAGAAGCACCCCACAAATTTGTGATAAAATAGCCAAAAATATTGAGAGCAAGGACTGAGGAACAAAACTTTAACATTGAGAAAGGAAACATATCTGTTCTACTATATAAATAATAAATAATTTACATTGCAACACAGGAAGGCAAAATCGATCGTCTCTTAACATGGACACCGAATATAGACGCTAAATTGATACAAGTGAAATTGGCAGCTGTTTAACTTAAATGGCTTAGTAGCAGAAATTCTACACCAAATCATTTTATTTTCAATAAAGAACATGCAATGAACTTCGAACCTTGATTGCAGATTTCTTCTATACATCTCCTTCCAAAAGCTATGGAATTCAATTATGAAGCACCGCCTCGACATCTAATATAGAAAAACTAAAACGCCGGCAAAATACAATACTCCGTACGATTACAAACGCTTCCTTGTATATATTAAAATACGCACATTCATAAAGATCTGGACGTTTCATTAGCTAAAGCTATAGTTTAATAATAAGTGCAATAATACATAAAGAAGCTGGAGTACCATCTAAATTCAGATCTAAATCCAGATGGGGAAAGAATCTCGATCTTAGCCGAGTATGTTCGGCTCTGGGCGAAGTTTAATAAATAATTATTTTAGATTTAAGATTTTATTACTTATTGCATGGTTTTTGTTTTTTAATTTTTTTAAGAGACGTAACACTCAGGAAATTCATGCCTTAAAGTGTTGCTTCTTCGTGAAAGGCTTAGTGTAGCCATTTTGATACTTGTTTATTACGCCCATGATTCTGCTAACATTACCGCCGATGGAGGGCGCTGTGATGTAGTACATCAGCATACAAGAGTATAAATCGCTATGCCTTCCTAACTTTTACAGTCCAACAACGACTAACACTGTCCGACACTAATGCACATCAGAAAAACTTATATTATTGATGTCTTGACCTGGACAGGGATCGAACTCATATTTTCAGACATAAATTGCTTTATAGTCAGCCAACAAATAATAGGAAATTAAACAAAAATATATATTTTTGGGGGATCTAAAAAGTTGGACATCTCTGCGTTAAGCGTTCATTAAACTTTTGTTCCACCCTAAATTGTTAAATTTCGAAACAACGGATTATTTTCCTAACCAAAAGCCAGTTCTGCTTGGTTATATGTATGTATACATGTATGTATGTATGTGCAACAATTCTCGTGCTGTTGCTGCCGATGTCGTTTAAGAGCTTTCGCATATTTTCGCTTGATTATATAAAATGGTTCTTATAAATCCAACACTCTTACATACATACACGTATACACGTATGGGTGTGTGCATATATATGTATGTATAATCCCTGAAGGAAATGTCACTAGTGATTCACTAGTGATTCACTATTGACAAAGTCACCACTACTAGTGACAACTTATACCCCAGCCAATGCTTTTTTCTGTTGACATTTAACATGCACTTGTCATTGAAAATCCACTACTGACGTTGGAACTAGTGACGAACTAGTTTCAATGGGACCATATGACGACCGTAGAACTAGTGCTTCCCTGTAGACATTGTCACCAGTATTATTGACATACTCTACACAATACTTCTTTCTATTGAAATTTAAGATGGACTTATCATTGAAAACCCACTACTGAAGAGGTCGTTCTAATGGGTCCATGTAAACAATTTTTGATATACATATATCCCTACAGTTTTAGTTAAAATAAATGATTAAAAGTTCACCATAGAACAAGTAAACGCAATTAAAAAATGAAGAGGCATAAGCGTGCTCTCAGAAATTTCTCTGCTCATCAAACAAAAACTTGTGACAACTCCGTTGACGATGTCTACATATGAGTCACCAAAATAGTTGACAAAACTGGTGACTTGGGTACACTTGTCCCCATGTTTCCTTCAGGGATGTTATTATTAAACAGCACACAAACACGTGTTTTCATGGTCCTATAAATATACTCGTACACATTTGTAATTTGAACATGTAACAACAATCGTTCAGGACGGCAGTCAGTCTGTCAAAATGGCAGACTATCCAGCACCACCCATACGTTCATACGCTCACTCTCGTACATACACACACAACCATATTTTCTGAAAATCAAGTCCATTGAACTAAACGAAGCAGAAACGTCATGATATATTTTTGTTCCATGTATGTACTCGTATGTATGTACATTAGTTTGTATGTATGTATGTATGTCGTATTAAAATCGTGGTGAAAAAGGACTATCATCATAGTCACCAACATTGTCGTATGTCTTGGCTTAAATTTTCTTTGGAGTTTAAAATATAAAAGAAGTCTGCAAGAATTCTTTTCATATTTATATTTCTACACACACACAGAGACATACATTAATACGCACTCGAAATTCTTGTAGTTGTGGTATTTTGTATATAATTGTGTTGAATATCCAGCAAACACAAGGACAAACCTTTCAAATTTAATGGTTCTTTTATGTGATATCAAATGTTATTCTTTGAAAAAGAACACGTGAGCTGAAATTATAATTTGGATTTGCATTCATTTTTGAATAATGACAATGATAATCTGAACCTGTTAGTTTATCTTTAGTTTTAAATGATGACATTTACTTCGAAAAATTACTTGCCAGGTTGACTGTTTTAAAACTCTGATTTAAAGCCACTACCACGCTTTACGACTCAATTACATTCACAGGCAGAAAAAAATAAAAAACGAGGAATAATCACTTAGAACTACCGTGT
The DNA here is from genome assembly GCA_963681545.1 of Germaria angustata. Classification (NCBI taxonomy): domain Eukaryota; kingdom Metazoa; phylum Arthropoda; class Insecta; order Diptera; family Tachinidae; genus Germaria; species Germaria angustata. The sequence goes on along the minus strand of OY812998.1, from coordinate 137,711,326 downwards.
TCTTAAAGAATGCAATTAAAGAATCCGTTTTTTGACTTCTTAGGAAGTTAAATTGGGAAATTTTCTATGGAATTGAAGAAATTGGACTGAAACTATTACTTAAACATAAACAAATTGTGACTATTGGATCGTTTTTATCCTTTCAATTATTTTCTTAAAAAATATATAAGTCTTCTATTCGTAGTATGTTGAAGACAGATCATACTTAATCTAATTAAAGGCATTGGAAAAGTGAATTTTGCAATAAGAAGTTTTTGTTAAAATTACTTCGAAACTCTCAATATTAAATTTTTTCTATTTTCATGACTTCATAGGAAGCTCTTTTTTAATGTGTCACTCTCAAAACTTCTGCCGTTTTTGTTTTATGTGCTAAAGTGTCTGAATTGGTAATCGCGTTTACTATAAAACATGTCATGATGAAATAATATTCCAAGCTTTGCGTTCAAGTCCAGTCGACAAAAACAATAAAAAAATTAACTTTTATTTATCAGAGTTAATAAACACACACACACTGCAGAGACAATTGATTTGTCTGCAGAAACACCCGGAGTATTCGATAGGAATCGAACCCGTGACCTTTGGACTACTAGTCTAGTACATTAGCTGCTGGTCTACGAAGGTATTTTATGAACAAAAATTTAATATGTAATAAGAAAGATTTTCAGGTAAAGTACATTGTGAAATATACTGCGGAATGAATAGCATTTCAAGTACTTCCAAAAATATACATGGCATCTTGATGGTTTCAGATCCAATGAACAGGGTTAAAAAAACAACTTCCTGGAATAACACTCATCAACAATAAATCCGAATTTTCGCTGCTTTCGGATCATAAGTTATAGTTCTAATAGACTTTCTTAGGAATTCTTTTCTACTGGGTAATTATAATTATGCAACATAATCAATTTCATATTGCTGTTCTTTGACTTCCGTCGAAAAACCTCAAGAAATTAAAAATCTTTTTGTGTAAAAAATGGGTGCTTTCACTTTATTGAATTTAATATGATATGGTGTAAACCTTTTCATTTGATACCCATATTATGGGATGAAAAAAATCCTTTCGCAATATTGAGCATAGAGCGACGCCAAATTAGTTTTCCTTGAAACTTGTGCCATATTGAAGTATTTTCAAAATTTTCTCAGAAATTCTTATCACTTGATATCCATATCATATGTTTGCTTGACAACTAATTGGTCAAAGATGATGGACTCTTTAATTTCAAATCGTTCTCAATTTAAGATAAAATCAAAATGCTTGCTGGGTAAGCAAGCAAATACAGTTTTGAATGGGTGTGTTAAGGAAATAGTTTGACAAGGCGAATAAATGACATTCTAAGCTTTCAAAAGCATTGTCCTTAATCCATTCAATATTAGTTCAATTTCAATTTTCTCGCGTTATTTTCATTCCACTTTTTCCAACAATAATCCTTCCATTTCATACTTAAGTGGTACAGGAAAATGTCATTATGGCAAAGAGTGTATTTGTGAAGTGATTTTTTCTTGAAAAAAGTTAATATAATAATGTAATATAAAATTTAAATGAAAATTTATCACAAAATATAACAAATAGAAAAAATTATGTGTGCCAAGATAAATATGCCGCTTTAAATATGTTTCGACGTAAAAGTTTACGTCGTGACATATTTAACTTAAAATTATGCCTGGCTTACACACGCCAAGTTTTCCTGCTCAAATTTTAATTCACCTGGAAGAAAGATAGGGAAAGGAATACCTACTTTCTCTGTCGGCTGAATTGAAACTTGAGCAAGAAAACTTAACGTGTTTGAACAAGGTATTAAATACTCGTATCACACGGTTCACATACGGCAACTTTTGTAGCGCAACTTTTAATTAAGCTGTGAGAGAGGGAGAGAGAATGTAGTACATGCGTTCTCTATCTTTCCCACAGCTGAATTGAAAGTTGCCCATTAAAAGTCTCCGTATATGTTGGGTATATTAGCTAAAAGCAGGCGACCTGTAAATTAGAATATTTTTTACAAATACAATTAAGAAATAATGCAAACTGTATTGGTTTAATTGAAATTAAATTAATCTGGGCGGAATCCGAGTACTGAATTTGTAAAAATTTTCTGAATTCGATCCAGATTAATATAATTTCAGTTTTTGCTATGAGACAAATGCCAAAAATGAGGACAGAAATATCGTCTTGAAAACAAAATATAAATGAAACAAACTTAAATTTTAGGACAAATTTTAGGTTTTAGGGCAATTTCAGGTTTTGGATAAAATTTACATTAATGAAGAAAAATACAATATAAATATAAATTTCAAATGCAAGAACAATCGAAAATTGTAATTCACAAATTCAAAATTTTTAGTAAATATTATATTTTGTCATTTGTTTTTGGAGTTGTAGTAAAATTTTTATTTAAGTAGTTAATTTAGTTCAATTAACTTATTTACAAAATTATAGTTTTTGTAATATGCAATTTAATTAATTAATTTTTGTACAAAGTTATAGGTTAGATTAGGTTAGCCCATGTCATATGACATACACTTAAGCCAGTGAAGGCTTGTTGTGCGCTCCCTTTAATTATCAGACACAAACTGCCAGAGTTCTGCGGCAGGATTCGAACCTGGGACCTTCGCACTACGAGTCTAGTACACTACCTTCTAGTCTACGAAGGTCAGTTTGTACAAAGTTATAGTTGTTGTAATTTGCATCAAAGAAAATGTGCAAAAGTACGTTATATTTTGTATACAATTTAGGCAAAGAATTTATATTTGATTGAATGTTTTTAATTTAAATGCCAGGATTGAATTTCAGTCATTTAATTCTTTTATGACTCTGCAATTGACAAAGAAAATATTTGCATGAAAATTTAGCATATAAATTTAAAGTTCTTCGTTGTGTGTTTCTTCGCTTATTTCTTAAGAGTAACAAAAAGGGAAGAAAATTTAATAATAAATGGAACATGGATGCGCTTAAAACGGAAATTTGTTTATTAAAAAATCAAACAAAAAATTCTTTTTTAAATTTATTGCTTTTCAATTTATTTGCTCTTCATGTGTCTGAGTGCCAGAGTTGGGAGCAAAGAATGAATATGTGTATTTATTTTGTACTTTATTTCAGATCGTATTGCAAGCTCGTGTACTGGAAAATAGTTCACTTGGGTATTTTCTTCCTTTTCACATTTTATCATATTCTTTTTGCAAATATAATCATAAGTGCATACAAAATTTCATAATTTTATTTACCAAACAACATTAAGGAAAAACATACATTATCGCACGTTTTGATTTTTCTGCTGCTGCAGTTTTTGTTTTATAGCATTTCCACTTTTTTACGGTTTTCGAAAAGGCCACTTTTTTCTTATTTTCTGGTTGTCAATTGCTGCAAGTCATTGTTGTTGCTGTATGTCTCTTGTTCTATCCACCATCTCGAGTACAGATTGTAATAAAATACACTTGGAAGTTGAACATAATATGATAAAATGTATAAAAAGGATTTATTCTTCTTTACCTCGAAGTCTTGCCTTTTTTACAGTGTGTGTATGTCCTTTTTTCCTCAAGCATATGACTGCATCATCCTTTCGCTTTCTCTATGTGTGGGTATCTTTTCAGGTTCAAAGTATTTTGCTTGTAATTTCATTACATCCGGCAAAAGTGTGCAGTAAAACATTCAGTTCTTTTGTTCATGGCTTATTGTTAAGCATTTCATTCTTTTTTTATATCTAACATCGTTCGTTCATTTATTTTGCTGCATTTTTTTGTTTCTCTTTCTTAGTTTGAATATGGAAAAGAAGTGCATTTTTCATGTTTTGAAATACTTCTATAGAAAAACCACAAAATAGGAAAAAAATCTTTCACCAAGTTGGGTGAGTGCGTTATTTTTTCGGAGAAAATTTGTTTGCCTTTTATCTTTTTCTTATTCTAGAAAGAAAGTCCTTTCATCTGTATTTTTTGCTATTGTAAATTAAGTATAAAAATAGAAGCCATTTACTTCACTTCCGCTTGAGTTTTTTTCTGTTCATTTCTATCGTTTTTAACAGTTGTCAGTTTTAATCATTTTATTATTATTATTATCCTCTTTCTCCTTCTCAGGACGTGGTTGTATCGTTCTTTGAAGTAAATATTTTTCTTGCTTTTGTTAAAAATACTTCGCAGTGCTTAGAGATATTATTTTGTGACTTAAAAAATATTTTTAACTAAAATGTGGAGTGGTTGCAGAGCTGTTGCATTCCAATCTGCCACAGTATGAATATTAATAATCGAGCTCAGTCTTAAATTCAATTTATAGGTTTTGAACTGGTAGATGATCGGGGGATCTGTGTGCTAATTGAATTAAATTTTTTCTAAGTTGTGATTGGCTAGAAGTTTAAGTTTTGTAGATAAGCAACATGTACCAGAGAAACTAGCCACAAGAGAACTTTGGCTATTTATGTACTTTCATAAGGTGTCCTCGTAGATTCCGGGTTTTTCTTGCATTCGTTATTTTTACTCTTCTGTTCCATCTCGATCTCTGGACCAAATTACGAGGAGGAGTTAACAAGTCCATCACTGCTCTTGTCAACAGGCATCTGTCATTTGACTCCTGACAAAACTTGAATAAGCTGCGTCTGCAGACTACCGCGTGATTTGAGGAGGAAATGGGAAAAAAGTGATTTATCTGATAAATGCTATGGAAATTCCTCATCATCGACTTCAATGTTAAAAAAAATGTGGTTTATTGAACTTCGTTGTGGCCATACAAGCGCGGAAGATGCATAACGTTCTCGACACCCGAAATAATTGGAAAAATTTGCTGCATGGTGTTAACCCATGGGAGATTGAAAGTGGGATAGATTGTGGAAGCCATAGGCATATCGCATGTCTCAGTGGTTATAATTTTGAATTATCACTTGAGCATGACGCTTGCCGGGTTTGCTAACAATCGACCACAAACGTAATCATGTGACAGCTTCTCAGAAGTGTTTGGCATTGTTCAACCACAACATCGACGAGTTTTTGCTCCATTTCGTAATCGTAGACGAGATGTGGATCCACCACAACATATCGGAGAGCAAATTGCAGTCAATACAGTAGGTTTCTCGAGGTGTATCGGCTCCAAAAAGGCAATGTTGGGTTTCTGAAGTGATGGGCGACCTTTTTTAATGCGCGCAGTATAATCCACATTGTCTATCAATTGGATATATTATGCCAACTTATTGGCTCGATTTAGTAAGGATTTAAAAAAAAAACTTCCGCATTTGACCAACAAAAAAGTTCTTTTCTACCAGGATAAGGCAAGGGTGCACTCATGTGCAGTTTCCATAGCAAAATTCCATGAATTTGGCTACCAGCTGCTCAATCACCCACCCTATTCTCGGGATTTAGTCCCGAGGGACTACTTCTTGCTTCTAAACCGGAAGAAATAGTTCGGCGGAAAGAGATTTGACTCCAACGATAAAATCGTCACATAAACGAATTCCTCTTTTGATGAGCTCGAAAAATAGTACTTTTTAGAACGGGGAAAAAATTAGAGAAACGCTGGACAAAGTGTATAGTGCTCAAAGGGGATTATGTTGAAAAAATAAAATGATTTTTTATAAAAAAAATGTGTATTATTCAACAGGTTGCGGACTTACGAGTATTAACCTGCGCTCGTATGGTTGCAAGTTAACGAAAACTGCTTGATGAAAAAGACTATACACTTTGGCGATTTGTTAGCAACACTGCTACTTGTATTTTCTTAATGGTGTTCTTTTATCTGATAAAAATGTTGCATACGGTGTGGCCTTCCTGCATGTTTCTCTTCTATTCTGAGAAATATGCAATACTGCAGAAAAGAGCATGTTCTTTTCTAAATATTTTGTATATTTCTCATGTGCACATTCTTATTGCTACATGATTAATATTTATTATCTTTGTCCTCTAAACATTCTTTGGTTACAGAAGGACGAACACTTGTTTTTGTATAATAATGAAACTGTAGCTTTCTCTTTGTGTAGGATAAAAATTCAATGACCAAATATAAATGAGAACTTATTTAACATTTTAAGCTTAAAATATTTAAAGTCTGCTATAGTTTATTAGCCGCAACCTTATATTGTTACAGAAAACATAATATTGTTGCTATAACCACTGCCATGTCTTTCCTTTCATATAGAAACTTAATATTAATATTAAAAAGGCATCTCTAGTAGCAATAAAATTAGTTGCACTTGTATTAGAACATTTTTTTAATGCTAAATTATTTCACTTTATACATGTAGACAAGCTTTTTATTATTATTCCGCTTTTACTGCATTATTTTCATGCAAAAAAGTTCTTGATATACGTTTATAATTTATAGATTATAAAATTAATTTAACTATGCACTTATGATCACTATTCTTGAGAGTACGAAAACAATTTTTAAGTACTTTTCTGTGTACCATGTGCAAAAGTTTAAAAGCAAAACTTTCATTTCCCCTTAAGAGGTGTCTGTTGCTGAATAAGAGAGAGAAGATGAAAATAAAAACGCACAAGCATAAAACTTTTATAATTAATTAAGTTTTCATTTATGTGGCACAAGTTTTGCTGGCTTGTTTCATTTTTGCCAACAGAGACACATGATTTTATGCAACTTTTTCTGAGCAATAAAATCACAAGAGGGAATAAACCAATAAATATGTCACTTTTCATTAAAAAAAAAAACTATAACTAAAGGATATACATATATTGTTTATGGTATAACACAAGTTTAAGTTCAGTTTTTTTTACTCACCTGAAGATAGATTGTGGCGTGATGACATAGATAAATTTCTTGGCAACGTCATGCAGTCCTGACCTAAACCACTATTAGTGGTGGTCATCAGCATATTGCCACGACCGTCTATTAAAGCGGCACTAATACTGCCAGTAGTCACACCAATACCGGCTGCTCCACCCCCTGGACTCCGGCCATAATTTATTGAGTTTGTATGATGCAGAGTACCTGCTTTTGGCAACGTCATCATTCCATTGTTGTACGTCAGAGTTGTAGATGGATTCATGCTGCTATTTATTGTGGTAGTATTACGTCCAAATGTTTGAGTGCTATTGGGTTGCATGGAGGCAACAGTAAGACCTATACCAACACCACCACCGCTGCCGCCACCACCACTGCCACCACCAACACTTCCACTGCCAACACTAACTGTGGTCGAAGACATGCCTTTTATTTGCAAATGTTCACGCTGTTGTGCTGCAAGTTGTTGTTGCTGTTGATGCAGTTGCTGTTGCTGTTGTTGTTGCTGCTGTAATTGTTTAGTTGTTGTAGTATAAGTAACATTATTAATAACACTGGAGCCCATTATGCCACCAGCCGCGTCCATATCCATTGTATTTAAGGCAGTTGCTTGTTTAGCTGAGCACAAATTTGTATTGTTGCCCGGATTGTTGGCGTTGCTTCCTCCCATCGCCACATTAGGATTTGAAACCATCTGATGCTGTTGCTGCTGCTGCTGCTGCTGCTGCTGCTGTTGTTGTTGTTGTTGTTGTTGTTGTTGCTGCTGTGTTAGTTGCATGGCCGTATTGCTGCACATGTGTGGCGGCGGTGGCTTAACATCACTGGCTGTAAGCAGTATTGTACCCTGATCCCCATGATTTTCCACATCTACAATAACATTAGCACTCTGCGAGTGCCCCATGTGGTAGTGAGCGTGTTTAATAGGATCTGGCGGATACGAAGGCACTTGCTGGTGCATGCTGCGTTGTTGATATTGCTTTTGCAGTGTCTTCACCTCTAGGCGCGTCTTGTCCCTCTGATAGTAGACTCCGGCAAAAATGAGCACATTTAATATTAGCAAACTACAGCCAATGGCAATTGTTACGCTCAGCGCCGTGGAATAGGCAGCATATCCGGCAGATTCAAAACCAGATGCCAGTGTGTCTGTTGTTGCATTTGCCATCGTTGTGGGTGCATAAACACCACCGGCCGTATAGTTGCCACCGCCAACGGGTATGCAGGTTGTGTACATGTTCGGTTCAACAGTTGTAACTGAAAGTAAATGAAAAGAGCACGCAACTTGGTCAGTAGTGTAATTGAGGCAGCTCTTATTTATTTGCCAGTACGTGCTACTAGACTGGCTGAGTTAAATTGATTTTACTATAATTTAATTGAAATTGGCTCAATTTATAAAGCAGGATGTGTTTTTTAGAGGTTTGTGTTTGTAATAGAAGTTTCATATACATTTTTCCAAATAAATTTAAGGGTTGTTTAATTTTTTTCAAGCTTAAATTTGTTGAACTTTTTATGGTTTTAGTTTCTAAAATCGTTTACAATTTGTAACTTTTTTCTTATTTGCTTCCGATCTATTGATTGCTGTTTGTGTCTCTTTTATCTAAGATAATGGAAATCTAAATTGTTTATTTTATTGTAAGTTTCAGCCATTTTTAAGTGGCAGCTTAAAACTTTTGTATAAATCTTTTCATTGTATTTTAATCAATCGCCAATGATTAATTTGGCCGATTACTGATTGCATATTAATGGGAAATGCTGTTGTCATTCGTAAGAGTGTAAAAAAAGTTAACAGAAGAATAAATGGAACCTTGTGGTATCTACTGAACTTCATTCATGAGATCCCATCTAATACAAATTGTATTGTGCAATTCATAAGAAATCTCGATACGTTGGTATCCAAATGCTTTACAATATGGAAAGATATTATACTTTCCTTCTATACAGAAAGTACGAAAATTTTTCTACTTTTTTGGAAAGTGACCTTAAATTCAAATAGAGCCACGGGGAACTATTTATTTAGAAATTCTTATATTGTTGATGCATCACAGATTCAATTAGTGATGAACTTAAATACTCTTGATATTAATACGAGCATGTCATTGGAAGTCATCGTCTTACTTTTGAATAATGGGCCCATTATTTTAATTAATTTCTTAGATCAGTGAAAGTTCTGTGATTTTCAAAAGTTTTTAAAAATGAAAACTTTTAATGAAATTATATTATTTTCTCTATATGATAAATCGACAACATTTAATGTGGTTTTCAGGAGTTCAAAATTTTATATCTCACTTTTTTCGGAAGAGCATTTAGAACGAGGCCATAAGATTTCGCAAAGCAACATGATATTTTAACTATATATTCTAAATAAATAAAGCGGCAGCTCAAAAATTATTGTTGCATTGTAACCTGGAAAGATGTTTCAATAAACTTGTGGTAAAGAATTCATAAAAAAATATTTCTAGTTGAGCTCCTTCCAAATTTTTAACTTCTCGGGAAGTTACTGATTTCGCCCCGATTTGCAAAAAACGAGCTTTTATTGGTGCAAGATTAAATTCATTTTTCAAGCTTAAAGTCTTTCTTATTTCAGTTATTGATATTTCGGATTGATTTAAAAAACACATAAAGTTTAGACAAATGTATGAAATCTTCATTTTAGTCGATAGAACGATCTATATAATTCAATGTTTAAAGAGGATTCAATGTAAATATTAACCGCGACCTCAAATGGTTCATGCACTGGGGTAAAATTCGGCATACTCTCTCTAACATACCGGCCGTTATCTCACGAATAAATTCTTCAATATTGGCTTCCAGTGCGTCAACAGTTGCGGGCTTGTCCTATGTCTATAACATGAGCCTTAATATAGGTCCACAAAAATTAGATTAAAGGCGTTAAATTTTACAATCTTGGCGGCCAATGAACCGGTACAAAACGTGAAATAAACATTCATTATTTCATGTACTGTATGGCATGTGGCACCGTCTTATTGAAACCACATGTCAGCCAAGCCCAGCTCTTTTAATCATCGTACTGTAGCCCTCGCCATTCACAGTAAAGTTCCTGCCTTCGTCGTGTTTAAAAAAGTATGGTCCAATGATGCCACCGACCCATAATCTACACCAAACAATGCATTTTTCGGGGTGAATTGACAGTTCTTGCAATGCTTCTAGCTGCTCTTCATACCAAATACGGCAATTTCGCTTGTTTCCGTATCCAGAAATGAGCTTCGTCGCTGAACACAATTTTCCGATAGAAAGATGGACGATGCAGTTTCTTACCCGAGCATAAATTTAAATAATGAAATTCAATAATTTGCAAGTGTTGTTCGATCGTAGGTCGTTTCAGGGTTAAATTACATACCAAACTGAACATATTTAACAGTAACATGTTACGCTAAAACAGCTGACCTGCCAAAAAACAATGTTGCTAAAAACAAAGTTGGTAAAAAAATCACCTTTTATATACGTATATAAAGTATATATGTACTTATATATTTAAAATTATCGTCATTCTTGCAAACCAGTTTTTACAGCAAATCAAAATCTCTTTTGCGCAGCACTAAAATCATCCAAACCGTTAAGTTTATTTTAGTTCTGAAGAACTTTACGCTTCATTTCCGGTTATTCTATCTCTGTTTATTCCTCTTTTTTCAACACTTCCCAAAAATAAATCTGTATGGGTGTGTATCTTACTTAAGTTTAAGTTTAATTTTCTTTTTTGTTAAAAGACACACTTACAAATACGCGCACATTAAGAAAAGGATATAAGCTTAGTATATAAATCCTTTACATATTATTTCTTTGTGTATGTGTATGTGTGCGTTGTGCGAGCGCTTGTAAGCATGTTTGTTAGTTTCTGTTTACATTCGTTTATAAAAGACAGAATAAAAGGAAACGGATTGCAATCAAGTGTTTGTAGTGATTTTAAGTTTTTAAGAAACATTTATTTATTTTTTCAGTGTTGTTGCCGTTTTATATAATTTCGCAACAACAAATGGTTGGAAAAAATGCTGGCGACAAGTGGATTTAAGTCACTTTTCAAAGTTACGGAAACAAACAAGCAAACAGGCAGACAGACAGACAGACAGAAGCAACAACGAAAGCATACTTTGTTTAATGGAACGTGGGAAAATAAGCAAAATAGTATTTTTAAGAACAGACTTTTCGCATGCGAAGTTGTCGTTCAGCTTCAGACTTTCGGACGAAACATAGAGAAAGAAGAGTGCAAGAGAGCGAGAGACATGGTGTGAGGGGCGGGTAGTTCAAATAGAAAGGAATGCAATTAAAGGAATTATAGCAATGCAAGTATCAAAGTGATTGCCATATACTATAAGTTAATTTTATTATATATATTTTTATATTATATATTTAATTAGAAATTTAGTATTTTTATGTTTAATCGACTTCGAAACAGGAAGAGGTTATACTCGATAATTACTCGGTTATATTCGATAAGATGTTTTTTTCTGTAACCGCAGCGATATTTTCGGAAGTTGTGGATAGATTTAGATGTTTTTTCACAAAGTAATATTTAATAAATGTATGTGTTGTTAAGTATAATAGTGAGACTGTTTAAAATTGACGTGTGCTACTCCGCGAGTTCAGTAAAAACTGATTGAATAGAAGAAAGGGGAGTGCTAACTCCTATACAAATTAATACCTGATTTTGTATATTTTGTTGACTGTAACAGTGACCTCTAAGTTTAACTTGAATACCTAAAATATTATCAACATTTAAAATTTTCTACGTATTCATAATAAGTACCAAAATGTCCTGCAAAACTGAATTTTATGAGACTAATTTAGTATTTTATATTAAAAAGTTATCTCACATAAAATTTGAATATATATCACGATGCAGAAAGCTTTAGGCATAATTTTTATAAATAAAACGATGAAAGCAAATTTCGGTATTTATTCATTACAATTTTCTTCTAGGTCTAGGAAATTCTATTCTATTATCAAACACTATTTAGCCGACCTTTGCCATAAGAGAGTGAATACTCCTGCATCTATGACGTCCTTCAATACACTTATCTTGTTATTTCGAAAATTTTGTTGCTGGCATACAGTGTGATTAGTGCAAAGGTTACATGGACTTTTCACATAAAAAGCTTATGATTTTTTGTTGCCCAATTCGGTGGAATAGTTTGGTATATACTTAATTGTCCTGTGAATAGTACAGAGTCGCCAAGCTTTCGCAAACTTATATATGAATTAAAAGATATAAATGAAAAGAGTATGTGGCTCTTACAAAAAGTAGATAAGAGATGTGTATTGCACTTCACAATGGACTATTGGAATCGGAATTATTCGAAATGGAAACTGTAGCGCCCATATATAAAGGCATAAATAAATGAAGGATATAGTACATACCAATACTTTGTTCTACCACATCGATTCTTCCTTATTAAATAACCCGTCAATGGTATTATACAATGGTTGTTTGCTTTTAATAATAATATTAATTACACTCACAAAAAGCATACAATATCATCATGTCATGTTTGTGGTCGTTTAACTTTGTTGTTTTTTTCGTTTGTTTGATGAATTAAAATGCAAATGAAATTCGACCAAATGGTGTCATTGTTTTATTTCTGTTTTTTTTTTATTTTTATTTCTCTCCCAACAAACCAAACAGAATTTTCCAAAACCCAATAAAGAGACTGATCATATTAAATGAATTGAATTAAATGTAATTAAAAATACATTCATGTACTCGCATTTATTTAACTTAATCTGATAGAATTAGATGCGAAAATGAAAAGAAATTCTTAAATATGCAGCAAAGGCAACTGTAAAAGTAAATAGACATTTCATAACATTGTGTGTCTAATCTTTAATATCGACACAACTAAAAAAGGATTTCTAATTATAAATTTAGAAAAAGGAGAGTTTCCTTAGCGGAGTTCGATATAGAAATTGATTAAAAGCAAAACGTATGTGAGAGGTATTGACTATTAATTTTTTTAAAGGATTATTTATACCATTTTATAACGATGAGTACATCCTCCAAATGTTTGCACCGCATAATGCCCTTATCGTGCAATTCGGGTTAAATTATAGTTTTCCAATGAGAAAGAAAATTAAGTTGTTCCTAAGGAATGACATTTTCATTGCTTCTAAAGGAGCCAAGCTTGTACTGCTTTCGTATCCCATATCGGAACATTTCCATTATTTCTTTGGATGGCTTTTTCTACTGGTTTGTTAAAGAATGTTGTTCTTTGAATTCTCAAGTTAAGGCTTAAAATTTTTATTGTCATGTTTGTGGTTTGGTGTTGAAAAAGTTTTAAAAGTTTGCAACTCTTGGTGGTCTTACGTACTTTTACTTTTTTCTTTCTAGAAAATTTAAGCACCTTCATTTAAAAAAAATATTTTATTTTTATTTTTCTTTACAGTGAAATCATCTAGATGAGTCTAATGGCCACTCATAAGTGCCATATTGCCTGTTTTATCCAAGTCAAGGTAAGAACGTTTATGAAAAAAAAATAATTAATATATATTTGGATTATATACTAAATACCAGCTCTACCACAAAAAGGGTTTATTACCATTTTATAATCTACTGGGAATGTGATATTGTACTGCTCAGATGTGATTACTAAACCAACTCACGTGTTCGCTCTAACTCATGGGTTCGCTCTAACTTTCAAGCTTTTACAGAAGAAAAGAAAACTCGTTTTCTTTTGCTTTTAACATTAAGAATTTTTCACTTTATAATATGAAAAGTAAAGAAAAATTTAAATTAATACGTTTACGCATTTTCGTTTAAGAAAACCAAAACCAAAAGCTGCCTAAAGACTAAAAACATTAAGCCAAAGTTCTTTAGGAAAGCAAAACAATATAAAGTGGTGTTCATAATTATAACATCGGTGCAACATAGCAAATTTCACAGCTTTTTCTGGACAAATTTGGTTAATTTTTTCGATTTGATTTTAAGAATTCTACCTTTTTAGGCTCTGAATTTCTATAAAATGCCTTCACGAATAAAATTTTTTAGCCAAACACGCTCACCCAAGCTGACGCGTGATAGTTTTAAAGAAGTCATATTAAAACAAGTCAATATTCGATTTAAAATTTTTTTCTGTCAGTATCATACCTCCTCGAACAACGTTAGGGATTATTGCAAACTGTTGTCATAGTGCCGTCGTCGTGTAGGGCATACCAATGATAATGTAGCTGCTGTGGCCGAAAATGTGCAACTCAGTCCAAGAACTTTGCCATCGATCTCAACAAATCGACAATTCAAGAACCAGCATAATAAGAATTTCCATTAAGGATTATTCGCTTGCAAGGTTCAATTGATTCAGCAATTGAAGGCGAACGACATTCCACAGAAGATCCAATCGGACATCTTTCCTGACGGCAAAAGTTTTCCTCTCGGTGCCCATATCAACAGATAAAATTGCCACATATGGCAATTGGAAAACCTGCAGGTTATTGTCGACAAACTAATGCAACCACAGGGAGTGACAGTTTCGTGCGGATTTTGGCCCATTTTTTTCTCAAAAATTTTATAAAAACCACTTCAGTCAACGGAGAGCGCGACAGGGCCATGACTGCAGACTTTTTATGGCCTGAATTCGAAGATATATACTTAAATAATCAGGTTTAACAGGATAACACACCATGTCTCTTTCTCGTTGTTTTACAACTAAAATCAATATTCTTATGCTACTAACAAACTGGGACTTGCAAGTTCTTACACCAACCTATACCAGCAAGGGCACAGGCCCAAGTATATTAGTATCTTGTTTTTTAAAAAATAAAAAATTTGCAAAGGGTCGCAAAACTACCGGTTATAATTTCTCCATTTAATTTTTAAGATCGCAACAAGGATATACATACATATTTGCTATATATCATTTTTTTGCAAATTATGATTTAAGGTAAACTAGACAGCAAACAACAATCAAAACCAAATTTTCTCAAAATGTGGCTTCCAACTTGAAGAAGAATATTTTCCAAGCAAGAATTTTTCATATATCCTCCTTAACAAAATGATGAATTTGAATCCTTTGGTTCTGTAAACAATGAACCAACATCTGTCGAAAACATTGCCACTGACCGTGAAGTTGATTGCTACTGACTTGTTGAAACGAAATGCAGTCATTTTGAATACATGAAAATATATTCAGAAATACCTTAAATTATAATTATTCTATATTTTTCTCTTTCTAAATATTTCACATGCTGCATTCTGCTAACACTCTACTAACGCCACAGAGGCTATAATTATGATCAGCACTACACACGTCGCGACGTTAAGGACTTAAACTTGCAGCATTTCTAGGTTTTTACTCTTGCTGTCAGAAGTTTTTACAGACTATGGGGATTTCACTTTGCTATGAGGTTGTTAATTAAGATTTATTATTTAATGACATCTAAATTTTACTATTTGTGATTCATTAATGTGACTTAAAGCAAATAGCTACGTTGGGCTAATTAAAAGATTTTTAGTTTTAATGTTGGACACTTTAAAAAGACGCAAGTTTTTTAAACTGTACTAGTTTTACTGATGCGGGTAGTTCCCAGCAATAATTTTTAATGCTTCTAATTGCAATTAAAGACCTCCGTTAACAGTAATTATGAAATTGCCAGTTTAATACACAAATAACGAAAGTTTTGGAAAAGCTTCCGCTGCTAAATAAACAAGATTAAAGAAATTTCTTAATTGCACAATTCCTTAAAAATGATCTTGAGCTCTATATTTCTTCCTCTTATTCCTCGAGTTTTCCAAAACTTTTTAGCTGAATGCATTTAAGTGCTTCATTATTATCATTGTAAATTAAGGATTTGAAAACAAAAAAGGATTCCTGCCCTTGATATACATACATTTTAAACACTAATGTTTTCAATGTTGAAAAAAGAAAATAAACAAATAAAATACGAAATACAAAATAAAACCTAAATCTAAAAAAAAATTTTCCCTACTGCACATATTCATCTTGTGTGGTTGTTTTTTTATATTTATTTTCTCTTAAGGATAAATTTATGTGTTCAAGTGTAATTGCGAATTTTGGTGCCACTGGAAGCTGATTAAGCAGCGTACAAACTTAATGCTGAATTACTGTGGTGTACAGCTATACAAACACTTACTTGTAGTTTTTCTCTATGTGTATGTGTGTGTGTAAGAGAGCAAGAGAAAGAGTGAAAGTGGTGTCGCTATAAGATACGCTGTGTAGTTGTTGACCCAATTATAAGCTGCTGCAGCAGTTTCTGTTTTTTCACTTTTATGTGATTAAAAGTGTTTGAGTGGCATGAAAAGGGATGGCAATTGGGTGGGGATGTGTTTGTGGTTGAGGGCGAATTAAAAAATATTTTTTTTTGTAATGTTGCTGCGTTTTGCTTTCACATATACAAATTAATCTTAGAGGCATGGAAGGAAAGCAGCCAGCCATTCATTAGGACGGCAAGAAGGAAAGTGGTAAATTAAGCACTGTTGGAATGTTAAGGTCCTTTTTATTCTTTTATATCATCTTTTTTTAAGCATCTAGCAAAATGATAATAAAAATAAATTACCATGATTAAAAATTTTTCGTTCTAAAATTTTTTTCTATGCATTCTAAATAGAACTCAGTTTTGTTTTGTTCATATTCTTTATCTTGTGTTTTTGTTTATTATTATTAAAGTGCACACGAAAAAAATGCAATTAGAAGGAAGATTTTTCACAGATTCTTGTTGAGCTAGCATTTGTTACATACTTACATACATATATACATAAATGTAAAATATTGAATTATATGAGCACAAGCTGTAAATAATAACTGCGTTAGAAACAAAATTTCATTCACGCATATGGAATAGAACATAAGTATGTATGTATGTATACGAACATTTATATATTTAGCTACTTAGCGTCATGAGCGTAGCCAGAGAACTTTCTAGGGGGTCTACAACGCTTTATCGAAGAGGAAAATGTCATTTATTAGAAATTCTGGTGGGAGACTGAAGTCCTTATGGGTATGGTTAAGCCCTCCCGCACCCAGATCTGCGCTCATAGGTAAGATATATCTAATCCTACCGATATACATACTTATGTACATACACTCTAGGCTGTCTTATTTTTTTCCAAATATTTTATTTTCATATAACTTTGCTTATCCCCCTAGTCTTGATGATGTACATAAGTATGTATGTAAGTATATGTACCTGTATGTCTTATATATGTATTTCAAATCTTAAGAAAATTGGATTTAGATTTTTGGCTCTATCTAATGAGATTTAAATGATTATTTCAAATATTTGACTTCGTGTTTGCTGAGATTTTACTTGTGTATGTACATAACTATTCTATTTCTCATTATTTTATATTTTCTTTAATAATGCAGAATATTTATTTGATATTCCTTCGTCATCTCCTTGTGGATTTTATTTTAAATGTTGTTTTTTTATTTACTATAACGGCATTGCTTTATTTTCTCTGCTCTCTTTCAATTTCAAATGAGTAAAGAGTTGTAACTAATTTACCTTGAATTACAGTTTACACTCTCGCACCATCGCATACCATGAATGTAAAGTTTTTATTAGAAAATTAAAATTTGTAGTTGTTGCTATTGTTGTCGTTTTAAAACAGTGATGGACAAAATTGTTTTGCACTTGTGTTAGTGAGATAATTTGAGGGTACAGTGACAAGCAAAACGAACCACATTAAAACACATCACGAAACACATCATTATATTTATTCATATCAGAGTGGAAAGAATCATAATGCCTCTTAATAACATTTTCTCTATACCTTTTAAATATTTGGTGACATAAAAGGCATTGTACATTTCCAAAAGCATTGTTTATCATAAAAAAATCTTTTAAATGCATTTCCATTTATATTAAACACTGTAATTGAGAAAAAATTTGCACTCGCCAAAGTCTCTTGAACGATTAAACTAAAGAGCATAAGAAAAAAAGAGGCGTTTCTCATAAACAATTGTTTGATAAAAAGTCTACCGCTGTTTTAAACACTTTATACACGGTTTTTATAATAAAGATTATTTTTTTTTTTATAAAATAAAACTAAATTTAATTAAAAAATCCTGATTTTTATCGAAATATAATATATATTTGTTTCGACCAATCAAAACTAATCTTGAACTCCAGGGTTGCCAAGTCTCACATTAGACTTAACAAAGTTTCGGGCAAAATTATTTATTTGTGTATACTATATATACTAAGATTTAGATTTTTTTTCACTTTTTGAGATTAACGGTTTGTTTTATTTATTATTATCTTTATTTTTGAATTAAAATTCACCAATTCGCTTTGAAAGACACAACACGACTGATATTACTTAAAAAATTATTTTCATATCAAACCATGAAAACTGACTGAGGGTGTTTAAATTTATTTTTTTTTATAAATAAACCAAAAATGTTTTATTGAGGGTATATTCAGAAATAGATTTCCTACATTGCAGTTTATTGCAGGTAGTTTTTTAAAGGGAGAAAAACCCTACATGCAATAAAAAAACAAAGGAAAACATTGGAATGTTACAAATATTTTTTTATATTTTGAAGGTTTGCAGGCAAAAAAATTGCTGAAATTTATTTTTCCAGGAATTAAGAAAATGCGAAATGGTTTTATTGAGGGTGCATTCAAAAATAGTGTTTCAAACATCAAGCCCTTGTAACTTCCACAATAAGATTACAATGACGAAAAAGACCTACATTGCAGTTTATTGCAGCTGGTTTTTTTAAAGGTTTTTTCCTGACAAAAAGAAAAAGAAAACATTGGAATTTTATATTATTTTTTATATTTTTAAGGCTTACAGGTCAACTAGAGAAGTAATTGGTATACTTTATAAGGCCACACAAGTCAACTTGTGAAACATTAAAACCAAATAAAGTTAATTAAGTCATTCTCTTATAATTCATTATCGAAGTTCACATATAAATTTAAATTATAAAACATTACGAGTAAAGACTGCTTAATATATTTTAAATACCTTTTACAAACAATTTTTTTAAGACATTTCGTTTACAAAAATAAGAAAACTCTTTAAAATTGTTTAAACCCTTTAAAATTGCTTTAAATTGTTTAACGCTCCCACAAAGTAAAACTATTGGCAAAATTTAAAAGCAGCGTTGCCGCGCAAGAAATTCTTTTCCCACCAAAATTATAAAAAAAATCTACCAAAACGCTTTTTTGTCTACGAAAATCGAAATTTTAAAATTTATTTGGTTATTAACAAGAACACTGATCCAATTACACTAGTAAGTAAATATAAAGGTATTAATCATACAAGATAAAAATACAGCCTTAAATGATTTTTAAATACATAGAATAGGCAACCCTTGCATGGGTTAAACTACGTCATCACTGAGTTCACCTTAAAGAGAGTAAGAAACAAAGAGGCGTTGATTTTGAACAATTGTTTCAAGAAATGTCCATCAATGTTTTAAAACAAATATGAATAATCAGTGCGTAATATGGTAAAGAGAAGAGGAAGAAAATGTTGATGAAACGCCGGGAACAAATGTACCACATGCACACAGAAAGAAAAATATTGATTAGGAAACAATTTCACTGTAAAATTTTAATCAAATAAAGAAACATATTGGAAAATTTATTTAAAATTCCTTGGCAGAAAAGATTTCCTGAATTAGTAACCATAGAATCATTAACTTTATTAAATTCTTATTCGAAGACATTTTATGATGGTGACGATCCGTGTTACCAGGTTATTTAATTATTTTCACAAATTTCCTAAATTCAACAGTTTATATATAATACCTCCAGATGGAAAACGAAGATAACAATAAATAGCCTGAATCAAATTCAAATTACCAACATATATAATAAATCACTAATTAAAAAATGCTAAAACATTTGAATTTTTAAAGTTTTTGAAAAAAAAAAAATGAAGCAGTTCCTTAAAATTTCAGATTGTTGGCGGAATTTTGTGATTATAGTATCACGGTCAATGTCATTGATGTAACAATGTTGTCTGTTGTTATTACTTTTGTAAAAGACAATTTAGAAAAGTTTATAATGGGTACGTGTTTTTTCGAACACAAAACCAATATAATTCTTAGAGTCATTTCTGTGAGCCACCATGATGCAGTTGCAATGAAAATTGTTACAGCTTTAATCGTTGAAATTATCAAATTGATCAGCTTCAAAATTTTGTATCATCTACCTATTGCACCATTCAACCAAACAGGAAATCCTCTAGAAATCTCCGCAATAGAAATATTTGTCTGTAATTTCTCCCTCGGAGAATTTTAGCCGCCCCTAAATGAATGATATTTGTCCCTTATTGAATGATATTTGCCCCTAAATGAATGATATTTGCCTAAATCTAGAGTGAAGACCTCTAAACTGATAACACTGGTGGCGATAATTAATTTGTTTGTGACTTGTGGGATTATATGAAAGGATTTCGAAAGAAACCCCACCATATTCACATATCGATACTAAATATTATTAACAACAATTCATGTTATTTCTGTTAATAAATACTAAATTTTTTTAACTAAATTTTTAGTTGCCACTATGATTTACTGCGGTAGTAGTTAGTAATAAATTAAAAAAAAGAGTTTTTTTGTTCCTAGTTTCGTATTTGTAATTTTTGAAAAATTATGTATTTGAAAATTCTAATAAATTGAGACTATAAATTTGTACAAAAATGAGCATGTGCCAAAATATGCGCATAGAAAAACCAATCACCCGATTCTTTTGCTAATTGTTTGTTTTTTCAGCGTAAATTTTTTCAGTGTAGAAAAGGATTCGTGACATGTGGTAATGTGCTTCTTCAAAAACCACGAACGGTCAATGGAAAAAGGTATCGTGCGATGATTATCGACTTTTTTGTCCAAAATAAACTTGACGATGCCACACCGTACGCAATACCATGAATCTATTAAGAGTCGAATTATGCAGCAGTCCATTGGCCGAGAAGATCATGCTATTTGACCCCACTAGACTATTTGTGGCGGGGACAATCCTGCAATAATTCCAGCCCTGGAAGACAATATTACAGCTCCCATTTGTGAGATGACATGTGAAACGCTG
The DNA here is from genome assembly GCA_963681545.1 of Germaria angustata. NCBI lineage: Eukaryota > Metazoa > Arthropoda > Insecta > Diptera > Tachinidae > Germaria > Germaria angustata. The sequence continues at coordinate 137,690,610 of OY812998.1, read as the reverse complement.
AAGAAAAAATTATGCCAAAATTGGAACTTATAAATGGACCAATATGGCATAGCCGGGGCAAAAAATACATATTTCATGTACTTTTGCAAATTTTCTGTTTTTTTTTTAATTTTCAAAAATCAAACGCTTAAAAAATCATCATTACATCCTCGAATTGCTGCCGCTTTTGAAATGTGCTGCTCTAGAAATAGTATGTGCAACATATACAAGTTTTTGCAACTAAATATTCGGTTATCACAGTTAATCTATTTTCTCTGTGTGATTATTTATTTTTCTTTATATATTTTGTTTATCTTATTATTATTATAGTTGTTGTTGTTTTTTTCATACAATTTTGCCTTAATTAATTGCACATTAAGGTATTTCTGTTTAAGCCCTGTTGAACTCTGTAGGTTTTTAATTCATTTCTTTATCGTAGTTGTTGGTTTTTTTTATAATATACATACATGTACTCGTATGTATATAATTTGTTCATCCTTTTCTCTTTCATATTGTTGTTTTATTATTGTCCTTGGTTTGTTTATATTAATTTGTTTGTTTGTATGTATATGCATATATATTTTCTTTGGTTTGCAATATATGGTTGTGCTGGTAATTTGTATGTGTTATTAACAGAATACTTGATTGTGTATGTGTATGTACTTGGTAATAAATAATCATGAAGAAAGGAAAACAGTAGGAAGTATGATCTATTACAGGTGTAACTCTTTTTATATAAAAAAAATTACCAAAATAAATTGTTTTTTAAATCGCAAAAATGATCGTTGTCAACATAATATTAGCCCCAATGATTCTGTTAAACATGTTAGTATGTCCATCATAACTATGTAAATTGCTCTTATAAACATATTTTCATGTTTGTCACAATTATATTGCTGTGTCCATTACAAAAATATATATAACATAAATGTTTTGTATATCATAAAATAGTTAAAGTGAAACGAAAATGTGTTATCCTTGAAGTGTTTGTTACCTAATGTGAACTTTAAAGATAAAGTAAATGCCTTAAAAGGGTACCTTGACCTCAAAAATATTGTTGCATAAAAAACTAGCATCTCACTAATATTTGGTTTTAAATTTGCCTTCTATTTGAGAAGTGAAAAAAATTGGAAAGGGATTTGATGTACATATTTGAGTTAATTCATCATACTTTTTCGAGATATGAGTTAAATTGACATATAATAATATGACTACATAAGAAGGTACTTTTGTTCAATTTGGCATTGTTGGTAATTAATGATTATACTTAAAACCTTGTTAATTACATGAGAAGGCGTTTTCTTTTTGCTGTGGGGTTTCCAAAATAATGAGGATTTAATTAAATGAGTTGTTTAATTTTTAATAGAAATGAGTTGATACGATTATATTTATTATTACCTACAGAAAAATTTAAGTAGTTTAAGGTATTTGTACCTTAAAAGCCTTCATAAGCAATTATATTTGTTTCTGAATTGAATAATGAAATGTTGACAAAAGCTTTGTGTTTTTTTTAACCAATATAAATAGAAATAGGCGGAGTCTACGCCAATACAGTGTAGTTTTTTGTTTCCAATTTATTATTATGAGATGTGTTTGAGTACTTTCCTGGTAATAATAGTCCCTGCAAAAACATGAATGTGAAAATAAGGCTAAGTTTATATCCATAAATTTCGGCCATTATTTCCCTAGGACGAAAAACTGATTTTGAATAAATTTTTCTTTATAAAACAATATTTATTTTCATAAATCTTTATGACAACATAATTTTTCATTAATCTATAAGTGATAAATTTACTGTCACATTTTTCCAGTGGTAAATTGCGAATCCTTATTTAAATAAGAATTTATCATTTTTCTCGCGAAAAAACAACACAATTGTGTTTCTCAAAATATTAAAGCTTGCTTGAATTTGGTGAATAGGAAACAAGAAAATATCCTGCAATAACAAGGTTATGCTGAAATTAAGGGAAATGATAAGAGCCAAAAGCACTACTATTAGATCATTATCTCAGCATTTCCATGACTTTTTTAGAAGCACTTTTTTGACTAGGTAGTGTACTGAGATCAAAATGATGACCAATTTCTTGAATGGTACAATATCAAGAACAATATATTTCATATATAATCTCATTACTGTCTTTTCGAATACAAGTATTTCATTTCTTAGTTGGTGCTAAGTTTTCTTTTATCGCCATCAGGTTGCCATCCAGGTTCCTCGGCAAATTGCAAACTTTAAAAATTTCCCATCCAGTATTTGCATTTGCCTCAGATATTCGTATTTATATTCGCAAATATTAATTATAAAAAAATGTTTCCTCACGATGCCATTTCGTTAAAAAAAATATATCATCTACCAAATTTCAAAATTTCAAATTTGATATTCGAATATCTAATAATTTACATTTGTACAGTAGTACGAGTACTAGTTGCCACAAAAAAAAAAAAAAAAATGGCTAATCTCATTCATTCTTCAGCGTGCAAGTGATTTGAGCATTTTGTTGCTGTCAAATAATACCATAGAAATGAGTCCAAAATATTTGAGATACATCATCTAGAGCTCAAATGGTAATCGGGGGAAAGAGGGATTATAGGAACATGAAATATTCCACTTAGTAAATAAATTGTTGTAAGAGCTGCATATTATTATTGACCATGTTGTTGCAACCACTTTCATCACATTATTGCCATTTAATTTAAGTAAAAATTAATCTAATATCATGATGCAATTGCAAGCGATTCTAGTTCAGGTCATCGTATCAATATCCCAGAAATTTCTCCAACACTCTCACACACTGCTACGATTTTATGATTTCAAAGGTTTGTTAATAGACGGCCCGGTTATTCAATCAATAATATTCAGTAGTTAAAGCCTTCCTTCCTTCCTCTGTTTCTTGATTATCTTTCTCATGCTGGGTCAAAAGAATCAATATATATATAATATTAAATTTGCTGTGCTACATTGTCATTAATTCTTCTACAACAAAAATTTTGTAATTTTTCTGGTAGTTATTTCATCCGGCAAACTCCTTTCTCGACTGGAATAAATCGCAGGATTCTTAGGATCTTGAAAAATTAATTGCTGTAGATATTTTCGCTTTAAAAAAAATAGTTGCTATTGAAATTTTCAAAATGGAAGTTTTTAACTTGACAAGTTGCATTCCAAATATTGTATTTGTTAAGTGATATCTTTTTAATTATTATTTTTAAAAACACAAAAAGTTTTTCAATTCTCTATAAATTTAGAAAATTTGATCAAAAGGTTTTAATTCCAGATCATTATTGAATTTCGTTTTCAAACAAAATACTCTTTCATAATCCGCTTATTTTTGTTATTACTTGCATATGCTTAGAACTTACCACGTGTCCAGTAAATTAAACATTTATCTATTAAAATGGATATATAACGGCCATAAATAAAATAAACAAATATTTTATGTTATCTTTAGCTTTAGAGTTCAGTTTAGTGAGGTTTTGCTAAGAAATTGTATACAAAACTTTACTTTAACTATTTTATCCCGTGAAGGATTTTATTAACAACGAAAATGTGTTCACAAACTAAATTTATGGTTTATGATGTACGAAAACGACTTAATCGAGTTTTCAAATATGTAAAATTATATATATATATATATATATATATATATATATATATATATATATATATTTATTTATTTTAGAATTATGGGATTTCAATACGATAGAAAAGTATTCAAATCAATTTATGGAATAAAAATAATGCAAACAGTCTGAATAAGTAAGAATTCAAAAGATACGTTTAATTGGAATGAATAGAGCATTTAAAAATCGTTTTGATTATATGTCCAGCACTAACACATTTTTATTGTTATATTTATATTTTTTCTTTAATATTTGTCATGAATTTTATTATGATATTTTACTTTACACACAGCATGCAGTGTAAAAAAATCGTTAAAAAAGATACGGAGTATCGGATGGATTTCGTAGCCTTCAAATACATAAAAAAACTTATTTATTCATAAAAATTGATATATTTATTTCTTTAGTGTATTTCCTTTTATGATATTTAAAAAATTATAATAAACCAAAAAAGTAAAAAATTCTCTTTTACAAAAAAAAAAAATTCAATACCCATTTTTACATTTCCATATTAATTAATACTTATGGCGACTTGATTTTCTAAAAAAATTGCCTTAAAGATTGCACAACTATGCCTCTTTCAATCTCACAATAGAACAAATCTAATTGCTGAATATATTCAATATCCATATACAGTGAACTCGCGAAAACGTAAATACCCGTAAACATGAACGACCCAGAAACGTGAACGCTTTCATTGTTGGATTCTTTCTTCTTTTATTATTTTTTGTTGCTTATTTTTTAGTAACAATTTTTATTTAATTGCTCAGAATTACAGAAACTGTAATTGTTTCCGCTTTTTATGTAATAAACACAATTTTAAATTTGAACTGTTTATATTATATTAGTAGAGTGAACAAATGTAAACATTTCCAACTTTTATCCAGTTTTGAATATCTGATTTTGATTTATATGTAATAAGAAGTTAATATGTGGCGGTAAACCGTGTTTTTTTTTGTTGTTCTAAAATGAAAACGTGAATACCCTTGGAAAACATTAGTTCACGTTTTCGCGAGTTCACTGTAATGAAATTTCATAATTGTTTATACATTTTTCATACACAAACAAATGTGTTAATGCAAAACCCTAATATGTACAAAGTAGTTAATATCTAATTATTATTTCATGTGTCCCTTGATATAATTTAAATAGAAAACTAAATATATAAATGGAATTTAGATTCAAAACTTTCATATAATAATTTTTCATACTTGAATCTGTTTTAATATATTTTAATACGACAATGATTCTTTTATTTGAATGTACAATCATCTTCATTTAATTTTGAAGATCTCTATAATCAATTTCTTGCAACTTAAGCCATACTTATATTCATCCCTAAAGTATACTTGATATTAATAATCAATATTAATCATACGCAGCCATCCATAAGCATTTGAGTAGTTCAGCAATTCAACTATAAGTGGTTCGTTGAATTGTACATTATTTATTTACATAACTCTATACGACAGCTCTTTATGTACTGATTTTTCTCTAATTAAAAACTACTCGTACTTTAATGCAAAATGTCGTCTTTTTATACTTCATCCAATTAAGTGCTACTGCATCTATATCATATTCAAATACAAGTTTATATGTACATACGAGTATGTACTAGTTTTTAATTTGTTTTATTCTTTCTAATTTTCAAATTCCCTCTTTGATGTCTTAAGGCACACAATTATTTTCAACAGACAAAGTCGAAAGCAAATCTTATACATTAAATAAGTTAACTAAGGAAAAGTAATAAATTAACTTTGACTTATTGACTTTTTTAAGTATTTTTTTTCTATGTGTCATATACTTTTTTCGTTTTCGAAAAATGTTTCTCTTTCCCTTCTTTGCTATCTTTTCATTCAAATTCAGGGAAACTACAAATGACATGCACTTATCTTTGGCATTTAAGAAAGAAACGACAGATAAAATTTTAAGGAAATGGAACAAATACTCATGCGGGCACGTGGTCTATAGAGCGCAAGAAGAAAAAGTCTGTACACAAGAAATTTCTAAAGTTGTACTACACATTTTTGTACGATTAAAGCAAAAGAAAATTAACTTCCTTTAGTGGTTTTATTTGTTTTATGCCATGAATCTAAAGCGAACTCAATTGTAAAGACGCTGTTAAGAAGGGAAAAACTCGGTTGCTGGTTTTTATTAAATCTTTAAGGTTTCTACCAACTCTCATTAAGTTTGAAAATGATTACAATTCAAGATTTGTGTCGAGCTGGTATAGAAAAATAGAAATTGTAATAAAAAAACTGTCTGCTAGTATAGTTTACTATGAAAAGTGGAAGTTTCCTTTTAAATTTTAAGAAAAAAAAATTTTTTAAGCTGAGTTGTTTAAGATCATATTCTATAAATTATTTATATTATTTGGATCTTGTGATTACTTTCAAAATTTTCCAGGTAGAGCATTAAACCTTTAGAAGAGGTTAAGAAATGAATCTAAAGTTTAATGAAAAGTTTTTCTTTAGCTCAATGGTTTTGCGTTTGGTCAAGTTTTCTTTTGTTAAATCTTGCCTGCTCTTTTTAATACTTAAAAAATTCTACATGGTAAGAAGCGCTAAATTTCTATAGGAACATATTTACCAATATGCCACGAAATCGCATTCAGAATTACGCAACGGCTCTCAAATCTTCTTATTGTTTTCACAAAGAAAAATATAATTGAATTTGAAACATTAATGAATAATTCTTTATTAATGTTTTTTGGACATTTTGTTGTATCAAAACTTAAACTCTTGCAGTATTATTAGAATCATCATAATGGCCATTTGAGTTGTGACAATCAGAGGAATAGATACTCAAATTCTTAATAAGAAAAATTTTATTATCTTCGTAATACATGCCAGTGATGGGCTTAAAATGTCCAACATGATCACTTTTCATCATGTTTATTTTTTGCTTGTATAGAAATTTTTTTTTAGACAATTTGTTGTTGTTTCTTTTAGCTATAATTAAGTAAATTTTATTAAACCGCAATCATGTTTAAAGAAGTGCAAACGGTCTTCCCCCTGGACAGCATCGTATTGATATCCAGCCAGAATTTATCAAATCATCAGAAGGAATTACTTTCTTTCAGAAGCCTACGCTCTTGTTTACGTACTACTTACAGAAAATAGTTCAGTTCAACCAGTCTTTAAGAGTCTCCAAGATGGAGCTTAACTTCTGAATTATGGTCCTTAAATATATACTTTCGATCTTTCAATGACTTACCATTGCTATTGAGGAAAAGGAACAAACTAATGTAGGATATGCTGAAGAAAATTAGGACTATAAAGACAAGTTTTTTTATTCCAACAGGATAATAATCCTGAATATAATGTTTTATTGATCTTATATAATAAACGCAAATAGTTTAAAGTACCTCCGTGTAGTTCAAATAAAAAAAAAATAATAAAATATTTAGTTGTATGACATCAAAATCATAATAGAGTGATTGTTCTTCTATATAAAAACAAACAATTTTTAAATCAATTCCTAGTTTGTTTGCAAGGGGGCCAAGACAAAGAACTAATACATTTAAGTTCTGCATGTTCACACATGGAAAAATATTGCAAGCTCTACGAATCAACAAAATTGACGAGTGTAAATGTAAATGCAACTGCAAAGATGAAAACAGAAAAATTTATTCAATAAAAATTGGAAGCTTTTGTAAAAGAAAAATAAAGAAATGAATTTGAATTTCTTGAATCTCTTTTGTGACCAGTTACCGTGTACCGTGATGAGAATGAGCCTGGCAAAGTTAACGATTATGATGATGACGTTCACGACCACTACAATCATAGAAATGTTGACATTTTAACAGGCATAACATGTCAATGTAAATAAGTTTCTTCTTGCCATTGTTTACTACGGTTTTTATCTCTGTGTGCAAAGTTGGTTGTATGAGTGCCTGAATTCATTTAAATTGCTTTAAAAGTATTTTAGAGTCTTTCTTAGTCTATTCTAATATTTATTTAAGCAATGAGGATTGTAATGTGGTCTTATTTAAAAAAAAAACTTTTTACTGTTCATTTTATTATATTATTTTCTTTCTTTAATTTTTTTTTGGAAAACATTTTATGTGCTTTAGTTAAAGAAAGCACGAGAGGCAGTGTTTTAATAAATAACGTCTACAAATGTAGGAAGGAAAAGTCAAATGAATGTGAAATGAAATGAATAGTAACTTTTAACTTGTACTATTTTAAATATTAATTTTGTTGCATTTCTTTACACATTTCTTAAGTTTCTATTTGTATATGGCTTTCTTTTATTGTTGTATTGTACACATAAAAATTAGGTTTTAAATTAAACTTTGCCTCCGAGAGTCCTATTTGTTCAGCCTTGAGTTAATAATTCGTAATTAAATACTAGATTTATTCAAAGCATTACATTTTTGTTTTAGATTGAATTGGAAATTTTGTGCAAAACAATTTTATGCAAAACAAAAAGCAGGAGGGGAGGAGTGTTATTCATATCTACAATTACTGAATGATTAAAGTTTAGTTTCTTATTTTTGTTTGCAAGCAACGGCTCATTTTCATAGTCACATTCAGTTCCAGTTCAAGTCCATTACCCCTTTTGGAAGCATTTCTTTTCCACAAAGCATCTCTATCTTACACGAGTTGTTGCAGTTGTTTTCGCATTACATATTATATTTTTTTTGCCTTGTATCAGTTTCGTTAATCGGTTGTTGTCCTATTTATGTAGATGATTTGTCTACTGTAGCTGGTCCTAGGATAATTGTGCCTAGAAACAACGCCCTCTGTGTATTTGGTGTAGTGGTGAGGAACCTTGCTAATCTTTTATTCCTACCTTTTATTCCAAGGGGTGGTGGCTGCCTGACCTGACCTGCCTGTTATGATGTTAACCCCTTTTTCAGGTAGACGGGAGGTCACGCTACATCTTGAATGGTTTTGTTTTGAACGGAGATTGAAGCCACTTAATTTTAAAACTCGAAAAATCATGGTGAAAATTTGTTGTCTTCTGCTGGGGTACTTGGTTTTGTGGGCAAACACTTTACCCTGATATTTCTTTAGCTACTGTTAAAGCTATTCATTAAGCTTCGACATAGTTTCAACTATGCTCCTAGTTGCAATTAAAAATTTTGTTTCAGCTAAAGCTGAAATCGAGTTGAGGCTTATTCCATTTCTGATTAAAAATAAGAATAATAGTTCATGATGGCGGAATTAAAACATATAGAAGGGGAAATGCTTGAAAGAATCAGCATTGAATTAAGCACAACCAAGAATGTAATCGCTGCTCTGGTTGTGCCTTATATCATTCCTAAGGGCTATGTAGGCTTGTGCTTTAGCCAGTTACATATGTACATACCCATACAAGGCATGTCCAAGCCCGAAATCTTAAAAGGATATATATATTTTTTTATACATTTTATTTAATTATTCTATATGTACATGCATGCATGAACATGTTAATTCATTATTTAGTTCTTTTTTAGTTTGAATCTTATAACACATTTGACAGCTTCATACATATACATACACATCTAAATGAAAAACAAACTAGAGATGTGGTGTTTTACAAAGATTTTATTAGAACATAGAGTGTGTAAAATATCATTTAAATTTGTTATTCATTTGAAAGGCCTGTATGAAATATAACAGCATGCAAATGTCCGCCGAGGCAAAGTCCAATTTTTCACCACTTTGTCGCTTAAATCAAACCGATGGTATGAGTGATTTAGCTTCGAGGGCTGTGGCATAGACTTGTGACTTAAAAAACTTCACAAGAAAACGTATAATGGCGCAATGTTGCCCATTCATATCACCTCTACGTGCGATAACTGTGCCGTCAAATCGCTCGTGCAGAATGTCCAAAGTGGCATGACCTGTGTTGGCGTTGTCCTGTGTAAACCGCATGTCCTTGGTGTCCACATCATCCAATTCAGGCCAAAAGAATTTGTTAATTATAGACCTATAGCGCTCGCCATACAGCGTGATGGGCTGGCGAACGTAAAATTCGCCAAGTTGTGTTCTCAAAAAGGCCAAGTTCTTGTGAGCGACGTGAAATTAACTGCCTCGTAGTATCATGTACACTCTCACGGACACATGCGATGTTTTCAGTGGACCTTGCGCTTCGGCGTTGGTGATGATTATTGGTTAATTGTTTACTGGAATAGTGGATTCAAATTTATTCACCACAATGCGAATAGTCCTCTGGGTAAGATGACTATGGCGACCGTAAAATGGACGAGTCACACGGAACGTCGCCCGAAGAGAATACCAATTTTGATAAAAAATAAACTATCACTTATACGTGCTATTGAAGGCTATACGACTATCTCTCAATTAAAATTTAGCAAAACAGACTAAATAAATGACAGCAAATTCCACAGCTGCAGCTTCAACAAAATGCCCACTATCAAAGAACCTATTGGAAGACCCCAAAAAAATAGAATGATATTGTAAAACAAGAAAATGCAAGTTTCTGCTTATTTGAAACATTAAAAGGATATTAACTGGAAATAAAATTCAATATTGTACTGAATTCTGTCTGAATTTCACATTTAGAATTTTGCATTTATTTTTTATAGACAAATTTATTAATTTCTGAATATGAAGAATAAAAGAATAAATTTTAAATAATTTATAAAGCATAATAAATGTGAAATGTTGAAAATTCTGTGACCAAACAATTGCCTCTACATTAATTTTTGTTTTAATGGACGGAAAAATTCTCCATCTCTACAATATGCAATAAATGTTGAAAATTCCGTATGCTTTTGTTTTTGAACTGCTCAGCAGAAAACGGAAATTTGGATCAACCTGAATTTCCGTAAGTTTTCTTACAGACAGTTCCTTTGGGAATGTGAAATTCCAACAGATCTTCGTACAAGGCTTATGAATCGGTATTTTTTCACAAATTTATGTCCATATCTAGCAGAGACGATTTTCTTTTATCTTACTTCTAAACCAATTCAAGGAAAGATATTGAAAAGGTCGTTAAGTTAAGAAAGTTGAGCTGGTCATTATAATATGAAATTGCAAAGAGTTCACTTCATTTATTTAATTAAAGAATTAATAAAAATATCCCAGCAAAAAAAGAGCTTCCAAGAAAGTTTCATTAGGTTTTTTGCTGCTGCTTTGGATCATTTCTAAGGATTTAAATTTCAAATTATTTTATTTTATTTTGTTTTTTGCAAGAAACTTATTCTTAATTTTTTATTATGAGTAGGCCTTTTCATCTGGAAAGGACACAACCTTTCGAAAAGTTGCGATTTTTTTCTTATTTTAAAATACGAGCAGCTGCGTCAATACATAGGATAGTGTTCTTAATTGACAACTTCAAACAGGCTTAATTAGAATATGCTGGTATTCCTTTCTCAAATTAAGCCCTAGTTTTCGAGACACATATTTTGTTTCGAAGTTTATAGTTGCGGTAGGTCCTAAAATTTTAAATTTGAATCTTTAATTGCATTAAGAAGGCAAATCAATTTTTATACAAATAATTATTTTAAAACAGCGTGCTACAGGGTAATTTAAGTCAATTACACTTTGATCTTAACTGATCAGATCAGCGATTTAAACCAGTAGCAGAGCAGTCCTTTTAAGTCTATCTTTTGTCTTCAATTATTGTGATTCTAAAGAGCTCGCAGTGTAATTTTTCGTTGGTTGCAACATCATCATCACCTCGCAGGCCAAATGGTAAATTTTTATATTTTACTTTCTCACACATGTCCTTCTGAATTATATTTATGTGTTCATGTTACTGAAAAGTACTAAAAATCTTGTGTAAAAGTTAACTGAAGTTTTTAAGGATTTTTCAACCCTCGAAATATAATTCAATGATAAATTAAAAGCATTTCCCATATCAAATTTTCTCTCCAAACCTTATTTTATATTTGTTGAATAATTACAATAACAAACAAAAAAAAAAAAAGCACAAAACATTGTGACTAGCCTTGTTCGTAATCTTTCCTACAGAAGGATTGAACAAAATTAAAATCCTAGAAGAAAAAGAAACAAAACTTGTCAGGAATTTTATATCGCTTGTAATTAATTTAATTTTTTTGCATACATTTTTTCGGATTATTAATCTTTTTGGGGCTTTTTATTAATCCCCTTGGGCTCTAGATATTTCAGGCTTAATTTGGTTGGTTGTTACAGTTAGTGCTTGTCTAAGATAAAACAAAAATGTAGTAATAAGGACAATGAAGAAATCCTTTAAACATAAATAAAATCTCTGACCAACAGAAATCTGATAAAAACGAAAGAGAAAATCTTTGCGAAATGGAAATAAAATTCTTCCTACAGTTTTAGATTATTATTGCTGTTGTTGTTTTTTGTCGTTTCCTGGCCGGAATGTTTCAAATTCTAATTTTGGTTTTGCTTTGTTTTAATTTTCGCCATTTCTGGTTTGATTGTCATTCATTCATTGTAGCGGATTGTGAGTGCAGCTTTATTTAATTGCCACTGAAATGTTGCTGCTGATACTCAGACTGTGATGTTGCCTCTTTGTTTTGCCTTTTGTCTTTCTTCCATTTTGTATTGTGTTTGATGTCGGTATGAGGCTCGAGCTTTTTATTTAAAATTATTTATACTCATGTCCTGTACAAGAAGCTTAAAATTCTTGACTATTTTTTTCAATTTTGTTTTTTTTTCATGTCATTTGCGGTATTCAGCAGTTGACATGAAAATGCAGAGAAAGTCCAGAACAACAACAATAACGACCTGTATAGCAGAGTTGGATAATTTAGGCTCAGTAGTGTAAAATTGATGCTCATGTACGAAGCAAGGACTCACTTCAAACAAGTGAAGAGTGTCAATCCCTGCTCAATCTATTGCAACAGCTAAAAAAATCATACATTCATATCAGACTGAAATGTTTGTGATATGAAATGGTTGTATTCTACATTTTAAATTTCAATAGTTTTTCTTTGTCTACAAGAAACATTCTTTTTGGTCAGTTATATGAAAATTTGCTGACATTGGCACATAATTCTTTGGGCAAGCGAAGAATGGATTAGATCGCATGTTAGAGGAATGGCATTTGGTGTTATACTATATGTTGATTTTTGTTGCTTCACATTGCTGTCTAAAATCTTATTGCAAATATTGAAAGTAGCAAAGACAGTGGGTTGTTGGCGGACAAAGAGCGTTGTAAGCCAGTCGACTTAAGCGGCCTTATCTGGACAGAATTCATGTCATTTTTAAGGGTTTGATCTTCCTAATGTAAAAATACATTTTTGAGGCAACGATAATATTAATTTTTTGATTATGTCACAAAAATGTCTTTTCCCTACATACATGACATATGTGTGATGTTTTTGTAATCAGCAGATGAAAAAACCAACATAACAATAGTTTTTTTGTACAAGGTGGCGTAAGAGTAATGTTATAATTTGAACTGGCTGTTATTTTGTTATAAAGAGCTCTGTTTTAGTAAAAAATTAATTCGAAAGTGTGAAATTTATGACATCACTGGAAAAAATATATCGCTCAAATGGCCACCTCCCGAGTTGATGCGATATTGCAAACGTTTTGCGGCATTTTTAATTATTGCTCGCAAATCTTCTGGCTTTGAATTGGCGATGCCTTCTTCAAGGTTCATGGTTTGTTGTGGTAAAGGTGACAAAAAGCCCCAAAGAAAGAAGTCTGTGGCTGTTAGATCTCGCGATCTGGACGACCAGTTGAAATTTTCGAAACGTGAAATTTTTTGGCCTGGAAATTGGTATCTCAAAATCTCCATCACACACCCCGATCTATGTGAGTGGATGCTCCGTCCTGCTGAAACCAACAATGATCGAGACCACAAGAACATATGCTGATACCCAATTGTGTGCATCGTCGTCTGGCTGATGTTTGTGTTTTCTCTGTTGGACGTTGTTGGCAACAGCAGCGATGTTTTCGGTCAAACGAGCACTACGAGGCCGGCTACTTCGTGCGAGATCTGTAGTGGACACAGGGCATCGTACAGCCCTCGGCCCAATTCTTAATTTTTCGACCACATTGAACATGATGGCGAAATTTACGCTGCGTTAAAACAACAGACTAATTCCACATTCTTGAGTTGTATACCCCTCATAGCTTTGTTGATAATTAATTCTCTATATATCTGCATCATAAATGTCAAAGTACAGTGACATTTGGCGGCATCTGCAAAAATGTCAGCTAATTCATATCATGATATTACTTTTTCGCCATCTTATAAATATATAAACAAAATTTTGTTGTTCCATTTCATTGAACTGATTGAAAATGATTTCAATTAACCATTTCAATACTTCTTGCATTTACTTTAATTTCTTTAGTCAAAGTGTAACCAACTGAAGAATTTAAATCAGAACACGATAAAAATCTTTAATTTCTTATACACTATTATTCATATTGATCATGTAAATTTTCTGTTTTTGTATTGAATATGTATTTTGTAAATAATTTTCTATTATTTACTTTAACATTCTTATCAGAAAAAACCAAATATTTCATTTTGAAAATATGCAACTCACACCACTGTTGTCCAACTGTACAGTATCGCCATATGCATCTGTCATCTTAGAAATACATTTATTTCCCTATGACATGTAGATTTTTTGAATAAATTTTATTTACTTTTAGTATCCTTTTCATATTAATATCCTGACAATGACTCTTGAACATTGAAATATCCAAAAGTGAAAAAAAACTGACCAAAGCAGATACTTTTGTCTTTGTTTTATTATTTTTCTTAATTTAATTTCTATTTTATGGCAAATGTGTACTTCTTCTACTTGTGACTATATTTTTCATTAAAATAATGCTGACTATTGTGGTCAATGGTCAGGCGAGCAAACAGATTTGTCAAGATTAAAATAGTATGTTGGCCAAATAGATCGTCTAAAGCTTGTGGATAATTTTGTACGAGTGGATGATTGAAAGTTGCACGAGCAATTTGGTTGGCAATTGCAGAGCATGTTAACAATTTGCAAAAGATTACAAATCATAATTAAATGGAAACTTCTGACACTATTGGTTTATGAAAATTTTACTTAAATAAATATGAAGAGATTTGTTGAACTGATTTTTTATTTTTATAGATATAATTTTTGTTTGTATGCACAATGTTGATAAGAAGAGTTGGTCGGAATGGAGGAATGGAGGTGTGAAAAAGATTAAAATACAATATATTATTTCAAATTTCATTTACAAGTTGCTTGTCATTCTATTTGCATAATAGCAAATAGTAAATGTATCACAGATTCTTATTATTTATTTCATTAAATTTTGAAATTGAATTGAAAAAATCTCTTTCTTATAATTACGCTTTCGAAAATGTAGTTAAGGTAATCATAATCTTAGAGCAACATACTTTTATTATGATTGAAATAGATATTTGGAAAAGAAGCCATTTTAAAAAGCCTTTGGTTGCCTAATTTACAACCACAACTCAATCCAATATATACATTTTTTTGTCACATATGACCATAATATGGTAAAACTATCGTACATTTAAATTGAAGGCTGTCGCTTGTTTGCCGAGGGTGATTTTATATAAAAATGTTGAGTTTAGGATCTAGATAAAGTGCAAACTTGGATCATTTCTAATGATTTTGTACATGGGTTTATCATTGCAGGATGTTGTCTTTTTCGATTCCTATTCACCGACTTGGAAGTTCTTTTCATTGTGTAGGGAAAAATAAATTTTTTATTTTCTTTTGCATAGAAACTTGTACGATATTAAATTATAATTGCTTATTTGCCATTTAATTTTACATGTATAAGGCGTCAATATAAATTTGGCATTCTCATCGCTATTAAATAAATATATGTTTGATCTTAAGCCTGTCTGTCTGTCCATCTGTCTAGGTAAGGGACTAAACAGACTTGAATATATAGTGTTGTAACATTTGCAATTTAAGAAAATTGGCTAAGATTAGTCAAAGCGTGCAAACATTTCTCGAACTCCCTTCCTATCTACTTACTTTTTAATCCAAAATTTTTTGACTTTAATTTTCTGAATTTAAGATTTTTATAAATTTTTGTATAAAAAGTTGTTTGGATGGAACTCTAGTTGAGTCACTCCGTTGATGGCTGTATGTAGAGGCCTCGTTATTCCATAGCGTACCGTACTGTTAGCACGTTTGTGTACTTATAGGGCAGCTAAAATCGTGTGCTCTGGGCTGTATTTGTTGTAGAGACATTCATTTGCCTGTATTAATATTATTAATTTTTCGTCCTCCATTTAATATAATTTTGTTTTTTATTACTTTTGACAATTCTTCAATTTCTCAATATTAGCACTTTGTCGGTTTCTTATGAGAAACCAATTACAATAGATATACAATCAGCTGTTCGCAACAGTGATGGTATTTCAAAGGCTTAATTTCTATTATGATGGTGTAGAGAACGTACCAAAATAACATTACGGTATGGTATGGGTACAGCAACATTTGCCTAACGATGCCTCTACATACAGCCATCAACGGAGTTGCTCAATTAAAGTTCCATCCAAACAACTTTCTATACAACAATTTATAAAAATCTTAAATTAAAAAAATTTTGGAGTAAAAAAAAGTAGATGGGAAGGGAGTTCGAGAAGTATTTGCTAGCTTTGACCAATCATGCCGTCGTAACGTGACAGTTGGTGATGATGGGCTGCTTGTGTATTAAATGGAATGGGGATATTTTCGGTCCTCTTTTGGGTACTTTTTTTTATAATAATATCATTTGCATATGTATGTTTATACATATAAATATATATTTTTATATTTATATGTATATAGTTAAAAAACATATATGCAATATATATACCAATATATGCGCAAATGTACATATCTACTGTTCATATAGGAACAAGTCAGGAATGCCAACACTGTTGATAAATAAAAAAATACAGGGTGGTTGCCATTACAATTAGTATTAAACAAAATCCTTAATATTGAAATTTGGTTTAGCGAGCAATGAAATGTCGGCATATGAACAGCGAAACAGATTGGGACGTTCCAACTACGGTACATTTTAATTCTGTAAGCTTTTGAATTGGTTTTCCGTAATCAATATCGAACAGCTGATCCGTTTTGTTAAAGAAATAATACGGTACGGTTCGCTAATTCTACCTTAATTAATAAACTTTTAGATTTTAATAGAATTAAATCGGTCAAATAAAGTAGTAGTATTTATGTTAATAAACAATTTAGAAAGACGTAATTATGTTGAAGAATATAAACATTTATTATACATAAAAATATTATACCCGATATGATTCTATATAATATAACATTTAACGATTTGCATTGACTATTGGCCCCCTACTTCCAAGTATCAAATATGATGGAATTAGACTACAAAAAGAAACGAAACATAAATGTCTACAATAAATAGACTTGCTTCAAAATATACACATAGTATTTGTAATGAATTTCCTTCCTGAAAATACCTTTTCGATTGGCCTACGTTTCAATGAATATTCATTTACTGGAAGTGTCACGGTGTGAGGATCTACGAGAGTATGAGTTCTTGAATATATTGTTGTTTCAGCTAACAAGTTGAACATTTGTCAATAAAGATTAAATGTCAGCTGTAACTAACATTTATATAAGAATATTTAAGTGTTAGTTAGATTAGAGACCTTTACTCACACACATACTCTTGCAAGCATAATTTGAAACACACGTGCCTTTAGGAAAGTAAGAAAGTAAGAAAATATAAAAAGAAAAACTTACAAAATGTATCAGTAAGACTGGCGAACACACACGCATACTTTTGTGTAATCATGACATGCTATCTAAAATACATATTATTAAATAAATGGCTGACTGTATGTGTATGTGGGGGTTAAATAAAAGAAGCTGTAAGAAATTTAGCCTAAAGTCATGCTTGTCTAAGATTTTCCTTACTATTTCTTTTTTTTCCGAATATCGTAAAATATTTGATTTAAATATGACTTGAAGACACAACTAACACAATTACATTTATACACACACACACACACACACACACCGACATATTTTCAAGAAAGATTTGTTGAAAAAAAAATGATATGAAAAAAAATGGAATTTACTTGCATAAATCCACATTTGACTCGAACACAAATAAAAGGTATATAATATTTCATACACCTGATTTAAGAGAAAAGGAAAATAAATTATTATACTCGTAGTTTTCTTCTCTTCTTAAGTTGGCAGAATTCAAGGCAACCTTTGTTATTGTATGTGTCTGTCTGGCTGTCTGCCTGTCCGTAAGACAAATATCGCAAATTTTTTTTTTATAATTTTAATGTGACATTTTGATATTTTTCAAAAAGATTTATACTGAAAAATTGACATTTTTTCTATTTCAACTTACCACCCAAAACGCCAGCTACGTAACCTGTATTATTCGTACGTCCTTTTTTCATTAGAGCCTCATCGATAAGCAGCAAACGTTGAGAAGCGAACGGATCTGGCTTGACGGGTCCCTCATACAAATCCATATCGTCATGGTTGCGAAACAAATTGTGACGTGCTATCACATCTTCCATGCCCGTCCGATGGAGCTCTGGTATCAAACGCAACCAAATTGACAATTGATGAGCTCGAAAATGATTTTTAATGCGTGGCTTCATTCCTGCAAAATAATTTGATAGGAAGCAATGAAGAATTTAATATACCGGAAAATTATTTAAAGGAAATAACAATAGCAAATAAAGTGATAATAAAAGAAATGAATTTTAAACGAGAAACAGTTTGTTGCAAGGCCAACAGATGGAGTATATCGTCGGTGTTTAAATGAGAAATGAAAATGTATTAGCTGCAAGAGAATCTTAAATTGGCTAATTAGGTTCTTGTTACTGTCGATTAGAGTTTTCTCAGCTGCTTCGACCTCAGTTTGTTTCATCAAATAAATAAAATAAAATCATAAATTATAATAAATTTTATATGTGTTATGTTGGATAAAATATTTTGCTTTTGATTCGAATTACAATTGTCTGCTATAAATAATTTCTGCATTTGTAAAGGATCCGTCTCACAGTGATCGGTAAAATTGGTGATCATGAGAATATGCAATTCGGCATATTGCCATCTAGTAAAAAATAAGTTCCCAAACAGTTATGAAAATAATGAGATTTGGCTTCAGAAGTAGTGCAAACTCGTATCATTTCCAATGATTTTTAACACAAGCTTGTCATTGCAGGATGTTTTCTTTTTAACCGACCTCAGAAAAGGAGGAAGTTACCATATTCGTCCAAGTTTATTACTATAGTTTTTTTAATGTCTGTAAATTCTTAAATATATTATTTTGTTAACCGATTTTCGGAATTTTTATGGTCTGAAAGGGCAGGCTCGCCAGCTCTGTCTTATTTCACCCCATATATGACAGTACTGGGGGAATGGTACCTCTTATATAAAATAATAACTAATTATCGCAAATCTAAATGACTATAAGACTAGTAAGACTGTTCGAAATTGGTTAGGGATAATATCCTTCTAATGTACTCATCACTAAGAAAATCCAGCTGGATAGGTCCTGGGGGAGGGATACCTTCCATTCAAATTAAAACATAATTATCGCCCATCTGGTTGACTACAATATTGACTGTTAAATTGCTCTTGGTGTGTTTTCGATTTGGTCGCATATTTTTTTTTGCAAATCGAACGGAGAGTTGTTCCGCTTGAAATATTCATTATTTCGTAGCTTCGCTATTTATGGCGCGATTTGGCGAATGCTTTTTGATTGTTTGACAGTTTGGTCGCATGAAAATGTAAGTTAAATTTTATCGGACTAAGTGGCCATTCAAAATATTGATTATCGTATATCTCCATAATTTATTTTAAACTCACCGGGAATTGTATCAGTCTTGTAATCTGTTCGACTGGCGTTTTTTTTGTGAGAATTACTTGATTCCTATTTAGAAGCTGTCTTCATTACGTTGGGATAAGTACACGTCTTATTTATTTTTTTACAAAGACAATAATCTTATATTAAAGTAAGATTGATTATTTGCCACTGGCTATACATTTCAATTTGTTTATTCTTGTATAAAAAATTTTATGACTCATTAACTAAAGAAATGTTGTGCGGACTTAAAGAAAAAAGTACTTTTAAATCGAATTAAAAGTTTTTGGAAAAAGTGCTTCATATTTCCAACAAAACTTTTTCAACTTGTCTACCTGTCATATTTTTATATGCAATGAAAATGTCGTTCCTTGAGTATATCCTGCATTTGATATCTAAATTAAACAAACTTTGAAGTTTGAACAAAATTGCTACAAGGATATGTGAGCCTTCGTAAGCAACATAAAGCGAAGATTACAGTTTTTAAGCTCCGTGAAAATATAAAAACGTAAGGTGGAAGGATATAGCTACATCCTGTGTATTCTTATTTTTCGATATTAAATTTTAAGCACAAATATAATCAAAATAAGGCGGAAATTAGCAAATAATTCTAAAATTTCATTTCATACAGTGCAAGGTACCTTTTTAAATATTAAATTATTCCTGTAATGATATTCAGCATAAAGAGAAAATTAACAAATAACTCTAAAAGTATTTTCTTCAATATCCGTAGAAAATTTCACTTTTTCGGTACAAAAAATGTTAATTTGCCGTATATCCCTTTTTGTTCCATATATCGTTATAATGAGGTGATTATTGCTGAATTTTCAAGCTGCAGTATACATTTGATTACTTTTTATTTTAGCAAGGATATGTTAATAGCCAGACATTAAAATATTTTTTCTTAATGTAATTTTGTTACAATTAGGATCAGCATACAGCAAAACACAAGAGTTTTATTTAATTTTGTTTCATTTTCTGCAAGGACTAAAATTTTATTCATATATCCTTGTTAAAATTGTTTTTACAAAACCATTAAATATTATGAATGAATCATTGCATTAAGTTTTTATTACATACATATATGTATTTACATAAATACATATTAATTTAAATTTTAAAAATTTTGTTTTTAACATAAAACTGAAAAGTTTAGATGTTGAAAAATATGACATAAAATCTTATTTTATTTAACAAGCAGCTGTTAAACTCCTAATGAGCCATCATAATCATAAAAAGGAGAATTCGTACGTATTTAAAAGCTTTCAGGACTGTTAAATTTTTGGCGCTTCTGTAAAGGCAGTTCTATTAAATTTAATTCATTTTCTCATATGTTTTTCATATGTTTTTTTATAAATTGTGCAGTACACGAAAATAAGCTTGACTCTTATTACTCATATAAATTTTTTTATAGTAATTGAAACCTTGGATCCTTTTAAGTTTACATAAAGTTGTGTAAATTG
The DNA here is from genome assembly GCA_963681545.1 of Germaria angustata. NCBI lineage: Eukaryota > Metazoa > Arthropoda > Insecta > Diptera > Tachinidae > Germaria > Germaria angustata. The sequence continues at coordinate 137,669,813 of OY812998.1, read as the reverse complement.
ACGTGATATATATAAAAATTACATTTGATTTTCGGAGTTCTATATTTTTTCAGAGTTCTATATTTTTATCGCACTGTGCGACATTTAACTGGTTTTTTGGTCAAATAAAATGGATTTTACGATTTCTTTTGGAATTTTTTTATAACAGATGTGTAATAAGGTAATGTGTACTTTGAAAGGATTTTTGTTTTCGGGAAAGATGGCCATAGTTTCAGGCGATCACTAAACCAGTATTCTTCATAAAGATGGTCCAAAAATTTTGTAAAACTGCAGTTAAGGCTCATTTATCCCTATGGGACCCTCTGCTTCCTATAGGATCGATGGGATCATTTATATCCCTTTTGTCGCCACCGACTTAAAAAAATATATGATAGTGCGAATAAAGTCAAAAAGCCAATAAATTTAAGTTCCTAAGGGATTTACAAAATTCTCTCTAAATTATATATGAGTACCGATATATAAAAAAGGTTTATAATTTTGAAAGCCCTATGACGGCAGTGAGGGAAAACAGGTCCCTTCAAATTTAGACAAAAATATTATGAACTGACCTTCGTAGATTAGTAGGTAGTGTACTAGACTCGTAGTGCGTAGGTCCCAGTTTCGAATCCTGCCGTAGAACTCTGGTAGTTTGTGTTTGATAATTAAAGAGAGCGCACAACAAGCCTTCACTGGCATAAGTGAATGTCGTATGACATGGGCTATCACACCCCTCCAATCAACCTAACCTAACCAAACCTAAGACAAAAATATTATCCTTGGCTGATGAAAGCAGCATTTACAAAGTAAAGAATAATGTAATGAATCTTAAGCAACCTCCAGTTGGTATGATGGAACAGATAGGCAAAATAAAATGGCTTTGGCAAGAAATCCTTATTAAATTATCTACTTTTCGTATAAAAATATATTTCTGGTGTGGCTTAATTTACAAAATTATTTAACTAAATTGAATACAATGTGTTTGTTACTAAAAAATAGCTTCCATCAGAAGCTATAAAATTTTGACTGCTTTTCCTGGAAATTATCCAATATAAGACTCTTAGAAATAATTTTTAAATAACTCACTTCTAATTGACTCGAAATTAAAATTTATATTTCCCTTAAATCGAATAAGAGAGGAATTTCCTTAAACAAGAATTTTTTAATTAAATCTTTTAAATCTACATACATACATACTCGTATGTACATATCTATAAATATTGCGAGATTTTTTTAAATATAATTTTTTTATTTTTCCTGCTATTTTTTCTCTTTTTGCTGCCACGAACAAACATTATGAATTCATTCTGTGTCATTTGCCATCGCTTAGAATGTGAAAAGTTGATGATAAGTTTTTAAATGAAACCATTAGACAAAGTTTTTGGCTGATATTGTGTTGATAACAAAAGAGATTTACATATTATTAAACATTTTGTAGTCGCACCAGGTACTAGCAACACAGAGGAAAAATTGCTCTGCTGAAAGACAACAATATAATTAATGTCGTTTATTATGTTCGAAAAGAACACGGAGCGCTGAATGTCATAATCGTTTTACACAATTTATCAAAGCACCTTTGTTCGATGGGTGTTTATGTGTAGTATGTAAGTATGTTGAAATAAAAACCGCTTTAATGTGTAAATGTTGGATTTAGTTCAAACTTTTGTAGCTTTACATGAACACTGCACCGAAAAAAGTAATAACTCAAAGTATGACTTTAACACTTAAATATGACATGTACTTTAAATGTGTAAGTGTGTGTGTGTGTCTATGTGAATATTTCGCATTCCATTTTTAAAGTACGAAATGAGAAGAATGGCTGCCGAGCAAGCATTACTTTCATTTAAATTCCTAGTACGATAGATATATTCTTAATGATTTTATTTTTACCAATAAAGAACTAAATGGGAACATGTACAAACACAACACAACACATAAACACATGTCTTTAAGTCTATACATGTATGTGTAAGTCTTTATATGAGAATTTATGTAAAAAAATGTCAACTACGAGCTATATATAGCTTGATCCTTAAAAATACTAAAAATTGACTTTGCAAACTGATCACGCAACAAATAAACACATGTCTTTAAGTCTATACATGTATGTGTAAGTCTTTATATGTAAAAAAATATCAACTACGAGCTATAGCTTGATCCTTAAAAATACTAAAAACTGACATTCAAAACTGTTCACGGAGTAGAACTGAAAATTTATTTCAATGCAGTATATTAAAGTAATTAATAATATTGCACTATATTTTCTATTTTAAACATTCGATATTTCCGAATGTGGTTTAATAGCTTTTCTATTTTATAATATTGGCTTATATGATAATCATAATCTGTCATATTATAAGTGTATATCCCAAATGGAAAAATGATTACAACAATTTAAATATTATTATATGTATATTTAAATATGCCAACAGTGAGCAAAGGAAATTTCTTTCTTTACAAAGTTTCTTTGATGTCACAATATTTTGATTATAATGGGTGATGGGATCAGAATCTACCACATTATGATTGATTTTTGCATTTCTCACTATATTCTAGTAATGTCATGCCAAATCTAAGCCGTTTCATGACTAATTTTTTTTCTAACATAATAGAAAATATTAACATTATATTGTCTCATATGATCATTATATGATTTTAATGTATATCACTATGATTAGATGTAATTGAAAATAGTGTACCTCCAATCTATTATAAATAAAGTCTGTGACATGTTTCTGCATCTGTAATATAAGTCCAAATGACCATATAAAAAATTATATGCGAACAACCAAGGGCAGTGATATTGCACCTTTTTACAATTTTTTAAATTTATTAACAAACACAAACTGTGAAGCTACTTGGCTAATCTGCAGAGACACCCGTATTCTGACTACCAGCCTAGTACACAAGCTACTAGCCTACGAAGCCAATCTACAAACATATTGTTATCCAAGTCATGGCGATATTAAAAAATTAATATTCAAAAGGTCTCGCCGACCCAGCCATACACCTGAGCCATTAAAACACCCATTGTACTCGTACCCTCCCATGTGGAAACTTTGTACCATGAAGGTTAAAGAATTTTCTTCACTCAATACCCCGCTCAGATGCGTAATGTCCTGCAATTCTGCACAAAAGCTGAACAAAGTCTGAGGAAGTGCACCACTGTCTTAATGCATGCTCTTCATTTATCATCCTACGCAGTGCCATGCCATGAACCCAATTAATTTACCTTGCTAAGGCTATCATAGCCTCAACAAGTCTCTCTGCTTTATTTTCGTCTGGGTCGCCCCATAGGACGTTCATCATAATTTTCGAAGTTCCTCTACTCTATAGTGTCCTGTGGGCAAGTTTCCTCAAACTTTGTGAATCGTCCTCGCAGCCTCGAATGGCCTTGCATTGATAGGGTTACTGTAACTAACGTCCTGGCCTGGATCACCCACCAGACAGCATACTCATTTCGGATCTCGCCACGATGGAACTGCGCCCTAAATATTCGGATTCTGCCGCGTACCTCTTAATCAATCTTAATCAAAAAAAGCAAAAATATTTATAATGATTTTAACACTAACTAAATGAGAAGTCCGGTACAAAATCATATAGACATTATAAAATAATATATGAAAATAAGCCTTAATAAAAAATTGCAGAAAAATTACGGGAACTTTTTGGCCGCATGCACTCGCAAGTGTAAACATCTTGGTCGAAATAAAGGGCAATTACGCTCCTGGCAAACGTTGTTCATTGAAAACATAATGACATTAGAAATTGCTGTACGATCGGTCTCCGAATTTGCTCTAAGCTAATCTAAATGTACCCAATAAAATAAGCAGATAATGCGATGAATCTTTGATTTTATTTTTTGACAGGATAATGAAAAAACAGCTTGTTCGGCATTTACAGCTTTACGTTGTAATTAGATATAATAAAGTATAATTTACCTGCCTCAACCATACATTGCTGCAGGGAACATAATATAGCTGTCGTAACCATGTGTCACATTTTGTAAGAATTTCCTTTCCAAATCTTTTTCGCTTTTTTTAATTGAATTGCATTTGGGAGAAAAACTGTTCGGACTACCTTCATATAAATTTATGAAAAATTCCTTCGTCTGTGTATGTTGTGTTAAGGTAAAAGAACTCGTGAATACATTTTTTTATTATGAAAAGTTGGATTTCTATTTCAAAATATTTATTTCTTTAACAATTTTGTGTGTATAACAGCTACCGAAAAATTCAATGAAATTTCATTTAAGAGTTTAAACACGAAACATGCTGCTGGTGTCTTATAAAGTTAAGACTTTTCTTTCTTAATTTATGCGAGTATTTGGGAAAAGTGTTGAAAAAGTTTACAAGTTTAAGGACTTATAAGTATCATGTTTTAATCAACGTCACTTAAAATGTTTTAATTATTTTAATGTCAACAGAGGGCTCTAATGTTCACAATTCAAAGGTGAGAAACAGACTTGTTTTGTTTAATTTGTGGCAAAAGTTTTGTATTTATTAAGGATATGCCAGGAACACATTGAATATGTATGAAGAAACTTAGTATGAAAGAAAAATGGGAAATAGTAAAATTTTAATTAATGAAATATTTATATATTTAAGAAACGATTAAATTAAATGTAATTACATTCAAAAATAAATAAACGAAACTATGTGTGTAGTAAATATACTATGATCTTAGCAATAATGTACTGTTGAGACAAAATATCTATCGCTGGAATGGCACACTATATTCATAAATGTAAAGCCAAACATATATATCGTTGCGCTAAGAATGTTATGATCGTTGCAAGTATAATTATTGTTATAGTTAATGTTAATTATTTTAAAACAGTTAAACAGTGTTTTGTTTTAATAACTTGCTGACTTGTCTGATTTCTCCTTAATTGCAAATTAAATCTCTTAATCAATCGAAACTGTAGTTCTTTTCTTTACACTGTGTGTAATTTTTTAAGTCGTGGCAAAATAACCATATACGGACACCACTACGTGATAAAAGACAAAAAAAGACCCGTGTCCCAATTTTTCCCAAAGTCATGCACTTTTTTTATGGGCCGCCAAAGATTTGGGGCCTCGGTATCATTTTCGCAAAAAAGTGATCATTTTCTCGGGCTCATATCTTGCAAACCGTTCCGAATTTCGATTTACTCTCTGAGCCAAACTTGTAGCTCTTGTCATAAAGAACAAAAATTGCGAACATACAAAATCAAAAAACTTCACCTTCCATATAAAAATCGCAAAAAAACTTAAAAAAATCGATTTTTTTTACCTTTTTCTCTTGTTCAGGTCCATAGGTAGCAATTTTTGTTCTTTATGACAAGAGCTACAAGTTTGCCTCAGAGAGTAAATCGAAATTCGGAACGGTTCGCAAGATATGAGCCCGAGAAAATGATCACTTTTTTGCGAAAATGATACCGAGGCTCCAAATCTTTGGCGGCCCATAAAAAAAGTGCATGACTTTGGGAAAAATTGGGACACGGGTCTTTTTTTTAGTCTTTTATCACGTAGTGGTGTCCGTATATGGTTATTTTTTTCGTGTTGCACTGTGTTATCGTTCATTTGCTTTTCCAAAGGAGACAGATTAAAGTTTTTTTTTATCAAATTTACTTCTATTTCTTTATACCAGCAAAAATTTTCAGCATATTTTTTGCCAGTATTATTTTTCCTGCCTTTTTCTTTAGCGGAAACAAAATTTTAGCAATTTTGTTGAAACATAATTTAAGTACAAATTAATGAAACGTATAATAAAACTTAGAGAAAAGCTTCTTACCAAATGAAACGAATCAAGTTAAAATTGTCAAGGAAAAATCTTTGAAACCTGCCAGTTGTAATTTTTTTTTGTTATAAATTTGTTCAAAGAGATTTTAAAGTCTCATTAAAAAGGTTATAAACTAAACGCTAAAAGTGGTATTTTTTTTTATAAATATTTAAGTTTTTGCCAAAAATAATTTTTTGATCAAAGCATTTTTAACCTACCGATTTCTAAATATTTTTGATGCAAAGGATCATAACTTTCCCAAGTTATACTTCGGAAACGGTTGCGTTCCTTAGAGGCAGGCAAGGCAGAGTCCTGACGATGATGTTCATTTGGATTACTGTGTGAATACAAAAATAAAACAAATGGATTAAAAAATTATCAAATTTAATATGTGTTATTTATAAACTATGTAGAGCTTGAGTACAAATAACAAGAAAATTTCGGCTCATGTTTGCTAGTCCCTCTGACATGGAAATAAAATTTCCTTGATTCTAAAAATAATGAACTTAAAGCTTTTTTTATTACTGTTGTAATTTTTTATAGCTAAAAGAATTTCTTTTATATATAAGCTTATTTATTGTTATCAAAGCTACCAGCCCAATCTTTTTCATAATCTGGCCTTAGGGAATTCATAATAACAACGACATATTATGTATTTCTTGCTTGTGTGGTATGTGTCCAATTATATTTCTTACGACTTCTGTAATCTCTAACGCCCCATAAGGTTAATGCAAATAATAAGAAATTAAGTAGAAATCGCTAAAAAAAAACAAATAATTTCTAATTGAATTCTGTGTACGACACAAATCTCTGACATTCATGTCTGTCTCTTTCTGTTGTACAGATCTTAGGAAAATTGCAATGTATTTTTTTCACAATTTCTAATGCTTGTTACATAAAGCTGTAAATGCCATTTAAAAAAATTTATCAAATAGAATTTTTTATTTTTTTTGCATCTGTTTTTTTTTGTGTTTGTTATACTAGCAATTCTCTGGTTATTTGAATAAGAGGAAAAAAGAATGTATAAATATATATACAAATAAAATTTTATATTACTCGTAAAATATTGCAATTACAGCATTTGAATAAGTCCTTGTATAAGCGTAATGACTAATTGGAAAATAAATTACAATTCATAGGAAATTATATTAAAGAGCAGCCATATTAAAAGCCATTTAACAGGAACCACTTTTATGTCATCAGGACTTATTTTGTATTAAATAACTGTTGCATACTTTTGTGCTTATTACACAATTTGAGAAAATATACAGTGGATAACTAAATAAGACTGTACTTACACTCACTAAACATTTTTCTATGAAATTTGTTGCATGAAATTTTATTTATTTGCCAACATAAATTACAGTGAAATAGTTGGGATAAAGAATGTTGCAAGAAATCGAATGAAATTTCATGTGCTGGCAGTTTTGCTGACCTGTTTGCTTCAATCTCTCTCTCTCTCTCTCTCTCTCTATCTTAACAACCAACAAAAGAAGGTGCATGCAACAAATCTCATGAACGAATTCATAGTGTAAATCTGCTCTAAAATTAAAAGGATGGCAGGAAAATAATGAAATAGAGTAAAAAGAAATGAAATGATATAAAATGAAGTTGAAAAAGTTAAATTGAAATTAAATAAAATTTAATAAGAAAAAATATAATGGGATAAAAAATGAATTAGAGTAAAATAAAAATAAAAATAAAATGAAATAAAATAAAATAGAAAAAAACTATAATAATATACAATAATATGAAAAGAGAAAGAAAAAAATAAAATAAAATAAAATAAACTAAAAGAAACAATTAAATAAAAAATAATATGTAAACAAATGAAATAAAATTCGATAAAATTAGAAAAAAATAAAACTAAATAGAATTTCAATAAAATGAAATAAAGTAAAATAAAATAAAATAAAATAAAACCAACCAAAGTAAAATAAAGTAAATAAAATAAAATAAGAAAATAGAAAAAATAGAATTTTAATAAAATAAAATAAAGTAAAATAAAAGAAACAATTAAATAAAAAATAATATGTAAATAAATAAAATAAAATTCGATAAAATCAGAAAAAAATAAAATAAAATAAAACAATAGAATTTAAATAAAATGAAATGAAGTAAAGTAAAATAAAATAAAATAAAATAAAGTAAAATAAAATAAAGTAAAACCAACCAAAGTAAAATAAAGTAAGTAAAATAAAATAAGATAAAACAAATAAATAAAATAAAAGAAACAATTAAATAAAAAATAATATGTAAATACATGAAACAAAATTCGGTAAAATGAGAAAAAAATTAAAATAAAATAAAAATAAATAGAATTTAAATAAAATGAAATAAAGTAAAGTAAAATAAAATAAAATAAAGTAAAATAAAATTAAAAAAACCAACCAAAGTAAAATAAAGTAAATAAAATAAAATAAGATAAAAGAAATAAATAAAATAAAATAAAGTAAAATAAAAGAAACAATTAAATAAAAAATAATATGTAAATAAATGGAAATAAAATTCGATAAAATCAGAAAAAATAAAATAAAATAAAATAAAACTAAATAGAATTTAAATAAAATAAAATAAAGTAAAATAAAACCAACCAAAGTAAATAAAATAAAATAAAATAAGATAAAACATAGTAGGATAAGAATAAAATAATAAAATAAGTTATAACAGCCACAACTTATCTTTGCTTATGTGAAAATCGTAAATAGTTTCAATCAAAAATTTAAAGAAACAAGTATTTCTTTAAAATCTAGGCAAGATCCTCTCAACTTAACTTCCCAAGAAGTCGAACAAATGCACTAAAGGACACTTTCGAAGCAATGTTTATATCATTCCTTAAAAGCAGCTTCCACTTTTTTAACTAAATTGATTATCATAAAATAAATTAAAGAATGAAATAAATTCCACAATAAAATGTTTTTTTGAATTTTAAAAAATATATAATTGATGAGAACGTAGCACTTGCCTTATTTAATTCTAATACTGTGCCAATATTTTCGAAATCAAATTAATACTCAAATGGCTAAAAGTCTTATGCGTATGTAATTCAATTTTATACTCTGTCACCACAGTCAATTATAAAAAGGAACACCACAATTCAATCCGTAGAGCAGGCTGTGCATCACCTGAATTTCTTTTACTTGTGATAAACATTTTATGACACGGCATCTAATGCTATTTTTTCCCTTTACAATTTAAATTCCTTGTTCCTCATATGCTGTTGTTCAAAAGCATAATTTGTTTGCCTCTTGTTTTTGCAGCAACAAAAGAAACAATAACAAAAAGTGACAAATTAATATGTATGATAACAGCAAATGTTTAATTGTTGGTTGTACAACAAACATAGAAAACAGGGGAAAAATTGTACAAAGAAAGAAAAGTTGCTGCTGCTGCCATCTATCGCATGTGCTCGTCGTACTCATTGTCATTTACAACAATTTTTGAATTTTTTTTACTAAAATTTTCCTGCCTGTTTGATGGCAAATTATACGTAATAATACGATGGGTAAAAAAGAAGGAAAAAGAAAAGCATTTCGTTTGAATACGAAAAGAGTGAAACAACACAGATGCTGCATGGAAAATGGAAAACACTTAAAGTACTTGATGCTGATGTATGTTATTTCCCACTTAAAGTTGTTGAGATAAATGTTAAAATTGTTACATGTTTTTTCCTACTTCTTTGTTGTTGTTCCTTTCTGTAACAGAAAGCGACTATTTGTAATGTTTCTTTTTTATAATCTTCAAATGGGCTTGAAATATCTACATACAACTAGTTGAAATTATTTATTAAACAATGAGACTTGAAACAGAAACACGCTTATTGTTAATTCAAACTTAACAAACCGTGAAAACTTGGCAAAAGAAAAATTAAAATTAAAAAAAGTCATCACTTACCCTGTTCTGGCGAAATTCGTCCAATAAGTTATTACCGCTTCGGACAAAGCTATTTCTGATTTTGTGTAATTTCGAGGAAAATGACTAAAGCCATCCACAAGAGGAGCTCCAAATATGTAGGGTAAGTCTTCGCCATGAACGGTGCCCATACGTTGCGGATAGTCACCATCTTTCGTTTGATAATCGAAGACATAAAAATAGCAGCGACCTGATTGCCCGGGATATTGGGTGGAGGCGGAGACAGTACCACCAGCAAACGAACCACTGCTAGACATGGGAGGTGGTGAATTGGCAGCAAAAATGTCGGCGGTTCGTATAAGCGGAGCCACAAATTGGGCATCTGATAAAGCAGCCACGGCAGTGTCACGTGTATTGATGGGATGTTGGGAGGCACGATCCCAATCAGTGTATTCGTTAACAATCTGCAACGAAAATAATATTGAGACATAAAAAACATAATATTCATTAGGGTTTAGTAAAACAAACTTCCTGGAAATCCTTTTTCTACTGTTTACTGTGACGTTATACAAGGTTTCTAAATAAAATTGTGTGTGTGGAAATTTGTAAGTCATTGTAAAAGTCTTTACAAATGGTAATAACGTTCCATCGTCTTTAATGCCTGTTCCATTATAACTTAATGCGATTTCATTAAATTTTATATCTATTCAAATTCAAAATATTCGCAATGTTGCTTAAATGTGGTGGGGTTAATTAATTTATACAAGTCGTTATATTAACAAGATTTAAGATACGATGGTTGCTGGCCATACCATATTGCACATGGTATAGGTAAAATTTTCCTCAGTTGCCGTTTCTATTCTTGTAAATCAAGTGCCTATAACTCTGAGCCCAGTTATCTGTATATGTCTTATAAACAATTTCTAATATTTCTAAAAGAAAACCGACGTTTGTAATTGTTTTCTGTATCTACAATAGTTATATTTTCAAAGTTCGCGTAGTGATGTAGATTAAGGCAACGCTGTTTTTGGAAAAAATTATTATTTTTATATTTTTGTCTCGATCTATATCCTGCCAATCTTGTCCTCAATTGTTGTACCTAAATACACTTTCCAACATTCGTCATTATTATCCCCTTTGTATGGAATTTCGTATATTGCGTTTGTGATCCCCGAGGATTCTACCCAACAGTACATGACATATTCTAGGGTTCAAATAGGTGGTCGTGGTTGAAGAAGCTCGAATTTAATTGGGGGAACTCATTATCCCCAATTTTAGAACCCGTGTGGTGTGAAATATTGGTAGCACCTCACAATTCTCACAAGCATATATACGTTTATACGGTTTACCATCAAAAAGAAGTCCGGAAATACGCACAAAACAACGAAATGCCTATTACGGTGCAGCCCTGTTTTATTAATTAATATTCTACAGTCGTGAAGGGTGACTGCCAGATGTTTCCGATGTGCTGCTGCCACATACGGTACCATCCAGAGAAGAACTTGTAGATAATTCTAGACGCTTACTAACACCGATGATGAGACGGATGGGGCGGTTTGCCTTCGAGCCTTGTTTCAAACTAGGTTAGGTTAGGTTAGATTGATTGGAGGAGTATGATAGCCCATGTCATACGACATACACTTAAACCAGTGAAGGCTTGTTGTGCACTCCCTGGGGTTTAACCATAACACATTGACCCAAAGATCTAGAGAAACTCCGTGTCACTCACAAAGTTCCTTAATTTCCTCCAGCATATTCCCCGTAATCGGCTTACGTCCGGTAAGATGTCACCCCCAAGATATCGTGACCTTATTTGTGAGAAGGTGGGGCATTGGCACAAATAGTGTTCCAATGCTTCGCTCTCCTTCCCACATGCTCTACATTTATCTCCTCCTGCTATTCCCATGTAGTTTCAAAATAGATATCCTTGAAGAATAATTGCCGCATCAGTATTGGAGAATGTTTGGAAATATAAGAAAACAAATTATCCTGCACTGAACAGAACAAAAGTGGTAAGATTTTATTGTCGGCAATAATCTGAAATTGGTTTAACTTCAGAGTTAGTGACAATGAAGTATGACGCGAACACATAAATTTTCATTCATGGCTGCATTGTACTATGCTCCAGTGTCGTATTATCTCATATTCTACAAAATAGTCTAATTGGATACCAACAGTTCAAGTTCATGAGCAGCACAGATATTAATCCTTAAACACACGTACATGTTTGGATTTCTACTTCCACTACAGTCTCTAGATAATGTGCTGGGAAAGCTCAACAATATAATCTCGGTTTTAAATAGATCTCTGGGCAGGCATGCGAAACTTCTGCAAATTTGAATTCCCTTAAATTCAATCCTGGTATTGTATGCCGAAATTACTATGGTTAAACGCTTTCGATTGGAGTTACCCCTGCAACTAATTTCATTGGTGTTAATCTGCCATAATAAAAATCAAGGACCATCGAAAACTCCTATTTGTTGAGGTACTTTAAATTGGCCATGTTTTCTTCAAGGTAGTATGCCAGGGTTTAATGGAAGGGATATTAGAATTAACTAAGCAAGTCTAACTATAAAAATATTTTGTCCAATTTCCTAATACTGGCTCCCATGATCCATTCCAATCAGTCACATATTGCGAAATCAAAAACAGGAATCACTAAGTCATGCTCGCTTGGTATTTACAGGAGATCCCAAATTTATCTGAATTGACAATGATTTTATAATCACAGTAAAAAAGAGCTTCCAATAAAGTCATGGAAATGTTAAGTATAGGATCCGGAAGTACTATTTACAAAATTTGGATCATTTTCAATGATTTTAACATAGTCCTGTCATTGCAGGATATTTTTTGTGCTTCCTATTCACCGATTTAGAAGTTATCTTTATTATTTTGAGAAAGGAACATTTTTAATGCAAACATCTGGGAGGAGTACGAATTTGCCAGTAAACAAGTTTGAATAAAAAAATAATGTGTTCATGTGGAGTTAAAGAAATATTTCTTTTTAAATATATTCTTAAGCCCTTGAATATAGTTTCCCAGATATATAAAAGTTTTTATATATCTACATATATGTAGTCAAATCATTGTCTCCTCGACTTCCTAGGAAGTTGAAAAAAATACACTTTTGGATTTTTGGAAGCAATAAAAATGTCGTTCCGTGAGAATGACTTTTATGCTTTCATTGGGTATTATTTCTGCATTATAATACAGTGGATCTGTTGATTTTCTTCCCTAAATATCGTATTCATAGCAACCCTCGTATTTTATTACCTTTCATGCGCTCCCTTATGTACGAGTACATACAAACAGTACAGCAGAGTGGAATCTTATTTTAGTAATTTAAAATCATTCGCTCTCTAATTACATGCATGCGAGCGCATCATAAATACATAACGAAATATTAACGCGGATTTCCACATTAAGCTACTTTTGGGCGTTAAAAGAGGTTTATGTTTCATTTGCAACTTCGTTTGCGTGTGTAGGCATGTGCTCCACCTCATGTGTTAATTTATGTTTGTTTGTGTGAAGCTATTGTGTAACAATCGAAATTCCACATAATACCAGACCTTACGATGATTTAAGCCATTTTGTACTTAAGCAACACGGCTCGTTAGTTAAAAAGGGGAAAGGGAATGCGGTGTGAATGCGGGCGGTATTGGCTGATGAAGCAGTTATTAGACATTCTATTCTCTTTTACCTACACATATGTACAAGTATAAAGCCTACACGTTCACATCTAAACATAATTTAAGCTTAAAACTAAATTTACGCAAATGTTATAATAAACCAACAAAACAATGCCACTACAAAACCTGCTAACACACACACAGAGAGAGAGAGAGAGCGCAATACGTGTGCTTACTCGTATACACTCTAATGCAGGAACACTTGATGGAAGAAACCTGGCTTAAGAGAAATAATGAAATTTTGTTTATTTATTAACAAGAAGAGATTTTCTTAGATATAAATTTTTTGGCAATAATTTCAATAATTTTAATTTTATTTTTTTAATAATAATAAAAAAGAACTGAAATTTGAATTTTCATTACAATTTATACATGGTGTTTCACCTGGTTGTTACAATATTCATGTGAAAATATATGAGAGGAAGACGGAAATATTTGATTATAGAAAGTTTGAATCTCTTTATATATTGCATGATCCAGCTTAGAATAATTGCAATTATCTACTAATGGACACTTAAATCCTTTTTCCACCTTAGAAGGGCTAAAAATTTTAGACTTCTATTTGAAGAACACATGAATAATGTCAGTTTATCCTACAAACGTCACCGTCAACGTTTTACCGTCTGTATTGGCATTTATCCATATAAAATATAGTTAATATGTGCCACTGTGCATTACATCCTTCCGAAGTTGGTTTTAAAGTTTTGACTCAAATCTGACTGTCTGTATTTTTTTATTTGTTTTTGTTTTCCCTTGTCATCAACATCAACTGCAACAACGATTTTACATCCGATTCATACATACTTGTACTTACAACCTGTTGGTGTGACAAGTATTTAGTTGAGGTATTACTGGAATGCCACAACAGGCTCAATGACCTGGCGACTCACAATCAAATTACTCTGATATGGGTACCAGGGCATCAGGGGCATGCCGGGTATGAGATGGCGGACATATGTGCGAGAAGAAGGGCTGAGGAAATCTTCATTGGACCCACCCCTGCTTTTGGGTTCAACAAAAGTCTCCTTAAGGGGGAGATTTCGAAATGGACATCGTCCAGGATTGCATAACATTGGAATGACATCAATGGATTATGTCACTCCAAGAAATTCCTACGCTTTGACGCTGGGAGGGCGGCTCTGGCCCTAAGACTGGACAGGAAAAGCCTACGGACGCTGGTAGGGGCGCTCAAAGGCCATTACACCTGCAAAGCCCACCTATACAGAATGGGCTTATCTGACACGGACATCTGCAGATTTTGCGGTGAAGATGAGGAGTCGATGGAGCACTTGATAGCGAATTGTGGGGCATTGTGCCACAGAAGACACAGGACTCTACATGCATATACGCTGAGTGAAGAGGATCTGCTAATGCTCCCATTGAAGGAGCTGATCCTATTTGCGAACGTATTGGACTGCTAGGGATAGGGGAAGCACAATAGATTAACAATTGTCGCAGTGCAAAGGGCCATCCTGGGCCAAACCCCCATTACATTACATTATATTTAGTTGAGGTTCTCTTGGTTCGCTCAAGCACTTGTCAATTTTTGTAGCAACAGGAAAAATTGTAATTTTTTTGTATTAAAAGGTTTGGGAAATTTTTGTCCCTTTCTCTCTTTGATTTTATTGCTGGAAGTGCTAGATGAAATATTGTACCACTGTGAGCGGTAGTAAATATTTCATACTTGTACTTAAACATCATGTGGTATAATTTTGGCTTAAGAACATGTGCCAGAGGAGAGAAGGAGAGAGGGTTGGCGGTAGAAAAAAACTCAATATAAAAACTAAGTACGGGTAATATACTCCAAATGGTAATAAAAATACAAATTATTATAATCATAATATATGACTGCAGTATGAATATGAGAGTTTTATTTAAGTTTTTGCTTCTTTCTTGCTGTCCCCTTTTGTGCAAAAACACTGCAGAGAATTAGAGAACAAGTGAGTACAGCAATATTTTTAATACGTATGTATATCCTTGTAATAAGTATTACTAATATGAGCTCATTTATTAACACATACAAGCGCACGCACTAACATTCATTTCACTAATGTGTGTTTGGTGATTTATTATGAGCACATGTGTTAGTGTGTTGGATGGCTGCTGAGAAGTTAAAGGAGAAACTAAATAGTACATTTTATGTTGAACATTTACATCAAGTCAAGGAATATTATCTCTTAATTTTAGATAGTACAAAAGCAAATGGTTAAAAATTAGTCAATTCTGAAGGGGAAAAATATTTGAATTTTATGTTTTTGTTATCTATAGTGCTGTCGCCGTTACAGCGATTTAAGGGTTTCTCTTTAACGATGTTGATGCATCCTCGAATCTGAGCTTAAATGTTGTGATCTTCATGTAAAAAAATATGTAATTGATAAATGAACATCACAATTATTTTATGTTTATTTTTGAGAAACATAATTAAGGCATAATTAAGTTATAAATAAATGTTTGTTTTCTATGTGTGATTTATATGCCATTAATACTAAAATGTTAATATGATTATTGCAACAATGTTATAGAAATTAAATTTTTGCTACAAAAAAAGTACACATTTTATTCAAAAAACAAGGCGAAGAGAGCAAGATGACCTCGTTACCTTAACAAATACAAGTTTTTCTTGATCAATAGTTATACGTTCTTTTGTTAAGGAAGTAAAGGATAAACAAATATAGACTCTATTTTTACACTGTAGACACTTTCCCAAGGTCTATTTATAAAACAAGCACAATAATGCAAATATAAAAATCACGAGACTTTGAAAAACAGCTGATTAAAACACAGGATATCAAGGTTTTGCTATGCCAAACCAGCTGATGTCAGATAAAAATACAACACGCTCTTAATTGAAATTCGTGACTTTTTATACGATTTTTACGCATACAATGTTGGAATACTTTCACATTAAATATATTTATTTTGGATATGGAAATTTGATAAATTAGATGTAAAATGCGTGCTGCTTAAAGCCACTATAATGTGTTCAAAATAGCAAATGTCGTATTTGGTTGTTCTAAATAATTTAGAAAAACTTTTTCTATAACTTCGGTCGAATTTGGTCCGTAAATGAATTTGTATTAAAAATATTTTTTGTGCGTCCTTATTCTAAGAAACAAGGGTTAGGTTAGGTTGATTGGAGGGGTGTGATAGCCCATGTCATACGACATACACTTAAGCCAGTGAAGGCTTGTTTTGCGCTCCCTTTTAATTATCAGACACAAACTGCCATAGTTCTGCGGCAGTAGAAGTAACATGTTTTCTACAACTATTTTCATAGTTTGAGAAAATTGCATATAGAGCTATAAATATAATGTTGTTGTTGTTTAATAATCGAATTATATATCGAACAGCAACTATTTATAAGCTGCCATAACGATTATACCAATTCTTGAGAGCCTGCATGATACAAACGAAAATCGAGTTATAGATGTCTATAAAAATCTTCCCCAATTTTAGCTTTAAGAGTAATTTAATCTTTTTAAAAAAATTCCTTAAATTAAACGTTATTTAAAAATGTTTTCTCGTAACCACTTGCTTAAATGGCCACAAGAAAGTACCTACTTGCACAAATCGTTTTTTTTTGCTTCTCTATCATCTCGTTTTCACTTGTTTCATGAGCCAACACTTGTTTCGCTATTTTGCTGAATACAATAATTTGAGTTAAGTGCTTTTAACCGTGAATGAGTATGTTTTACTTGTGTTAAAATATGGCAATTTTGCATACGTTTTTGTCCCCTTAAACGTTTGTGTGAAATGAGGACAACGTCTTTTTTTTGATTGTTTAAGAAACTAGTTCAATGTTACAAAAACAGCAGAAACAAAAAAATTAGGTACAATTATTAGTTTTTTTTTTGTATTTCCTTGCTTCTAAGTATATTTGTTATTCTCTTTTCGTACATTTTTTCATTTATATGTAATCGAATGTTGTAACAGAGAAGGATACTTTAAAGGACTATTAATTGCATGTGTAAAGTATTAAATACACAAAAATTTTTCAATCTAGTTTGCTTTTAGAAAATATATTCAAGATCATTTTAATTAAAGTGATGGCATGTTCATTGAAATAGAAAAAAAATCTTTTCTATTTGGAAAACAAGAATTCAATTATAGCAATTATTTATTTTTAAAACACATAAAATGCTTTTAGTTTTTTAAAAATATAGTTCAATCTCCTTACCTCCTTTTTGTTTCTACAAATATGTTTATTTTTTTAATTTAAAGAAATAATTTTAGTTTTATTTTTCCAATAGTTCGATTGGAATCGTCAGGAATCTTTTTCTCCTGACGATGCCAGTCGACGTTCTAGCGGAATATTGAAAAAATAAAGCTAGAAATATTTTTTTAGAAGCACCTTCTGCCGAAACAAACATATTTTCATATTTTTTTTTTTTTTTTTTTTTTTTTTTTTTGTAATAAAGTAAATAATAATGAAATTGAAAAAAATTTTTCTATGCGCTTGTAGTAGCATTTTCCTTTTTAAAAAGGTGTAATATTTTCTTGATAAATTTATGAAAAATATATTTATTTAGCTCTTTTATAGCATTGCACATCCTTTCTCTATAAGATTGCATTTATCAAAGAACAGTAAAGCTCCTTCTCTCTTTTAAAAAAGTCAAAATATTTTGCACTTTTTCCGAAAGCGAAAATGTCATAAACCTTTTTTGTCCATGAATGGATGTTCCAGTGAAAAGGATGAAAAATCAATTTAAGGAATGAATCTTTCATTGTTTTCAAAATATTAATTAGATTAAAAATTTTAATACTTCATGAAACCTGTAACATTCCGGCGTAGTATTTGCGAAGCGTTGTTCTAGACAACAAAAGATAACAGACCCATTATACTAGACCTGCTGCAACAACTCGTAAAAGTTGGAGATGCTTTGTGGAAGCCAAATGTGCCCAAGAGGGGAGAATTTGCAAAGCAAAGAAACATAAAATTATGACTATGAAGAGAGATTCAATGCCGATGGAAAAGTATCAATAAAAGGGGACTTGTTTAAATATTTTGAAAGTTCTTTATTTGTTGAGATTCTAGAAAATCAACATGTGTATATGTATATTATTATATTCTATTATTCGCACAAAAACATATTAGGCCCCAACCGCCTTAAAATCTTAAGGGACAAACACAAAATTCTGTAGAAGAAGTGTTTTTATTAATTGATTTTTTTTTTAATTTCTGATGAAATAAAATTGTCGTGATCGTAAATGAATGATCGATTTCGGTGAAAAAGTGTAAATCAAAAGTTATGTTACTTAAGCTTTTGTTGCGTTAAGGGAGTGATATACGAGTATGTGCAAATAAGGTCAAGTTCCTTTCAAAAAATTTCGGCCATCAAAAGTCCTGATATCGAAATAAGAACCCAGTTCCCTGGACAGGTAAAATACCATCTTGTTTCGAGGCAACCTGATAACTTTACTTTGCTTTATTTAATTACATCAAAAGAAATAATTAAAAAAATTAATAACTACAAATAAAGTAAATAAGTCCTTAAAAATTTGAGGCCATTTCAGAATGCAGTAACTCTTAAAATATATATGAAAATTTTCGGAATTTATGTCATAAACTCTTTTGGAAGTTATTTCTTTGGCTGTTATGGCATATAGTCTTTTATGTTACACATTTGGCTATTCTTGAGCCACTTAAGCAATATGTATTGATCTAATGTTCGAAAGCCTTCCTGCGTAGGCGATCTTGCAAATGGCCGATATTTGATTTGATCAAACTTATCACATCTTCAAAAACTCTATTTTCAATATTGAGCCATGTCCTATTTCAGCTTTGAACTACTAGTGTTTTTTTCATTATCCCTGTTATTTAATAGATTGAACCCATTTACAGGACTGCGTGCTCCTTCCTGAGGAGCTTGCGCTCACTAGATATCACAAAATTTCCTTTTGTTTCTTTTAAACAATACAACTAATGTCAAGTACTATAGTCCATGTAACACTCTACGAAATATAATTTTATTTAAAGTGACATGTTAATTGTTATAAAGTTTTTTACGAACTTAACAAATTAAATCTCTAACAATAGTTAATAAATTTTAATTGTAATGACATTTTTCTCTTGCTATTAAAAATTACTTTTCGTTGCAAATTTTTTTTAATTGCTTGTAATGTTAAAATAAATTCAAATTAATTAAAAATTCTTTGGTATTCTTTTCAATATTCCACAAAATAATCCACTGTGGCCTTAACCCGACTTATTTATTTAACGTATAGAGTTGAATATGGAAGAATGCTGGTCAGATTCAAGCCTCTGAAAAAAGGATTTTTTGTTTATTCCATTCGGGTCATCATTATAAAATTAACATGAATGAAATATTTAAAAAAAATACAGTATTTGTGCATTTGTGTTGACGCACACACTTACACAATTGAAGTTGCATTGAGGCGACACACGTTTGCACGCACACACGTACACACATGCACGCATTACCATTAACAAATGCGCAAATGAGGCTGGATGTCACACAGGATGTATTAAAAAAGATGTAACAAAGTTTCAAAAAACTTGCGTGAAAGGAAAACAAATTTAAATAAACAACGATAGATCTATTATTGGGAGCAAAGCTTGGGGAAGATGATACAAAAAGTCGAACATTTAAAATAAATTTATATATTCAGATTGTCAGTTAAGGAGAAAATTAAGCACAGAAAGATTTAAAAGTACAAAAAGGCCAATGCAATGGGTAATTTAACCGAATATGCACCAATAACTTATTAATTTATTTTAATTCATTACTATTATATGACGAAAGCAATCAGTCCTAGAGCATCGCTTGAACTTAAAATGAATGCATAAAAGTTTCGAAAAAGAAATTTATTAATTCAGAAAAAACGATGTACAATTTAAATAAATTTATTAAATAAATTTAAAAAAGCAAAAAATATGAATTCAGAGAAAAGTTGAAATTCCTAGAAATAACTGGAACTAATGGCGTTTTCTTTTCTAAAAAATTTACAACATTTTTTGCTCCTTCAAGGAGCAAAAAAGGAAATTTTGCATTGAATAATAATTACAAATTTATTATGAAAGGACACGCAATACTGTAAGGGAGTTAATTTTTTTTTTTAAATAAGAGCAATTAATTGATATTTTTTCATAAATTTATTAACAAAATGTTAGACTGCTTGGAGAAGCGAAAACGCCATGTGTATAAAGTGTGAGACCGGAAAAAAAGAAAACTTAAAAAATATGTCGGATTTGGTGAATGCTTGTTGTTGGAAAAAATTGAGATTCATCGCTTAGGGTTACTTTAGAAATGAGGGTGAAAATACAAAAAAAATAAATTTTTATATCAGAAAAAGTGTAAAATTTTTATTTTGAATCGCTAAAAAGAAAAACCAATTAAACATTTTTGTTGACGCATTTTCTTGATAAATTTTCACTTATTAGTGAACACTTAAGTTCCTTTTTTCTCCTTTAACAGTGGCGATACATTGTACTTTTTTAGGAAGGAAAACGCCTTAAGACTCGTAAAAATCTGAGACAAAAATCAACAAAGAAGTTAAAATTGATATGAAGTCTTGAATTTATTATCACAATTATACCTGGCGGCAATGAATACAAAATAAGGTTGATGATCATTTTATGTACATTAAAGTGTTTAATATTTTTCTTAAAATATTATTTCCATGTGACCTTCATCACACCCCGAGTTTCATTGGTGCAAAAGTTACATTTTCCAAATTTTAAAAATATTGTCCTCCTAATATTTCTTTAGAGTAAGACATATGACATGGTAGAGTATGACAATATTTTTCGACTCTGGTTAAATATCAAACTCTTGTGGTTAATAAGAAACGAATCCACAATCCACAGACTGATGGCCAAGTCCTTTAAAAGACTATTCTATGAAATCATGTACAGAATTTTTTTAAACACCCTGTTATTTGTTGTTTGCATCAATCATTAAGTAATTGGTCGCAATTTCACTTTACAATGGAAAAATATACGACTGTTTGTTTCGTTGGTTCTATTGTGCAGCTATTGAATAAACTATTAATGTCCTGCCATCGATATTGATTGATTTGCTAAATTAATTGTTGAATAGTTTTGCGGAAAACAAACCCAGCATCATTTGATTTTCGACAAGTTTTTACTAATAAAGTGAATGCAAATGAAATAAAAATTTATTTAAAACCAGTGAGGAATCTAAAATGGAGCAGCTTGAATATAAATTATTTGGTCTGTTACATTTTGGTTAAAATTTAAATAGTGAAATGAGTACAAAATGCTGAAAAAACCGAAAGATGGAAAACGGTTGGAAAATAAAATAACGACAACAAATTTTGTTTTATTGGAAACAGGGAAAATTTAAACATGTGCGATATTATACCCACATTTTGAAGGCATATTTGTTTATATTGGAAATGGCAGCCATTTGGAGTAGATCAATTGAACGAAAGTTAAGCACATGATTCAGGTGGCCGATCTTATCAGATCATTTATTTGTATTGTTAAATTATATTTGTTGAACTTTTGTTAACAACACCAACATTTCTATTATTGCAGGATAATGAATATAAAAGGATATTTTAGGAAAATCATAATAAAAAAAGAAGATATACTTCATTATCTATCACTGGAAATAAAATATAGAATATTACTCGCATGCGACATTTTTATTGAATGTGTTTAACTTGAAGGAAATGCAAATATCGTTACACATAAAATAATATAGTTAATCTTCTGACCTCATTTTCTTAAGGATTTTTTATATGTAAAAGTGCGTGTGTTTATATCCACTAGTTATTTTGCCTTTTCATTTAGGGCTTTTTTAATCTTTTGATTTATTATCTCTTTAATAATTAATTGTTTACAGTTTCTACTCTTTTATTTTGAATTCTATTATTAAAATTGTGTGTATCGATGTACAAATGCTGTCACAAATTTTTGCATGGAGTTTTGTAATAAACATTTTTGAATTATCAGAGTCATAGATTGCACAGTGGGATTGTATTCAAAATAAATGGCTGTAAGAGTATATATTAAATTTCTAATTTTCAAATGGGATTTATCTAACAACAATAATGGAGTTGGGACATTATGATAAAATTACGCTCACAGCTTTGAGTTTTCAAAAATGTCATCCTTTAACGGCTGATATGTTTTCTATAGTTAATTTGATGTGTTATTTTATAATGAGAGGATCCAGATCCAGCCAGAACAATTCTTAAACATATTTTAAATTTATAAATTTTTGAATTAATTAACTCAATGAAACATTTGATGAACGAATAAATTGACAACATGGCCCTGATAATTGGCGCAAAACATTGTGCGATCCACTCCTATTAAATAATTTTTTATTGACAATTGAGAGACGACATACTACTTCGAAAAAAATATTTATCGAGTTCTTGTCGATATACGTCCGGAATTGCTGTCAAAATTGTGAGGCGATTTTATTTCTAAATTGCGCCATGTGCACGCATGGGCTATATCATATGAAAGTATTATTGACATAAAATTATTTTATTAATAAAAACAGTTTCATTGATATCAAAAATATATCTCCTTATTTTATTTTAATTTGAAATTGTATTCCATTAAAAATACACCAGCTTTGTTTTCAAAGGGTTGTAGCCCTAGCTAAAAAGGTGCTACATTTGGGTAAATATAACAACTTTTGTAATCACGAAACTATTTCAATAGTATACAACTTTAATATAAAGTATTAGAAAATTATGTAAAATTAATTAATATTTTCCTCTTTACAGTGTCTTCATTAACGCTGATTCACAAAATAATGGGTAAGTTTAAATTATTTTTTTATTATTTCTTAATTTGAATAACTGGCAAAACGTTTTGCTATACTATAGCAAATAATAACAATGAAGAAATTTTTAAGGCCGGTGGTAAAAATAAAATTTAAATAGAATTTGTAATACGATATACCATCACACTATCAGCCAAAGGAAGATTAATTGTATGAAAATTTTAAGAAAAACAAAAAGATTTAAATCGAATATAAGTTGTCTGCTGCTAGGATTTTTTGTCTGCTATAATTATGTTTATGAAATGTCGCTTAATTATTTGGTAGTTTCTATATAAACATACAAGGTTGAGTGCTTTTCAAACAGGACGGCTGAAGGTCTACTGAAGAGTTACCATTAGCTTCAATAAAATGCACGCATATAGGCCCCTCATTCCACAGCAAATAAATTTTGTTTAGAGAACTGATTTCGAGCATAACCCAAGCAATTTCGACAATTTTTTTAAGTTGAAATATGTAATATTCTTATTTTAATTAATAACATCACTGTGATATGTTTCCTTGTGCGTGTGCGTGTGTATGTTAGAATTCATTAGCAACTGTTTAAACACATACAATCTTTTAATTTCAACACAAATACTATTCTATAAATTCATGTACGCACTTGGTTCATTTTTTTAGGAATTGTCAATTTATGTAAACTTGTGGCTTTTGGCCTTAATTCACTTATTTCACATACAAAATGCTAAACAGCAAACAAACTCCTTAATAAGAGCAAACACAAACCAGCAGGACAATAACAGAGAGATTTAAATATTTGTGGCAGTAATAAGAACGGCACGAAAATTAAAAAGTCCATTAATTGCGGTTGCGAATAATAAAGGTTGATTAGGAGGCTTACGAATAGCTAATTTTGTGGGATGTACTTGAGGGAGCTTGAAATATTTAAAGTTTATGACAATTTTCAAATTGCTAATTTTTGGCAGTAGGTGTATTAAGAACTGATAGTTTTAATTTATGACTAACTTTTTTTCCTCTCAAGCAGAGGAATATTCTTTAATAAGCTCAAGCTTATCAGGAAGGAGCACACAGTCCTGTAAGGTGGTTACATTTTTGAAGTTAAAGCGATAATTTTTTTTTATAAATCGATCAACGAAATTGATCAGTAAAACGTTAGACTTCCTTGAGAAGAGAAATTGCCGTTGAATTTTTTTTATAAAACCTGGTTGGATTATTGTTTTAACTTCCTAAATTAAGAGAGACTGAATGAGTTGAAGGTGTTTAATACACTAGTGTTCCAGTGCCAGTCAACTTAAATATTAATACGATTAAATATTAGTGGAAAAAAGACAGTGTGAGATAAAGGATAATAAAATTGATATTAGCGAAGCTTTTTCGAAGAAGTCGTTTTTAAAATTTTTCGTAATCTCGCAACCGGCCTCTTATAAACAACTACGAGTAAATATAATTTTTCAAAAATAAAACTTCTCTTAATTCTTATGTCATTTACCATGAATTTAACTTAAGCTAACAAAGATTGTTGGATATGAAAATAAAACTCCTTAACAACTAATTGGCCATTTTTATATGCTTTTGTGAATTGTGTCCTTTTTACGCGGCATCTTGTTTCTCCTCCGACAACGTTGAATCCTCTAAGACACAAGACATAATAACTAAAATCTTTAATGTCAATTTTGAGGAGGAAATTCCCTCTAGTTTAAGGTTACCAGCAACATCCTTGTCGACATTTGAACATTCAGTTTATAACTGTCTAAGATTTATGACCAGCTCATGTTTATAAAGTCGTTGCTTGTTTTTAACAAGACCATGATAAAGAATTAGAAGAAGCCATTTGAAGGATTATTTTATTGCATTCTTAATGTCATACGAGTCTGTTCTATAATAGAAATACGAATGAACATTTTCCGTTCATTATCTAATATTGAACAATGTCTGTCTCTCCCTCTATGTTGCCTTTAATAAAGTAGGAGTTGCTCCAGAAAAGCTATTTAACAATAATGTTTGTTTAAAATGGATTTTATAGCAAATTTTTGTTATTTATCTCGAATTTGTATTAGGGGGGAGTTTTATTTAATCTATTTATTATAATATATTATTATCTTTGACTATTAATCGTATTCCCTTGTCTTACAAATTGGTTGTATTTTTTTTTCTTGGAGGGCACTTGACAGAGCAGTTGTGAATTTATTAACTCTTGGTGTGTGAATTGGTCTTATCAACTTTATCTAAATGGGTTTTAAACCCTTTATTAATGATCTGAAATACAATTTTAATGAATTTTTTAAGCGATAGACTTCTTTTTTAATTTGTAGACAATAAAAGATTATTTTCTTAATTTTTTGAAAAATTTGTAATTTCTCGCATTATATTTTTTTTAAATATAATGCCACTGTCATGTGGCATTTGCGTAATCGTTGTCGATAGATGACAGTTTTTGAAGCACAGATAAGTTAAAGAACTTTGTTGATAAAAATATTTTCTTAATATTCACAAGAAATTACTATTTTGTTCAAAAATTAAAAATGCTCGTGCATTAAGTTAAACTCCCTCCAATGAAGTTTTCTCTTCTGGAAAAAGTTTTGATGATCAATTTAGAAAAAAAAACAATCTACTGTGGCTCTAATAAAAAATGATCTTCCTTACAGGATTGCATACCCTTTTCTAATAATCTTGCGCGTGCTACTTGAGTTGTAACTCCCTTGTAAGATGCCCTTTTTTATCTTGGAAAGACTAAAAAATTGAAAACATTTTTCAGAAGAGAAAATTCCAGAACTATCTCTACTTTTTACGTAAATTATTGTCATCATTACGTCATCACCCCAGCAAAATATTGGTGATTACGTACTTATTGTTTTAAAGACTAAAAATAAATTATTTTTTACAAAAATAATTTTTTCTTCATTTCCAAAAAATTCGTTTTTCATTTAGAAAATTTTTATGGATTAAAAATGAACACCCTTTATGACTTTTTTTCGAGAAAAAGTTGTCTGGTTCTATTCGCAAAAAACAATCTACTATCGCTGTAAGAAAAATTGCGTTTCTCCTTGAAGGTAAAACGCCTGAACTATCTCCCTTTATTAGTTCAACTACTGTTACCGATAGCAAAATATTGACCCTTTCGTACTCATTGTCAGCTGTAATTCACTGACCACTCCAGACTTTAGGACCCAGAAAATGTCGAGAGACTTTCAAATAGTAAAATGTTGTCCAGAGTGAACATCCAATTGCATTTATTTAAAAATAATTTTTTTCACCCTAAAAATTTTTATTTATTTATTTAAAGATTTAAGAGATTTAAGTGAAAAAACACCCTTTAAATATTCCACGAATAACAAATATTTCTACGTACGACCTCAGTTTTCTCCCTAAGCATTCCCTACAGACAACAAAATACGAAAATGAATCAAGGTCTTATTGCCTAAGAAGAACACTCATGTTTATATTGCGAAAGTTTCTTCCTTCGGGAGGGACTTTCCGGCCAAAATAATACTCCGAGGTAATATGAATGCGACACTTGTTACGGATATATGAAGGATATTACTAGATAGTCATCAAATAGAAAATAATGTAATATTGTCAGGTTTTTTTTAAGTGTAAATTATTCATATTCGGCTCTTTTATACTATATTTAACAGATTATCGTTATACGATATCCGGTATCTCGGCAGATGAAATAATTTAAATTAATAATAACATTAACATAAGGTCCTCTCAATGAGTTATTCATCCTTAAAGAAGCACTTTTACTTGAAAGAAATACCAGTCCATGGTTGTACACATCTGAAGCAGGAATAGAAACCCTTGTGACCTTTCGAACAAAGAATAAACGATCTCGCGTGTGGGTCCATAGGAAACACGGCACATGAGTATCATATTTTCAATAATTGGCAACGATTTTATTATATATAATGTTTTTAATCTCTGAAACTAGGGAAGAAAATATATTTATTAAATTATTTGGTCCCTGTGTGTATAATTTTCATAAGTTTTGTTAATTCTTAGGAAATATTTTCTCATTTTATAAATTAAATACAATAAATTTTTATTTTCTTTTTTATCTATAACAAATAACACATAAAAGCAACTCCAAAAAAATATAATCATAATTTTTTTTGTTGTAACATGAATTTCTGTTTCATCTGTCTAATGTATTGTTCATTATTCGGTGAGTGATACTACATCACAGTGGCAAGTTACACGATTGAGCAACACATGCAAATCATTCAATTTTATAGTGGAGGAAGACCCAGTTTTTGGTTCAATTGTCATTTTTAGTAACGTTGCGCATTTTTGCATGAATAATAACGTTAACAAGCAAATTTGCCTTTTATAGGGTGACAGCAATCCACATTAGGCATCATTACTGCGCATTTTACTGAGTGAACGATTCTGGTCGCCTCACAGGTATGACGTGAATAGAACCGCAAAATCGTACGATTCAACAGCGGTAGACTTTTTTGTGGGGTCTGAAGGCGCAGATCTATGCCACTAAGCCACAATCGACCGTTGACTTTAAAGTCATCATAATCGACGCCACTGCTCCAATTCAGAGTAAATGCAAGTGGGACTATTCGGAAATATTCCACCGTGAGCAGACGTGGCGTAAATTTGAACGATGTAATAATCCACAGATCAGACATTGATTTTTAATTTCAAATAAAGAACACATTTTATTAATGCCTCACACACAGCTTGTCTTATTCCATTTCAAAGCCCGATGTGAAAAGCATCTGATATGAAAGACTTGATAAGATCTTTACAATGTTCCCAATTTTTTTCTCGTCGCCTTTATTTGGATAAATTATTTACTTAATTATTTTTTATTATAAAATATAATTTTTTTATCGAAAAGCGTATGTGAAAATTTTTGCTTAGTGCAAAGTTTTGCCGGAATATATTTTCAATGAGAATATTCAATTGAGTCTTTCTGCCCTAA
Organism: Germaria angustata; assembly: GCA_963681545.1. Classification (NCBI taxonomy): domain Eukaryota; kingdom Metazoa; phylum Arthropoda; class Insecta; order Diptera; family Tachinidae; genus Germaria; species Germaria angustata. The sequence continues at coordinate 137,641,851 of OY812998.1, read as the reverse complement.
ATATTTTAAGGAAATTATTTTTGGGTCTTTCAATAGGGAATTTCAAACTTTGACAGTTAATAGCGGCCTTTTTTTTATTAAAGAACACGTGCAAGTAATAAAATTGTTTTATCAAAATGAGTGTTCCTAGAGGACCGAAAGGACTATTCGCAGTGTGGTGGGTTAACTTGAGTCCACTGATTCTGTAAACTATAAACTAACACCTGTATGATAACGAAACGAGAAATCTGTCGAAAATATCAGTGCTATCCATGATAGTGTGCAGTAGAATCCAACGCGTGTTGACTTTGGCCAGAACTTGTACAAAATTCAACTGATCTGGCAGCTGAATGCAAATGACCATAGACAATGACACGTGTTTGCTGAACGGGCCCAGGAACAGTTGTAAACTGACCCTAATTCTCATTATAAACTCATCTGCAGTGAAGAATCCCATTTCTGGATGAATGGCTGCATCAAAAACAGAATTGTAAAATATGGAGCGATACCACATGAGATCACAAGCTTCCAATGCATACCGAAAAAGAGACAATATGGTATAGATTTTGGGCAGGAGATCTATGCGAATAAGCCAAAACCATAGCGGCCCTCAAAGCCATCAATAGCTATGAGACTGACTTATGCGCCAGAGTCAGGAAAATTTGGACATTTCGGATGCGTGTCACTCAGCGAAGCCGCGGTAGATATCTTTATTTTATATAATGGCATCAATAGTCCTTTAAAAAAATTTTTTTTAACGATATTCCACAAATACTTTACTGCATTCAAATTTATTCAGTCCGCATATATATTCCACTTGAAAGAATTTATTTCGATAGAGCATTCTTTGTTTCGCCCTAAAAACTTAAAGCAGAAATTACATTTATTTTATTGTTCTGTAATGGTTTCAATTAAAGTTATACGAAATCTATCTAATAGTCATTTAATATAGAAGGATATATAATATTGAAGTAAAATATGAAAAGCTTTTCCTCGAAAAATTAAGTAGGACTTAATCTTGTTATACCTCAAGTATCCTTTTCTTTGCACAGTTTTAATATATTTGTAATTAATTTTTCAAGTTTTTTTGGTACTTCCTTTATAAGATTGAACCTTTTTGTGCCGCCCAACAGTATTCATGTTGAAATTTATCTCTGAAGCTTTTAAAAGCTCAAGTGCCATACTTCATTATGAAAAGCTTAATAATTGCAATATTTTAATTTTAATTAAAATAATAAATAAGAACTATCCCGTTTATGTTCTCAAGTGGTTGCATCTTCAAACTAAATTAATGTTTAATGCTGGCTCTTTTTGTAATTTTCACCGCTTTTGGCAATTGACTCTTGTGGCAAAATACAAAATGACATTTGCAGTTTTTATTTGTGATTTATTTAAATAATTTCATAAACAACCATTAAAATTTTTAACATGAAAGTCTTGTTATAAAGTATCGCAAAGAAACAAGAGAGACCATTTTATCAATAAAAAAACCAACGAAGCTAAAAAAAATTATTTATTTTATAGAAAAATTATTCAACTAAAAAACACAATTCAAATGGGGTTTTAAAAGTTTTTTTTTTACAAAGTTTGACTTTAATTTAATATTTTTTTTTAATTTTTAATATTTTTTAATTGCTCTCCCGACTTGCCCGCTCTGACACACGTTATTTTTCTAAAACTTCATACTTCCGCTCTTTTGTCAGCTTTTATTTCAAAGGAAATCTAAACGCAATACATGAACTTTTAATAAACTTTAGAGAAAAACATAGTCAAGGACGTTTGAAAGTTTTTCATTCAGAGAGAGACGTGCCAAAAAAATAACGTATTGTTTATTACAGTTTAATTTTAAACTAAACAAAAAGACACGGAGTTCCTGAAAGTAAATTTTTTTCAACTTTTGCAGAAGACAAAAAAAAGACATTTCCATTCCGTTTTCCCACAAAAATTTATGTGTGTTTGTGTATTTGTTCAATAAAGTTTTTATAACACAATTTGCGAATACTGCCTTTTTGTTTATTATATTTTTTATTTGTTACGAAGTTTTAAAACGGTTTTCTGGCAAAATTGGGAAAAAACTTCGTTCCAAAACTTTCCGGTCCATATATATATGAAGTAGTGCAGTACAATTTAGGAAATTTGAGCCAAATTTTGGTCGCATGTCGCTAAAGAGAATTTTTCTTGGGTTGAAAATTATCCTCACTACCAGTAAAAATAATCGTATCTTAACTAATATTAGGAGAAATTCGAATTTTCTAGAACATTTTATTTTACTGAACTTGAAAAAAAAATCTTAAACGTTTTTTAGAGACATTTTTTTTCTAAATTTATTAAATTACAAACCGAAAGAGAAAACAGAAAAAAATAATTTTTTTTACTAGATAATGTTAATTAAATATTTGTCCTTCAAGTTTTAATAAAAATTGTGTTTGAAATTTTAACTACGAAAAAAAAAATACATAAATCTTTACTGGAATGCCGAAATTGAGTACGAAATGTATCATTTCATGTCTATATTGACTTTGTAATGCTGATTCTATAGCCGACGTTATAAAGAATAAAACAAGAATATGAACATGTATGCAATAGAATAATCACAAATTTTTTCGACCTCAAAATAGAATTTGAAATTCTTTACAATTTAGATTTTTTTTGATTTGGTGTACATATTACCATATACATATATACTGCTCTTGGCCGCGCAATTTACAATGTAGAACCCAATACCGCGCATGCTTCCGAAAAGCCCTTCAAACCAAACATTTTTGTAAATAATTTTAACTCTTTATATTTCTTCGTTTTTGAACGCGTTATCAGTCTTCCTCTCTTTAAGTAATTAATTTAAATAGCAAACCTTCTTTTTGCAAGGACCTCTAGAATTCTAAAATGTCCTTTAGTCTTAAATATCCTAAAAATATCTCCATTTTTTATTTCTAAAGGAAGCAACTATGATATCTTTATAAACTAAACAATTGAAGGTGGGTTTTGAATGGTTTCAAAAGTTAAGACTGTTTCTTTACTGCTCGAGATTATAAAATAAGTCGTATGCCGACCAACATGACTGCTGGCTGCATCAATTCCAAGATCTTTAACGTTAGTCAACACTAGGGGCTTAGGGCTATCCAGGATACCAGAATCGGTGTCACTAAAACCATAATAATATGTCAGCCACTGCTAAGATTTCAAATAAAATTAAACATCACGTGAAATAATATATTTATGGAACCTTACAAAATTTAGTACGCGGTGTGACGCTTCGTCAAGTTGCAGTGGAACTCGAGTCATCGTGGGTCTTGTTTGAATAAGATGACATGTTTGCCTAGACCTGACATTTTTTTTCCAATACGTTTTTCACTAAGAACCACTGAATTGCATTACATGTTTCAAAGAAAATTCATTATTTAGAAAAAAATTTGATATAAGAATGGATGGGGTCCTTCCTGCCACTCTTTAACGTGTCGAAATTCAAGTCGAATGTTCACAAACACCACTGTCTGCATCGTCCTATTTCCACTGAGCACTTACTTGCTCAGTGACCTTCGTAGACTAGTAGGTAGTGTACTAGACTCGTAGTGCGAAGGTCCCAAGTTCGAATCCTACCGCAGAACTCTGGCAGTTTGTGTCTGATAATTAAAGGGAGCACACAACAAGCCTGCACTGGCTTAAGTGTATGTCGTAAGACATGGGCTATCACACCCCTCCAATCAACCTAACCTAACCTACTTGCTCTAATTAAAAGAAGTGGAATTAAGAATGTCCTTGACACGGCTAGTTAATTGAAATACAATTTATCAGACTTGAATTATGAAAATAGCTCGATAAAGCTACATAGGCGATGGGCTCATAAGGATGGCTATAGTGGATATTTTGGCTGTGATAACAGCCTTCTTATGGACAAATTTCAAGCATAACACTTCACTAATAATTTAATCCCGTAAGTCTAGTCTTTTCGACCTCCCTTATCTCCTCATGTCCTTTTTCGCTTCATATATCCTTTCCACATTTATATGCCACATCGAAATATTTATACATTTCATTCAATTTTAATATCGACAGCTTGTTATTTCTGCCATTTATTTTATGACTCAATTTTTAATTCCATTTCAAAAGCGATAGACTATCACACCACCAACGTTTCCTTTAAAGTAAATTTTCAAATTTCGTTATTTAAATGAATATTGTACATCTGTGATGCATTATTAATAAAAAGTTTATAAATTGTTTTTTTATTCCTTTCATCAAGAGTCACGTCCCTTTGATGCGACAGGCAACCTTAGCGAAAGCAGTATATTATTTTATTATTATTTCTTTCCAATTTTCACACAAAAAAGAGAATGAAAACAATTTATTTTCTCAAAATCTTTAAAAAGAAATCAAATTTCTTTTACTCATGTATGTGTGCTGTTGTCTACAATGGAGAAGGAACTTCCTCCTTTTTGCCTTTAAATAGACGAAGAAAAAAAAAGAGGAAAATAAACAATATTCATTTCATTTATAATGTACTTGTATTCACTCTAAAATCGAATTTAAATAAATACGTGTTGAATTAAAAGATGAAAACAAGTCGTTTTTGTATTTTTATCTAAACAGTTTATGGCTGTATTTCAAGCAGATCCAGCGGATGTTTGAAAACAGAAGAATAAAAGTAATTTAATATAAGAATAATCGTCATAAGTCGTGTAAGGGAATGCCTAAATATATAAAAAAATCCTATTTTATTTGTACGCCGAACCAGCCAAGGATATGCAATAAAAATTGACATGAAGTTGTCTAAATTGAAATAAATGGATGCCTAACGACTCGGTGGTTAGAGAAAGCTAAACATTTAATTACGATCAATGTGATGCATTGAAATCCTTTTTAGTACCAAATTGCCCGCCAATATTGACAGTCCATCAATCTAGTCAACGAATATTATAAAACACTGCTCCAAGTGGGAGAAGCAATAGAAAAAAGAGATAAAAATTAACACAAAATTTATTACACGCTGATATCGTAAAATTTCAACAGCTAGACAGTTGGACAGACAGACAGATAGACAAATAGATAGATACTTGCAAATTCATACTTGCAAATCAGTTTTCATTTAGAGAAATGTAATACTAAACACACACACGCACACATACACCTACACATACATTCTCTTACACCAATAAAGAAAGCAATATGCAAATATAGATTGATTGTGTGTGTGGGTGTGTGTCGAATGAAATTGATTGGCTGTGATTCATTTACGGAGCCGTCTTCCCCTCATAAATTTTCGCAGAGAGAGAGACAAATATTTAATCGAGAACGGAAGAGCAATCAATAATTTTCATTTTAAATGTTTTAGCTAAAACGAAAATACTTAACTAGAATATTTCTATATGTGTAGCTGTAAATTGTTGCCTAATTTCAGGCTTTATCACTTACCGTAAAGAATATTTCATTTAGATGATAGTTATAGGCGTTGCGTACATAAGTGCGTATTATTTTATCACGTCTTTCGCCCTCAAAACCATTTTGTATGTCATGAGCGCTAAAACGCCAAATTGATTCACCCGTAACCACACCAAATAACACATCGTAGTGAGCACCAAAACCACTACCACCATTCAGATAAGATGAGCTGCCAGCGCCGCTAAAGTAACCGCTGCCATAATTGCCTCCACCACCACCACCAAAAGCTCCACCGGAGGCTGAACCACCGCTGCCATCAGATGATGAACGTTTGTTAGAGCGTGTCATTAAATCATCGATATCTAGATTAGAGTGGCCGGAACATATAACGACGCCATCAACCTATATTGGAAAAAAAGAATAAAATACAATGAAAGGGAGATGACAGAATAAACGCATTATATCAAATAGAGAAAAGGCAGACACAACTTTGCTTAGACAAAAGAAGAATAACATGTAACGTAAAATGTGCAATACACCCACATATATTTATGATGTTATGCGTATGTCTAATAGAGACAAGTGTATCCTTTCAAGAAGACATCACGAAATTGATTTTTTCCCTTGCCAACATATTCGCATTAACTTTTTGCATAACGATGAATAGTTGTTCAAAGATACACGATTCACAAATTGATAATTTTTGTCGCTTTTAGCTGTTTTAGATGAAATAATTCATTTTGGTCATGATGACAATAATGAATTAATGACTATTTGAATATATGAATTAAAATAATACGGCTAAGCTTTTATACTAATTATAGTCTTTGAAGGGTTTCTCCTTAATATTATAAATCTCAAGGTCCTTGAAGCATATGGCTAGACTATGACCATACTGTGACTATAATGTGCCAAAACTTTGACTAGACTGTGACTAGATAGTAATTCGTAATGCACATAACCACAATCGCTGTAATCAACCGAATGATAGACTGGAAGGAGGAATGACTCGAATGCTCCGCTGTAATTGGAAATATACTCAGAGATAAAAGAACACACGTATCAAAATTTGTTGAACAAAAACCCTTATCTTTTGCAGGATATGAGAGTAGAAGGGGAGATGCCTGCAGTGGGACAATAAATGAATATCTTTCCTGAGGTAATGCGGGAGCAGTTCCGGGATAGAAGTTCTCGCATAGGGCTACTACTTGGTAGTCAGGTACCACTATGTCAAAAAAAAAAAAAAAAAAATAAAAAACTAAATTAGACTTTGTTTTTTTTGAGGTTCTATGCTCCTTATAGGATCAATGGGAAGTTGTATAAAACAAATGCTGGTGGTATGAAGTCTTCATAAGATGCCAGGGGTCTGATCCACCTACGTATTAACAACACACCTGAAATTCACTCTATTCCCATGGTGCTAACCGTGAATCTATTCACTACATTACTAGATGGGCCGATCATCTAACTCCTATTGTTCTGCCGTTAGAGCTCTGCGTCCAGTTTGGAAGTGAGTCTATCATACACCGCACAAATTTGTCTACTTTAATCTCAGTGCCTACTTGTTGTTCTAGAGTCTCTCGAACAATTAGCAGTCAAAAAAAAAAATGTAGAGATCCAGGTCGCGGTGGTTTCTTTCATTCCAAGTTTTAAAGCTACAAATCAGCTTATTGGTGCATCTACCTTTAATTGTGGTCGATTTTGGTTCCTACTTTAGTCTTCCTGTCGTTATAAACGGTCTCACATATTCTCGCTAATAAGTCTTCTGGGATCATATTAACTGTGACAAACGCAGTTTCATCATTTACTGTTCTAAAGGGTGTTTTGTTAAACGCTTCCTATCTTAAAATTTAAATAAAACACAGTGTGTGTGAAATTCCATTAAAATTTCTGCTGCAAATTCGCTTAATTTGATCGATGGCATGTATAAAACACCACAAGGAAAAATCGAACAGGGAAGTCGCACGATCTCGGTGGCCAATTCACATTACATACACGTGAGATTACCATGTCCTCAAATCGCTCGCTCATAGTGTCTAATGTTGTATGGGCTGTGTAGGACATAGCGCCATCCTGTTAAATCCACATATTGTTGGTGTCCGTATCCTCCAAGACTAATATACTATTACAAAGCAAAAAAAGCTCTTGAGTGAAAAAAAACAAAAGCTAGAATGATATTGGTCATTCGTTAGAATGACCAATATGTTAAAATTTGAATTATACATTTATCATTTCTATAAAGAAATATCGACTTAAATCATCATATTGTTTGATTTATCGAACTATTGATTAATTGAAGAAATTTAATTTTTTTCTTTGTTTTTTAACGATTAATTTCACATGTCTAGTTGGAACTATTTGTATTGAAAGAATCACTTCCTTTTTTTAGAGTCGCTGTTTTTAATAAGTACTGTTTTATTTAAATATAAATAAACGCATACTTCACCATTTGTTTCCATGATTTAGAATTCCTGCTGACAGTTACACTCCATTCCTTTTATGAATATTATGTCTTTACACGTTTGATTGCTGGGGTATATCTGAGGGGCCACTCGACCTCTGAAGGCATTGAAGCAATAGAACTTAGCTTGGAATTTATTGTCAAAACAGAAACGCTCAAACAAGCCATGGCGTAACAAACAGCTAAAAGAGACCTTAAAGCTATAAACTCAAAGGACCAAAAAGAAAAAAAGAAAATCTAGAAAATACTTATGCAAAAGCAGCTTTCAAATATCTTTTGATTATCATCAAGTATTAGTTTTACTCGAATACACATATACTCATTAACGCACAAGGACAATATCTTCTGTGCGTGCGTCTGTGTGTGGGTGAGCCAAAGTGAGCGGGAATATCTCATATTTGTATAGTGTTAGCCAAGAGCGTTTTCTTATCTGAGTCAACAACAATGTCATAAGTTCATTTGAGAAAACTTCAACTGCTTTTCTTTTCATTCCTACTTTGCCTCGCACATATTCAAGGCCTTTGTTGTATTTGCCATTCAAGTTACAATATTTTCTGGTGTTGCAAAGAATTTTAATTTTTTTGAGGCGATAAAAGTTGAATGGCAAATGAAACGATAAGGGAAAACAGAATGCAAATGAAGATAGAAAATAGGAACAAAAATCATGTTTTAAAATATGTCATCATCAATAGAGACACTATAAATTTACCACTCTGTGCAATATAAACGAGTATGTACGTCTTTAATGATAACAACAATGTCAATGGCTATAAAAGCTTCTAAGTGTAGGCAAGCTGCTGGAATACGAGTACTCCGGGTGAAGGGCAAGTCCGCCATAAAGGCATTACAAATACAATATGCCATCATTGACTCATTCGTTGTTTCACTTTACAGCCTCTTGAGTTGACATTTTTTTCTGGTTCCATTTCGCATGTCATTTAGTCTTTTACTTTGTGATATTTTTTATGGTTTCTTTTTATTTTCTATTTTTTTATTAAAGAATCATAATAAAGTTCTTAAGAAAACTGAAAGTTTTATACGAAAAACATTTGAAGCTATTAAAATCTATTCGAAGTAAGTAATAAAAATACACAGAGTGTGTGTTTAAGTCTTTGCAAAAATTTATAATTTCTATAAGGAAAATCATTTTATTTCTCTTTGTAACTTAGTGAAACATCTTAAGGATATTTTAGAAGAGCGGTCACGTGTTGACAGTTGAAGGCGACCGGAATATTTTGGAGTCTGCTGTAAAACTCTATAAAAGTTTTTCTTATTATTCGGCCAGTGATGTCAACTAATTAGGAAAAGTTATGCTATTGAGCAGCAAGACAGTAACGCTTCTTAGCTTGACTAATAGGACCTCGTATACCAGTTGATAGTCTACTAGGCCATTAGTGAGAGGGGCAAAGTTCGATTCCAGCTGTAGTGCAAACAAGTCAGTAACAGGTCAAGTAATTTTTTTCAATGCAGCAGCTTTAACTCCAGTTTTTTCTAAAAGCTTAGTTCTGTTCCCACAATAGCCTTAATCGATAATCACCAAGTACATTGCTTCTGCCCTCGAAAGTGGCCAGCTAAGGACATTACCAAGTGATATTTATATGAGCACGAAAAAAATAACAATAATGATAATACCAAAAAAGACAACACAATTAAATTTTTTCAAAATTTTTTTAAAGGAAACAGGAAGAAATTCCTTTGTAATGTTTCGTTTATCAAATATATTTCACTGTAGCGATGACAGAATTAAAAAAAATTCGGTTTCTTATATTTCTAGAGTATCCTAGAACATTGCAATATAATAACCAAAAAATTAAAATAACTGAAAAATTACCAAAAGACGACATAAAATGCAAGTGGTGAAACGGCCAACGCAATTATCCTCAAAGAGTGGCTTGATTCTATCACATCGAAGTTAATCTTGAAGCAAAATTAACACAAAGTACGTCTTTGAACGGTGAAAAAACGATCTGGCTGGCTGCCTTCTCTCAAAAACTATAGAAAAATATCCATTTACTTACCGATGGTCCGAAGGAGGTCAAAAAAGTCGGGGCATGAATATCAGCCGCATATAAATCCTCCAGCGGTACGTTTCTTAAACAATCTACAATCAGCTCATGATGTTTATTCAAATCATCGGGTATGGAACAGTTCACCTCCTTTGCCAGCTTAACAGCAAAGGACACAGGATCCTCAACCAATGCCCAAGAGGAAAATGCCGAACCAGACATTAAAATTGCCCGTTGGAAAAGACCACGCACCATGGTGGGTGTAGACATTAAATAATTTATACAGGCCGCTCCCGTACCATGGCCAGCCAAAGTCACAGCATTCGGATCTCCACCGAATTTCTGTATGTTTTGTTGAATCCAATGCAAAGCTGCTATTTGATCCATTAAACCGTAATTGGCGACACGTGCATGTTGTTGCGGACTTGGATTGGCATTCAGGAACCCTGTTGGGAATAAACAACGAATAAAGAATAAATAAGAACATAAATCGTTTAAGCACTAGAGCGTACGCAAATACACAGACAAACACACACACACACATACTATATTAAGTTCATAAATAATGGTGCTACCAGCAAATAGTCCGGCTGGCTGCCATCGCACAGGCACGCACATAAAATTTTTATTATTTTTTTTGCCCTCTTGCTCTTGTACGTAACAATTTATTATTCTTGCATTTGGCTTTTTTGTTTATTTTCTTGGTGTTGTTGTTGTTGTTGTTACACTTACCTAGAATGCCTAAGCGGTAATTAAGCGTCACTACCACAACTTCACCATAGCTGGCCAATACACTTCCATCGTAGGGATTACCGCTGCTCCATTCGAATGATTCACCGTGTATAAATACAATTACGGGTAATTTTTTCTCGCTGGCTCCAGCTTAAAAGAGAAGCGATAAAATAACAAATAAATTGAGTTTCATGTGGAAAGAAGTTTGAGAAAAAGACTGAAATGAATATTAATGATATTATTGGGATTAAAAATGTGAAAAATTAAAAATAGTCTGCTGATACAGTTTTTATTTAAAGAGAAAGATTATCTTTAATATTTCCTTTTCGCTTGGCTGGTGCAAATCTTCACTAAATACTTTTGCGAGAAAAATTAATTGTTTCGAAAATGAGTTTTATTTTAAATAGATTTTGGCAAAAGCGGCCCTATGTCGTTTAAGAAATGATACTCTAACTGATATTAATTAAATGATATATACCCAATCTATTACGGTTGATACGTCACAGCCTGGACGACTGACATATGAAGTAATAAGCGGGCTCATGAATGGATGAGTAGCAGGTACCATAAATTCATTAGAATAGAGTCTATTCAAAAGCACCTCCAGTGAATTTATGTATTGACATACAGGCAAAGGTAGGAACAGAGGGATTATTATATTATTCTTATAGCGTCCATAAGAACAACATTTCTGGGAATGTACAGACAAGCAGAAGGAGAAGGAAATATACGGACAGGTAGAGGGGCGCAGGGGAGATCAAAATGGAGTTATAGCAGTGCACTTTTAATTATCTTTAAAACTTTTAACTATCTTTTAATTAAATTTTAAAAGATACATGTATGCACAGTGGGCCATAACTAAACTATTTGAGATATAAATCGTAAAAATTTCAAAGTGGCTTCTTTAATAAAAAAATATTTCTGCATAAGGGTAACAAAGAAGTATTTTATTTTAATTTTCTTTTCAACCTCCCGAATGCCTCTGAAACTACTTTTTGATGATTTCAAATTGAACAACTCGTGATTGTATTTTTTTTTAAAGAGCCAATATGTGTTTGAAAAAATTAAATGAACACAATGAAAAAAAAAAAAAAAAAATAAAAAAAAAATAAAAACTTAGAATGTTGCTGTCGTTGTCCGTGGTTATGCCTTGCAACAAATTCAGCATTTGCGGCATGCAATCGTTATTTTGTTGGCAAGAACTGAAAGAGAGAATTGAATGTTTCCCCTTTTTCTCCTTTGTTTTGCTTTATGTGTCAAAATTGCATGTCATAAAATTTTTTAATCCTGAAATAAAAAAGCAGTAAAACCTACACCATCTTTGAAAACGGGAGGCTTTTGAATGATTTTTTGACATAGAACTTCATGCTTTTAGGAATAAGCATGGAGCACTAGGTCTAATGAGCATTAAAACAGACGCCATCAGCATGGTCCTGATTTCCGACTATTTTGGCCTATTGCTGAATGAATATGAATGGCCAAATTATAGATAGGGTTACAAGTTTAAAAGAGAGACTCAATGAGAAACATAAAAAATAGTGTAGGAAAAACAGAGCCTTGTGTTACACCTGCATGGGTGATAAACTGATTTGGTGATATCTCATCTATAACAAATCGTATAGTGCGATTCCTGAGAATGCGCAATACCGTCAGCAACAGAAATAACTTTTGATAGAAATTCAACATGTCACACTCTATTAAATTTCTTAAAAAATCTAGAGCCACCGCCTTGTTGCCGCCGAAATGTGTAATGGAATGATACCATTTCTCCAATGGAAGTGGTAAAGATCACTTTACGGAAATCTTACTAGCGGTCGATAGTCAAGCTGTTGGACTCTATATACTTCACAAGACCTCAGTTAATCATAATTTTCATCACTTTGGAAATTGCAGAGCAAATTGTGCAAAGGTTATATTTTCTTTGCTAATGACCTCAAAAGTTTTCTGAATGTATATGCACTTAAACCTCAAAGTAGCCCTTTTTTGGTTCTCCGGGTACAAACTAAATAATAATATGGGTGGGAATATCAGACCCACTCTCCAGGATTTTGCACTTTATTGTCAGATAATCTACATTACATTTCGATAATCTCACTATTGTAGCTCTCCGGATATAGAATATTTAATAAATATTTCTTTTATATACTTCTTCCCACTCAATACCGTTGTGATTTCGTTTGGATACAGAATTTATTTACTTAGTGACGTACATAAAATTTAGAGTCTGACTATTGTAGTTCTGCAGCTATAGAATAATTAAATCCCCCAAATGTATGAAGGTGTCCTTCTGCCCTCTCCTATGCCGCCATGCTTTTTCTCGAGTACATGCTTTCTTTCCAGAATAACTTTTATAAAAATTTACAGAGTCCTGCTGGTGTACTTCTCTAGGTAATAATTACTTTGGGACATGCTTATATTTTTGTCTTAAGCCATTTCTGTATTTGTTGATATATTTGTTTGCAGATACAAGATTCAATTCTCATTTGTTTCTAACATACAAGTGAGTATGTAAATAAGAATTTTGCAACTGCTTTAAGTACAGCTTTAAAATTTTTTTATTATTAAAGATTCCTTCATGTCAGCAAGAAGAGTGTCCTTCCTTCCTTCTAGGCCTAGTATTGGTGTTCCCGACTATTGGATTTAGATGAAACTCACCAATTCTCTACTAGGGGGCATGAATTTATTGTCCGTTTAGGCTTCAAAGGGGAAGGATTAAAGTATAAAAACAATTTTTTAATTTCAACAATTGTCCTCTTCAAAATTCATTATATTAAACATTATTTTGTTAACAAGCCAGGACCTTATTAATACCCGTACATAAAAAGTAAATAACATCTCCCAGCAAAGTTAAGGAAAATCGTTAACATATTATCTGTGGTCATAAATATTTGGTAACCAATAAAATAATACATTAAATATGGCTGAAAACTCTGAAACAATAAGTGATTCCAAATGATAAAAATATGGATTCAATTGCTAAGCACTGTAAGAAATTCCGTCCTTTTATTTCTTTTATTGCATGGACCACTATTTACTCAGTAGGTGACTATAAAAAAAAATTAGGAAATAAAAATTCATGACCAGTTAGAGCGCCTTTAAGCGCCATTTAATATTTCCGGCAGTCAACAATGGTCTGCCATTTGCAGTGTCTTACCAAGAAAAAACAGCTTCATATTGCTAAAGAAAGTGAAATAAATGATTACATTAATGCGTACGAATAAAGGGGAAGAAAAGCTGGAATGTAAAACAAAAGCTAAGGATAGATAATATAAAAGAATTTGTCTTGTTTTTGTGATTTTTTCTACCTTATTATTTGCTAAATAAAAGCAAGAAAAAAATATTATTTTAAAGAGAGATTTAACGATAAGCTGCTTTGCCTTTTGCTACTGTTGTCCCCTACTGACAAATTTCTCTAATATTAAGGTAAATTTTATTACATTTTAGTCACTGTAATGGACTTTCAGAAGCACTTTTGTGCGGTGGCATGTTCACGTACATATTTACGTCTGAAGGCGCTTAAAGGTAATAATCTTCTTTTTTAACTTGTTCTACTAGTCTGTCCGGTTCATTTTTTTCGGCAATTTTTTTCCATTGTTAACTTTTTATTAAGGTATGTTTCATGTTGTTGTTATTATTGCTATTGCTGGCAAATAAAGCAAAAAAAGAGAGACTAAATTGTGTTCTTATTATTTATTCATGATTTTTTCGTTTGGCTGCATTTATTATTGTTGCTACGTGAAGTATAATTTATTTCAATTAATTACATTCAAATGTTAATCAAACAAACACTTCTCAGCCATAATATCAGACACATTCTATTATTCACACCCCAAACACTTCATGATCTTAACACAGACAATATGGAAGGGCAGACATTGAAATTAATGATGGAAATGAAATATATCTGTACGAGGAATCAAATAAAATTATAGTAAAATGTTGTATTCTTATAAATTATTTTTTAATATTGGATTAAATCTGTTTATTGTTTTTAGCTTATAACATCGAGAAAAGAAATGCACAGAAAAATTTCTAATATTTAGACTTGCAACCCCGAAATTTTTAGATTTTATTTATTTAAATAGAAAATTCCAATCGATTTTTGAAATCCTTTATAATACCAGATATAGAAGATAAAATGTCAATTGATGTTGTTGAATAAATTGTACGAGTATATAAACTATATATAAATATGTATAAAACTTTGCTGCATACATATTTTCAAACCATATTGATTTAAAGTGTTTCTAAAAAAATCAATAAAATAATTTCCCTAAAAAAATAAATAAATGAAAAAAAAAAAAAATTAATGTAAAAGCATGTTATTGGTAATATTTATTATATAAATTATTTTTCGTATTTACAAATTTTCTCATTTTTTAAACTTTCTACTCTAATCTACCGGATATTAAACTAGTGCATTTGGTTTCGTTTGGGTTTCGGGCAGTTTTAGACGATTTATTTCCTTTTTTATCAGTTATTTCCTTAAGTAATTTCCCTTACACATGTATGTATATGAATGGAAATGTGTCAACATTTGGTTTTGTAAATTGAGCTCAAAGTCCTTTTATGTATATGTGTGTTCGTTTTATTTAAAATGGCTTCAATTAATAAACGCTTTCACTGCCATTTAGTCTCGTTTCCATTTTTGTTTTTGGTTGCCTTGATTTGCTGATTGCCTTGAAGTTTATGCAGCCGTTATTAATAATTGGAAACAAATTTTATATTTGAATTGAATACCGACGACATAAATGACGCCATTATGTTGTTAATAATTTAGAAGCGTTCTGAAGGTTAAATAGTACTTTCGGTTAAAGAGGTTGTGGTGTGAGGGAAAATTTTTAAATTTTCTTTTTCCAACGTTATATCAATAATACAAAAAAATCTTACTTATATCCCTCTGCAGCTGTAGTTGAAGAATGTTTTTTAAAAATTGGAACTAAATCACCAATTTCAAAACGTTTAGTGTGAATCAAAAAACAAAACGTTAAGGGGTAAAAAAGGGATAAGAAAATTATTTATTATTTTTTTTTTTAATTTCCTTATGTATTTTAGAAAGCTTGTCTAGTAGCGCTTGTTTGCGACAAAATTTCATCATTTTACACTCTGCTAAATGCCTTGGAAATATCTAGAGCCACCGTCTTGTTTTTGCCAAAATCTTTAATGGAATAGCACTAGTTTAGAGCGCCGTTTCTGAAAACCATACAGGCGGCTGTTAAGTAAACTATGCGACATCAGATATTCTATATGGAGGAAATTTACTTCACCCTCCTTTAGTTTGGAAAGTGCGGAGACAATTTCAAATGTGCTTTACATTGGCAACCTTCCAACGTAGTGGAAAATCGCCAGCAAATCGAAATGTGCAGAAATGTATGGATGGTGGACACGATAGCTTTAAGATTGATGCTAAAGTTTCATTTGAGTTGCACTAAAATTTTTGTAAAGGCACGCCCTAAAGCTAGGACGCATTGGCTGGTTGCTTTCCGGCAAGCTAAAGTTTGTTGCAAATAATTCAGCTATAAGATTAGCTTTACCAACCGAGTCAGTGAATATGTGAACATCCTTTAGAGAGTCGGAGTTGAGGAGCCGGTATTATCCTTTACTCTTTTTACGAATGACCAGAAACTCTTACTATTTGGCGGGCCAGCAAATACTTTAGTATGGAGGCGCTGCATGTATAAAATTTTTTTCGTGCTTCAATACTCTTGCACAAGCAGATTTGGCCATTTTGCGTAGCGAATCTTATTTGCGATGTGGCAGTAAATATTTTTTAGATGAATTGCTGATTTCTTGTTATTCCAAACATATATTTTTTACTTCCTTTACAATGTATTTTTTCTCTTTAAAAAAAAAATTAAAACAATTACAAATTTATTCAATGTTGAGGCAATAACATTTTCATGACTTTGCGGTATAGACACTAATTGCCATCAAGTAGTTCGTGCTTTAAGAATTTTAAACAACTGCGATATTTACATTTTTAATAAAACTTCACAAAAATGGCAATAGAAATAAAATTAAAAAGAAGCAAGAATTCAAATTAAAATTCCTTTAGATAAAATCCTCTTTTGCTTGTTCCCCCGCCTATAGAAGTGCCAGAGAGTGACAGTGAAAGTGTTTGTGTTAGAGCCATTGTATCTATTTACGTTATTGCATTAGTTCTTTCCATAGAAAAAGAGTGTGGCATTAAGTCTACCCAAAACAAAGACCCTGACACAAACACAATCTAAGTGATTTTTTTTAAAGTACCTTCCCAAATGTAAATATTTATTGATTTTAATGGAGTGTGGCCTTTTACAAACAAATAAATAGTTGAAATGATGTGGGTTCCACTTGATTTGATGACAATAGCAACAACTACAAGTGAACAGTGACATCATTAGCAAGCGAACGTGGAACCTTTTAGATAAAATTGTAATTTGATTGAATTGAAGTTGAAAATCTATTTAACCCATGTAGTGGTTGGCACCTTCATTCACATTCATCCATTCACTCGAGTATTAAATAAAGAAACGAAATGAAAAACAGCTCAGGCTCACACTGGCCTATATTTGCTTATGTATTAGTATTGAGCAGGAAATTGCTGAAAATAAGCTTAAATTTTTTATTGCTACAGTTGCTTAAGCGAAATAGGAGTTAAAGTTGAAGTTGTAAGGTTTTCATCCCTCTCAGAATAACCATTTTAATCAGAGATGCCCAAACGCAGACCATTACAATTATACACTAGTGTTAATGCCAGCAAAATAAAAGCTTTTACAAAAAAGGAGGTTCCTGTTGAAATTTCTTATAGTTGTGTTTTTCTTCAAACAAAAGATTAATTAAACAATTAATGTTTAAGTGGACCTTGACAGGAATTTTTTGGATTCATTTTCTGCAAGTTTATTGGTGAAGGTGTTTTCTTTTTTTGCAGAAAGGTAGATAGAAATAAAACTTTTGTGTAGCTGTTAGGCTGACAGTAAACTTTTTACCAACTAGTCTTGGCCAGAAACAAAATAATGGAGCAACGAAATATCATGTGATTAAAACGACATCCATTTCTCTCAGTGTCTTTTATCCAACATTGTGAATAACAAATTTGGTTTATTCACATCCACTGGAAAAAACATCAAAATAATTGTTAAGGAATGATATTTTTCTTTACTGCTTGAGGTGTTAAAAATTTATTTTAGTTGCATTTTAAAATTTTAAAATATTCGGTTCAATGTTTTATGAGACTTAAAAAAGTATGGGGTCATCTAAACTAAAGCTGGATAATTGCATTGGTGGCAGGTATAGAATCTTTATGATGTATCATGTGAAACAAATGATGCATTATGATGTATGCAGACTGTGGCGGGAGAAGCAAAAAGCTACAACACACAATATGAGTATCCCTGATGTACTGTTCTAAGACTTAAAACTAAAGCCAAACCTACTTGCTACGTGAGTCTTATGGGTGTCTTTGGATGGATAGAAATTCTAGCAATTACAAGAAACCCTATAATTAGAAAAGACCTCGACAATTTTCATTAGCAATTCGAACATTAATTGTTGGTATCTGAGTTAAAAAGCTAACACCATAGAAGCTGAAGCGCCAAAATTCGCTGTGAAGTGAAATATTTCATTATTTCTTTTATACACTTGCATACATAATTGGGGTATTCACACGTTGTGCTATCAGTCATAATATTCTAAAAAAAAATAATTGTTTTGTTTTTGTTTTCAAACAATTTTTAATTGTGAAACACATCCCATGTGGCCTCAATGCTACAGTGAGTCAGTAGAGTGGGCCGAACTAGTGTCAACGATAAGCTTCTTTGTCCTCTCCTGTGCATGGCTGAAAAACTCCTAAATACACTTTTTGAAGGATCGATTTTACTTTGGGTTGAATGTAGGCGGTATATATATTAGACGGAGTGAAATATTTCTTGCTTCGTCTTAATTAAGCCGGGCAATTGAATGGTTATTTAGCGATAGTCTAACGGATTTTAAACTAAATTTTCACGCTAAGAACTTTAAATGCTTTTGATTTCCCATAATTACCCATCTATCTGCATGCCCCTCCCCACAAGTCTATCAATTTATTCATAATCATTTTGTCTATACCTCCTTGTAAATGAATATGACCGCATGACGTTGTATTAATTTATGCATCGGGTTATCTGCTCATCAATAATTCTAGATGAAAATTCTACTCCTGTTTATCTGTCTGTCTGCTTTTCTCTGTCTCTATCTACCAGTTTGTCTATCTCTCTAACTGCCCATTAGTAAATCTGGCCTTTTTTCTGGTTGCGGGTCCGTCTATTTTTCTAGGTATTTATTTGTCAGTTGTGTCTTTCTATGTGATCATCTCTCCTTAGTTTGGCTTATCGGTATGTCTGGCTGGTTGTTTGTTCGGCCGTTACTCAATCAGCCTATCGATCGGGGTGTATTCATCATCTATCAATTAATAAGTCTGCTTTTCTGTCTCTCAAGTTTTCTGTTTGTCTGTCGGTCTATTTTTCTATTATCCTGTCTATCATATCTTTTTGATCCTTCGCTAATATATTTCTCTTTTAGAAACACTTAATTATTTATTTAATATTGTAAACTTAACAAAAATATATTAAATTTCTTGCTGTTATTTCTTGTGGACTTATATGTCCACGTTTTATTAACGTTATACTCAGTTATCATCACTAGAATTTAGCAGTCATGTTTAAAGAGCGTTCAAACTCATGTGGTTGTATAAAAATCCGTAAATACAATACGAATTCAATCATATTTTCCACTTAACATTTTTTCTGAATTAAAAAATATAGCCATAATTTTGTTAAAAAACTTTTGTAGAAAAACACATCATACATATAGCTTTCTTTTCGTTTTTTCTTTCTTACACCCTTATGCGATTAGTCACCCTTTGGGTGACAACGACAAAGCAAAAAATTAAATTTTCCTTGAACATTAATTAAACAAAATCTTTATACAAAAAAAAGGTCCGGGGCTTGACACTATGATAATTTTATGCAATTTATTTATATATTTTATAATTCGCTTTTCCTAGAATTTACTTGCCAACCGTTGTTGTTGTAATTGAATTTTGATATTAATTAAAGTAATTTTATATCATAAAATGACATTAATTGAACTCTTTAGTACGTGACTAAAATGTACGAGTGCATTAAACATGTATTTAGTTCAGCATGTTTCTACTGAATTTTAAAAATATATTAACAATGTCATGTGATGTTGTTACTGGCTTTTAATTTATTTTTTTGAATTTTTATTAAATAAATTAATGAGATTATGAAACTTTTATGTGGTTAATTTTTAATTAAAAACATGTTTGTTTTTCTGGTCACACACTCAGCCTTTCAGTGGTTGAAGTATGTTAAAACAATTATATTATATGTATAAATAAGGATATTGGGAGGCAAGTGTACGTGTGAGTGTGTGTATTAGTAATAAATTTTATTTGTATGAAAACCATTATATGGTTTTGGCAATGTTTGTTAATCATCTGCCTAAAATAGGACATTCAAATATAAAATATACACACAATATAAGTGTCAGTAATCATGTGTGCCTGGGTAAAAGCATTTTTTTAGTTAGAAGGACATGCTTATATATTCATACATATATTTATCTATCTTTTGGGTTATCGGGCTAATATCAATATTGTTTTTGGCACTTGAAATTATTATGTACCTTAGGCATTTATTTAAAAGTATTTTGCTTTTTTTTGGGCTTCTCTATTTTACTTTACTTTGCAGGAATATTGGCAAAATTGTAAAGAAAAAAAAATCATGTGTCATTGTACTCACCATTGATGGGTGAAAATATATTTAGGTATAGGCAGTCTTCTGATTGATTTTCTAAATGTGGCAATAGCCTTTTTAAATACTCTAGTCGTCCTTTCGGCATCTTCTCTAATGCAGCCGTTTCATTTTGTATATTTGGCAAACGTTGTGGGCACACAGGACTATAAGTATCCGATATACGTATGCCATCCCAAGGAGCTGGTGCACGTGTAGGACTAAATCTGTGGAATAAAAATAATATGGCAATTATATTGAAAAATATAAATTATGGGAAATGGGTGGTAAAAGCATTAATTTAGCAAAAACCTTATATTATTGCACAGAACATAATATAGTTGTGTCAACTATGTTTTTATAAATTTAATCATATATAATCGTAGGCAATAAAAATTACATATTCGATAAAAATGTTCTATAAAATTCCTTGGGGCTAGAAATTTTCCTCTGCACATTGGACCCGATTGCAATAGAATTGAAAATTTTTGTTTTCATAAGTAATACAAATACAGTTGCCCTCTTAAAAAAAAATTATAATAATAGAAAAATTATTGTAATAATAATAATAATAGAAAGATATTGTGATTACTTTTCATGAACAACAAGTTTTGCTTCAATGACAGAAGTTCTTTTTAAATAAGAAAAATTTAAGCATTCGGAAAATGCTAACAAATGCAAATATAAAATGGGGGCGACATGTTGGTTAGGGTAATGATAATATTGGTGTATTTGTTCTTGTTATCACCACAATCAAAACAGATTGTAAACAAATTGTGGCACAACAAACAACTGTTTAGAAGGAACTAGCTAGACATACAGACAGGCATAAGTTCAAGGTTTCTTATATATTTTATCATTTCCCTTCCAGCAGGAATTACACTTCATTTTTTTCATAATTTCAGTCTCAGCAGCAGTGTAGTACTTGATTTGATTATAATAAATAAATAAATAAATAAATAAATAAATAAATAAATAAATAAAATAATGCTATTTTGCCTTACAATCGCTGTTTATTTTTATAATGTTGTGCTCAATTTTTGTCGTTATGGGCCACTGGGTGGTAGATGAATTAATTTTTTTTTTCATCTGCCAACAGCTGTTGCTACTCGTACAAGTCGTATTATAGATTGTAATTTCTGTTTTATTTTATTCTTTTTAACTAACGAAGAGAACTTTCATAAGAAAATTCTGATTAGTAATTTTTTTCTTTTCGTTGCATGTCCTTCTATTAAATTTCTTCCATTTGTATTTAGTCTTACGCGCTATTGCAGGAGCTTAGGAATTCCTGAGAAAGTAACAAATAAACATTAGAAAAAATTAAGGGAGACAGCGGTAAAAATCCATTTTAAGCGGATGATTTTAAGATAGAACAACCAGTAAAAGAATAAAAGCAACAAGGACAGGGAAAGGGCGAGAATCTTCTAGTCTCAAACTACGCCATGTTTTTTTTTAATATTCGAGTGGAGTTTTTCTATTTTCTTTTTGTAAAAATGTAATAATTCCATTATTTGTTTTTGTAGTATTTTTTTACTTTCTTTCCATTAATTAAAAATCATTATATTCCATATCATACTGTTGTACACTTTTGGTTTGCTTAAATCATAAAAACATAAGAAAGTGAAATAATTTAAAGGGGGTTTCTTTCGTCCATAAAACCCAAAAATCTCTAATACGATTTCTATTGAATATGAAAGTGGAGGAAAGAACAAAATTTCTTCTCTCTAATAAGGCCATTATTTGTAACAAAATCAACGCAAGATGGTGGTTTTAGCATACCAGGATATCAACGTACTGAAAGGCTTCTATGAATTTGAAAATTCATTTTCACTTATTTTTTTAAGTTTTCTCAATTTGATATAAAAATTATTTAAGGTTGGCAAAAGGAAGGACAACAGTTCGGTAGATAAACGAAATCGTTTGTGGGAGTTAAACGTACTGGAAAATATAGAGGAAATTTACAAGAACCCAATTTACAACAGGATGACATTTACAAATACAAATGGTTTTAATACATAAAGTTTCAAGTCACAATTGCTTTTTTTTGTAAAAGTTGGACAGATTGTCTGGTGGAAGCTTTTTTTAATTTTTCGAATTGATTGAGATTAATATGGGACATTAAGTAGAATTTTTGGAAATGGTATTTAATTTGAAAACTTTGTTTTGAATTTAAGTTTTATTAAATGCACAGGGTTATGAAAAGTATTATTGATTTCTTAATTTATAGTTAATTAATATAATGGGCTAAAAATTATAAGAAATTTATTTTGGAATGAATCAACATGAACTAGTGTTCAAAAGGAAAAGGCAGAGTTTTCAACTTTAATTTTAAACTATATTTCAGAAGATAAACTGTCTTTGCAGCAAGTTGTATGGCCATTGGAGAATTGATTTTAATAGAAGTTCATGATGCCACTTCTAATTGAATTTTAGTGACTATAAATGATCGATTTCGATTTCGGTAAGGGCACGATATATATTTCAGGAATTTTACCAGTTTCTCCAGGTGGCGAAGGTTTTCTGTAAATTAAAGAGTTTCTTATAAAAATCTTGTATGAGAAAAGCATGCGAGAATTGTTATTATTCAAAATAAGCAAAATTATATTACAACTGGAAAACTGTAATTTAATAATTCTAAAAATCCTTAATTTATGTATAAATTTTGTTAAAAAACTTCTACTTTCTATCATAAGGACTAAAGCGACAGCATGGGGTACTTTCAACTGAGTGAATTGAAATGCTTATAAGTTTTCTTTAATTTTTAAAATTATTTATTTAATTTTTGTCAAGGAAAATATGAAACCATCCTGATATCAAGTGCCCGTTTGAGTGGAACGCATATGGATTCGTGTGAACGATGATTGTGAGTATGTACAGTGCAACAACAGAATTACAAAAAAGTTTAATTCTGTTGAATCTAGCAGTGAAATTACTTTGGCTACAATTTGTAAAGCGTCGTGTAATTTTTTCTATTTTTTAGAATTTTAAAGAGCAATTTTATAAATTTTTGTGTTACATGTTCTCGTTACAAGTTCCCATGAGTAAAGTAAACGAACAGACCTATTATTTAAAATAAATTTTAGTGCAGAGCGCCTACAAATTTCTAAGGCGCCGGAAGCCGTCATGAAAATATCAATATTGGCTAAAAACTAAATAAAACAATGTCACAATTTCACTGTTGTACATTCATTTAGTTTTTGTCTGTGACTTAAACTTCTTAAACAAAGTGTTGTCCGTCAAAGAATTTTTTATAATTATTATCCTTTAAAACGTCACGAATGAACTGTGATATTAAATTTCCTAAAAAAAGCAAATAAGTTCTTAAATATATCTGCTATCCATAGTAATTTCCGGTAGTGTGTATCAATATCAATAAATATTTCAATATTGAAGAATTAAATCAAAAGTCTGTAATAGTCCAGCCAGGCTAAAAATCATTTTCTAATATTTAAACAAAAATTAGTTATTAAAAAAATATATCAGAGTAATTTCCTTTTAAATGCATTTTCGTGCTTAAATTTACAGAAAAAATTTCATTAAGGAAATTATTAAAAAAATTTCAGGTATTTTTCCCATAGACTTTCTACGCAAAACGTATCAGCAGAAGTTCACCGGCTTGACAATTTGAAATGTAATTAGAAAAATATTTTACCATAAAAAGGCTTCGACCAAAAATGCTCTACTTCCTTGCTTGTCCAAATTTTTCACCGTCGTTTTTATAATTATTCACTATGTTGTTGAATTGCGAAAATTCAAATTAATTATTCCAAATAAATAATAATAAAAAAATACAATTTTCCTTTGAGCATTTTCCATGCAGTTTTTTATTGTTTGATTATATAAAAAAGCTCATGCATTGTAGAGAAGCGACTTACCTATTTTGTTTGGTGGGTGGTGTGGCATAAGGGACGCCCAAAAATACCTCAACCGAACGTAAAAAGCGATAGTTGTCCAAGGGCATTATGAGGCCATGTAAACGACCGTAGCGCGTCTGAACTATACGATGGCCGAGTCGTAGGTTCTTATAAATGTCCGATTTGGAGGCTTGAATGTTTAGTGCGGGTGATGATTGTATGATGGTGGAGACACAAAATAGTAAAAATGTGGCGGTTAGGGAAAAATAGCGATATTGATGATGCCACCACCACCACATTTGCCTAGAGCTGCAACGACAACTTGTTGTTGCCGAAGATTCTTTTGTCGCTGTTGTTGTTGTTGTTGCGGCTGTTTCTAACGCTCGTAAAGTGGCTGTAGTTGGTATTCTAGTGGATATTTGTTGTGCTGTTGTTTGACAAGTACTAGCTGACTTTGTTGCTTTTGTTGTCGTTTCTGTTATAACAGTTGCGAACGTTGACAGTGATTTGTTGCATGTTTTCAATGATTTTGTTTTGCTTGTAGCTTTTGTTTTGTGTGTTTTACAGTCTTTAGTTGTAGTTGTATTTATTTTCAGCAATTTCAGCTGTTGTTCTCCTTTTGTTGCCGTTGTTGTCAAGCAATTGCAGTTTTCCAGCCGCATAATGTTGGTTTATTCAAATTTAATTTTTCTATTTTCTCCTGAATTCTCTTTGTGGCAGTTGCTGCTATTCTTGTAGTTGTTTTCACTATTTTTTATTGTTTCTGTAGATATTTTGCTGGGGCCTTTTCAATTCATGTGTTGTAAGAATTTTCCATTTTCCATTCAGCATTTAGCATTTATATATTATTTTATTTTTTAAAAGCCTTTCTGTTTAAGTGTGCATTTGTTTTGGCAACAACTTTTTGGCTTTTCCCATTGAATTTGATTTTGTGCGTTATTGAAAACTCTCTTGAATAAAATAGTTGTTGCCGATTTTGCGGTATTCATGTTTTTGAAACAATAGTTTGCTGGCCAATGTTTATTGTACAAGCAAAATGTTTGAAAACTTTTATTATAATTTATTTTTTTTAAATCTCTGGCTTAAATAAATTTTGTTATTCAGATGTTTTTGTATAATTCTTTTAACAACAACATTCTTAATTGTTTGTTTTTAGTTCTTCAAAATTTCATAACGTTTTCCTGTGGCAGTTGTGCAGGAAAGCTTTTACGTTTATTTTAACTATTTCGTTCCGAAAGATGCTAAAAATAAAATCAAAAGTAAACATTATATTGACAATTTCAGATGTATATATTTTGCATATATAAGAGCTTAAGCTCTTCTTTTTGACAAAAAATGTTTTATTTTTTTGTACTTAGTGAAGATTAAATAAATAATAATATATTTGAAAAAAATTTTATTATCCTTTGAACAATCTTAATAAAAAAGTAATAGTTTTCTAAATATTTATATAATTTTTTTTAATAATTTGCTTTTATTTATTCCACTATTTTAATGTTTTAATATGCATTTGTAAATATTTTTTTATATTAAAAATACCTAAAGCTCTTAAAAACTTTATAAAATAAAATTAATTCGAGGGCCCAACAAATTGATAACAGATTTTATATTTAAATATGACTCCTAAAAGTAGGCTATTAACTTTAACAAAATATTTGTGTGTCCAAAAATCTATAAACACAACTTTGTTGAATGACGAGCTCTGGAAAATTTTCTTCCACTGAATCACAATACGAACTAAAAAATTTTCTTAAGTCATTGGAATTTGTTTTGTTCATAAAATAATAAAAATAATTTGAAAAATATTAATCAAGAATTTAACTGATACTCTTATTAGAAGCTTTTATTTTTGCAAGGCAAGACGTTTGATCAGTATAAATTTGGTGTAAGTTTTATTAGAAAAGACCGTGAGGCGAAAGGTGTAGGACACCTTTTTAAAGCAAGGATAATCTTACCCCTACTTAAAGAAGACTGCATCAAATGCTAGAAAAAAGTTGAGCAGTTCGTTTTTGCCGTTTACAGGTGACAGGAAGTCCTCTCCAACGTTTTTGTATGTAAATAAAATATACAAGGAGTGTAATTAGATTTTTCTTCTTCATACAATTGATTTTATTTTTATAAAAATTGCCCTTTTGCGCACTAAATGAGAATATCCTAAAATTAAATATGCAATTTCTTATTCACATTTATTTCGTTGTTGAGAGATAGGCTGTTGTTTGCTTATTACTTACGTGTTCTTTGTTACGTTTAAACAATATATTGCTTAAATTTCGCTTACTGTTACATATGAACTTTAAATCTATGATGTGCATGTTTTTTTGTATGTGTCTATTTATAAAAAAAACAGCTTGAATTTTTTTAACTTTCTCGTTTGCAAGTGTGCAAAGGAAAGGTCTTTTACTTTGTAAACTAGATCAGATTAGCACTAACTATATCTTTACTTTTTCGATACTAAATTCACTGATATTCGTTTAGCTTTTAATTGGAGAACATACACTAATTTATTTACCATGAAAATGCAGATGTTAGTGTAACAAAATGTTCTTAAAAAAGAAGAAATAAAAATTTTGTATTGTTAAAATAGAATCTGCTTGTTTTAAGTGTTGTGAATAAAAGAGATTATAGACTTTTTTTAAACTGAAAAGTAACTTTTTAGAAAACATTTAAAATGTAAAAGAGATGCGGTCACCCTGCTGCAATTTATTCGTCGTTATTTGGCATAAAGAGTAGAGATAAGTTTGTCGCATAGTTCGGTATGCATTTTTATATCCACTTATCTGTTTATTTTACATTGCAAACGAATATTTGTACTTATAGATATAAATAAGCTATAAATTAAAATTATTTCAAACAAAAGTGCCGGGAGCAAATAATATTGTAAGAAAAATAGCACTAGTTAAATTTGTGACAACGTTTGTTTCATTATATTGTTAAGCAAATTGCATAATCTAGTATTAATAATATTAAAATAATACTTAATATTTTAAGTCTTCATTTCAAAAATGTGTTTCGGGAACTACTGTAACATAAAGAAGAATAAGTCTAAAGAAAACAACAAAACAAGTAACCAATTTAAAGCTCCAGAAAGCTTGAATGCAAATTTTATATATAAGATAATATTCCTAACACTAGGCCATTATAACACATACAAATTATTTATACTTGTGTACGTATAAGAGTGATTCTATATTCAAATATTAATCATACGCTCCACTTTGGAGATTTTTATTTGTTTCCCAAAAATATGCTACAAATATTTGAAAAATATCATGGCGTATGATTAATTAATATACGAATACATAAAAATGTTTATCGTTAAAATGAATGGAAAATAGTCTGCAACCATATTTTACATGGTAGATATTAAAAAAAGTGCGATACAAGGTAAATTTATTCCACTTATACTTCAATAAATCGTTCAAGATGAATAAACTATAAATTAAAAAAAAAAAAAAAAATCACAACTAAATACCAATGATTCACATCATACTTTTATACATAAAAAAATAATTAATTTTTTGCTGTGTCCTAAATTGTCCACATGCTGACGTATTTAATTGGTCGCTCAATTAAATCATCAGTGAACTTTAAGCAGTTGGATAACATTCAACTTGATATCTTGATGCCAAACAGATCAAATACAATATGAGAATTTTTTATCACATATGTTTTTTACAAAATACATAATCATAGTAGGCTTAGAATGATTTTATACAAACATCACAACAGCTGTTTAAATATACTAATTTGCTTTTTATTAAATGAGATCTTTAGCAGTTGAAAGAATAGAAAGACTAGAACTAAGGAATACCATCTTTAATTTATTAATTTAATTTATTGACCACAATTAAAAAACTAAATCCCAGTTTTTTTAATTTAAAAATTATTTATGATAAAAATATGGAAATATGAAAATATGTAAATTTCTTGATATGAAAATTAATATTCATTTTGTTATATAATAAAATATATGTGTACGTGGTTTATGCAACGATCTCATTAACTCTGTTTACTTAATCTTTTTCTCTAGTAGCAAAGGTGTAATAGAATGAAGAAGTTAAGAAAATGTCAGAACATGTCATTGAGTATCGAAATATCGATGAGTTTGTAACAAAATTTGTTAAACGATAAAAGAGCTCTAGCTTGAATATTATATTAACAAAATTATTATAAAAAAGGTCAAAGAATATAGATATATTGTTTCCATTTCACTTCATCTTATATTATCTAATATATTTTCTAATATAAGGCGTAAAAACGGACAGGATATGAAATTTTAGAGCAAGTTTTACAGTTTTGTGAATACGCTATATTGTCATTTGAATATAGTCCAATTGTTATATGCTCTTTAAAATACCCCAATTACCCTTTTCCATTCAATACTTTAAATGTTTATGTATAAATTATATGAATATGTTTTTCATTATATTAATTGATTCTTTCGTTATTGGTTTTAAAAGGAAAAATATTAGCGGTTGCGAAAATCTTTAATTCAATTTTGATTTAAAAAAAATACCTTTTCAATATAAAAGAAAATTAAAGGAAATTATTAGAAAACTAAAATAAATTTATATAAAACATAAAAAATTTTTATTTAAGAATAATTTAATTCGATAAAATATTTTAGCCCATAAATGTAGTATTACGTTCATGTGGCGCCTCTTTATATGAAGCATTTTATTTACTTCCTGAGAAGTACAAAATCCCTGCAGCTTAAAAAATTGCATCTCAGAGTTACGCTGTTATATAAATCTCGAACTTATTTTTAAATACAGCTTGTGATGATATAAATGTCCATGAATTTTATGTAATAAATTTTACAAAATAATTCTCCGTAAAATTGTAGTTTTATGGGATAATATTTTCATACAATTTATGGCATACAGTGTGTTTATATAAAAATTTATTCCTGTGATAATTTTTAATTCCCTTCATACTCTTCCCCATAACATGTGCGTGAACTGCATGTTCCGCAGTTAGCAAAATTATATTTCTCTAGAATTTATAAAAGTTATAGTAATTTTAACTTTGCAACTTTTAGGACATTTCACTTCCCAGCATAATTCAAAAATATAGATTTTTCTCCCAACTTTTTGTTATATTGTTTCATTTTATTTCATTGGGAGTTGGTAATTTATTGTTTCTAAGAAGCAAGTTTATATCAATTATTTTGGATTCAGACACTGAGACGCTTCCAATTCATCCAGGATCCCTTATCTTTCTTAGACGTGACTTGTTCAAAGTTTTTCACTTTTTCTTAGTGGAGGTTGTGAAAAGGGCGAAAGGTATAAAAAAAGTTATACAAAATCTAAGAAAGTTTTATATTGAGTCATTTGTTAATACACCGACTAAGATAATATAAAAAATTTCATGTAGCCAATCTGATACTAAAAATAATTTTAAACACTTGCATTAGATTTTCTTAAAATTGCTTTAGCACTTTTTATTACACTAGTTAAATCAGTTCTAGAGAAAAAAAAAATCGTTCTACAGAACGAATTAAATGACAATTTGTTAATCTTCTTAAAAGTACATTAAAAGCTTTAGTTTCTGCTGTTAATTGCTCCATAAATTACCAGTTCTCTACCAAACAACTTCTATTTCAAAATCCCTTTTGATAGTCCTTCACTAAAGTAGTGAATTATAAAATAAAAACAGTAAATGTATATTTGTTGCTACTCTAAGCCAACTTGCCTTTATTTGCTGTTAACGAATAATGTTGTTTCTTGTGCATAGTTGAAATGCAATTTATTATATCTAAACAACTTTTAAAAACAGAAATAATAAAAAACGAATTTAGAGAAAACACTGTACGAAATAAAATAATTTATGCAGCACCAAATCCTTGTTATAATTGTTATGTATGTATCGTTATCTGTGCTGCTCAAGCCATAAAAAATAAATTATAATCTTATATTAACCGAAAACGCCATTTTAAATCGCAACTAAAACCCTTCATAATCTTTAAAACTACATTTACAGACCTCTAAAACAATATATAAGCAGACAGACGGACAGACAATTGCTATAAAGCAAAAAATGTTTTTCCTACTATGAACTACTTCATGTTTATTCTTCTTTGCAAAAGAAAAAAGATAAAGAAAAGAAAGCATACCCTCAGACTAACATGAAAATTGTCAGTGATTTTGCTGCTTTTACGCCACATTAGCAACAAATTGCTCCATTGCTTGAAGTTGCATAAACTGCAGCGGAGTTAGAAGTTGTAGTTAGTTTTTGTTATTGTTGTCTGGTCTTTTTTTGTCTTATAATAGCAGTCTTTGCTGCATTTCAATTAGGAGTCAAAACAATAACAACTGCAAGTTCTTGTTTGTTGTTTTTTTTAATGGCTGCTGCTGTTGTTGTTCTTGTTGCTGTTGTTGTTTAGTGTGCGCACAATTTCCCTCAATGCGTTTATTTGTGTTTGTATATGCGATGCGAGCTTTTCCTTTACTCTCAGTGTAGATTTTGTTTTACTTTAGACTTCTTCTATAGTTATTTGAGGCTTTTGTTTTCAAATAAATTCTAAATAGCAACAATTTCAATTCACAACTTTTTCTGCGAATATTTTGTGAAAGTACATTTAAAATACAAGTTTTTGGAAAATTCACCATTTGCAAAAATATCTTCTAGAAGAATATTTTGAAAGAGTTTTGTTTTTCTTCCGACAGGATTTGCTATAACTTGGAATGATCTTCTACCATCCCATATCAAATTTGGTTTATGAAAAGACTCGTTTTGGCCATAAGCCATTTTAAGTGCTCTTCTCTTGGCTAAGAATTTAAAAGCTTTATTATTGAAGAAAACTTAACGAAGAGCAATATTGAAAACCTTTTTAAAAATCGGGCATTTAATACATTTCGTTTGAGTGCAACTGAAGTTTTAGAAAGTCCTCTTGAAAATGCTTCATTAAATTTGTTTTTATTTAAATACGCTACTTTTTTTGTAAGGATGTGAATATTAAAATAATTATTTCCAAAAATGTAAATTTCTGACACAGTAACTTTAAAAAAGAAGATATTAAAAAACTACATTTTCAAAAAAGTAAGTTTTTGAAAGAATGAATGTTTAAAAATTTCTTTTAAAACGTACCGTTTCGAAGGAATGTCGAATCCCACTTCTTAAAAAACCTTCCTTATAAATAATACGAGTTTTAAATTTTCTTCTTTCAAAAAGTATGTTTTTGAAATTCTTTTCTAAAAAACTACGTTACTTATTTTTAAAAAAGTACCTTCGAATTACTTTTTCAGACATGCAACTTCTTAAAATGGTAGTTTTAAAAAATAAAACGAAATACAATTTTTAAAAACACATTTTCAAACAGTGCCTTTAAAAAAAGTACCTGTAATTTTAAAAAGGTAATTTTCAATATATTGTTTTAAAATTTCTTCAAAAAAGGTAATTTTTTGAAAGAACTTTTTAAAGATACGCTTTTTGAAAACTACTTAAGAAAGGTACCTTTAGTTAATTAAAAAAGCACCATTTAAAAAGTCTCTTTTTACAAAAGTGTTTTTTTAATTTCAAACTTCTTAAAAAGGTGACGTACTACTACTTTGTATTTAAAAGTGTCCAAAAAAGTACCTCTGCAAAAAAATAATTCCTTAAAATAGAAACTTTTAAACAATCAATGTTTCCAAAACAAAAATAAATAAATAAATATTTTATGATTAAAAACAACTTTTTACCTTTTTTGTTTTTTTTTTTAATTTTCTAATATACATTATGTTGTAAAAAATCAGTTGAAGAAAATGTTTTTTTTTCGAAAATATCTATAAATACGTTTTTAAAATAGTTTTTAAGATGTACTCTTATTTAGAACTTTTCTTTTAAAACTGCATTTAAAAAAAGAGTACTTTCGTAATGGTTCTCAAAAATTACCCTTTAAAAATACTACATTAAGAAAGTATTTTATTAAAAGTTTTTTTTACCACCTTAAAGACCAGGTGTTTATAAAAAGTAATTTGAAAAAAGGACTATTTACTTAACCAGTATCCTTAGTTTCCATTGTAGTTACAGTTACCTTTACGCTTTTAAGGACGAGTCCTTGAAACCATCATTGTCAACTAAAAATGTTGGATACTTTTGAAATTACTCAACTAATGCACTGTATTTGTTTGCACAGTGAACTGAAATCTAATATGTTTTTTTTAATGTTATTTCAAAGTGAATTGTAGATCCTTTTGAATCTATCCAACATCAGCCATATCTGCTACGACAAGGTCCTGCAGTCTTACATTTTCAAAATACTTTCTTATAAGGCTAAGGCCATGCAATGAGCGTCAGAGCGGCAGAGCGGCGAGTTCGAGCGTCAAGTGGCTTATAACTGAGCGTCATTTCTGAGCGGTTAGTGCGGTTAGTTGTTAAAATGCCATTATCAAGAGAGGTTTATTTAATGTTTTTACGGGAAAATCGTATTCATATTTATAAGAATTTAATGCGTTTAAGAAAAAAAAAAAAAAAAGATTGGGTGTCCATCCTATAAATCAATCAAGCCGATATTACGGCGAATTTAACAGATCTACGCAAGTTTTCAGACAGATTTTGAAATTACTTCCGCATGTCTTTATCGGTTATATTTTTATTTTTAAAATTTGGCCATCTGTCTTGCCATAATAGCGGTCGGCTTTGTACAGAGTTGCAAAAGATTCACGTCAGTACCTGCCCGAAGGCCTAACCTGACGGTGCACTCCTGCACAAGGGTGAATAAAGCCGTTCACCACCGTCCCCGTTGTCCCCATTCAAGGGCACATACAGGGGGCGGTCCTAAATGTGCCCCCAATAGGGACAACAATGGTAGCAATTCTGTACAGGCTGCAGAACCTTGTACAGACACCTTGCTAAAGTGCTGGAGCTATCTAACCTCCAAGCCACCCCAACGGCCCGCAACCGTTAGAGCAGCTCTGTCGAATAGCAACAGCACCTAGAGATATATGGCCTGAAGAGAGCATCTACAAAAGCCTCCACAAAAATTGCAGACACACTCACCTGACCCATACCTCTTCCCGCGTAACTTTGGGTTTTAACCACAGCCACCACGTGATCCCCGAAGGGGCCTCACCAACAACCAGACTAGGACAAGTCCTAACATATAAGTTCAAGGGGTAATTGGCCAAAGGTCAAGGTCTGGAAAAACCAGATTACCCACTTACCGGACGAGCGAGCGAACCCACTTTCACCTTTAATTTACTTGCATGCGTGCCCGTTGCCCTGTTGTTTCAGGGATTGGGTAGCAACATACAAGTTTTTAGGGGTTATCAGCAAAAAGCCTAGGTCCGGAAACCTGATAACCCTATACCCCATGAAGCACAACACCAAGCCACCAAGACAAGATGTATTGACTGTGCCCCCCGGGGGGTCGGCTTTGTACAGAGTTGCAAAAGATTCACGTCAGTACCTGCCCGAAGGCCCAACCTGACGGTGCACTATTGCACAAGGGTGAATAAAGCACGTTCACCACCGCCTCAGTAGCCCCCGCCAAGGGCACATGACTGGAGCGCCAACTAACATGTGCCCCTGACAGGGACAACATGGTAGCAAGTTCCGTACAGGCTGCAGAACCATGTACAGACACCTTGCTAAGATGCTTGGAGCTATCTAACCTCCTACTACCCAAATGGCACGGCAGTGGAACTTTTACCCCCATCTGACCTGAGGCTTCACCTACCGTAACCATTAGAGCAGCTCTGTCGAATAGCAACAGCACCTAGAGATATATGGCCTGAAGAGAACATCCACATCATGCCACTAGCCCATGATTGAAGACACACTCATCCAGCCCATACCTCCCCCCGCGTATTTTTGGGTTTTAACCACAGCCACCACGTGATCCCCGAAGGGGCGTCACCAATAACCAGTCTAGGACACGTCCTAGGGGCTACTGGTTCCCGTGGCACCAGATAGGACTCTGGTCAGCCGCGGGATAAAAGCACCTCCGATTTTAGGTTCCCTGCACACCTGAGGCATCGGTAACACCTCTACCCAGACTAGCGTAGCAAGCTACTTCCTTAATTACTTATATGCACGCCCGTTACCCTGGTGTTTCAGAGATTGGGTAGTAACATATTAAGTTTTAGGGAAATTGGCCAAAGGTCAAGGTCTGGAAAGACCAACTACCCCTCCAGACGAGCGAGCGAACCCGCTTTTACCTTTAGTTTACTTGCATGCGCGCCCGTTGCCCTGTTGTTTCAGGGATTGGGTAGCAACATACAAGTTTTTAGGGGTTATCAGCAAAAAGGCCTAGGTCCGGAAACCTGATAACCCTATACCCCGGGAAGCACAACACCAAGCCACCAAGACAAGTTGTATTGACCGTGCCCCCCGGGGGGGTAGGCTTTGTACAGATGAAATTATAAGCTCCGAATTCACTTTTGCTTTGCCGCTCAGAAATCAACTAAAAATTAAAACAAGTTCTATTCCTGAGCGGCGCCGCTTAGTCGCTTAGAAATGCCGCTTAGCCGCTCAGAAATGCCGCTCATTGCATGGCCACTTCACTAGTGTTCCATATGTTTTAATTTTTTGCCGCTCACCACTCAGCCGCTCATTGCGTGGCCTCTGTCTAATCCGATCGTTTTCATGACATACAATTTACAAGGTACATGTACATGCAAAAACAAAATCAAAGCAGATTTATCAAATGGTACAATAATTATAAGCAAGGAGGACTGAAGGATAAATGCCATTTTAAAAGTTACCATTATTATTAAACAGTGTCCTTTGAAATCGAGGCTTTAAATCCCTAGTGGCTGTTAGTTTTCTCTACCGATACGTGCATACAAGTTTTTGTACAGAAACTGAAATTAGAATCAGAACGTTTTCACAAAATTGAAGTCGCTTTCGTTTTGGATGTTGTCTTTAAATCACGTAAAAATGTACAATTTCTCTCGCTTTTATTAAAAAGTTTTTGTTTTCTTTAGTTTGTTTAGCTTTTTTTCTTCTAGTAAATCAACAATAGTTTTATTAAAAGTAGTATTTTTGTTTTCATTTTTCTCTCATGCCTGTGTTGTTGTTGTTTCCTAAAGTAAATATTGAAACGCATTTTCTTAACACTTGCATTGTTTTTGTTTAAGTTTTTACTTATATAATAAACAAACGCACACATACGCAAGTGTATACACATACACGTTTGCTTACTAATTTAAAGTGCATTTAGTTTCTAAACATGTGTGCAAGTGCATTTGTTGTTGGCTGGGGGAGAAGACAAAGAATGGGATAGAGATGTAGCATGTACGTGCGAATACACAATAAGGTACATTAAAATGCACATATATATGTATATATATGTACATACATATGTATGTGGATGTTATATATTTATGTGCTAGATGCTCTGAGATTTTCTTTATATGTGTATGTGTATTTGTGGTTATGAATATGTATGCGCATACATACATGCACATACAGTTTTTAAATGTGCATTATTACCCGGCGAACATTTGCTATCGCAAACGTTTTTAGGAAATAATAACAACGACGAGGATAATATTAAAAGCATTCCTTGGCGGCAGAAGAAATGGGAATTTTGCGGGAAAAGCTATTTATCGTATTGTCATTATAATACTAAAGCGCTAAAGCTTTTTTTAAGACCAGGTGGCGCAAAATTAGTGTCATAAATTGAAAGTGGAGCCAAATCTTTGCATGCAACAATTCAAAATACCGTAAAACGAGCACAACTTCAATTAATATCATAAATTTTTCACTTTCAAATAAACCGTTTATAAAAACAGAGCTCCCTTTTTTCATTTATAAAAAAATGGCAGCCAATTTAAATTAAGAAATTACTTTTGCGCCACAACGTATAAGTAGTCCGTAAGGTTTTTAGTCCATAGACATAAAAAAAATAAAGCTATAGCTGAACTAGTATAATATATTATACTTTGTTATAGTCAATTATAATTAATTATAATTTTTTCTGCAATTGTTTGAGATATTCTGCCACTTAATTTTTGAAAATTGTTGTTGGTGTCGTAATTAAAGCCGGTCTCTATAATAATTGGATTGGAGCAACCTAAAGCTGTTTCATAAAAGATTCTGAATGCTAAATTCAAATCCGCAATCGATATCTTTAGATCGATGACAGTTTTCAAGATAAGTTGTTATGCCAAGAATGAATGCAATTGTACGATAATTATTACCACAATCCCTTAAAACACGTAGACAACTGCGGCTACACCGACACACGACTACAAATGCCGTTGGCTGCCATCGTCGCCATGTCATCATTCAGCCGTTTTGCAATATCGTAAGCATTGAATTTCGACGTTTCGATATATTAAAAGATTGTGAATACAGTGGAATTAAGATTGTGAATACAGTGGAATAAAGTTATAACGAACTCCATGTGATCGTGTAATTTATGACTCGAATTTTATTTCGGTCGCAGTTGCCAAAAGCTTATGTCTCTGCTATGATCTTTACTAAAAATGATAATGCAGAACACAAAATGATTTTGTAAAGTATAAAAATTTTGAGAGAAGAGTCTTTTAAATAATAAAAGGGCTTCTGGCAATCGAAACTGGGAACTACAAATTTATAGTTGCCAAGTAATGAGCTCGTTATAACTGGAGTAAATATTTGTTATCCCAATAATTATTATTTTAGAAGGCATATATATTTTTATTAATTCTGCTTATTATCTATTATTTTTGGTTGCTTTGTCAACTAATGGTAAACAATTAAACCTATCCCCAATTTAAATTTTTTTAAAATAAAATCGTGCAAATCGAAAAATTTATTTTTGTAATGAAACACCGCGTAAATCGAAAACGACTACAAACAACCTTTATTAATACGAAATTTAAATTAATTAAAAGTATCAAATATGTTGCTTAAATTCAACTAATTCTTAGACACAAAAAAATTCTTCTTTGATCATAAAGACATCAAATAAACGTTTTTTTAATTTTTTTTATCAAAATGCACGGGCGTAGATTTTCGTCAGCATAAAGTCTTAGAATTATCAGAAATGTCATTAAGAGGAAATAAGTTCGAGTAAAATCAAAGTTAGTCATTTTGTATAATTTTTTAAAATCTTTAATTTCAAAAACATTGCAATAACTAAAATTTGTAAAACGAGTAGCGTGTAAAGCGGGGTATAAGTGTACAAAACATTCAAAACTGATGGAAGAAAAAAGTAATACAAGAACACAGTACATAAGAAGACAGTATATAATGTAATTATTTCGATCATGCAAATTTTAGCTGCTATTGCGCTTATCATCCAGAAGAGACTCAGATGAAACCTCCATAACCAATAATTAAATAAGCTCCAGGGCAGTTTGTGCTTTGGGCTTCTGTTTATATTAAAATTTCGTGTGCTTCTTTCTATCTTCTATAAATAAATATTTGTGTTTAGTTTTTGCTTTTAAAATTTTTGCTAATGCAGCTACTTTTATAAATATTTAGAAAAACTTAATTTTGCTGTACGCATGTTTTTGTTTAATTAAAAATTTGTTTCTCTTTGGCAAACTTTTATCTTTAAGTATATAAATGCAAGATGCATTCTTCCTTGTTACGGAATAGTTAAGTTAGTGAACTAAAATAATTGTTAATTTATTATAGATATTTTTACTTTGACTAGAACTATAGTCTACATGAAATTGTTTGCTTAAAACTTATATTATTAGTTTTCAATATACAGGATAATAAAAAAGTTACCATGTGGTCACATTGTTGTTATCCTTTTTGTTAACTAATAAAGAAAGTTTCTTAGAATGTTTTTCATCAAGAGATGAGATTAAAAATTTTTTGTATGTTTTTCATGCTCACAAACGAACACCAAAAATGGCCCGCCATGGCTGTTCCTTTCTCAAGGAGTCATTTACTGGTCACAAACGTGGTTTGAGAAATCAACATGAAATGCAAGACATTCTAAAGAGTGAGTTTGTTCGTAGAATTGAGCACCATCAATTTTATATCCGCTTATGTGTACCAAACTGAAACCCCGCATCCGTACTCCTTCGAGTAAAAAAAAAAAATAATTTACACAGCAACAGCCATTTCAACAAAAATTTTCGTGGCCATCCTATTCGGATTATTTTGTACCCGTACAAAATTGTTTTGTAAATAATTTTTTAATGTAA
The DNA here is from genome assembly GCA_963681545.1 of Germaria angustata. NCBI lineage: Eukaryota > Metazoa > Arthropoda > Insecta > Diptera > Tachinidae > Germaria > Germaria angustata. Next base: position 137,603,595 of record OY812998.1, on the reverse strand, counting down.
ATAATTTTTTTTAAATTAATGCGGGAAATTTTTATTTTCTTCCTATTATTATGATCATAATAATATAGTTCTGACAACCATTAGGATATTCTACATAATTATGACACAAATAATAATATGTTTGGCATAATTACTGAGATAAACATTAATTACAGTTTGCAGTTATGATTCTATCATTTAATTTCTTTTTTGGGTGCAAAGGAAATTTTCTTTTAATTTCACAAAATCATTCCATAAACTTTCAAATGCTGATAATGTTAATGGAAATTCTTATCTCCAATCGAATTTCAGTATTCCGTGTAAACGAAAATTTCTTTTAAATATTTACATTGAAAATGCCCATAAGCATTCTTTTCTAAAAAAGTGTAATATTTATACCCTTTTTAGATCAAAAGGAAAGAGCGACGCACCGGATCCTGTGCGACAACTAAATTTTCTCAAATAATTTTTCCATAAATTGATGGATTTTTTTCAGAGAATAAAACGCTATAAAATTTGTTGTTGTTAATTTAAACAAAAAATAAGTTGTCATATACATGTACTTAATAAATTTTAATAAATTTTATTTATGATACTATAAGTAGAGATTAGACTTTTGTGTAAGTGGCATGAGTAGTGCAATAAAGTATGATTGTGGCAAACAAGCTATAAGTGTCTTGAATTATCTCTAAACTTAATTTTAATCAAGTGTTTGTAATTGTAGATTTAAACACTAAAATTATTGCTAAAGACATATTTTTATAATATAATACAGATTTTTAGCGATTGCAAGTGTTTTTCGAATAATAGTGTGGGTCAGTTCTTTTAATATTTCCCATTAATTTTATCGTTATCGCTGGGTAAAACTTGTAACCGATTGAACGGTAGTCAAGGAAAAGAAAATTTTAAAAGCAACTTTGCATTTATTGTAGATATAATAAATATATTGTCGAAAAGAAAATTAATTGGAATTTATGTGTAAAAACTCATGAATAAACCAAATTGGCAATAGATAATTCGAGCACCGGGTTGGTTTAAGTTTCATTTGCTTCTCTAGTACAAATAAATAAGACAAACTCAATTTAAGTTCAAAATTTATATAGATTATTATTTTTTAACTTCAAAAAATACAAGTAAATTCTAGTCTACCGAATTATACCGAATTTTCATTAAAAAATGATGTGACCTAAAGAGCCGATTAGTTGTAATCAATTTCTTATTAATATATAGACTCAAACTCAACACGTACTAGCACATTATGATTTCGTATGAGTTTACCTTCTAGTTACATGATCAATTTTAATACTTAACAAAATCTCTTAAAAAAAAGTTTATCCCACACAAATGAGGTGCACCTTAATGGCCATATATAAAACGAAATTCCTAAATATGGAATTGTTAGTCTAGAGAAAAATGGTTAGACCTACAATAAAACTTTTGACTTAATAAATGGTTTATTGGGAAATTCTTAGGCTATTAATCATTTACGAATATAGTTTTACCCAATTTTCCTTAAAAACTATTCATAAATTCTTATGAATTTGGCTGTAATGTTTTAAGGCTTTTAAATTTCATCTTAAACTAGACATTTTCTTTAATATAATTCTTTTCTTTCCATTCTAGTAAACACTTAAAAATATAATTTTTATTCCTTGCACGCCTTCGTGCAGTATATTTTCTTGGAAAATATAAAATTTTATCTCACACACACACACACAAGCATGTTTTCTATTTATTTGTGTATTTAAGTGTACGTACGTTTGCATGTGTGTTTCTCTATGTTTGCTTAAGTGTTTATTTCATATTGCGGCAGTTTAATATTCGTGTTCTCCGTTTGCATTTGGATTTATGCCCAAGAAATGGTTTTATTATACAAGCAACGGGTTTTCTTTTTTTGATTCTATAATTTTGAAATGAAAAACCAAGTTTTTATATGTCTTTTTTGTACATAAAAAAAAAATTTTAAAAAAGATCGTTAGTTACACTCTAATACAAAACTGAATTAAAGAAAAATCAACAAGGACCAAAAACTTATGATCTTTTATAAATTTTTAAGTTGATGAATACAATTATTTCGCTAATTAAACGCCACCATAAAATGATCGAGAAAAACTATTCCCTGGACTTTTATAAAATATAGAACTGCCTTGCGAGAATCCCTTGCCCAAAAATCGGCAGTGTATATAGAGTTGATTAGATTATTACAGGCCAATTGCTCTTCTGGTAAGAGAATAAGATAAAGCTTCAAATAGGATTTGAAGACATTCCAGCCTAGAGGTTTTCTGAATGCCAGAACAAGCAGATGTTTAAATCACATCTAAAGTTTAGACCAGAAGCTTTACGAAAATGAATTGTACAGTCGCAAGATCTATCTGGGCCGAGTATAACCAGGCGATATTGATAGTTACACTATGGCTTCACTGGTGGTACTTACGCGAAACGGTGACAGTATTGACGAGACAATGTCCTGTCGGAAGAACATTACATCCTCCCTTTAAGGATTCTTCCAGAAATGTTTAAAGGGAGAAGCAGGAAAAAAAACAGTAAAACACCTTCTGTGTCAAAATCCAGCTCTATCAAACAAGAAAATTACTCACGTGGGCAGCCCTTTGTACGCGAATTGGCACGCCTACCGGACTACGAAGTCAAAATAATAAACTCTGCAATGCAGGAAATGGGTTAATTCCTATACAAGGATACCCGGGCAACATAAAGTTACCAAATTGGACACGAGTCAATCGATTAGCAATCATTACTAACTGATTATGTGTCATCTGCATATCCTTAAACATGCAAAAAGGACTCTCTAAATGTTTGTTTAAATATGTTCATAATTCTTATAAAAAATTGAACAAAAAGAATTTTTTTTGCTCTGACTGGGATTTCTTTTTAATTGAAGCTAAATTACACTGAAAAAACATTGAACATCTTTAGAAAAACTACCCTTTATAAAATTTTGGGCAGACATTTTGTCTGCATTTTACAAATATTAGTTGTGTGAGTGTGTGTGTTAAGAAATAAAAAAAGAACTGTTTCTTAGTTAAAATTACTTTATTTCTCTGCTTATCTACGAATGTTTGTGTGTATGGAACTTTAATGACTTTGATAGTACAAACGTGTAAATATATTTATTAAGTATGATTGTACGATTGTGCATGATTGTGCATGATTGTTTATACATATATCTATGTTACAGTTTTAGGAATGTACATTTTTATTTAACACATTTTTTATTTCAATTTAATTTTTAAAATATTTTTTATTCGTTTTTTTTTAATATTTATGGAAGACGTTTTTATAATTTAAAAAATATTTGTATGTTACGAGTATAAGAAGGAATAAAATAGATGCCTTTATAAATTTTAAATGATTTAATTAGAAATTTGTTCTAAAAGCTTTTTAAGCATAAGAATGTTGATCAACCACTTTGTGATACAAAGTCCACTTTAAGTTGTTTGAAATGTATTTGGAACTATTTAAATTCATTTAAAAATTAATTTTTATATGTATGTATATTACGCCTGCCTATGTTTTTTAATTATTTTGATTATTCTTAAGTTATTATAAAGAATATGATTTTTAAAAAGCTGTTTGCTTTGCTATTTTGCCTCTTTTTAAATATGATGACTCTTTAATTTTAATTCTCAGATTAATCTAAAACCCAGGCAGAGAGTAGTTACATAAGTCATATAAAAGGACCTTTAGCACAGCAAATATTTGAGCTGTTGCAAAGTCCTTGTTGAGCAAAGAATGCTGCTAAGTACAATAATAATAATGATAATAATGATAGTAATAAAAATGATAATGACGACGATGATGACAGAAGAGAAATGACATTGACTTGAATTTTTTGTTGTTTTTTTACACGCTGTTTATAAATTTTTTCCGTTAATTTTCACCGCATCAGCATCATGTAGGAAATATTGTGTGTGTATGATACATTTCTGAATATTATCCTCATCCGCTGCTTCAGCTTTATAGGCGTATGCCAGCCTGAGCCTTCAGCATTATAATTTATTTATTTATTTCATATTTTTCCATTCTTATCTTTCTCCAGCAGCATCAAGATGACGACGATGTAATGATGATAACGATGTAGATATTATAATTTTCTTTACCTTTGGATTATCCTGTTGTGCCATTAATAGCAGAATTAAAATTTTCTTCCTTTTGCTGTTGTAGTAGTTGTTGCACTCCTAGCGACTGTAGCTGAAAGTTAGTGAATGCGAAACAGAGCATGAGGCTTTGCGTACGATTTCATTTTTTTTAATCAATAAAATTCATTCATTTTTATAAATTGACACTCCACGTTAAATGTTCTTAAATTGTTGCAAATTCATCGTCAGCTGAACGTGAGGCGCCTGATGTGTAAATTATTGTTTGCTGTTGGCATTGTAGCTGCTGTTGTCTGCCTTTCACATAGTGCAGTAATTAATGCATGTTTAATGCAGGCATGAACATGATTATTTTATGTTTTTCATTTTTGACATTGAATGCATGAGTGTACATAATAACCAGGTATTTCACAATCATCCTGCATAGCGTCGCAATATGTGTGTGTGTGTCTTTGTGTACATGTTGAAATATTAATGTTTAACTGAGGAGTTTTAATAAATGAGATTTCTACAGCGCGCTGCAGCGTGTGATTCGAGTAAATAATTCGCCTCTATCCAATATATGCTAAAATTATTTTCTTACAGGATAGTATCCTTTATTAAGACATTATGAGAAATAATGACCATTTCATTATTTTAGTATCATATTTGAATAATGATAGATTAATTTATCTGACTTTTATAAAGAAAAAACATAGACGAAAAAAGGGACCCATAAAAGAAACAGCTAGACAACCAAATTAATTTTTCCTTCTAAAATTACAAAAAAGAAATATAATAATAATATTGAAATACTGGTTGGATCTTAAGTAATGTCATATTGAAACTGGCTGCCATTTTGTTATAAATAAAAGACATTAATTGGAGAAAATTATATCACTCAAATGGCCACCACCCGAGTAGATGCATGATTGTGCTCGTGCAAAGTGACATTTGGCGACATCTTTAAAAATGCCAGCCAATTAAAATTATTACATTAATTTTGTTAAATATTTCTTAAAATTTTTATGTTAAAGGATATGGTAAAGGATATTGTTATCGATATTTGCAAATGAGTATGATTTCAAGCTTGCGGTCAACTAGACTGGAACGTATATTTCACGCGTTTATTGCAACACAGAAATATTTACAACATTGACAATTGGCAAAATGTCCATAAAGTTTGAACTTCCTTACCCAAACTTTTTGGTATAACTTCGTTTTGTCTTGATATATAATTCTGATTTATTTTGGAGAATATTGAGAAATTTTCTGTTATATTTTTAAAATTTTGAGTTATTGAGATATGACGATCTTGCAACAAAGAATATATACATATATGTGATGTCTATTTTTTGGTCGCGCTTAAGAATATTTTAACTTAAAGGCCACTTGAAAACCTACATTTTTCATTTGAGTACAAATACGGCATACTTTTAGGAGCGAAAAGAACATCTTTTCTCTTCTATTATTGCGTATTTTAAAAAAGTTTAAAGTGATGGCTCAAGGCAAACAAGAATTTTGCAGCAAAACTTTTTAACTGAAGATATAAAAATTTCAGAAGAAAAGTTAAAACTTTACGAAAAGAATTATCTGCCGAAAAACAATGTGACAAATTTAAAATTTGAGAATCTGTCAAAAATAAAAATATGTTACTTTTACTTTTAAATAAAAAAGTAAATGTTGTATTAAAGAGAGAAAAACCTTCAACAGTCTTTAAAAGTTTTATTGAATACTTTTAGGAGCATAATACATAGAATTTCTTCATTAGCTTTGCATATTCAACAATTACTGAATTATTGTTTTCAGAAACGTGAACCCTTCTTAGAGATTTTTTTTCACATTGCGAAGTAGCGAAAAAAATATTAGGAATTAAACATAATTTTTCACTTTCATAGACATTTTTGTGGAAAAACTGATTATCCATAATTTAATTTTATAATCGAAAAGTTTTTGTTGCATATTTGATTAGGAAAGGTTGGAAGCGGATATCAATAACTCATAGTTATGAAACTTTATGCAGACTTTTTTTATTAAGAGGTAAGTTATCTACTTTTTTGAAATTTGTATTGCATGAAAAAGTTTCTTTTAAACTTTTTTTTTAATTTTTTTCTTCAATGACTAAATGGCTGAAAAAGGCCTTTTATTTCCGTTAAAAATCAATTGAATTTAATGCATCGAAATTTCACACACAGGTGTTCCTTTTGTTTCTTAAAAAATGTTCAATTTATATATTTGTATGTGTGCGTGTATGTGTGTGTGTGCCCTTCCACCTTCCAAACATAAATCAATACTTTAATAAAAATCGATTTTTATTGTCGTTTCTCTCTCTTTAAACGCTCAGTGGGTCATATAGTTTAAATTCTTGATTATAAAATCTGCAAATTCATACGCACATATATCGCTCATAATCGCACTTGTATGTATGTGTGTCCGTAAGGATATCGAATGCAACATTACAAGGACAAATCCTTTTTTATTGCTCTGCCATTTATTTCAATTTCCATTTTTCTGTTTCCACTTTACGTCTTGTTCTTATTGTACTACAATTTTTTTGCTTGTTGTCGCTTTTCTCTAGTTGCTACAGTAGAATATTTCATCTAATCCATGGCATACGAATGTAATATACACACATGCATGTATTCACTGATTATATATTTTCCTGAATCCTCTTCTTTTTTTTTTTTTGCTTAATTCCATCATACTTTTGTCGCTGCTATAAGTTTTGGTAGGAAGGAATAGATGTAATATTTATATCTCTCTACGACCACAGTGACTGCGACAACTATTGCAGTGATGAAATATATTAAAAAACAGCAGGATATGAAAAAAATATATATAAATTTACATATAAACGTATTAGAATTAAAGAATATGCAAACCGTTTGTAAAAAACGTGCATACATGGTATTCATGTACTAAGTATTGTTGTTGTACATATGTAAATAGTTGCTACTTTGAATATTTTGTCGATAATAAAAGAATTGGAACTATTTGTAGACGTGTCTATACAGACACAGTGGCTGAGTTAACAATAATTTCTAAATAAAATTCATTTATTACCGAATAAATAAATAAATTTTACAGCCCTGGTAGGACTCACTACTTCTGGAAACTAAGCAACGACCTTTACGGAGAAACATCCTTCGGACATTAAAAATAGTCAATCATTTATGCCGCAATACAGAGCTAATCTATACATAATAATTGTTCTTCACTAATGATTGGTCATGCACAAGCTGTCTGCTGAAATCCTGTCACTATATGATCCCTACTGCCCTGCACAATTGATCTTCTGCTGAATATTAATATAATCTAGAGGTATTAATGTTTAATCATTGAGAAGGTCCATCCTTAAGTAGTTCAAGTCTGGCCTGGGGATTATATACCATCAGATTAGGTTGTGCTTAATTCTTTCTATATGTTTAGCTTTACAGAATTTAGGCTGCGTACACACACTGAAGTTACACCAAGATATTGGGAACTAATAAAAAGACAAACTTCTGAAGGGAGTGATTTCTATAATAAACACATACGTGCTCCTGCATTGAAAATAAGATTTTGGAGCCACGGAATACACTATTAAATTTCCTGTTCTAAAATAAGTGCAATATTTTATCGCTGTAAAAATATATGATTTTGTACATCTTTGTACATTCGCGAGCACATAATTGTGCATTAAGGAAACATTTGGGCACAGTGTGCTCTCTCTTCCTGTTAGTGCCACAGTTTATTTAAATCATAAACTCTGTCCTAAAACTACTTAGTTTTCTTGCATGAATTTTGGTTTACCCTATATAAGGATGTAATAGTGAAACTTTACATCATTTTTAATAAAAGCCACAAGAACACGATAAGACAACATTTTAACACTCATGTCGTTCGCTTGCATTATTGCCTCTGGTTTGTAGGAAATTGGCATTTTCTTTGCTTTGAAATTGTAAGCGTGTGCTTGTTTGTTGAAATATATGAAAATTTGAATTTATATTTCCCAAAGTGTTTGTGTCGATTGCCTTGACTGGGTCGGCTAATATAGGCCTAGTGCTGCTTGTATTGCTATTTCTTTTGCCAGGCAGCCAACGAGGCATCACACTGGCACTTTGTTTTCTTTGGCAGCAGCAACATTATTTGAATTTAGAATATTCTTTACTTTTAGTGCAAACACGCACATGCACATACAATCCTGGGGGACTTAGGGAGCATTCACGATACAAAGAAATATAAGAGATGATTGCAGTAAAGCTGAAGGTGGCAGTGGCAGTGATGTTATTCAGTGGCATTGGCATCTTGAGTGGTTTGCATTAGTATTGCTGGTCTTGTTAGTGCTGCTATATTATTTGTATATATTTCTCTCTCTTTCTCTTTTTTTCTATGCCGCAATTTGTTTTCTTAACTTTGTTGCAGTTCTTCTTATTGTTTTGTTTGTGGCATCTTTCTTTCATCTTAAGCCAAAAAGTTTTTATCTTTTATTTTACTTTATATTTTGTGGCCAATGTTTTCTTAAGCATACAAATGCCACCAATTTGGTTTTCTTTCCGTACTGCACTTGGTGGTTTTGTGTTGCATTTGTGTTCATATTGTTTTTCCGCCTTCTTTTCTTCTTTAAAGTCTTTTTGTAAGAAAAATTACTTTAATGTTGTCGTTTAAGGAAAACTGTTTTCTTCCTAAGAAATTTCATGTTGCTTTCAATTCTAAGAAATTGCCTTTAAAAACAAATGTGTACGCGTGTGTGTGTATTCGTTTATTTGTATGAATTATATTTAGCATTTTATTTCGCCATTTTGAGTGGGTTTATTGAAATGTGGCAGTTTCTTGGCATTGTGCTACGAGTATTGTTAGATTGTAAATATACTATTATAAACAACAAAGTATTACGAATTCATTTTTCCCATCAAAATGTCCAACTATTTTGAGTGTTTGTAATTCATAAAAACTTTTATGTGTTTCTGGAGTTCCTTCTTCATTTATTCCCAAAAGCTTTTTTTATTAAAGACCTTTTCTTCGTGCTCAATAATGCAAATGTTGCTGGATGTTATGGTTCCACTGCAGCCATAGTCAGTGCTGGCTACGAAATCGTCATTAACTGCCATTTATCCTGGTTTGTTTTTCCACTGTTTCCTTTTAGTAAAATTTTGTTGGTTTTTATTGTACATTTGTTTTTTAGGTAACAATTTTTGTTGCCTACTTTTAGGTTTTATATTTATGTTAATGGCGTAATCATGTAGAATTATGTGCATAAATGATTATAAAGATATTATACTATAGTTTTGAATTTTGTTACAGATTTCAAATGAAAGCATAACACTGGAAAAAGATAGATGGGATGTAATAATGTGAAATTTCATAAATGTATTGTTTTTTTTTTGTTTTCGAAATTTGAGTAATTTCACTTAAACGAACTTTAAAAAGAAGAATTATTTATTAAATAAGAAAATTTTCTTCTAAATTCTATATATAAACGTTTATTTTTATTTACTGTATATTAAGTGCAGATAATGGGTAAATATAATTAATCATTGTCTGGCCGATAAGAATTTTCTGAATATTTCTTTCGCACTCATTTTATTTCCATCAGTCTATACAAATTTAAATCAATTTTCATTGCCATTTAGTCGACCTTTTTCCTTTATAAATATTTATAAAAACTTCGTGTTTATGTCTTTAGTTTCCTATACAACACATTAAAACTGCTAAAAGCTTTTTTCCACAAATAAATTTTTTTGTTAAATTTAGCATTAAATTTTCTCTGCTTCCCCTGTGCCTCGTATCCACTCACTTTTAACATTAACATTTCAGCACAGTAAACTACCAACCATTATGATGATAATGATGACTGTCATGAAGCAGATTGTGTTGTTGATGGTGGCAGTGTTACATCCGTATCCGTTTCTCCATCGTGCCATAATTATATGATAAATATTATATATTCTACAACATGTTATTTTTCCCTTTTATCTGTGTCTTTCGGTTTAGTAATATTTTAAGTTTTCATATTTTTACAAATAATTTGTTTTGTGGTCTTAACATTATTTAGTGGAGAGAATAAATCGTTTAAGAATGTCGCATACAAAAATATTCCTGTAAATAAATGGAAGGTAATAAATAGTTAAGCAATATTCCGAAGTTAACATTTGGAAGAAAATAATTAAAGTAGTATTTCTTATTTGATATATTTTATAGTTTTTGGGAGACAATGGCAATAAAAAATACACAAATGCGTTCTCTGAATAAAACTAATTATTAAATTTATTTCAAAATCTAGACTATGTATGATTACAAAAGTTTAATATCTTCAAAAGTGAATTGGAAGCAGTTCTGTAGAGGACTAATGGAGCAAAAGGAAAGCTGCCGACATATAAAATACACATATTCATATAAAATACATATGTATTTAACATACATTTAAAGATAGGGCACATATTTTAAAAGCACTTTTTAAAGAAATACTTTTTAGAGAGTTATTTTTAGAGGTCCTTTTATTAAAAAAATACTGCTTTTAAAAAGTCCTTTTGGAAAACATATATCTTGGAAGGTTACTTTTTAACTGAACACTTTTTAAAGTCGAATTTTTTATAAGATACTGCCTTAAAGAATAGTTTTTCCAAATGTACTTCTTCAAAAGGTCCTTTTTTGAACGACCTTTTGAATAAGTGCTTTTTTAAAAAGCACTTTTTACGAGCACTTTTTGTGGGTTCTTTTTTTATAGGTACATTTTTTAAATAGGTCGTTATTTTAAAAGACACAATTTTGAAAGGTACCTTTTTAGAGGTACTCTTTAAAGGTACTTTTGGAAAAATACTTCTTAAAGGTACTTTCCAAAGGTATTTTTTAAAATTTACTTTTTAAAAAGTACATTTAAAAGTTACTTTTTAAAAGGTACATTTAAAAGGTACTTTTTAAAATGTGCTTTTGAAAAGGTACTTTTTAAAAGGTACTTTTTAAAATGTACTTTTGAAAAGGTACTTTTTAAAATGTACTTTTGAAAAGGTACTTTTTAAAAGGTACTTTTTAAAAGGCAATTTTTAAAAGGTACTTTTTAAAAGGTACTTTTTAAAAGGCAATTTTTAAAAGGTACTTTTTAATAAGTACTTTTTAAAAGGTACTTTTTAAACTATACCTTTTAAAAGGTACATTTTAAAATGTACTTTTTTAAGGTACTGTGAGAAAAGTCCTTTTTTTTAAAGCTTTTTTAAGTTTATTTTGTTTAAAACGTACTTTTTCATGATTTGATTCTTTTCAAAAGGTTAATTTTCTACGAGATACTGATCTTAAAAGACAATATTTTTAAATTGCGCTTTTTTAAATCGTAATGTTATAAATACGAAAAAGGTACTTTGATAATGGCAGAAGCCCTTTTTAATGGGTACTTTTTAAAAGATTTTCTCTTAAAAGTTTTTTTAAGTTACTATTTTAAAAGGTACTTTTTCTAACTTCTTTTTCTGCAAAGTAATTTAGCTAAAAACCACCTTTTGTGTTTTGGAAAAGTTAAATACTTCTTTTAAAGTTGGCTTTTGAAAATTACGTTTTGTAACTGCTTTCCATTACAAAAGCACATTTTTCGATAAAATCATGCAAAATAGTGGTTAAAAAGTTTATTTGAATATAAGTTTTTTATGTGTGTTTTGTGGAAATATATTTTTAAAATATTGCACTTTTGTAAGACGCTTGCATTCTAAAACTCTACTCCAAAAAAATAATTTAAAAAAATAATTATTTAGGGATTGCAAGAACGGACACATGTATGCGTTTTCAGAGATGACTTAAAAAACTATACAAAGGAATTGTGCCTTATACATCCTTTGAAACACTTTGCAGCAGACAGCTAACGCTCTCTAATTTTTTACATTTGTTTTTGTTTATTTTAAAAATTTTAACAAGTAAATAAATAGACAAATAATAAATCAATTTTGAAAATATCGTCTTTTCAATGGTTGATGTATTTTGTCAGCATGTCAAAATATTTTGTCTTCTTTTAAATGTTTAGCAATATTTTGAAAATGATTCAATCATGTAAAAAAAAAGAAATGATTGATAAGGGTCTTATAAATATTGTGTCTCATAATGGGCAGCCCATTAATTCGAGTAAATATTTTCCCAATAAGCGTCAACATATAAATTTATGCACATGAATGTATATAATATCTGTTTGAAAGACCGATAACTTTAGGGCAAGTGATATTAAAAGTTTATAAAGAGATTATTATAATTAATATGTCAAACGAATATTCAGAGTTATATATGAGATGTTATATAAAAAATCTTTTTTTCTCGAACTGCCGTGACTATGCCTCAATATCTAATTGGTCACTGCTTAGATCTAATACTGAAAGAGCAACTAATAAACTTCTACTATATGAAATTCGCGCGTTCAATATTGTGCCGCATGAGGATAAATGAGATCTAAAATCTCTCAACAGATCTACGAGCAGGCAACGCAAAGATACCAAAATGGACCCAATTATAATACAAAATTGTTCCCGACGTTACTCTATCCCACAAATTTTATTTATTTATTTAATAATCAATAGATGTAATCCTAACTGCTTATTAGTATGCATAAGATATATAAAATTATAGAACGAGCAATTATGAATTTGAATATACATTACTGTTGGCTTCGATTATATTTTAGTTTTGTTTGTCTTTCTTAGTGAGCGAAACTTTTCTAAAGATTTTATTTCCTGCATAAAATAAACTTGTCAAAGAAATTAAAGGGAACTAAACGTACTGTTGTAATCGCAAACTTACATAGAAAGAGCACAAGATCCTTCAAGGAATCTAATTTCTTAAATAAATGCAACAAGTGTTGAAAACATATTGCATGTTTTTCAGAAGAGAATACGCCATTGATTGATGATAAACTTATTTAATTTATTAGTTTATCAGCAAAAGATAAAAGGACGGATTACTATCTCAAACATGTCGAAGATCGTTTGCGAAATTTTGTTATAGTGCTTTAATTTTTGAAACGTAAACCCAGTGTCTATGTTCTGTAACTTAAGCGAGATGAGCAAAATATTGTCATCCTCTAAACGATACGCTGAGTACAAGATAATATTAACTTTTTGGATGTTTTCAGATGGTTTGATTTAAATATTGTATGAATCATTTTACAACTAACAGAACACCGACACAGATCACGAGAGCCGGGAATTAATCAGACTATTGCTTTGGATTACATTAACAGACCTTATTTTATATTCAAACACTCTATTGGGTTGGTACACGAATCAAATAAAAAAATACCCACCAACATTTTTCCTTACACCTAATATACTTGTATATCGCATGTCTTTCCTAGAATTTAATATATTAAATTCCCTTGTATTTTGTAACAATAATTTATTATATTCTCATGGGAAGCTTGTAACACACACAGATAAAAATATTGGAAAATGTCACTAAAAAGCTAAGCCGGGAAACTTAGTGAGTTAAGAAAAGCATTTGGTAATATTAATAAAAAAATTGTTGTGGATGTTTGTATTGATTCTAAAAATTCTGAGATGCATTTAATGTACAATTTAAATAAATTAATTGAATTTTTTTTGAGTTTGAGGTCTTTTTTTATAAACAACAATATTTATTTGTTATGATTTTTCAATATTTTAACACCCTATGGGTGTCTTCTTCAGGAAATTAAAAAGATTTTATAAAATTTTAAACAAAATCGAAAGAAAAAGTTTAAATATTTTCAATACATAATATTGAAATTTATTATTTGGGATATTCTCCCCAACTAATCGTTAGAAACAATTAGAGCTTTTGCAAAATGCATAGAAAAAATCAAAAGTTTGTTGTGGCTTTAGCTCTTCATATGCCGACATTTCATTGGTTGCTAAAACCAAATCGTCAGTGAAGTTTAAGCAGTTTGATAACATTCAACCTCGTATCTTTATGCCATACAAAACAAATACAATATGAGAATTTCAATATTGCATATGAATTATAACAAATACATAATCATAGTAGGCTTAGAATGTTTTTATACAAACAACACAACAAACAATTATACTCAAAATGACTCTATTTTATTTTTCTCTCAATACATTTTCAATACATAATGTCTATAACTTTGAGCTAAATTATATGTATTTTAATTAAATTTTCAGAAAATTTATAAAGAAAAATATGAATGGTATTGAAATAAAAAATATTTCCATACAACGACGTTCTCTTCAAACTACTTAAAATATGTCTGTTTTCATGGAACTCACTTGAAACGATTAGTTACTTTTATCAAACTTGCATGGTAAAAAGCCTTAAAAGTTATTTTTAAGCAAACCATTGAGAAAGCTCATATTTCGAATATCTTTTGCTGCTCTTCTGAATAACTTTTCTTGTATAACACTCGGCTTCCTCTTCCTAAAAGCAAATTATTTGATTTAAATAAACTTCACTTAGTTTAACAATATTAATCCACTAATAATCGAATTTTACAAATACTTTTACATGAATGCTTTACAACAACCAACAGGAGAAGACAAAATAGTAGAGGAAGTAGATTAAAAAGTATTTAAAGTATTTTGCAAATATTTCATTTCGAAAAAGTACTTCTGTAGCACACACTTGCCATAATAAATTGGTATTCAAAACATGTACATGCCTGGTTGAAAAAGAAGAAACAGCATGAAACTTAAATCCATTCAAAATCGTAACAATATTTGAATTTGCATTTTTCGAACGTGTCTTGGGCTGGGTGGGAGAGAGAGGAAGGGAGGAAAAAGTCTGTGATTGTTTGATTAAACCAACATGAAACAATTTATAAACGAGTAAAGAGCAGCAGTTTTCCATTACTGAAACTCATTTTATTCCGAACCGAAAGCAACTCGTACCCAAAAATTCATTCGGAATTACAATTTAACTTTATATTAGAGAAAAGGGAGTAGAAGGAACTTTTCTTTGCTGTGAGAATTTTCTCTTTTCAGAAAACTGTAGCAAAGTATTTAATAATGATTTTAGCTCCCTGTTAGTTTAGTTTATACGATTACTTGCCGCTGTTTTCCATAACATATTTTGTATAACAACCAAACGGTATTCCCTATATCCTCTTCCTGCTTAGTTGCCACATTCAATTCCTGATGAACGTGTCTGTACAAGTGAGTGAATGAAAGAATGAGAGCGCTCAGCTAAGGAAAAGCAACAAAAGTAAGCCATGTTAAGAACACAAATGTACACAAGTATTATCTTTATTTTATGCTTAACTTCAGTGAACTGAAAACTGAGAAATGAAAGTATTTTTGCAAATTTGGGAAACACATGCACCACACATTCACCAAATCTTGAGATGCATAACCTTTAGTTCAAACTTGCATATATGAAAATAGAATTTTTATTTAAAAATACAAAAAAAATGTTAGAACACACCCAAGAATTCAAAGTAAATCATGTTCATGCAACATGAAACCTTTGCATGTTGCATATTCGTATCAGTGGGTGTATGGTAAAATAGCCTGATTGTGTAAGTGCATGTGTAGTTACTTTTAAGAAGAATTTGATTGAAGTAAAGCACGTGTGAATTACGTTTTTCGATTTATTTCCAAATGTTGCACAATTTACGTGTGAACAAGCAGCGGCCGCATGCACTCGATGGGAAATTTTGAATATTTTGCATTTTTGCACAGCGAATTTATTCACTTCTAATTCAATTGAAAATGATTTCTAGCTTTGACTTGGTTAAATTTGTTTAGGTTATGATGGCATTCACTTTTCTGAAAAATGTTTATTATTTTGTGCATCAATTTATAGAAAAATCTATTTGTCGTTGTAATTAAATATATTTAAGTGCCTTACAAGATTGCCTACTTCTTAATAAAAACAGATTTGCTTTTATTAAATAACACTAAATTGCCTTCTTTGCTTTAAAAAGGCGAAGAGTGTAACACCGTTTTCTTTAAGAAAAGGGCACGTCGTTAGGTTCAGTATAGAACAATTTTAAAAGAAGCCTAGACTTATGACTTCAAAAACGGTGATCGGTTTGTATAACATTGCAAGAAAGGAAAGAGTGGGAGCGTGAAAGAGAGGGAAGGAATTACAGGGAAAAGGCAGCTTAAAGTCAGTAATGCCAACTCAACTTTTATATTGTTTTTACTTTGGCTTACATGACTCAGTAAAGTTTTAATGTTTATTCTTTATGACTTCTATCAAAATCGTGAACTTCGTAGCTCTTGCATATAAAACTAAATAGAATAGAAATTTTAATATAATTTCCCATTTTATGCCGTTAATTCTTTTATCGAATTGTAATGGGCGGGAGTAGTCATTTTGCAATATCTAAACCAAATCTTTGTTTTTTGTTCAACATTATCCATAGTTATAAAACTTAAATGTTTCAACGGGTGCAACTGGATGGCTATCATCAAAGCTATGGAACAGTACATATAGGAATCCAACGCTGTTTTTAATAGAAGGTCAATGCCAACGAATAGTAAAAGGTGCCGTTTACTGATTTCTAATTCACAATAGTTGTTCCAACAAAGACTAGACCAACACTATGTGTTTTTTCTTGAAATTTTTTTACATGCAACTTTTTTCATTCCTTGATAGGAGGGATATTCTACCAAACGTAATAAAAAAACTGGCAGCATATGAAATTTCTTACAACATATTTTATGCCAACTGCTTCACTATGCCTTGTGTCCGCAACTAAATAGAACAAATTTTTATTATAATTACAGTCAAAAACTGAAATTGCATGTACTCGTATGAATCTGATGCTGCGAGCCAAACTGCAGACTTTTTTAATACGATTCCTTTAAAGCTTTATTTTAAAAAAGCTGGCAGCTGTCCTATAAATGAAAAATAAGCTACCGGAGCAGTGCTCCCAGGCCATTTAATTTTTCACACTAAAAAGTTATAATAATAAATAAATAAAAAGAAAGTAAAAAAACTCCATAAATTTATTGTATTAATTATTAAATCCCTCCAAATGGACAAATTATTTTAACAATTGCATTTAAAAAAAATGTATTGTTGTTGGTTGGCTTAGCTGAGTACATGCCTGGCGATAGCTAAATTATAATATTTTAAATAATTTTTTTTTTGGAGAATATGTCCCATGATTAATTTGGTAAATAAAAATTTTATATCAAATAGATTAAAGCGTAGAAAATTTGGGGTTATTCCATGTTTATTGGGTTTTCTTTTGTCCATTTGCACGGGAGTTATTTCATTGATTTAGGATGTTGAAATAATTTCATGTTTCTTTGAAATTTATATCATTAAATTTGGTGGTCGCATTTTAGTCCAATTCGATTGGGATCTGTCTCACAGAAAGTCATGTCATTTGACAATATTTTATTTAACCCTGGAGCTCTAATAAAATTTGTTTAATATTTTTTTTATTAAAAAAATTATTGAAATTGCCGCTTGACAAATCATCAGTACTCCTTAGCCAAATCATGATAGAATCGTGGTCAGCGCTAATGAAATACGCCTGTATATACTTCTAAGCCACCAACAAACCATAAACTTTTAATAAAGTAATTGGGGCGGTATCTTGAATAATTTTAAATAAATATTAAGAAAAAATAATATAAATTTTTTAATTTATATCCTTAAATTTATAACTGACACTATTAAATGCATATTAAAAAATAAATTGTGACTCTTTGCGGGTTTTTACAATTTCCGTAGTTTTTATCACTGGCGCATATCTATATCAACAATCTTGAAAGCCACTTCCACACTTGAGGTATTGGAAGTCTGTTGGTTTTTGAAGTCTTGTTTCAGTTTTAAAAAACGTGATCAGTCCACCTTATCTTTTATACAATCTTCTTGCTGATAATATTTGGAGATTCCAATTGCTTAATATCTTAGTACTAGCAACAGTATTTTATTGTTGCAAATGAAGAGCTAAAACAGCAGTTTTAATAGTTTTTACAACTACATTAATGAAATGACAATACAAATCTCACTGCCAGCAGTTGCTCCAGTTAAACCACTGTCTGTCCTATCATCATTTTTACAAAACCTTCCATGCAAGTTCAAAACTTCATTGAAGTGCAAGCACAACATGTCCCTGTTAAAGTGCACCAGTGTAAGCGTCATGTTGCATGTCATTGTATTAAGGTCATGCAAATAAACAATTTATATTCTCCATATTTGTATTCATCTGGTTATTTTCGAGCTCGCATTTTATAAAGTTCTTTTAAGCACACACACACATCCTTTATCATTTAAAGTTTTTGGCTTTTCTATTATAGCAGTGTTTCTATTCTTTTCAAATAAATTCTTTAGCTCACCACTGTGCTCATGTGTGCATGACAAATGTATCACGTGACTAGAGCAACTTTGCGTTTATAATTCAGTCCCTTTTACGCCAGCAGGCCATTGTTAAATCTACTATACATGTATCCTTTATCTAAAATGATTTCTAGAGTTCGCAGTTGGGTGCAGGCGAAGCAATGACTCAGTGCGTTTGTATGTGCATACGTGTGCGTGCGGATGTGCTTTTTTGAATTTTGAATAAGAAAAAAAAAAAACATATGCATCTTTGAATTATTTTGCTTTAAATCTCTCTATTGTTTCTTATGCTTCAAAGAAATATTTTAAATTCTCTTTGCCAAAGCAAAATTTTAAAAAAGTGCTTTATTTTATATAAAATTTAATTTAATCCTAAAAGCGATTCCAGGTGAAGAATTTTAAGTAGATTTACTCGTATTATTAAAATAATTAAGTATTATATAGAGTACAACACGATATGCAGCTATCAGCCAATCATGCAACACCGCTATGTCAGCTTAAGTGGCAAGTTATTATGTTGTAAATAAGCTTGTTGCCTTTTATTGCATTAAATTTAATTGTGTTTATTTTCATTAGTTTTATATTTGAAATGACAGGAAATTTTAATTGAGGAAAATTACCAAAAACCAGAAATAAGTTAAAGTGCTAAATACAAGAAAGCGGCTCTTCCTTTTAGAGAAATAATCGGCTTGAAATTTTAAATTCATTGCAGTTCCTAAGATCGGACTTTCATCTATATTGGCTCTTAATAATTTCATATTATTATATAAACGAGGCTCTTATCACTACAATCCGTCGTTAAATGACCAAGGCGTACCACGCAAAAAAAGCCCATGTAATATATTTCTTATAATTTTACATCATTATTTATTATATCTGCTAAGACATGAAAATATTACGGTTTACATCACAATTAACGGACTTCCGTTTCTGCATAATACGAAATTTAGATGAGAAATTTCCGAAAAACTCTAACACAAGGTTATATCCACTTACTGAAAGCCATTGTAAGGTTTTCGGCATAATCGATAAGATCGTTCGCAGTATAGCGCCAAACTGAAATTCAGTTTGCAAAGAGCTTTGTGGCATGTTGTTATCAGAAAACAGATGTAGTTTTAAAGCATGTTCTTTTCTAAAAAAGGTGTATATGTTTTTGATTCATTTACATAAAAATATATTTATTACTCTATAGTTTTTGTGGGGGTTACACCTCAGCATAACTAAATGGCGCGTTCTTTTCTCATTAAAGTATGAATGGATCTATTTATCGCTTTTAATTCGAAAAATACAACTCCCTCACAAGATTTAGAGCCATTTTCTAATTTCATCTTGAAAGTGTAGGAAATGCTACCCTTTTTTTTAGAAAAGAAAACTCCATTAAAGTTTAGTGTTGTAGGACAATAGATGTTTAACAGGCCGGTATTAAGATATAAGCAGCTCATTAGATACAGTTCAATTAATTGCCCTTATTATGATTGTTGTCGTCGACGTCACAGCAAGTCGTCATCAATATATTGGCAATTATTAAATATTATTGATAGGATATTACTACTAATATGGCTTATAAAATGACAAGTTGGTTAGTTAATTATTGCCTACGACGAGTTCAAAACTGCTGCCTTTTTTACTATCGATTTGATGTGACGTTGACGCAACAATTATACTAAGAGGGAATGTTTTATGAATAAATTCTTTAATATTTTCCTGTCAACTTATTGTTTGCATAAAGTAAACAATATTTTACTTTTTTAATCACAAATATGGCTTCAAATTTAATTTAAACTTGAATCACGTAACATTTTTCCTTAATTTAAATTTGTTGATTAACTTCCTTATTTAGAAATCTATGAAAATGTGTTGATGGTCTAAAGAAAAAGTTAAACTAAATCAGAAAATAAATGTTTTATCTGTTACCATTTAAGAAACAAAAGCTTCACTTTCTTCTCTTAATCCATATTTGCCCACAAAGTTCTTAAATATGGAATGAATGTAAAAAAATAATGAGCTTCCCTTCAGGCCTCAACTGAAATTATTTGTAATAATTTACAGCTTTGCTACTAATACCTTCACAGCCTCAATAAGGCACTTTCAAATCAAATAAAAACTGGCCATTCTCCCAATCCTGTCTTCCTAAAAATAATAACGAACAGACTTATAATGATTAAAGGGAATATTTTTATTGAAAAGAATTAAAGAAAGTTGTTCAGGGTAAATCCTTTAGGCGAAAACGCGTTAAATGTGTCAATTTGACAAAATCAAAATTGTATTTTAAAAGTTGTGGCAGACAAATAAATCGTTTTTTTTTCTTAAGGAAAACTTTTCTTTACCCGTTGCTCTTATTCTAACGTAAACAAGGTCCTTACAAACAAACAAAACCCTTTTATATCTCCTTTGTTTGGGTATGTTGTTATTGTTACTTATTAATTTGAAATCAACGTCATCATTTAATTCCCGTTTGATGTTTTTCTTCTTTTCTTTATTTGATTGCTTGTTGTTGCTTTCAAAACCCTTTCCTGCTTTAAGTTTGCATGTTTGATAACCCTATTGCCACATTTCAAAGTTTCTTAATAGAAAAGTGTCAACTCATCTGAAATAAACCACAATTTGAAAAATTCTACTCATACTTAAAGCTCTTATCAGACCTATTTGCAATTTAGAAAAATAAACAAAATATTGTAGTGAATAACAAAATACGTTTCTAATAACTGAAAGAGAGAACCAAAAATGTGTGTATGTTGAAGTGTGTGTCATTATAAATTTCATATTTCTATAATCTAATTTCAAAATGTGTACATCACACATACATGAATATATTTACGTTGAAAAAATTAGATTTTCTTTCAATAGAACTCAATTTACCTTAGGCCGAATAGATATGATTTTGCCCTTTTGCCGGATTACAATGTCATCCAGATTATATTTTTTTAAACTTCCAAGTTTTATTAATTTTTTTTTGCGTATGAAAAAATATCCTCAAATCAAAAATATTATCAACTAAAATATTAACTTATAGTCACTTTATTGATGAAAAGGCTGACAGAACTATTTTCCCTTACTATGTCAGTTATTGTTGACATCACACCAATACTATTGACTGCCAGATGCCATTTTCTTAGTCCTGGAAAGAACTTATTTTTACCAACGAAGTGTCTAAATGTATACAGAGAATTTTTTACAGTAAGAGAAATTAATGGTAGTTTCGAATAAGTTTATAGTACTACCGTGTCTCCAACTCTGGTACTCATATAATCACTTAATCACAAAATATTTTCTGGCTAATCGAGGATATTTTTCATTTGGCACAACTGACAAGAAGACAAATAAATGAATAGTGCGTGAATAAACTGAATAAAAGAACTGATCAGTTAAGAATTTCTGGAATTCTTTTATTGTCAGCAAAATATAGTGAGAACTCCCTACAAGGCTTAAAATTAAACATTTTTTTGTAGGGATATGTAAGGACTGGACTGCTTATTTGAAAGAGGGCTACTAGTGAAAAATGTATGGAAATTTTTTCATAAGAAGATTAGTGGACAGAAAAAATCTGAACTACTTTTACAAGTCCGTGTTCTCGTTTAAAAAAATACCTTTTGTTATTAAAACAAAAAAAATGTTTTTAAATCTGCCTGAAAACATCATTATCTATCGATATTAAAAATTTTTGAGAGTTTTTAAATATTTTTGCCATTATTCGTAATCCACAGCATGGACTACGAGGTCTGTTCAATGTTAAAAGTGAATTTCCATTTTTCTCAAAAAATATCCATTTATTCATCAATTTCTATTTTGTCCTCTTCAAAGTATTTTTCCTTAGATATAATACACTTGTGTCAATCCTCGAAGTAGTTCTGACGTTCACTTTTTGGTATGGTTCTTTAAGCGATTCAGTTTTTACCTCCTCACTCATCGCAAAATATCGCCCTTCAACAGAAAATAGTGGCATTGGGCCAAATCTGATGAATACGGTGGCTGAGGCATGATTACGAAATTCTTTTCTGCCAAAAAATTACGAACAAGCAATGACGAGTGAGCATTTTTTCG
Source organism: Germaria angustata (assembly GCA_963681545.1). Classification (NCBI taxonomy): domain Eukaryota; kingdom Metazoa; phylum Arthropoda; class Insecta; order Diptera; family Tachinidae; genus Germaria; species Germaria angustata. The sequence goes on along the minus strand of OY812998.1, from coordinate 137,581,240 downwards.
TATTGCTTCGCATAACTTCAAGATAATAATCTTTATTAAAAGTTACACCATGTGGCAAGCACTCATGGTGAACTATGCCACTGTAATCGAAAAAACATTGAGCAAAACCTTGAAATTTGATCGAACTTGGCGAGCGCTTTTTTTGGTCTTGGCTCTTCCATTGGGACGATTGGACTTTGATTTCGATGTTATAACCATATACCCATGCTTCGTCACACAGTTATGACCCTTTAAGGCAAATTTGGATTGTCGTAACTTTTTAAAAAATTCTGCAAATTCGGAACGATTTCCGCTATCACACGCATCATGCCCAAAATTTGAGCAAAAAATTTTATGGCATTAGCCTACCGATGTAATATCCTCTGCAACTTTTCGTATAGTGATTCGACGATTCTCCATAACAATTTTTGTCACTTTCTTAACATTTTCATCGGTTTTTGTTAATATGGAGCTTCCAGGGAGAGCGTCATCATTCATATCTTCTCGACATTCTTTAAAAAGCTTGTGCTCAGAGTACAATCACCAAATGTCACTCTTAGTATTTCATGTACTTTTGAGCATTTAGTTTGATGCGAATTCTCTGATCCATTTTTTCCATAGAAGAAAATCGCTGAAGAAGCAAAACACCTCTAACTATTATGCCTTTCAAAAACAAACTAAACTAAACACAAACAAACTCAACTAAAAACATATGTTTGAGACAAGTGTGCCAACATAACAAAACGCTAATCGAATAGACGTATGTCGAGAAATTTCAAATTTCACCTTTTCTATAGAGCAGACCTCGTACGATCATTCGTATAATTAAACTGATAATCCATTACATATTCCCATATACGACCATTTTTTCACGCTTTTTTTACGTGTGATAAAGGACCAAATACATACATACCGATACATACATATATTTTTAGATTTTTTCTATTTTTGCTTAGAAAGGACGAAACTAGATCAATTCATATAAGGCAAACTTAAAGCAAAATGTTTTCTAGTCCTTTAAGAAAGTATGAAAATGGGTAGTAAGATGTAAGAGTCACATGCCCATATAAATGATTGAACAGTGCTACTCCTTTATATACTTATACCCCGATGATAAGAATATTCATCAACAGCAAAATAACTTGTACGGGCCCACAAGTGTTTGTTATAACCGAACTTCACTGTATAATGTTTTTAATGTATAGAAAACTGTACTGTCTACATTGCAAAATCTATCTGCGGGAACTTAAGTCTCTTTCCCCTCAGAATTTCTTCTTTCTCAATACATAACAATACAGGGTCTCTAACCCCCTCTAGAAGAATTCCCTTGATACCAGTATTTCTGTAAGAAGTGAATATATAATTTTATTTTCGTAACATAAAAATTTACGATACTCCTTCACCCTGTTTGAAGCTTAAACATTCACTTCTATTTTAGAATTAATTAAAAAAATTAAAGATGGAATTATTAAACTGATATTTAGAAAACTCCACTATTGACTTAAGCACGTACGACTACATACGAATGTGTACGTAAGTAGATGAAGATGTGAGCGTTTGTGTGCACGTGCCAATTCAAGTGAAGTGATGTTTCATGCTTGCACATACATATGTACAAATTTATTTAATTGTGTGAGTTTATTGTAAGCAAATATATTAATAGCATCCTGGTGTGTGTTTGTGTGTCTTTGTATAACAGAGTGTTAATATTCCCTTAATTTAGGATTGTGTATGTGTGCCTGATTGCTTGTAGGTTTATTATACCATGTATGATGTGCATTGTATTTGATTGTGTTGTATGTGTGTGTGTGTGTGTGTATGTGTGTGTTAGTTTGTATTGTAGTTTAGTTTGTTCTTGTTAACTCACTGTCTTGTGTTGGCATCAGCTGTTAAAATATATGAAATCATGGCCCTAAAAGGCATCACCTCACATATTAAATACTTATATCACAAAAGGTCTGTGTTTTTTGCTTCTACCTTACCCTCCTTCACAAACACAAACACAAATACAAATACACATAATCATGATAAAAGGAAAGAAAAAAGTTTATACACACATTGTATTAGTATGTTAAATCATTTCCTTAATGCTTTTTGCTGTTTTGTTGGGCTCCTCTGTGCTGTTGTATATTAAGCATGGTGAACACTGCAAAAGGGAAATGAAAAGTGGCAGTAACAGCAACATTGGTTGTGTATATAAAATGAGGCATATTCATATATACTTACAGAAACAGGTGATGTCATGCTTAACGGAAACAGATTGCAGACAAAAACTACAAACAAAAACAAAAAATCAGTTCGCGCTCCAATGCTAATGAAAAACATGGAATTGTACAAGCAGATAGATATTTTCACATTTCCACATACTTATTTTTGAACATAGAATGGAGGAAAAAAAATTTCCATAAAATTTTCTTTAAAAAATAAAGAAAAGGTCTGACGAGGGGAAAACCGCACAAAACAAAAGGTTTAACAAGAAAAACTCAACAGTCTTTTATATAGAAAACATTTTACCTTCACAACCAGACAATTGCTGTAATAAAGAAGCAGGAGACAAAGGGAAGTGAAATTATTATTTGAAGAGTTTAATAGAATTTCACGACAACTGCAGAACAATAGAAATTTTCACAAGCACTAAGAAGACATGACAAACATATTCACACATGCCGAAGCGTTAAATCATTAACGTAATAAAAAAAGAAAACAAAAAAAGAAATACGCCACTTGGCATTTGAAAAGAATCCTTATTTTCCCTGTTGAATATATACAAATAAGTGTAAACGAAATATATGTTTGTAATTATGAATAGAATGCATGTAATAAATTTTATTTATTGTTCATCCATTTAAAAGTGCCAACAGGACTGCAGGCTCGAAATTCCTTTCCTTTAGTATTTCTGCTGTATAATAAACCTTCGAAACCATTTCCGATTCCCCCAATTTTACATTAGTTGTTTTGCATACTCGTATATAAAGTTTTGTGCAAGTGGTTGTGTGAAGTGTTTTGTTGGTATTTATTTATTTATTTCTAAGACAAAGCAACTTTAAGGCAAAAGAAAAGCGCACAATACAAGAATTTACTTTTTGGTTTTAATGCTTTTATTTTATTTTGATTTAAGCTTCCCTTTTTTTGGTTTCTCTATTTTTTTATTCATAAAATTAAATAAACGTTTCTTTAAAAGAATTTTAAAAGTTGTAAGAATTCTGTAGACAAAAAAAGTTTGTTTAATTATTTGATAGAGATGAAATACTTCTAGTTTCCTTTTTAGTGGCTGCTAAAGGAATGTAATGATGATTAGATTATATTGAAATTGTTATGGCTTTTCGGGCCCTTAGTTTCCAGCTGGGTGGTTTTTTTTTTAATATAAATTTTATATATCTCTGAAAATTAATTTAAAAAACAAACGAAACCTTAAGGCAAGATGCAGTTATTTAAAGGAATGACAGGGGAAAATGTACATAAATAAAATCGTAATTATAGATGGGGTACGGTTTGTAGATGGTTGTTTTGCTTTTTTCCAGGTGAGACCGCTGCAGGAACATCCCACCGATGATACATATGTGTGTTATATACGGAAATCCTTGAAGCCGCTGCCAAGATGACTGAAAGTTATAAACCAAATCTAACGTCTAACGTCTTCGTTGGTACTAGCGTCAAAGATTTCAACAGGTTAAACATATAAAAACATTTTCTTTATTTAAAACTAAATATTTTTATGCAAAACTTAACATTTTATTTTTATATTAAAACTTATTCTTCGAGCTTAGTCCCAAGTAATCTTTTAAATAATTAGCTTTTTTGGTGCTGAATCATCCGAATGAGATTTTGCAAACAACCTTCCAGCGAGTATGAGTTTTTACTGTGTCCTTTGCTAACGTGTGATACACGTTTTGTCTTGACTACAACGCCTTATGCTCTTTTTGGACTTCATGTAACATGAAGGAATTGCACTTTTTATTCACTCATGATCACAGTCTTTCGAGTTTCAGAAACCATTAAGAATACAAAGGGTACTGCCTGGAAGCGATTTCAGCCGAATCAGTTGCTAGGGAGCGGTCGCACGTTTTAAAAAATGAAAAATCTTTTACCCCTACCCAATAATATATAAAAAAAATAAGTTAATATGAATTAAAACAAGCGAATTGAGTTAAATATTTATGGAATAAAATTTCAACGAAAGATTTAAAAACCAGATGAATAAATAGTTTTATATAATTTTGTAGAAAAATAAAAAATTTAATTTAAAAAAAAAAAATATTATAGCAAAATTCAAGAACATAATTTTGCCAAAAAAGTTCCAATAATTCTATTCAAAAATTAATTTATTTAACTATTATATTTCAACACATATTTTGCCTAGACCATTTACAAGATGAAGTTACACCAAAGCATTTTATGATTAACAATTCAGCGTAAAAAACTAATTAAAATAGATGTAAAATTTTTGCAAAAAATTTTGATATATTAAAATTTTTTTAAAATTTTAACTCGAATACTGAATTTAACCATTTACGTTTATAGTTTTTTAAATTATACGTCATTAAGGAGTAAGTAAAGGCAAGCCAACTACTGCACTACTGTTTAAATATATTAAAAACCAAATAATAATTATAATAATACATTTTATTTTATTAACGAGCTTTAGGCCTTTTTTAAAAAAACAATTTATTTAATTTAAATATTTCGACGCCTCTTTTGGCGCTTCCTTCAAAAAAATATTATAATAAAATATTATAATACGAATATTTTTTCCTGAACAAGACGCCCAAAGAGGCGACGAAATATACAAATTAATTAATTTTGTTTTTTTTAAGGACTAAAGCTCGTTAATAAAATAAAATATATATTAAAAAGTTCGAAAAATAGTGGTAATTAATTGAATTATAATAATAGTTATAATAAATAAATATTTTATATAAAATGTAAATTATTCAAGTTCAAGGTCCAATAATTATAATTATAATTTAATTATATTAATATTAAAATTAATGTATTAATACAATATTTCGCTATAACTATGGATAGCTTCTTCGGCGATATATTAAAATTACATTAACAATAAAAACATAAATTAGAATAGGAAATTAAATATTTTTATAATATTGTAAAAGATTAAACAAGTTTTTGTTTGTGTAATATTTTTTTTTTAATTTTCGTTAATTTTGTTTTTCATTATAAAACTTATTCCAAATTTTATTTTTTGTTTTTTAATAAAATTTCAATATATCTTTGAAGGAGCTATTCCTAGCAATAGTGAAATATTGCATTAATAAATATCATAATTATTTGTTATAATTATTGAAGTTGAAATAATGAATAAGGTCGAAGAATAACTATATAAAAATTTAAAAATTATAGGACTGCAATTTTTTTAATTGACGAAATTTCTCCAAAACATCTCCAAATATATCAATCAGGTTTAATTTATTTATGGCATATTTTTTTATAAAAAAATGTAACATTTACCCGTATTATGATTGTCGCCGTCGACGTCACACCAAGTCGACATCAATATATTGGCAATTGTGGAATGGTTATCGAGAACTATTAAATATTATTAATATGATATTACTACTACTATGGCTTATAAAATGACAAGTGGCCATGAATATTAATTAATTATTGCCGACGACGAGTTCAAAACTGCTGTGTTCTTTTACTGTCGACTTGATGTGACGTCGACGGGACAACCATAATAAGAGGGATTATATTTTAAATTTTATATATTTTTCTTCAATACTTTTCATTGCATTTTTGCTTGATGACGAAACTTTTAGTCCGGTGATAAAATAATTAATAAAATAGATGAGAATAGAACCTCAAAAACAAAAGTTGAAGGTTTGTAAATTGAAAAATTAGAAATATTAAAAAAAAAAAACATTTTTTTGGACTTGTCAGACAGAGTTCACTATAAACGAGTTTTACTGTATGAAGTTATTAAAAGCTCAACGGGTCAAATGAAATTAGGTTATATATATTGCCCCTTATTATGATGGTCGACTTCGACGTCACACCAAGTCGACATCAATATATTGGCAATTGTGGGATCGTTCTCGAGAACTATTAAATATTATGGATAGGATATTACTACTACTATGGCTTATTGGCCATCAATATTAGTTAATTATTGTCTACAACGAGTTCAGAGCTTCTGTCTTTTTTTTACTGTCGACTTGATGTGACGTCGACGTTGACAATCATAATAAGGGGGATTATTTAAAAGTAAACTTTTTAAGAAAAAGAACGAAATCAGGTGAAAATTTAAACTCCTTATCTAAGCTTAGTTTTTTTTTTAACTAGGGCTTTCTACAAATATACATATTTTTTTGTTTTAATTTGATCAACATATTTTTACACAATTTTTTTTTTTTTTTTTTTTAATTCTTTATTTGCAATCTATTCTAGAACATTAAGCAAATGAGATAATAGTTAGGAAAATTCACATGAGTTATTGGATTCCAGTGAAAACAATAACATTATCTATACTTATGTATGTATGTTATTTATATATATTTACATATTTACAAATCTAATTATAAAATTATTTACAGATAATTATATTATATATGGAAATATCTTATCTAAATGGAAGATCTAAAATGTGAACTCTTTTTAGTCGTCTGATTGTTAAAGTTTCATCCAATAAAGAGATGGCCAATGGATTAACGTGGTCGCTTAACACTATTTTTAAGAAAGAAAATGCCATTGACTAAATTCGAATATGAGAAAAATGTGGACTTCACTAGAAATAGACTTGCTGTTCTATATTCTAATTGGTCTTCCGAATTTCTTTATTCTTATTTTCATTGTTGTCTATAATCCATAACTTAAATAAAAGAAAAATAGAATCCCTTCAAGGCCCATGCTCACATTCACACTCATGCCCTATTGTAAACTATTCAATTGTTAATCATTAAAAAAGCTTTTCATTCAGCCCATGTTTTTGTGGTTGTCTAGTGCTGTTGTTCTCCTTATTCTCCTTATTGTTCCGTCTTCAGGCACTGTTCATTAACACTGAACTCTGTTGTCTATTGAGACAACAACAACTACAGGCACAGTCACAGTCACAGGCACAGATACAAAGCCACACACAAAAACAAGAACAAACATTTTGGACGGAATTGTGGTAAAATTTGTTAAGACTTAATTAAGAAATAAATAAATAATTAAATAAATAAAAGACCTTAAGGCAGATTAAAATGTTTAAAACGCATATGAAATTTAAGGCTGCAAAACGTTTGAGTGCGTGTGTTTACTTTTAATTATTGAAATAAAGAAAAAATCATAATTTCTTGCATTTTATTTAGGAATCCTTAATTTCCTTTTTGGCACATATTAATTTTGAGCGAATACATCTTGTACATCGTTCCAGTATTATAAATCTAAAAGTTTGTGTGTCTAGATGTTTTCGATCTTTGTTATTCATTTCCGCCAAATTGAATAAAGGGATTTGAATGATATTTGGTGCACATTTAGCTTACAACACAACTCATAAACAATCAAAAGCCCACGCTGCTGCAACTAGTGGGTATTAAAATAATTTATTAATTTAAATTATTTTGATCTCTTCTGTGTTTCTGATAAAATCAAGTTTAGGCTCTAATTTAATTTTTTTTACTTCATTACACCACTTTCATGCACTTTCCTTATAAGTTTGCGCTTAATATAGATTCAAAAATGAAATTTTTTCTGTTCGAAAGGGCAAAAAATATTCACGTATTTCATAAAGGCAAATGCTATAAAAATCAGCCTTAATCACATAAAAAAAATTCAAATAATACCAGCATAGAGAATTTTATAAGGATAATGGTCAGCTTTACTCTCAACGAAATTAATTTACTTTTAATATTTTTAACTGTAGATGTCATTTTCATTTCAGAGATGGGAATCACTGTGACAACAACAAGGCCACTTTGAATCCCAAATATTAAGAACAACCAAAATGATTATATTTTTAACTGGGTCCCATTTGGTGTGTAATTTTTAACCTTTAGATTTGATACATAAACACTAATTAATAGTTCATGTAGTAATAAACACAACTAAATTCCAAATAGTTCCTTTTCCTCCTTTCGTTAAAAAACAAGAGGATTTTTAAGAATTAAATACAAAGTTTTCTATTAGTCTTTCTAAACTATCTTTACAAATTCCCTTAGGAGATGATAAGGTGTACATATACCATAAATGTAAATGTAATCTTTTCGACTTGTGTTTACTTTTGGCCCCATCTCTCATGCCATTCTATGTATCACATGTACTACATTATTGTTTTCCAACATTTACTTTGTTTTAATCCTTCGTTACCCTCATTAGCCACATCATCATTTTAACTAGTATCTGTTGTCTTCATGTTTAATTTTTGCTTCGTTCCTTCCTGGTCTTATATTTTCACTGGAATACAAAGTACGTCCTGGTTTTTAGCGGAGAGTGGGAAAACTGATTGCTTTTATTAGCCGTGGGGTTGAAAATTTTTTTACCCCATTAAACTAGAAACTTTAAATTAAAGGTAGTGAAACCAGACCAACACAACTATGAAAAAATCTTTTTTTATTTTAATTTCTTAGCTGGTGTAAGTTTTCTTTTTTTTGGTCTTCTATTTGATAAAGGCTGGTTATTTTGAGAAATAATCAAGCATGAAAGCGTAACGTTTTTTGTAGGTTGCAAGTAACATTCACTTGTTTGTATTTAATTCGAAAAGTGTGCTGAACTTTAAGAGAAAAAGTCGTTTGTAAAGTAGAGAAACCTTCAAACTCATTTACTTTTGTTTTTTTACTTTTAACTATAGAGACATTTACGTACAAAAATTTTGTGTACTCAAAAAAGAAATATGGAAGTAAAAATACAGTAGAATAAAAATTCAGTAGAGTAAAAATACAGTAGAAGCTTGAAAATTTTATCACTGTTGTCCTTTCGCTCTCTGTTCTATTCCTCTATTGCCAGATGAGGGTCACGAGAGCAGTTCTGGGCTATAGATATGGATCGACGACACATTACTAGAGTAGGTACAACCAAGAGTCCGGAATAAAAATTATGCCAATAAGGCAGTGTATTTTTGTACTCAAACGAACAATACCTCTTCTTCAGCGTATATTTAATTAACATATATCCTTGTGCAACACAAGGATTTTGGAGTCAATATAAGCTGTAAGTCTCCTACTTTAGGTACCAATAGAAGAGGTCGAATTTTAAATCCGTGGTAGAAAGTAAAAGTGACAATAATATTATAATTCAATAAAGGATTCGCCGCTCAGTGCTTTGTTTCAATTTATTGGTACTCGGCATAATGGTACCTGATATCTAGCTTAAATAGCACTCAAGATTATAGTTATTGCAATGAAGTAGGCTTTTTGAAGTCAAATAACTCGTTCAAATAACTCGTTTTTGTTGCAAATACCACGTTTTTCATTAAGAGCACGTACGAAAGAGTCGAACTTTGTATTTTAGGGAAAATTCGGTTTTTAGACGAACTTCCTGCAAAAGTCTTTCCCGTTCCACTAAATATGAACAGATCGCTAAGCTTACTTCCATTATCATCCTCCGCTAAATTTATTTTCGTTGAAAGGGGTCGTCCACATTAAGAAAACGGCTGCAGGGGCATTCGCTTCACCCATGTATCTTTAATTTAAAAATTTAAATTTCAGCTCTAGTTATAATCATAATAAAGCGATATTTAGCGAATATTTCTAAAATTGAGGGAGTTATATCTGTGGGAAAATTAATTGCAAGGACAACACTTCTGCCCAAAATATTATTAATTTTAATAATTTAAGCTAATGGTATGAATAAAATTCTGCAGGAGTATAATATTATAAATGTGGAAGTTTTTGTATATGGACGCTGTAATATTTGGATATTTGCTATTTAACCATGCGAAAAGAGGTGAATAGATTTTAATGAGATATGGTACACGGATAGATTATATCCTGGCGAGGAATCAAATTGACCACTTATGTAGTCATGTCTAAACGGCTGAATGTAATTGAATGAAATTTGATATTGGATTAGCATATAGGCTGAATTAGCATATAGGATAACCTTTATTATGATCATGAACTTGGTTTTGTCACACTTACAATATTTTAATTCTCATGTTGGATATTTGCTACGCAATCACGCGCGAGTGGCTGCAAGGACTCGAATAAAATTTGACAGTCCGGTAAAAATTTGCGACTTTGTTGTTGGAGGGATATTTTTGGAAAGAAAAAAAGGAAGAATTTTTTGTTTTAAAAGCCGAACTGGCGAAAATTCGGTCAATGGAAGGTAAAATAAATTCATGCTTGATGGTGTCGTCGCTGCGGCCAAAGATGGGAAAACGTCATCTTATGTCCAACATTCATGTTTAAGACTTCAATCAGAGAAGGTCTATTTGAAACAGTCATAAATTACAAAATAATTTTGGTCACCCAATGATGACAGAGAATTTGTATAAATTGCACAATAAAATTTACCAATAATTTTGGACACCTAATGATGACAGAGAATTTGCTTATTTTGGACACTCTTTCGAACTTACAAAATAATTTTAGCAAAAAATGTGTCTCTAAGTAAAATCAAAAATATATTTATATCTGATGGAAGCGTCATAAAATCAAAAGCATACATCTTTATAGACAAGGCGATGAACAGTGGTATCAGCATAAGTTATTCCGTTTAATTTTTTAATAGTTTAAAAATAACAAACATTCATACCAATAAATTTGGTTAAAGAAATAGAGGTGAATTACTACATTCGATTACGATCTAAATTTCAAACAAAATTTTCTTGAAATATAATGAAATTTCAATCGATATCGAATGCCTTACTTAGCCCCTGCTGAGCGTGATATTACACCAGGCTACGTATTTATGAGTTGAACTGAGATACCATAGATGGGACTATTTATAGCTGGTTGCACCCCAAGAAGATGCATCAACGAAATACAAATCCGTTTTGAATATTGAAGCTAATACTGGCCATCCCTGAAAGCTATTAGTCTCCTCATTCATATTTCTTCTTGCCTCAAGAGTAAACAAAAGGTGGTAGGTACAGGGATAATAATATTTATTCAATGGGAATACCGGGCTTTAGTATATTTAACTACCAAATACTATTACTAAAACCTGGTTTTTATGAACTGTAAATATATTAATTTAATTTTAAATTGTTAAAATGAACCACCTGAACTACTTAATGCTTTTGATGATAATATATTTATTTTAGAAAAAGTACAGAGAAAAAGGTCACTCTAAATGAATGTAAAGCCAAATTAAATAACAAGCAAAATAACTTTTAATGCCACTTTTTTTCTAACTTAAAGTCAGCCACATTTATACTTTGTTGTTTTAATTTTATGTGTTGCCTCTTGTTGAGAAACAGCAACAAAATGTTGGTCAAGTGCTTTTCTGGCCTTCTTTACCTGCTGGTAAGACGGTTGAAAAGATCTAAAATTGTGTATTTACAAATTAATTCGATGTAACGTAAATTTATAACATTCTTATAAAGGGCTTTAAAAACAATTTATGCTTTTTAATTTATTAGAAGTGAATAGGTAAATTAATTATAACGAACTCGGTCGAAAATAAATTTAAAATAAAAATAATCTTTTTGGTAGTTTTTTCTTTCTACCAAGAAGTACAAAACGTAATTAAATATTAATTTGGAAACACCGTGATATTTTTTCTTTGAATAAAACTTTATATTCATTTAAAGAAACTGATAGAAATTTAAGAAATAAATCAACAAAAATTGTGAAAAATAATTAAATAAATTATAAGAAACTTCGGAAATAAGAGATTTATTTATTTACAAGAAGCAGCTTTGTTTTTTTTTAATAAAATTTAAATTTTGTTCTTCAATTTATTTGGCGCTAATGCTTAGTAAATAGTAGTATTCTATTCTTTACATATCAAAAATGTCTCATATATTTTTCATAAATTCCGAAGAGTATTTCTGGGCAACTGCCTGTGTACCGTACCAAGGAAAAATGACAAAACGTAATTTATTGTCTAGTGGCAAGCCAAATTTCTTTCCGCATTATGTGACATTTTTTTAAGATATTTCTTTCAACTTAGACCTGCCTTTGACAATGTTAAAACTTATTTTATTGTTGTGTTTTATTTTGTCAAAAAGAAATCAGTTGATTTTGGTAGATTACCTGCGCGTAGCAGTTAGCCTCTTAAATCGCGCAATCCATTTTAGTATAAAATGGGCTGCTTAGCATTAGGCGAAAAATATGACTGAAGCCTACCGAGTGAAGGATGACTTCTCATTTAAATGAAGGATATTCAAAAACAATTTGTTTTTATTACTGCTATAATTTTAATAATGAAATGCTGTAAAAGTTTGGAAAGTCCAAGTAATTTTCTTTTATTGTTTCATCATAACAAATATTTTCTCCAGTGCTGAAGAGATTTACATAATGATGTGCAAAAATTATATTAAAAAAATATGTTTAACTTTTGAGCCGTCAACTGTCATTAACAAAATGTTTGTTATTAATTTAAGTAAAACATGTTTTCCCCCATTTATGATACAGAGTTTTCTATATAAATACACACACACATACACACACACACATCCACACATTTACAATAGGGAATAAAATTGTTTTTTTAATATATGAAAGAATTCTGTTGAACTATATGAACTATATGAGCTGCATTATCCATTTTCCAACATTGTGCCTCACTGTGTCTATCAGTTCCATTATTAATATATTTTAATGCTCTAGAATAAATAAAGTCCAAGTTGTTTAGCAGAGTCTGTATATAATTTTTCCTTATTTTTTTACTGTAATTCAACTGATAATGATGTTTTCATAAAATTATAGTGATTTTGTTTTAATTCTAAACAATGATTATTTACTGTGAGGCGAGAATAGAGTATAAAAAAGTTTGTCTAGTTACCAACAACATTTGCTACGTGGTTTACAAGTTTGAAAACAAAAGTATAAAGTCATGAAAAATAAAAAAAGGAAGAGAAAATTGTAAAAAGTTTAGAGAATTCAACACGTTTTATGCGATTAAATGTGGAAAACAGAACAATTGTAATAATAAGAACGTGTTAAATAAAATGTGAATCCGTTGTAATTTCGGTTTTTGTAACAACATTCCAAAGGAAAAAGTGAAATCATGAGTTTTATTAAAAAGTATTGCAAATGAGTTTGAAAATTAAAGTAAAAATTATAAAAAAAAATCTGTTCAATCAGAAAAAAGGAAGATGCTTAAAAGTTTACGGCCATAGGGTACATTGTGATGCCCAGCCTTCAAAGTTCTTCTAACTCAGCTGCAAAACTTTCGAAATCTAGAAGATTAGCTTCCTAGGCAGTCTAGTTCGTAAGAAAATTTTAGTTTGAAAAAATTGTAACATTTGAACTTTGAATTAAAAAAAATAGTTCAAGAGTTCATAGACCTGAACTGTTGCACGCTCTATTTAGATAAATTAACACACATATTTCAATATATTTTCCTCTCGGAAGGGCATAAGATGTTAAACTTTTGTTAAGAGATTAAAATGCCATTTGAATACGTTTCTGCAGCTACGAGAAATCACATTAAAAGAGCGGAACTGACACTATTTACTCCTCTTCAGCCACAAGGGAATTCTAAATGTTTCAGCATACGACCGATCTTGCAGTGCGCCACGTAATGATGCCCACAAAAAGCGCCAGTGACCTTGTATCGATGGCCATTACCGGTTTTAAGTTAGTGAAACTTAGTGCTTTTGACCACTTGAATACTGCCAATCATTTTCTTGCGCTACAATGTAAAAAGCTTATTACGCGAAAACTTTTCGTTTCCATTTCGTTTTCTCCTGTCTAGTAGGATTTTTCTCAAGACTGCGTACGAAAACTTTGAACAGTCTCACTATTATATTACGCAAGATATTACATTATAAAATATTATTTTATGTGGAAGGTGCTCTCACCTATTCTTGCCACATGCTGATTATAACCAGACCAGATGTAGAGTATAACTTTCACCTAAAAAAAGATTTTTGAAAATTTGTTCCATAAATGGTTTCAATAGAAACAACTTAGTGGGTATTAAAACCTCATTCGGCCTTCCATATCTTCAGAAATAATAGAATCTTTCTTTATTTCTATCAAACTGTTGGACTCAACTAATTTTTGTGCAAACTTTTTTAACTCGCTTTGTTAGAATTCCGTAATTAATGCAGCTTGTGTGGTCAAACTTTTCACTGTAAGCTTTTATTTTTATTTCATTTTTCGTATTTGTTATTTTTCGAACAATTCGTATTTGTCAATTGCACGATTTTATTTGGCTTTGTTGCAATCCCTTGTTAACACTTTAAGTATTTAAGCCCTAGAGTAACGTGAGTACTTACAATTGCTTTAACTGCCAAATTGATATAGTGTACAACCGCACGCACCCACACACCTTCCCTCATATGGGCAGAAATAAATAAATTAAACTACTCCCTACTAACAATGCTTTTTGCAAAAGTCCCAATAATTCTCAGCACGAACAACAACAGAAATTAACTTTAAAACCATTTAATATCATTTAGCCATTACTTCTACAAAAAGAATTTAATATGTATTTTTTTAGTTATTGCCCGTATTTCAAACTTGTGCTGCTTCCTATCGCAACCAAATGCTTGTTATGATATGTTGTTGTAAATAATATTTAAAAACACCAGGACGCAAATGTTAATATAACTATTGACAACTGTTTGACAAGCCACTGCCAATACGCCAGAGATATTCGTTATTAAAACTTTGCTTCGCGAGTGCAAAACAAATTAAACTGGAAGCAATATTTAATAATTAATATCTTTCAACATTAAAAAAAAAGTTCTGAATTACGATTGGATATATGTATATATTTTTTCATGTATTTATGCCTGCATATAAAATGTGTTTTTGTAAATGCCACAGCAATAAAAAAAATTTTGAAAAAACTCACTACATTGAATGTTGCATATCAATAAATTATAATAGTAAAATATTTTATCAATATCGCCATGAATTGATGCTCTAATGAAATTGAAATTAAAAGAATAAAAGTTCAAATTTATAAATGTAATTTTCATATATATGACGACGTCTGTATGTATAAAAATGCATTCGGACTGAAGGCAGGCCCAGCAAATATTCTACCGTTGAAATTGTCAGACCACTTTCTGGGATTGAAGATGAATGGTGAATAGAAGGCTATGCTTGGGCTAATGAAATACTTTGACTCTGCAACAGGTGTCTTTAAATGTTACTGTTGTTCAAAAGATATCGAATATTGTGTCATGTTTACACTAATCTTAATTGCAACTGCTGCCAGTGAAGTCGCCGTTAACGTAGAGGTTATTTTTGCAATACGACTTGAATTTTATTCGCCCCTATTTCTTTGCCTGGTATGTAAAATTTAGAGAATTTAATCAGAAGAGCCTGCAGAGGATACTTATTTCGATATGAAATTAACATTTTCAAACGAAAAAGAGTTGAATGATTTTTAAATCAACATCAATATATATTTATGTAGGGGCTTAAAAAGGGATCCAAGTTTTCAATATTTTGATTTATATCTGACAACTCTAGCAATAATTTGCTAATAACGTAGTTGTCTTAGACATAAAACTATAAAAAGTTATGAATTTCAATTTAACTTTCGAAAATCGAACTTTTATCCCACCTAATTTTTGAGTCCTAGGAAACTATGCGATCTTCTCTAGGATTTCTTTATATATGTCCGGCCCAATGAATATGCTTACGTGCGTGCTTATGTTGTCCTTTTTGGTAATTACAAGTATTTTTCACGTACTCGTTTCTTTTTTTTATTTGAAATATAATTTTGTATATACCAGTTAGTGACAATGAGTGTTAGTCTTGACATTCCTCTCCCAAATCAAAACATCTCTATACACATAATCCATACTCGTCGGTATACCCGGGACATTTCCGTATGTGAAATTCGCTGTGTGGAAATCAGTAGTTCGTTATCATTCTCTGCTACAAAAAAAGCGCAATTAATATACGAACATATAATACAACTTATATTCCTTTTGGTTTGTTGTTTCTTTATTAGTTTTTGTTAGAAAGTCTTTTTTTTAATAAAAATGTAGCACAACAATTTTTCGACAATTGAAAATGCAAAATAACTTAATGGCTAATGGATTATGGATGGAAAACTAACATTAATTGCTTTGATATTCGGCAACTAACAAAATGAAGTTGCCTGTTTTAGCTGGCAGTGGGCATATGCACTATCAGTTTGAATATTCAGCAGTACTATTTTTATGGTCTTGTATCATCGTGCTTACAATGCTCTGCATTATCATATTTACAAAGTCATGTACTGGTATGTTATCTTTTGCTATCCACAATCGAGAAAAAAAAATAATTTTTCAAATGAAATGTCTACTTTAGTTGGCGAAAAATATTCAAATTGCAGAAAAAAACCAACCAATAAAACCAACTTTCATTTGTCTGTCTGTATAGATGAACAAAAATTTGGCTGGCTGTAGGTTCGTATACGTAATAATGAATCGATCATAAGCGAAAAATATCACTCATACGCACCGACTGTTAAAAAAATGAATTTCCACAATCTATTTTATTTAGAATAATTTTATTATCTTAATAGCAAATACCAAGTGTAAAAATAAATTTTTGTTCTCATTTAATATTTAATCCTAGAATAATTACCCAAAAATTTTAGAAGAGCGAAAATTTTTATCCTGTTGCACGTTCCATTGATTGAAACAAAGTTTTTCCGATCACAAAACATTATCTTTTCAACAAATAGTTAGAACTTCAACAATCAAATGCTTGCAGGGAATCGGTTTATGTAAAATTATACTCATGAGTACGTATTGCGTTGTGCGTTTTAATGAAAATGTTATAAAAAAAATACTTTCTTTTTTCCAACAAATACAAAATAAACAATTAATTGTAATTAATAGAAAATCGTCCACAAAAAAATTATCAAAGCTTTGGAAATAAATATGCAATTTGTATTTAATAAAGAATTGCATGATACAAGAAATTAAGAAAAATTAATGTTGCTGGTAGTAAACTCTTTAACGTTAATATTTGCTTTTGCTAATGTCCTTCAATAATAATGTCCTTCTATAATAAAATTTATTTCGTATAGAAGTAAACCAAAGAGCGAAAAGTGCTGAACGAGCCTTATTTTTCGCTCGTAAGCATAGTTAAAAAATGAGGCTCGTGAGCAAATATATTTGTAAGGAACCCAAAATATCTCACGCTATAAGGGTTTAAATGTGTCAAAGAATAGAATTCTGTAGTCTTTAAGGCAACAATAGGTATCCTTTGAAACAGTGATCCCAGCAGCCTAAACTGCTTTACTTTGACAATACACATCCTTAGAAAATAGAACTGAGAGTAGAAAAGAGTTTGTAAGTTTCACCCATTTTTTAAATAAATCAAGGAGTTATTTTATATAAATTGTTTTAGTTAAACCGAAGGAGCATGCAGCCACAACGGTTAAGTTCCTTATTTTACCTTATGTTATATTACGATTTTCAGCTCATTTTATGATCTATTGATCTTTCGACTATCCTGGGATTCCAAGTCGATTGCAATTCTAAATATATCGGTCTAAAGGTGGAGGTATATAACACGCATTGACGCATAAGCGCGTTAAACGCTTACATACATAACATGCTTCGTAGTCGTTCATACTCAACATTTGCTTCATAATATTAGCCAAGTAGCCGCCATGACGCGTGAAAAACGAACTTTTTGCGGTAGACGCGTTGCCGACCTTTTTATGTACCTCGTTATTTGAAAATACGCTAGTAATTTTTTTTTTGACAGAAGTCTACAACGCACTGATGCATGTAACGCTTGCTATGTACCTCCATCTATATGTCTTCGGTCTGAGTATCCTGCGATCGATTGCCAGTGTTGTTTTCTAATTTGGACTCGACTGCCAAAAGCGTTTACTACGGATTCTATTTGGCTAAAAAAGTCTAGCCCTAACATTAAAGCGATTTGAATTTCGAGGCTCTGAGCTAAATAATTAAACATATTTAAGACAGATGTTGAGAATATTGCCTCCAGAAGACTTTTGGATAATCCGCAGTGATTTAAATTAAATCCAAGATTATCCTACCCTGCCCATACGGCTTGCAACATCCTATAGTAGTCCAACTAATATTGTTATTATGCTGCCCAAGTAAAGAAATGTCAAAAAATGATTCGAACTGCTGCAGCCCTGGGATGAGCTGTTTATTAATTTATTGTAGACATTCATTTCAAGACCATGTGCTACTGCTTCGACTTTTATGTGTTTCGTATGCATGTCCTATAGAATATGTAATAGAAGGCTTATATCGCCATTTAATCGCCAGGTGATACCTCTAAAAGACTCATATACAGCTCAATTGAAATGGTGTTCATTTTGATTACGACTACTTTCTAGTCATAACGCTTGTGCCAAATACTTTATATTTATATTGCAAATGCTGATAATGGCATGCATTGCAAAAAGGCCATGTTATTCTTCTACATGATTGTCTATCGTTTTAATTGTTTCTTCTGCTCAGTTTCGAGATGCTTATAGAACGGAAGACTTCTGGAGGATGAATTTCTATCTTATGGAAAATAATCGCTTCTCAGATGAGTAACATTTTGATATTGGATATTATCTAAATATTAAAATATATTGTGGGACATGCTACTTTAAATATAAAAATAAACGATTAATCGTAAATCAGCTCCACTTTAGTTTGACATTTTATTTAATTTAATCTATAAAATTTTGCAACTTCATTTACCAATTCAACGAAACCACTGTCATTCAATGATATGCTTCTATAATTTTAGGACTTTACTTCGTTTATTTAATTTATTCTTTGTAATAGTTCATATTTCATAATTTCTCTAAGTTTTACCTTTTTTCCTTGAGACATTTTTACAGAGTCATATCTCCACTACCTGTTTATAAAAAAAAATCTGCAACTTTACTTACCAGACACTCACACTTTTGCAAAAACACGGCAACCAAACATTTTAACCTTTTCCATTTTCTTATTTTCATTTTATTATACAAAATTTTTTTTTGCTTGAAAATCTCTTAAAACGTCTGAAAATATGCCACACAGACCTTTTTTGTCTAAGAATTTTAAATCTTCAAGCAACTTATAATGGAACAAACTTTTCGATTAAAAACTTTACGAAACAATAATTTATATTAATGATAATCCGTACATCTTTATGTTCACTTCACTTCTCTTGCCATCCTTTTTGCGGAAACACAATGATGATCATTGGCTTTCATACTTGAATTGTTAAATATTTAATAAAATATAAAACAAGAAAATATTAAAAATATGGTGAAAGTTTTCGCTTAATATGAAAATATGATTTTAAAGTACCTTTTTAATTCGTCTAATTAAAACTGTTAATCAAGCGGTCATGTCTCATGGTCATGTCACGATTTCTAAGGTTTAATTTGGTGTGATGAGTTTAAAAGTTTTTAATTCCAATCACAGACGCTGTCTGTTGGAACTAAGATAAAGTATTTGGCAGAAAAAAAGTTTAAAAGAAGCTTAACGAAATTATTTGTTTGGTGTTAGATTTTTCTCATTGTTTATCATTTCTTTGGCACGTTAAAGCCCATCCTGGAATAAATGATTAAAGTTTATTTTTCTTTGCAGTCTTTTTCTTTTAGCAATATTTTTTTATTTTGTTTTTGAAAAAAAAAAAAAACAAAATGTCAGAAAATAAATTTTATCTCTTGACTGTGATGCTTGAATTATTCTTCATTAGTATTATTTATTATTAAAGGGTGTTTGTGCAATAAATTTCAAAAGTCAATAATTTGTAAATTGCACAAGCTCTCAGCAGCAAAAAGTTTCAAGGATTTTTTTCTCAAGACTTTTAAGATATTCTTAGGAAACTTGTTCATGATGCACAGTGGCAAAAA
The DNA here is from genome assembly GCA_963681545.1 of Germaria angustata. Taxonomy (NCBI): domain Eukaryota; kingdom Metazoa; phylum Arthropoda; class Insecta; order Diptera; family Tachinidae; genus Germaria; species Germaria angustata. The sequence continues at coordinate 137,561,374 of OY812998.1, read as the reverse complement.
ATATGGAAATTTGATAAAATTTCGCTTATTTATAGAAAAAGGGCAGCCCGTGCCTTATGAGCCTAGAAGCGTTCGTTGTTTAAATTGCGAAAAATTTCTCCCACTGGTTTATTTCATGACAATTTTGATGATACGTTTATTATATGATCCGATATAAATCTCTCAGTGTATTTGTCTCTGGATATTTGCCTCAATCTGTCATTTAAATTTTTTATATTTTTATGGAATTTCTATAAAATTAATGCTTTCCCATATATTCACATATTTAAGAGATTTTCATTTTTTGTTTTATCACACTGTGGCAAATAAAAATAAAATATTACTTCTTTTTAAAAATGACAAAATAAAAAAATGCAAAAATAAAGAAAAATATTAGAAAAATTATGCGTGAATTTATGGCCAGTTATGTACACTTTTATAATAAAATACTTTCAACGTCTTTGTGTTCTTGCTTCTTTTTGTGTCCCAATACACAGACAACCTCTTAATAATATTTTATGAGGCCACATAAAAGTTGACATTTATCTTTGTAAAATAAATCTTTGGCGTCTAAATATCCCTTGAGTAAACGAATTGGAAAGAAAAAAAATGGAAATAAAGTTTTAAAGTAAATTGAAATGTGTAGGTGTTTTTCTTTTTGAGTCAATATTGCAATTGCCTTTGTACTCAAAATATGTTTAGAACAGATGATGAATTTATTTTTCAATTCAAAGAATATGACTTGAAATCGATCTTTATTTTGAATAAAAAGTATCAGAAACGGGATGTAATCATCATTGGTTTTGTTATTGTTAGAAAACATTCAATTTACTTCAAGGAATTCATGCATATAATATTTTGGTAAATTGGGTGGCAGAATACAGGATGAAGAATAGGATGAGTATGAAAAGACAAGTTGAGAAGCAATTGTTGTCAAAACAGAGAAATGATTTTTGCACCACTATTATGCTACAGCAGTTTCAGTGGCAATAGATGCACCATTTTATTTACTAGTTAATAATATAAATTATTATTTTAAATCAATTTAACAAAAAAGACCTAATGAATGGCCTCTGAAAATAAATTTAAAATAAAATCGACCAGCATTGTTGCTTGACAAAAATTGAAAAAAAAACACTGAATAAAATCACTTTAATTTTTCAAACAAGAAAGTGAAAATTAAGAAATAACTATTTGGAATTTCCTAAACAAAAAATATAACCTGAACAGCAACTGTTTTTGTGATGCTAAATTTGTACTATAGTTTCAACATTTAGGATATTTGAACACTCCTCTCATATCCTTGAGGTGCCTCACTAAGGCATTCCATTACTTATTAATTTGTTATCATCCAGTGGAATGGAAACGTCCAAAAAAAGTGATATTTTTTACTCTACAAAATTCGAAAAAGACTTTTTTAATTGTCATGGAAACATTTTTGCATGTTAATTGGATATTATATAATACATGACGTATAATACATACTGTATAACACATAAAGTATGTATTATACGTTATATTATATAATATGTTATGTTATATATTATATAATGTGTTATATATCATATATCATATAATTTCTAATTAACATGCAATTTTCTTCTTTTGTAATTCGTTTAGTTATTTTTTCCCATTATTCTGCTAAAATTAAAAAAATTATCAATTTAATATAAAAAATGAAAAAAAAATTAATAAAAATTATAAATAAAATATGTATAAAAATATGAAATATATATACTTATATAAAAAATGGAATTGATTTACTTTTTTAAAGTTTTTTGGTTAATATTTCGATTTATTATTGGTTGATAAACCAAATCGCCTGTGAACTTTAAAGAGTTTGAAAACAACAAATAAGTTTAAATATAAGTTAAAAAAAATATAAGCTTGAGGTCTTATTTTATCGTTAAACAATTTTATTTAAAAACCACCGATATTTCAATACTCATTGAGTATCATCTTCAGGACAGTTCTGTTTTTTTTAATAATAAAATTAATAAATTAACATTAAAAAAATGAAAGAAAAGGGATTAATATTTTTTGTATCATATATGAAAAAATATACACACTTGTACATAATAATAAGTATTTTTTGAAAAAAAAAAAAACATGTACATATAAATAGTAATAATAATTATTTAGAAACAAGTATATATAACATATACTTTATGTAAATGTTCTTCAACATAAAACTATAAAATGATAATATGTATTGAGGTGTTACTTCTTTTGTAACAAGTGCCTATAACTGTGCGCTAAATTTTCAGTGTCTGATTTAAAATTAATTCTTTTTGTATTACGAATATTAATCATATGAAGCATTTCTAATACATATCTTCTCTTATAATTTGTTTCAGTGTCTTATATTGACATATTTTCAAAGTTCGGATAGTGGTTACATTGATGACAATGTAAAGGCACTGCAGTTCTCTGTGAAATTGTTATAAAGAAGGTCAAAGAAATTGATATATTTTTAAAATAATTATATATCTTTACCTTTCGTATAGCATCCCTATACGTCCGTTGTTATAAATGTTGTTTTTTCTTACCAGATCAACGACATATTTGACGTTAGAGAATACAAAATTGGAAAATTTTATCGATGACTAAAATTACAGCAAACCGAATTTTGCAATAAATTTAACAATTTACATTGCAAGAAAGTTGCATTTATTGGCTGTTGAGATATAGAGAATTGCAGGATATATTTGCCGATTGAAACAGACTCAGTGATTGTATTCTGTACACCAGGCAGTACGTATACGTGATATTTTTTCTTATTTAACGAATAAAATATTGCGCATACGCACATTCAATGAACCAAAAGTTTGTATTGATGCTGTAAAATGAAGAGTGAAAATACGTACATACATACATAATTCTATTTAGCTCTAGGACGATTTTCCATTTAAGCAAATAATGCGAGTAAACTAGTTGCATATGAAAAATTTCTGCAATTTGTTTGTTGTCTAATCGGTTTCATATAGAAAGGAATTTATCTAAATTAAATAGTCAATTTATATCTATATTGAATTTATTTAATACTATGGTTTCCTTTGAATTTGATGGTTAAATTAATTGATAAAGTAATTATCTTCACTCCAAAATTATTAAAATTATTACAAATTGAATTAACATCAAATATTCTAAACTTCAATAATATTGAAAACGGCAAAAAATTAACTGTTTGTAATAAAAATATATAGAGCGATTTTTTTACAATCTAAACTAATTCAAGAATCTCCTTTTCAAAAATATATCGTTTTTAGCGATTTAGCTTTTTATATGCTGACATTTCATGCTTCACCTAATCAAATCGTCAGTGAATGTTTTCAAAAGTTCACCGACTACTTAGTATAGCGATCAATGGAATGCCGGCATATTAACAGCTTGAGCTACAGCAAACAATACAAAATTGTTTTTAATTATACAAGTAAATGATCTTCTTATTTGGAATACAAACATGAACTAAATGTAGAGTCTTTTATAGCGTCATATTTTTTTTTACCCCAAGTGTTCTGAAAGTTCTGAAATAAGAAATGTCTATTCGCCTTAAGGAAGTGCAAAGAAGTTCGTTCTTAAAATAAGAAATTGTATATTTCTATGTAGTTTGAATTTCAATTTTATTACTGCGATAATGCTTCATATGATTGATTCAACAATATTATAAGAATTAAAATTTTTTCTACATTAATGCAGATATACTAATCGAAAATTAATTTTAATATTTATTTACATTTCAAAGTATAAAGACAATGAATTGGAAATATATTTAAAATATTTTGCATAATTATTAGTTTAGCTTGTTGAGTGGCTTTTGAAACAAGTTGTTTGTGAATTATTGTTTTCTAAATCAGTTTGAACTACTTATAAACCACTAGCGTTTGAAATTTAACCCAAATCCTGCATAAACTATAATTAAATGCCTTTTTAGTCTGTTCCAATTACATTAATGCAAAACTTCTTTCCTTTTTTTTTAACGATAAAGCCTTAAAACCTAATTTTATAACGCTTTAGTTTTCATCACTTGAAATGTAAAACTTCACTCTTAATTGTTAAGTAGACCTATAAATCTATATTTATTGATAAACTTTGCTTCCCAGGTACAAACTTTTTTACTTTCACTTTACTAAGCTTTGAACTAAATATTTCAGCCCATAAAAAGCTTAAGTTTAAATAATCCAGGTAATCAGGTAATATTATTGCTTGGCGTAAAATAAAGAAAATTTTGTCGGAAGTTCTTTTGCACTCTCACAATGGAATGGGTTTTTGTGCAAAATCAGCACAATATCCTGTTTGCTAATTGTTTACCTGTAATTTATTGTGTGCTTTGCTGGTTATTGTTTAATTTCTGGTTAAATAAATCATTAAACAAATTTTTTAAATGCTTACGGCTGCCATTTCGAATTGATGAATGACCTCAATCTAATATTAAAAAAAATCCTGCTTGTTTGTTTTCTGTTTATTTAAAGGCATGAAAAGGAGATTAAAAAGTAAATCTTAATTTGAAATAACTACATGCAAAACATCCCATACATTTGGACCAAGAAAATTAACAAACAAACAAGTGGAATTAAGCAAAGTTTGTTTATTAAATTAATTTAAATTAACTGGTCCTGCATAAAATAGGCTGTAAATTCAAAACAAAGTTTTTTAACTCCTAAAAATATGGAATGATTTTATTACAAACCACTTAAAAAACAAAACAAATACACACCTTGTTTCTTTTGTAGGTGTTTGCGTGTTAGTATTTTTTTATATTATTTATAAATTAGTTTAGCAAAAAATATTTTGTAAATTGCAGGAAAGAAAACTAAATTAAACAATGCAATTGTCGGCTGCTTTCTGTACGGAAAAACAAATTACATTTCTATTACAATAAAATAACAAAGCTGAAATATACAACAGGGAAACTTTCTTCAATAATGAAGCAAAAATGAAACACAAAATAGAAGAGTGTACAAACCTCTGGTTATTACGACAACTACGTCAGAAAATAACAATAAAAAATATGCCATTCAAACAAACAATAACTGAATATTGTAAACTTTGTTGAATGGAATTCTTTGAAACTCTTTACAACAGCAGCATTATTTTTCGTAACAATTTCAGCTCCTTTTTTCCATTTTTATTATTACATCTACTTTTTTAAACATGGGGCCAGAATAGGGTCAAGTAATAGTGAAAAAGGAACTTAATGTTATTTTTAGACGTCTTGTATAAAGCAAGTGTCAAACTAAAAAGTCAGTGGCTCAGTTATAAAAGTTTCAGTTATTTTTTGCTTTTTGTTTTGTTATTGTAAAACACTACATGAGCTGAAACATGTTGGAAAACAAATTTATTTTATATAGCATACTTTTAGGATTTCCAGCGGTATTAACTCTCACACACACCCTGTACATGCGGTTATGATGTGAAAACTAACAATATTTAAGACTTAAGTAAGACAATAATAAGCTGATTATATAATTTTTTAAGTGAGGAGGTTTTAACATTTTTTTTTTTGACTGTTGAAAACAATAACGAATACAAAACTGCGAAGCTCTTTGGCTTGTCATCAGAAACGCCCAGAGTCTTTGGCAGGAATCGATCCTGCAATACTCCGGCTTTTAGTCTAATGTACCAACTGCGTGGCAGTTCTAAATGCTAAAAATTGCAGTATAGCTTGGAACTTCTGATGGATTTGTTGATTTAGATATTAATTAAATTCAATTCGAAAATTTATTGTAAAATCAACTATAAAAAACTAAAAATAAAAATAAAACAAATGATTGATTCGAAATATTATACAAAATAATTGTTTGAATAACTTAATGTTTGCTGTCATATATTTTCATTGTTTCTAAGATTCCAATAGTGAATTCCTGGGAAGTCAATTTGAAAAAAGTATGATTAAAATTCTGAATTCCTTTTGCAAATCTACTTCTATTTTTTGACATTTTCAGGAGATTTTTGTTTATAATTTCAACAAAGTGAAATTAAAAAAGCGATTAATTTTGATTAGACTTAAAATATTTTAACTGATTAATAGCAGACTTACAACATTTGAGCGTAGTAGCACAATATTCGAGCTTCATTAAATCGAGGATCTATTTGGCAAGCAGGTATATCGGCTTAACAGAGGCAATCGCATAAGTGATCATTGGAATTTTCAAGAAATTTAATTAGCACATTCGCGACTGTCTTTAACTGTCCGAACTTTGAACTAGAAAAAGGAACCGGAGTTGATCGATATAATTTTACTGGCTAGAAATTAATTTTTACAGCATCTTGCAATACTAAAGTTGTAAATGAAAACATACCCTTACCTTCTCATAAATGACTTTGTTTTTATTCATAGATTTCAAGACTTTGTCATAAATTTATATGTAAAATGTCATCTATCGTTTGTCGCTTAGGAAAAATTCTGATAGTGTGAATAGTTGCAAACTTTTAGACGTTGTTGATTTGGAGGCTTTCCTTTTTTACTCGTGGTATCCTTTAAAGAAAAGTCACCAAGTCCAATTCAAATACAAAGTTAGGTTTTATTAGCTGTTGGTCAGCTTCTTGCTGTTGTTTCTTTTACAACGGTTAAAAAGATACAAAAAAATTGAAACTTAAATTCATTATGTTGAAGGTTAGTAGAAATAATAAAAAAAGAGAACTCCAGTTTTAGTACAAATAAAATGTTAGGTAAATTCAAAGAGAGAGAATAAAACCATAAAAAAAGAAAAAGCATACATATTTCCAATACAAAAAAAATCTTAATAACTATCAATTGTTGAAGTCGCTTCAACATACTCCCGGGCCGACTTGAGGTGGGTTGGTACTTCTAGGAGAAGGATCCTAGTTGGTTGAAGGTTTACGCAAAACCACAGGGAAAAAATGGGAAATTCCGGTTAATCGCATTTCCTCTTCAGTAGCGAGAAGACGTTGGTTGCTGTCGATAAGCATCGGTCCATCATCGCTATCATCGGTGGTGGTTGAGTTAGACGATTGCTTGCTAGGGCTCAGGAGGCCGATCTCGCTTGGCTCGTCATCACTTTGGTCCGAAGTGTCCGGAATTGCTTCATATTCGTCTTCGAAGCTAGAAGACAAGGGGTCTCGCTCTTCTCGGTGGAGAATTGTGTGGTGTCTGGCATTGCACAACTTGTTGGGCCCATATTCATACTGGCACCGATTGCGGGATGGGCACCAATGACGCGTGTGATCAAACGCCAAGCAATTCAGGCAATACCCTTTATTGAGGATCGTCAATCGCCGTATGGGTAAGCTCCAGCTCTTAAACTGCTGGCAATATTTAAGTGGATGATTGCGGCCGCAAAGATGGCATTTGGGTTTTCCGGTCGTCTATATGAAGCAAAAAAGAAAGGAAAAAAAGAAATACATACAGTAATAGAAAACTTCTAGTGCAATTGAACTTGATAGGTTTTTAGTGTACGGAATTTATGTGGTTTATTTAGTGGTTGTAGATGGAACTTCAGATTGTGTGTGGGTATTTGTTGGCAACAAACATAATTTGACAACGGGACGCAATATAGTGCCGTTTTTAGTTCTTATTTCAGCCACGCGTATTTTGCTGTCACGCCCATATATGACTTTGGTGACACGACCGAGGAGCCATTCCGTAGGTGGTAGCATGTCTTCTTTGACTATAACAATGTCATTTACTTTCAAGTTATCTCGTTCCTTTTTCCATTTAAAACGGCGTTGAAGTTCGCTTATGTATTCTGATTTCCATCTTCGTGCGAATATGTGTTGGAGTGCTTTAAGTCTTTCCCAGCGTTTCAAATATGACACATTTTCTATAGAAGGATCGGCTGGAGCTTCAGGCCGAGCAATGATCGGGGCGCCACGTAAAAAATGGCCTGGTGTGAGCGGTAAAATCTCGTCCGGGTTTTCATTTATCGATGACAGTGGTCTTGAATTCAATACTGCTTCGATCCGCACGAGCAGTGTAGAGAACTCCTCATAGGTAAAAGATAAGTTAGTAGCAATTTTTTTTAGATGAGACTTCATACTTTTCACTGCAGCCTCCCAGAGGCCTCCCATATGAGGTGCGTAAGGTGGGATGAATGACCAAGTGAATCCAAGAGTGGTATATTTTTCGACCAAAGTTCTTTCAGCAGACTTAATGAATTTTTCATGGGATTTTAGGAGCGCATAGCTAGCGCCGAGGAAATTTCGACCGTTGTCGGAAAACATCGTCTTAGGAAGACCTCGTCTCCCTATGAATCTATCAAAACAAGCTAAGAAGGCATCGGTAGAAAGCTCTGAACAGCTTTCTAGATGTACAGCACGAGTAGAAAAACAAACAAACACAGCTGCATAACCTTTTAGGATTTTAGCGTTTCTGAGATGAGAGGATTTGATACTGAAGGGACCAGCAAAATCTACTCCTGTGTAAGTGAATGGAAGTGAAAATGTCACTCGTTCTGGGGGGAGTGCGGCCATGATTTGCTGATGGAACTTGTGTTTATAGATTGTACATGCCTTACATTCTCGAATACATTTTCTCACTAAGTTCTTTAATCTTGGAATATAAAATCCTTGTCTGATTGCTCGTAACATGATGTGATGCTCTGAGTGCAATAAAATACGATGTGTAAAATTTACCAAGAGTTTTGCGAGTTGAGATTTTTCGGGAATGATGATTGGGTGACGCTCTGCATAACTCAGTCCCGAGTTGTTAAGTCTGCCACCAACTCGTAGGAGATCATCCTTGTCGATGAAGGGATTAAGGGTTAAAAGTCTGCTTTTTCGACTCAGAGGCTTTTTATCTTTCAGGCACAAGTATTCTCGCTCAAAATACATTTTTTGCACAATAGAAATTAGTCGAATTTTCATACAATTTATTTCATCTGATGTGATAAACCTTTCGGTTGAAAAAGGTCTCTTTAGGATACGGTTTATAAATCGAATTCGATAACAAAGGACTCGTAACGCTCGTTCCAAGGAGGAAAATTCTTCAAGAATATCAGTACATCGCACCTCTAAATGACAATTCGTAGTCCTTTTTGTTTCCAAGTCGGTTGGGTCAAAAGTTCGTGGGGTTGGCCAGAGAGCCTGTGGAAGTTTTAGCCAGGTGGGTCCTTGCCACCATAAGTTGTTACCTGCCAGTTCTTTTGGGAAGCTACCACGTGTCCCCACGTCTGCCGGGTTTTCTTCAGTTTTTATATATTTCCAGTGATGAGTACGGACGACGTCGTTGATTTGTGATACACGGTTTGCAACAAACGTTTTCAAGGTATGTGGGGGTTTCTGTAACCAGCCCAGCACAATTGACGAATCCGTCCATAAAAATAATTCGTACGTTATCTGCCAGTTCGTTACTAGGCTTTTGACAAGCTTGGAAAGTAATAATGCTCCGCATAATTCGAGTTTGGGAACCGTAGTCCGCTTGATGGGGGCTACTTTAGTTTTGGCAATGAGAAGATGGCTGTAAATATTGCCTTCGGTGTCTTCTGTTCTGATATATATGGCGCCACAATATGCCTTTTCTGAAGCATCGCAAAACCCATGTATCTGAACCTGATGCTTTGGGGAAAAGTCTACCCACCTCGGTATTCTTATCTGAGCGATGGATGGCAAATTGTCTACAAACGAATTCCATTTTGTCAGAATAAGTGGGGTCACGCCTTCATCCCAATCCGATTTTTCCTCCCACAATTCTTGCATTAGTAATTTTGCTATAATTATAGTTGGCCCTAGCCAACCTAGTGGGTCAAACAGCCTTGCTATGACTGACAAAATTTTTCTTTTGGTGGTCGATGAGCTAATTTCAATTGGTTCGACAGTATAACAAAATGAATCTGAGAGCGCATTCCAGCGGATTCCTAAAGTTTTTGTTGTACTGCAGTCATCAAACTTTAAGAAATCTTCATCTAGAAGATCCTCCCGGGCAAAACTTTCTAGTAAAGACGCGTCGTTTGTTGTCATCTTCTTTAAAGGGAACCCAGCGGATTTTAACGCTCTTGTAAGTTCGCTGTGTTTGAGTCTGACCTCTCCAAGAGTATGCCCGCCGGATAGGATATCATCTACATAAACTTCATTTTTTAAAATAGCTGACGCCATAGGGTAAAATTTTTCGCAATCCTTACTCAGCTCACGGAGAGTTCGTATCGCCAAAAAGGGGGCGCAGTTTACACCAAACGTTACAGTTTTTAGTTGAAAAGAGTTGACATACCCTTCAGTTTCGTTGCGAAACAAAATTCGTTGATATGGACGATCAGCTTCATGGATGAGAATTTGGCGGTACATCTTTTCTATATCGCCGGTAAACACGTATTTATAAAATCGCCAGCGCAAGATAATTTGCAACAAATCCGCTTGGAGGGTGGGGCCTTGGTATAAAACATCGTTCAGGGAGAAACCACTCCCCGTCTTTTTTGAAGCATTAAACACAACGCGTACCTTCGTCGAGTGGCTCTCGGGCCTAATGACTGCGTGGTGCGGGAGAAAAAATGAAGAATATTTTTTACCTTTGGGCTCGTAATGTTCAACTGGTTCCATGTGTCCCAGATTTAAATATTCCTGGAGAACTTTATTGTACTCAGTTTTTAACTCTGGGGTTTTGGCTAATGTTTTTTCCATTCTATGGTATTGTCCGAGGGCTATATGTCGGGAGGGACCCAAATATATTTCGTCTGGATAATTTTCTTTAAATGGAAGTCGTACTACATAACGACCATCTTGTTGTCGGCTGACAGTTTTTTGAAAAAAGGTCTCGCACAAAATATCGGTTTCAGACTCTGATACGCTTTTTTCCGCCTCTTCTAGTTCCCAGAATTTTCTCAGTTCTTCGTGAAGAAGCGAATTCTCGGACATTGAAACAGTCGTGTGGAACGATTTATACTCGTTATTTGGCTCTGGCCCTAATAAATACCACCCAAAATGAGACTCTCTTGCTTCTAGACAGTTTGCAATATTGGACCTTACTCCTGCTAAGTTTATGAATGGCAAATAATCGCTACCAATAATCATGTCTACCGCAGCTGGCTTGTAAAAATAGGGGTCAGCTAGACTTAAGTCTTTGATCTGGGCAATATTATGAATTCGAATTGGTCTAGAGGGCAAAAAGTGTGTCAACTTCGGTACCACAATCGCTTTGATTTGAATGGTAAAATCGGATTTTTGTGATTTAACGGAGACGATACATCTGCCTTTAGAAAGGCTAACAACTGTGCCACCGAGTCCTGATACTTGGGAGCTATGGGCCTCTAAGGGCAAAGCGAGAGTTTGCTGAATTCGTTTCGATATAAAGCTTGATTCTGACCCTGCGTCTAACAATGCTCGGAGGGTGAAATTTTCGCCTAAATGTTCCACTTGAACTAATGCTGTGGGTAAGATAGTTGTCCCCTGGTGTTGGGAAAAATGCGTTTGAATAGGCACAAATTCTTCATCATGGGCGCTACTGATTCGGTTGGATTGTAAATTGGACTTGTTCTGACTTCCTGACGTAGGCGGTCTTTCGTCGCTCTGCCGAGATTGGTAAGGCGGGGACTTCACATCGAGACCCTTGTTCGACTTACCATCACTATCAATGTGAAGCATGGTATGATGCCTTTGATTGCACCGAGCGCAGTTACTTATACTTGGGCAGTTCGTTTTGTAGTGAGTAGTGGAGAAACAATTTGCACAATATTTGTTTGCGTATACAAATTTTAATCTATCTTGGACTGACAGCGACTTGAAATATTTACAATATTTTAAGGGATGGTTCTGCTTGCACTTCTTGCAGTTAAATTTGTTTTTGTCGACCTCATTCTGAGCATGAAACGATTGCGATTTTGAAATATTATTATGATCCCTTCCTAACGGTTTTCTTAAATTGCTAAACGTTTCCAAAGTTTCAATTCTTCTAGACAAAAAATTGCTTAATTGTTGCCAAGTGGGCAGTTCCTTGTGATCCGTCAAGGACTCTTCCCATGCGCGCGATGTTTCTTCAGGCAGCTTCGAAGTACAAATGTGCATAAGAAAGGGGTCATTTTCCTCTACGTTTATTTGAAACGACTGTATGATGGACAACCCATCACTAACTGTGTTCTTAAGCAATTTCAAAAATTTTAAATTTTCACTTGGGGGCGACTGGATGTTATAAATCTTCTTGATTTGATTGTTTATTAAAATTCTTTTATTTTCGTAGCGAGTTTTTAAAGCTTGCCATGCTAGCTCAAAATTAGCATCTACTAACTCATAATCTTTTATGAGTTGGTAGGCCTCCCCCCTTGTCTTGCTGTGCAGGTAATATAATTTGTGAGCTGGAGCTACTGACTGCTCATTACCTACTACTGCCATAAACATATCCCGAAATGCTGGCCATTTATCAAATCCCCCTTCAAAGTTTTGAATTTCTACTGGTGGTAATTTAAGTGAGGTTTGACGTGTGACTGGTGTATTTTTGCTAGGAGCTTCAGCCTTGATTATATCTAAAATCCTTGCTTTTAGTACTTGATACTGCTCGCTAGCATCTTCGTATTTCGGGGAAACATCATCTTTAGTGTTTTCTTCTTCCTTTAACTTTTCATCACTTATCATGAATTCCTCGTAAGTCGCTACCATTTTGGACCATCTTCTTTCCAACTCGGCTTGCTTTACTTCTAGTAAAGAAGTTGTTAAAGAACCTGCTGGGATATTTTCAAAATTTTTGCAAAATGCCACGAGTTGCTGAATGTCGTATTTGCACCTTCTTTTGGATGTCATTTTGACTTTAAATTTCACAATAAAATATTAAAAAATTCAAGCAGAATAATCGCTTCCCTTATTCAATTTTTGTTATTTTTATTATTATTATTATTTTTTTGATTTGAACCTCCCTAATGTTTTGCCAATGGCCATGTAAATTCTTACGCCAAAAAAACTATAACACCACTCTCTTTTTATGGGTTTTTTTTATTTTTATTTTTATTCCTTTTTTTCTTTTTCTAAAAGAATTTGCCACATTTGTTTAATAACTCACAATTTTTACCTTAACTTTGAAATATATTAATAAGCTCTTCACTCACCGTTTTCTTTTCGCTAAAGTTGTATTTTAAATTTTTTCTTACACCGGCCATGTTATTTGTTCTTCAAGGAGAATTTTCTTCCTGTTGTTATGTCTAATTAAATGTAATTAAATGTTTGTTATATATTGTTTTTTTTGATTTTTGGTTTCACAATTAAACTCCAACTCTACACACTTAAACTTTCTAACTCCGCACATATATGTAGAAGCACATACACTTACTTTTGTAATGATATTGCAATGATATTGTTTCTTTTCTGCTTCTTTTTGGTATACTAATGTTGTCTTTGTCTTTCATGTGTAATTGTAAGTGCGATTAAAATTAAACAGAAGTAGTTGTCGCTAAATGAATCATTATATGCTGAAGAGTGTGACAGTCTATCTTTTGTGAATAGCTGAGTATTTGTGTGTTTCACACAACATCAGTGATGGCACTTAGGGGCAAAATTATTTGATAATGACACCGAGTGGGATTTTTCTCGAAATGTGAGGTTATGGCAAATTGTATGAAGTGTTTATTCATTCGAAGAATTAATGCTTGTTTTTTGTTATACAAATCAAATTTTTTTGTATTCAATTGCGCTAAAAGTAATCTAAATACTGTACATACCCGTTAACCTTTCCTTTCCTTTGTGCTGATTAAGCTCACCACTTTTTGTCAAGGAGCAACTTTCCTGCTGGATTTATTGACTTGTTGGTTTTTTGGTTTCTTGTGTACTATTGCACACAGTGGATTCCTTCTTCAGTAGAGAGGGATGCTAACTGAAGACCTTCGGTCTGTCTTGCACAGACTTTTTTCTTTTTTTTTTGCAATGTTGTTGCGGGAGAACAACCTTCAATCAATGGACAAATTCCACTAATTTTATCCAGCCCTAGTTCCTCTAGGACTTTTCGAAGGACCATATGTTGATTTGGAGGCTTTCCTTTTTTACTCGTGGTATCCTTTAAAGAAAAGTCACCAAGTCCAATTCAAATACAAAGTTAGGTTTTATTAGCTGTTGGTCAGCTTCTTGCTGTTGTTTCTTTTACAACGGTTAAAAAGATACAAAAAAATTGAAACTTAAATTCATTATGTTGAAGGTTAGTAGAAATAATAAAAAAAGAGAACTCCAGTTTTAGTACAAATAAAATGTTAGGTAAATTCAAAGAGAGAGAATAAAACCATAAAAAAAGAAAAAGCATACATATTTCCAATACAAAAAAAATCTTAATAACTATCAATTGTTGAAGTCGCTTCAACAGACGTCATCTCTTGAAATATTCCAACATCAGTCGTTTACAGGCCATAACAATTGAGAAGTCCCTTTATTTAAATGCGATATAAATTGCTTTTCAAATATATTTAATAAAATTTAATCCAAATGCCATTATAATTCAAAAAGGTCATAATATTTTTATATATATTTAACTGCATGGTCATTGTACATATACATGAATTCAATTAAATATATGAATTAAAATTTTCTTTGTAAAATTTTTAAAACGAAATTAAAGTGAAAAAAATTCTATAGAATAAATTGCATATAATAACCCTGAAAATTATTCATAATATAAACCTGCTGTGAGTGATTCTAAAATTCTTTATTGGTACACACGCGTGCACGATGTCCTTTTTTGGCCTTGTTTGTTTATTTATTTTGTTCCTTCTTTGATTCATTTCATTATTTTTAATCTTTTTTTTTTTAACTTGCAACTGCACTTTGTGCAACTGTGTGACGACAAACTCCAGTGTGGTTGGCAACCGCTTATGAAACTATTTACATCTGAATTTTCTATCTGGTTCTCATTCTCACTTCAGCCTTCTCTATCTCCTTCGCAGTCGCCTTTCCCATCTCTTTCTATTTCAATTTGATATACTCGTATGTTTGTGAGTGATGTATTCGTGTATGCACTTCTAAATGCTTTTATATGGGGATGTGTGTGTGTGTTCGTATATGTTCAATGCGTGCTGAATTCCACTGTAGAGAACTTGAATAAATACTGCAGTTGCATAAGTGTATGTGTTGACTGAACATTTGTGCCAAATGTGACTGTTGGTGAGGCATATTCTTACATACGCAAATGTAAGCTGCAGATGTGTTCCTATAGTCTGTCAATAGTGTAAAATTTCATTACACACCTTGACTCACAAAAATGCCTTTGGAAACAAAAAAACAAAATCACACACATAAAGGCACATAAGAAAGAAAGTGGGAAAAATCCGAACAAAAATCTCTGCCAGAATATGTGGAGAAAAGTTATCTTGTTTTGTTGTGAAAAGGGCATAAATAAAATAGAAATAGTAAATCAAATGCTTATACCCGTATGTTTTATTTAAAAAAATCTAAGAGATGTTTAAGAGAGAAGAGGTAGAAAATTAAAAAAAAAATATATATTTAAAAAAAAATGACGACAAGAATTGAATTGAGTTTGAAATTGAAATTGAAAATGTCACCAATAGGTATTATAACAACTGCAGGTGCACTTCAGCACTCACACAAATGCATCAATTTACGTGCACTAGAATCACAAATGTGCACAAATATTAATGTTTATGTGATCATATCGCATATAGTTCTGATGAGTAATCAGTTTAATAACCAAATGGAACGTATAGGTGGGGGAAAGGGGCAAATATCTTGGACACTTTCGTTTTATTCCCAATAATTTTCCGTATCGTAATACTGTAAGGATTATATACTAGAGAGCTCAATTAATAGTTTGGGGTAAATCTTAAGGAGGTTCTTAGATATGGCATGCTGGTCGAGGTACGGCATGAGTTTGTCAGCAGTAGGTAGAAAAGTTTTCTAAGTTCAAATAGACTCCCGGATTATTATGCTCTCGATGTAAGAGACTATTATATTATGACCGCCGCAGTTTTCTCTCCATTACTTTAGCTGTCCATGGTTCCCATGATCTCAAGAGAGCCAACGAATATTTTCCAGCCTATCGACATCATTATGCAAATGAAAAGAAATCGCTTAGTGCCTTCGTAGACTTGTGGCTAGTGTACTAGACTAGCAGTCCTAAAGTCGCAGGTACGATTCCTGCTGAAGGCTCCGGTTGTTTTTGCTTCGCAGTTTATATTCTTCTAACATTGTTAAAAGAATAAAGTTAGAAATCTCTTATGGCATAATTTCAATCTCGTCAGATGTGTTTTGTAATATACCAAAAAAAAAAAAAAATTGCTCGTAATAGAGAGAAAAAGGACCACAAGACCTAAACGATGATGAGCTGATGTATACAGCAAGTATAAGAAAATCTTTAAATACGGCAGAAAGGATAAAGACAACACGAAATTGAAATCATTTTCTGCTGTTTCTTGAACAGTTCTGTGATATTAGATTTATATATTCCCACAATTATAATTATTTAAATCATACATTCAAGTGGGTCGAAGTGTTGTCCATTCTCATAATTTATTTATTAATATGAGGCAGAAAATTGATCGTAATTTAGAGTAAAAAAAATCAATACATGTGTACATGTTCTAATAATGAAACAACTTTGTTGAAATTATAAACAAAAATCTCCTGAAAATGTCAAAAAATTTTTTTACTTTAAGAAACAGATTTCATGTATGTTGCTCAGCCAAACATTAAAATTTGTTTGAGAATATTTCATCAGATCTGATCAGGGCAACATTAATAAAAATTTGTATCAGCCATGTCTTTTTTTTACATTTTACAATTTCTATAAAAACCTGCTGGGCAGTATTCAGTGGTTCTTTGTGCAGCTGCATGTTGATGAAAACTAAAGAAATTCGCAGAATATTTTTAATTAAATTTTTTTACTTTCATTGATTTGGAACTTGCTACAGCAATTGCTAGGAAATCAATACTGTTGTGGCAGTGAAATGTGTTAATTGAAATTTCCATTTAGATAGAGAATTAAACGATTAATTTTAATTTTTCATACCCTCCTTATAGTTAGTTAAAAAAATGTTTTTCAATTAATATTTTCGATAAAAAAATTAGTATTGGCTCAAAACTAATATAAAAAGCATTTTTCTCATATACACCTATTGCCACCTTCATTACCTTTAAGTGGTTATATAAGCATTTACTTTTAAATAAATTAATAAAATGTGCTCCCCTCACAAAATATGATTAAGTTACAAATAAGAGGCCTGCAGAGTTATTTTACAAATTCTACTCATGTTTCCATAATGAAAACTGGAAGGTAACTGGGAAATCTGCGAAAGGATATAACGCCCGATAAAATACGTTACAATGAAATAAATAACTCAAAATTAAATAGGACTTAAAAAAGATGTAATATAAGTCCCAACAAAAATTAACGAAATTAGTTTCAAGGAAAACTAAACCATTCCGTAAATGACACCAAACTTGTAGTACTTTTTTCATAATGAAAAAACTGCGATGCAAAAGTGAAATAAGTGAAAAATATGAAATAAGTCGGAAATTTCAAAATGCTTTATAAACTTAAGTGGGTTTTCGTACATTTCTCATAGGAGAAAATTTTTGAGTCGTGGCAAAGCCGGACCATGCTGAAGCACTTTTTTTCGCCGCCCTTCATTCAATAATTTCTCATAGAGAAAATACATATCTAAGCTCAGCTTAGCTTTCTAAAGTATTTTCGCATTACCCGTGGCACAAGGACTTTTTCGTCTATAGTACGTCAAAGCCCGGCTTTCTAAGATGTTGCTGCAAGGACTTACTACTCTGTGCTAACTCCATATCCGGCAGAAAATAAATAATAAATCTCGTGTTAATACTAATGTGAAAGATACCTGCCATATAAAGTAAAATTTAATAATAATACATCTTGCTTAATGTAAAAAAAATTGGCATGAGTTACTCTGCGACTGGGTGCAGTCTTAAAAAAACTAACTGGATAGGACCAAGGGAAGCAATATCCCCCATACAAATAGTACAAATCCACTACATACCATCAATGATCTTCCATCTTGCTGGCTACAACAATGAAGGTGTTAAAGGGTGGTATGCTCTACAGGTGGTCGCATTTTGGCAAATGTTTGTAAGCGTAGGAAGGATACCTTCTATACCGATATCAAAAATAAACTGGCAAAAGTTTAAACTAAACTCTTTTTAATAAAAACTTTAAATACAATAATATTATATGTTTCGAGAAAGTTGATAACTAAATACAAAATTCTATTCAGAGTTTCAGTGGCTTCAAGCAACTCAGTTGGTAATGCATATAATAACATTGCGTTTATTTTGAACTTCTTTAAAAATTTTAGAATTTTATAAAAAAATAATTAAATTTCATTCGAAATATACGTTCTAGTTTTTCGATCGTTTTATTTTAATTAATAAACTTAATTAATTTTTTATGCTTAAGGTCTCTTAATTTTTTTAATTTTTATCGATTTTTTGGTACCCATCGAGTACCACCTTCAGGATATTTGTTTATGTTATATAATATAAACGAATATCCTGAAGATGGTACTCGATGAATACCGAAATATCGATATAAATTTAAATAAGAATTAAAAATTTAGTTTATTAATTTCACTTGAAACTTATAAAAACTGGCAGTTATTTTCAAATAATATTTTTCTCTATATATTCCTTTCATGTAAATTTTTTTTAAATTCCTACAAAAGTTTTATATATAAAAGTATTTTTTTCAAAGCGCATCTATTAAATTTACTAAAAATTTATTTGTATGTATCCCGTATATGTACACAGATATATTTTTGCTTTTATTAACTCAATATGAAGTTAAGAATTTTTTTATATTTAAAAATGAACAGGCCTCCTGCCGAGGCGGCCACTTGGATATTGTATGAGCATAAATATTTTCAATATTTTCGAAATATATATTAAAAAAAAAGTAAGCCAAAGTATGACAGAGCAAAAGTGGACAATAGGCGTTTATTAAAATG
The DNA here is from genome assembly GCA_963681545.1 of Germaria angustata. Taxonomy (NCBI): domain Eukaryota; kingdom Metazoa; phylum Arthropoda; class Insecta; order Diptera; family Tachinidae; genus Germaria; species Germaria angustata. The sequence continues at coordinate 137,542,559 of OY812998.1, read as the reverse complement.
TTTTAATAAATTGTGACATTTATTTGTACTGTAACAGAAAAAAGAGAGAAAAAACAGCATACAATTTAATAGTTGTTTGTTGCTGACTTTTCCATTTTATTGCATACATACATATTGCAACATTTTACTTTATTTGCCATATACTCGTATTTAGGTCATCAAAGTGTTTTGAATGACTCAGTACAATTTTTTTTATATTTATTTGACATTGACAATCTGTTCAATGGTTGGAAGTTCAGGAGGCAAGTGGAGGGGCAATTGAAGACAATATTGTTGGGAAAATACTGAAAAATCGAATGATTTGGAAAACTTTTTGCAATAGATTATCATATAAAATTTTCTTTGAATTTGCTCGGAATTTTTTTAGATAATTATATTGCATACTTTGAGGCTGCACCAAATAGTTTTCATTAATTTGTTTGTATATGTTTTCAGGGTTATTTTTTCTTTAGCTTCTTTTAAATAACGCGCACAAAAGAGACCAAGATTAGTTTATTATCACATAAAACATAATTCAGTTTCAGTGTGGCATGATTGAGTTCACTGTGTGTTGCACAACATGAGTTGTTAACATTCTTTTCCCAATATTATTATTATCATTCTATTTCTTTTGTTTTATTTTTGCACTCAATACTCGTACAACATTTTAATGTTTAAGGATATTCTCGTGTTTATCTTAAATAAACAACATGCACACAGTAATCGAAACATGAATGAATATCACATTCGTGTGTCTCTTGTATTCATTATCATATTCGCTACATTTGATTTTGTATGAAAAAATTTATTCCTCACTTCCATCATCGTCTGGTACACTTGTATACTAGATTTCCTTGGATATATTTATTTACTAAAAGTAATAATTTGTATGAAAATGTTTATGCAAATAAATATTGCGGCCTTTGTGTCCTTTCCAATTCAAGGATACTTTTATTTATATTATGTGCCATTTTCTATGTCTCCTATTGCTCTGCTTACTGTTAGTTTTATGTAGGAGGGGAGGGGGGGGGAAGGCTTCTTTCAACTTATTGTTTTATTTTTGTTATTTAGTTCAGATCTGTTTTCATATTTTAGTTTATTTTTTTGTCGCTTTCAACATAAAGATTTTCATTACAAGCATACACGTCAAAACATTGAAAAAGAGAAAAAGAATTTGTTAAAAGTGTATTGCACTAGTTTGGGCACAAGTTATACAGCGCCATTTATTTGAAATTATTTGTGAAATAAAATCAAAAACATTTTATTAGAACTCTTTTCATTAAGTTTATACATACAACAAATTAAATTTTCCATTTAAAAGGCTTCTGGCTACTAATTTCATTATAAAATACAATTTAAGGTTTTATGTTTAAATTTGTATGTTAAATTTAGCAAGAACTTAATTAATTAAAGTAAATTTCATATGAATGGCACTTTCTATTTGGTAAAGAAATACATTGCATTTTATTGAAATTTAAATTTTGCTCTTGTCGTACATCCAGTATTTCCATCACAAAATTGTATTCAATATAAAATTTGCGGACCGAAAATTTTTCGAAAGCGTATTTACAATAATTTTTAGGAAACCTTTTCAGTATTGGAATAGTGTTTTCCTGTTGCAAATATTTGCATATAAATGTATTATTTTCACTAGGTTGGCTTTATATAGATTTATTTGTCACTCTTATTAATTAATAAGATTGTATATAATTTTTAGTTAAAAATTTTTAATCTAACAAATATAAAATAATTACTTTATAAAAGTATTAAAAACAAAATTTTTGCTTATTCGAGTCCACGTTATCTTATTGTGGATTTAAGAAAAAATAATAAAAATATTAATTTTGCAATTTTCGTCGCTGGAAATTTAAATTGGGGAAATTAATGAGTTGGAAGTTGGAAGAAATTATTTTTTTATTAATTATTTTTCATTTGTTTCATTTTATTAATGCAATGAAACATTCTTCATTGATTTAATGAAGGACCTCATTAGCTCAGCTTCAATGCTAAATTTCATTGATACAATGTACAAATTCATTTTTAAAATAAAGGGGTGCCTTGCAGTGTATGAATGATACTTTGCAGTAAGTGGTATTAATTTTTATTCATAATTATCAATTATAAATTTTTATTGATAATTTCTGTTAAGTTTGGTTCAGAATGGGTGGCAGTAGTCAGAACTTAACCAAACTCACTTTGGTCCATTGTGGTGATACTTCGGAAAATCTGAATAAGCGAGTCCCCAGCAGATTTTATTCTGAAGCGGATTATATGTTGCTGTTTAATGCTTGAAATGTATTCCTTTTATTAGCATAAACTCTTTATATTACTTCACCTTTACTCATATTGTTGCCATGAATAAGCCAATAAAACGATCATGGCACCACTAATCGGTGGCATTAAATGTGGCCATGACACTTCTATGTCTCTAAATTTTGTTGCAGAAACCTCTAAATATTTATGAATGTCTTTTTATGCTCAGGATTGGAGTCCGTATCAACTGAAATTTTCGATTTCTTCTGCTATAAAAGAACATTTAAAAATATTTATATATCCTTTTTATGGCAATAGACACGAAAGTTTCAACCAATAAAATAAATGATAGAATTAAAATGTAAGTAAATGAGTTTGTGTGTGATGAAGAATTAACTTATTCAAAAGTATTGCATACTTTTATGAGTTCATTTGCAATTTTGTTTGCATAACATTTCTTTTTATTGCCATTCAAACATTTACATTTACACTGACTTGAAAGCCTTAATATGTGTGTAAGAGAGCACTTTAAGAATTACTGGAATATATAAGCGAAGATGTAATTTTTGTTTGCTTTCAAATCGCATGAGATATTTTTTTTTTAAATTTGGCAAAAGAACAAAAATGTGTGAATAAATAAAATCTAATCAGCTCCGTGATTTAATATCCAATCGTGATATTTAAATTTCTATCACCATCCCAATGCTGTCATTAGTTCTAAGAATATCCTAAATTGATTGATTACCCTGCCACTTTTAAGCGCTTTTCTCAACTGTTTTATTACAGCTGCTCTGCGTTCTGGAACGACCTTCTTGTAGACACAGACATATGCTTGTGTTTCATTACCGCCTAATAAATAATTTATAAGTGAGTGTGTGTGTGTGTGCATGGGTTGGAAATTTCGTTTTAATGAAAGATTTACCCATGTACAACTGCCACCGCCTGTCCCTGTGTTCATGTGTGAAAAACAAATTGCAGGCGTAAAAAATACAAAAAAAAAAATTGTATATGAAGAAAAGAAAATGGGAGAAAAACATAATCAAATACATTTATGCTTTATGTGTTTTACGTTCCATTATTTATCTTATGGTCAATGGACACTTGTGCTCGTAAATGTAAATTGAACATGTTCATAATGTAAATGTAAAAAAATTTGTTATATTTAGATTAAAGTAATAAACCTACATTTTTGTAGTTTATTTATGTCTGTTTTAGTTGTTGTTGTTGTCGTCGTTGTTGTTGTATATTTGAATAATTTTGTTCCATTGCGCTTCGACCTGATGTCTATGGCAGCCAACTTTGCCTGCCATTACTTTTGCTTCTATTACGTATTTCCTTGCATTCAATTGAGTGCCTGTGCGGCTCTCATGTTTCAACATTAAATCCTTAAATACTTGTATGCTGGTGTTTGTGGTTATACTCGTAAAAATTGTATGGGATTTTTTCTTTCTAATACTCGTACGTTGGTGTGCAGGAGTGTGGCCCCTTTTGAGTTGATTTTATTTTATGTTTTATTGAGGTTCTAAATTTTTTATGTACCTTATTTGAGTATTTATTTCTTTTATTCTTATTTCGTTTAATGCTTGCAAACATTTATTGCTTTATGCCACGAGACCTGAAGACAATAACAGATTAAAACCAAATATAGAAAAGAGCAAATAGAACAGTTGAACCAGAAGAAAAATGGAAATAGATTTATGAAGCAATGAATGTCTATCATTAATAATGCAAGCAAATTATTATATCCCTTTTAACGCCTTCTCTATATTTAGTATTGGTTCGTACATGAACTTAAAAATATGTGTTTAGAATATACGCTATTAAAACGAGGGGTGTGTGGCAACATGTTGACAAATGAAATAAATTAGAATCGTTGATGGAATATGCTCAAAAAGAAAATATTTGCATTAAAAATTTTACTTTTAATTTATGTGAGATAAATAAAAAAATTAATTAATTTCCGAAGTGAAATTTCAATTCAAGCCCTAATATCTTAGACAAAAAATTGAAAAAAAGTTGTAGCAGCTGATAATCCTGTTTACAAATAAATACTTGCTCACAATAACACAAGCTTATCAAACAATATCATTTATATAAAACAAAATATTTGCACAATTCACAAGCTACTGTATGAGTTGTAAGTCATTGTACAACAACAGCTGTACAAATCTTTTTAGTGTTGTCTTAAACGTTGTTGGTGTTTGTGGCAACATGCACAGCAACAACAACATGTCGTATGGAGACCTTGCTGGAAAATAATATGCCAATGAACTTTGCTTAATAGACTATTTATACAAGCCATGCCACTGAAAAATTCACTCAAATGAGTAAATAAAAATCTGTTTGTGTTTATGTAAAGCGTATGATTAACTTAAAAAAACTTAAATTTTTCTACATTTTACAGAACACAATTCAAACTTTTATTCCTTTTAAAGTCAGAAAAGCAACTAAAAACCATTCATGCACATTAGGGTGATAAAAAATAATTTATATTAATGCGTATAAAAGAAATTCCTTCCAAAACATAGATCGATATCTCAATTATGTACGACAGCTAGATATTCTTTTAATTTTAATGCTTAGAAATCAAATTAAATTAGATCTTTTTTTTAAAACAATATATTTGTTTTGTTTTGATTTTTCAATATTTCCTGAAGAAGACACCCACAGGGTGTTGAAATATTGAAAAATCAAAACAAAATAAATATATTGTTGTAAAATTGACTTTAATTATTTTTTCATTGGATAAAATTTCGTCCAGCACCTTTAATAAGTGTGTGCGCATGTGTACATTTAATAAGTGTTTCTTAGCTTTTTAAGTCCAAAATATCACTAGAAATTTTAAAAATAACTTGTTTTTTTAATCAATTTACCTTGTGATGGACTCCAATAGCAACCTTTTGTTTAAGAGTTCAGCACTCTACCCACTTGTCCATGAGGGCTTTAGTTGTTAACTTAAGAAAAAGGGTGAACATGTACCAGTTTAAAGTTCAAATATTCTTTGAAAGATATAACGATTTATTGTGGTGTCCTTTTTCTTAAAATGCAGCTTTTAGCCTTTAAACCATTTTTTATAAACTTTAGCTAAAATAAGAGAAATAATGAACTAAACTTCAGCTTTATGAAAAAAAAATATCATTTATTTCAACATAGTTTCTTTTGAGTTCTATACTTTTGTACCAATGTTCCTTCAATATTTTTTATTCCTTCCAAAAAAAATTAAAATTGTTGACGGTATCAGAATTGGGACATGATTTCATCGTTGCAGACAAATATCTTTGGTTTGGAAACAAGAAATGGTCAACCGAAGCTAAATGCGGAGAATAGGATAGATGAGGGAGCAATTCCTGAACTAATTCATAGAATTTTGCATTGGCAACTGTACACGTTTCCAAAGTGCTGGTGGAAAAAGTCGGCCCTCATTATATCAGCCCAATAAAATGGTGACTGCGTGCAATAAATTTATTGGCTGCCAAAACCACCTTGGCCTTCTTTGGCGGCAATTCATCCCCAGAAATCAACTTTTTTAACGGCTGTTTGATCTCTGGTGTGTTGTGATGGATCCACGTTTCATTTGCGGTTACGAAGCGCTGCAAAAACTCGTCCATCAGAAATTCATAATGCCTAGAAGAAGCACGAGCTTTTTCCGTTTAGTGTATCCTCGCAAAAACTAAATACAAAAATTTCTTGTAAAATGTTAAAAATTTAACAACGTCACTACTATAAACTTTTGAGGTTCCTAATTGAGGACACTATGACTAAAGCCCTGCTACCTGCCTTGCAACGAACTTTATTTATAATGAAATGGAAACTAACATCACGCTCGTCAATAATTATAAGTTTATTTCTTCTATTGGTAGCCCACTAAAAGACTATTTCGTATAAGATTATGGTCACATCATACATCTACATTATAGACAGGAGTTTTTTTTACAGATCCTTATTCAATATTTAATAACAATGATTGCTTATGCGATGAATATTCATTAATTTATCAAACTAGAATAATAAACTGCAAAATTTATATTTGAAATAATTTAATATACGATTGGATTAAATTAATTTGCTTTCCGGTTAAATAAAAGCGCAAGTGCTCTAGATAAATAAGTTTTTCGCAGTGCTTTTATAAATTTTCCTATAAATAAAAATTTTCATATCGCAACAAGTACTTCCAGCACAACTTTCCTGACAACATTAAAACGACTTGTGCATATTGAAAACTTAAGTAGAAAGTGAAGTATAGTTTTAAAAAATTCATATTAATTTAACGATATAAGCAAATGCATATAGATACGTTATATATAATATACTCGGGAAATATAAATGTGTATCTGCCTCATTCACATTCTATGGGTAACAGGAGTATTGTTCTTAACTCGACTATAATACATTCGCATTCAACATCTTTTAAAGTATTGCACACTTGAATGTTAGAACTAATTTGCATAAGTTAACCATTAAGTGTAAAATAAGAAAAAAAATATTTAAGCTTTTGGAAATCTAATGCGAAGTATAAGAAAAAATTTTTTATGAAGCTTCACGGCAGTTATATACTTTTTTTTCAAATTGGAGTTGCGACCGCAATTGTCGAAGAAAATATTTTAATTCAATAATAACTAGTCTAACATTATTTGTGCAAGTATTTGTGTTTAGAAGAAACTCTTACACCTTCATCTTCTCCCAAAAAATTTTCCAACCCACTCTACTGACTCTCACACGCTTTCTGTTATAGCTGCAGATTTCTTTTATCATATTTATTGTTTTATTGTTGCATTCAAAGAAAATTTAAAGGAAATATTCCAAATGCTTACATAGAACTGCACATAAGTTTCCTTCTTCTAAAAGTATTATAAATATTAAACTAAACTATATTTTAAATATTTAAATATATATCTTAAGAGTGTGATAAGGAGGTTTGTTCGCTTATTATGCGCATAATACTTTTCAACCATTTCCTTTTAAAATTTATTGTTGGAACATTCACAAATTATTGCCAGCGAATGTTTTCATCAGTATGGAAAAGTTGCAATAACGATTTTGTCCCATCAGCCTCCTGCGTAGGCTCATGTTTCAATTGATTTTGAATTTTGGTCTTCAAAAACGCAAATAATTTCTTCAAAAGTGTTAAGGGAAGAATCCTCAAAGTGATTTTTTTGACATTTCATGCATATAATTCGTGCTCATTAAAGAGAGTTCCGAAGTTATAAAGATGGATGTGATGTCCACTCTGAGATAATTATGAGAGATGTGTACAGTGTACCGTTTAGCAAGGCAATACGCCATTCCAAATGTCCTTTTGGTTTAATTATATAGAGGAAGTTTGAAACTATTTTCTAGGCTGCCAAAAGGAGTCTTATTGCTCCCTCAGTCAATCTGCGTTGCAGATCTGTCCTTCAGTTTTGCCTCGGAAACAACGCTGTTAGCGTGGTGATCCTAGTTCAAAAGGTAACTTATTAACTTTTTTTAAAGCTATTGATCTTTCTTTTGAGGTGTTTACATAATAAATATAGACTTTCTATGTAAATAAATAAAAGTATATGAAAATATATGAATTAGAAAAGCAGATGACATTCTCATTGCTTCCATAGTAGCAATTGCAACATTTGTTATTATCTTTGGGTGACTGAATTGACAAAAATCTTAATTAAAAATTTAATTTCTTTCACAATTTTTTTAAACTATATTCACTTAATATAAAATTAAAGAAAAGAAGCTGCTTTTTCTCAACATAATGCAAAAAGCTCCCAATTAGACAATCAAAAGCTCTTTTCAAAACTATTAGAAATTATTCAGATTTGCACCACTTCCAGACAACTATGGTTTCTTAAACCAAAATAATTATTAAAAAAATTTGTTGTTTATTGTTGGCTTAGCAGAGTATATGCATGCATTTCTATGGTGGTAGCCAAATCATCAATACTTTGAGCCGAATCATGTTTGAAAATCATTCAGACTCACATACTTATTACAATATCAATAAATATTATATGAGAATTCTATAGAATACAATCATATTTTTCCACTTGTGATTTACAAGACATATAAGTATAATAATTTTAGAAAACTTTTAAAAATTTTAGAACAGAACTTGTGTCTCTTTATTTTTCCTACATTTTTTTTACAATTAATCATCATTTGGGTGATAATGATAACTTTGTTTTGATTTTCGTAAAAGTATGTGAGTTTTAATGTTTTTCATGGATCTTTTGGCTGAGGAGTACTAATGATTTGGTTAGCGCCACTAAAATCCAGGTATATACTGAATTAAGCCAACACCAAACAATAATTTTTCTTATTAATTTATAGATTTTTCATTCACTTAAATACCATTATTATTATTTTTTGAGCTTCTAAATAAACCCTACGCCTTTTACCATTGCAAGCGTTCTACACATATTGTTTAGTGTCCAAAGAAAAATTATTGCAGGTGACTTAAATAACCTCGAACTGTTTAATTAAAATATTAGACAACGAAATTAATATCGCAATGACAAAGTGTGAGACATTTCTTTCTATGTCAACAATTCTGATTTTTTTTTATCTGAATATAAAAGGGATACTGAAAGACACCTTTGCTCTAATACATAAACATTTTATGTCGAATTAAACGGGCGATATGAAAAAATCAATTTGAGCATACGTACACATGATCTGTATATTCTTTTAATTCTAATTTTAGTTTTCTTAAAATTTTTCAATTTATTTTCATGCCAATTTCCTCCTGTCATGTGAGCTTAAAACTAAACTTTCCAAACAAATGCTTTCTAGTAGGAATCCTAAAAATATGCAGCAATAAATAATGAAATTACGTATTCCTGTGCATGCAAAAACTTCTAAATAGATACGGCACAAAGATTTATTCCTACAAATTACATTTGATTTTAGTTGTTTCTCTCTTTTTTGTTTTTATTAAAAAGAATTTAAACGAATATTAATTGCTTTATCGTCTTTGGCATTAATTTTTAGTACAGATTCATTTGCAGACACAACGGAAATTGTTGTCTACTGTTTAAATGATTTGTTTTTATCTCATTCATTGCCAACTGTACATCACATTGTAGACAATTTAAATAAAATATTTGAGAAAGTAATGAAATTGTCTATTTTATAGGTTTAAATGCACGAAAAAAATGCTTCCATTATAATAAAATGTTTTAAAAGATTATAAGACCAAATAAATTAACAAAATATATTATTAAATGTTGTATATAAATATAATCCTTAAGATTAAAAGCTATTAAGCAATTAAACTCCTAAGCATATGCTTTGTTTGGAAATTCCAATAAGAAGCCATTAAGTATGCAACACATATCATATGTATAAGAATTAATTGAATTCACTTTTTATAAGCTTCATATACATATACAATAATATATTAGCATGTGCGTATGCTTGTGTTTGTGTTTCATTTGTTATTATTAAATTCGGCGTTTAGATTATGAGATTTTTCTTGAAACGAATTTTATATTGTCGGCGAATGAACTAAAATACAGGGAAAATTGTAGACACATGTATGCACCTAAAATTTGTTTTTTTTTCTCTCATTGGCCTTGTTCTCTCATATGAGCAATAAAAAATAATAAGTACTACTTCAAAAAAAAAAAAAAAAAAATGTGCAAGAAAAATCTCTAAATGTAAACGCAGCCTAATCAATGATGCGGGCAGAGGCAAACACACAAATAATTGAATATTTAATGTTGTGTGTGTGGGTTTGTATTTTCATATATGTGTGCAAACATATATGAGAATTCAAACGGTATTAACTCAGGTTAAATATATTCATTTATTTGTTTTTTTTTTTCAAAAATTTATCGGGATACAATTATGTCTATGATACTTTTTGTTTTAAAAATTCATATCATTTGACCGAACGATATTAAATTCTTGGGATGAAATCTGTCAAATATATTTATCAAAAGCAATGTAAAAAATATTCTTTGGCATTTTCTTCTTCGCAAACAGTAAGTGAATAATCCTTTATGTTTTAACTCCTTCGGTGGAGAAGTATTTGGGTTAGAAGTGTGTTGGTATTAAAAAAAAATATTGTCATACCTTTTGAATGCTTGTGTTCAAAGAGTTAAAAACAAAAAGCCAAAGAAGCTCGGGATGGTAACATGGAAAATGCATAGGGGCTCACATATACCAACCAATTCTTGCCTGTCGGGATCCACATGAACTAAGATAATTTCAATTTTTCACTCCCTTTTCCATTTTTATTTTCGAAATGACTATGTTCGTAACACTTCAATTTAAAAAATTATATTATAATGATGTCATTATTTTTTCTTTTGTGTGAAAGATATCAGACTTACATTTTGAACAAAGTACGTTTTTTGCAAGGAAAAATTGTAGACACATGTATGCATCTACAATTTGTTTTTTTTCTCTCATTGGCCTTGTTCTCTCATATGAGCAATAAAAAATAATAAGTACTACTTCCGAAAAAAATTCTGCAAGAAAAATCTCTAAATGTAAACGCAGCCTAATCAATGATACGGGCAGAGGCAAACACACAAATAATTGAATATTCAATGTTGTGTGTATGAGTTTGTATGTTCATGTATGTGTGCAAACATATATGAGAGTTCAAACGGTATGAACTCAGGTAAATATACATATTTATTTATTATTATTTTTTTTTAATTTATCGGGATACAATTATGTCTGTGATACTTTTTGTTTTAAAATTCATATCATTTGACCAAACGATATTAAATTCTTGGGATGAAATCTGTCAAATATATTTATCAAAAGCAATGTAAAAAATATTCTTTGGCATTTTCTTCTTCGCAAACAGTAAGTGAATAATCCTTTATGTTTTAACTCCTTCGATCGAGAAGTTTTTGGGTTAGAATTGTGTTGGTATTAAATAAAATATTGTCATACCTTTCGAATGCTTGTGTTCAAAGAGTTGAACACAAAAAGCCAAAGAAGCTCGGCATGGCAAATGGAAAGTAGGAGCTCGCATATACCAATTCTTGCCTGTCGGGATCCACATGAACTAAGATAATTTCAATTTTTCACTCCCTTTTCCATTTTTATTTTCGAAATGACTATGTTCGTAACATTTCAATATAAACAATTATAATATATATAATTTTTATAATCAAGCGTTAGGTCTTTTTTTAAAAAATAACAATTTTATTCAATATTTCGACGCCTCTTTGGGCGTCGTCTTCAGGAAAATTTTTTATTAAAACAAAAAAGGTCGAAAAAATAGTGTTAATTAATTGTATAAACAATTATATTATAATGATGTCATTATTTGTTCTTTTGTGTGAAAGATATCGTACTTACATTTTGAACAAAGTACGTTTTTTGCAAATCTCTCAAAAAGTAAAGGAAACAGTAAAAAAAATTCACTTTATTTTGAAAAATTACATGTTATTTGTATTCTAATGTGATTGCTAAAATAAAAATACATATATATTGTTTTATTTTTGTTAAAAAGAGTGCTAAACTTTCTTTCTAAAACAAATTAAATACGCAAAGGACCTTGTGGAAATAGAGGAGTTATCACAAGATTGTTTGTTATACGAAATTTCTTGATAGCATGCTTTTAGGTGCTTTTGCTTTTCTTTTGCTAATGGTAATTGTTTTTGTATTTATATTCAATATTTTACCACAAAACAAAGAATAACTGGTTCATTTCTTTATCGATTTTTATGAACTCATGTGTTTTATGAACCTAAACTAATGGTTTTTTTATAACAATGAAACAATGTACATTTTTATTAACAAAATCAAGACTAAGCGTAAATGATGTGAAATTTGTTAAAATAAAAATCTGTTTTTTGATTTCAATCGATAGCAACTCTCTGTTTTGATGGAACTTTTAATAGTTTTTCTTTCTTCAAAGGATGGGACTAAAATCCTTAATACCAGGGACAATTTTAAAAATTCCTGTTGTAACCTGTTTTAAAATAAAGTTCATTTTTAAACCCAATCCATTGTAATTCTAAATTGTTAATGAACATAAAAGGCTAAGAATACGTTTCCATTGCTTTTGCTGCTGGAAAAATAATTGTGCGATTGGAGCTCCCCAAAGAAGCTTTTTTAACTAGATTTTTTTATTGCAGAGTACCGAAATGCTCACTAACCGCTCAAATATGTACATGAGTATGTACTCTTGTTTTTCCCACACATAAATGCGAGATTTTGTGTTTGTTCGTTCATACTCGTATATGAAAAATTTAGTTTATGTTTTGCTATTTAAAAGCAAAAATTCGGTCATTTGTCATGAGTGGACTTCTTTTTTTTTCAAAGATATTATTGGATAACTCATATACTAATATTTTAATTATTTAGAACTTTCATAGCGGCTAAATTTTTTGTTAAAAAGTTGCTCTTTTCGGAATATGTTTGTGTCCCTATTGAAGGTACTTCCCTATGCTCTCGATATCATCACATATAGGATTAAAACCAATCAACCTTTGGATTATATCCTTTTATATAAAAAAGTTTTTCAAGGTCGAGAAGAATGAACAAAATAATAAATCTCATATATGAGAAATAATAAATTTTTTGGATTTGCACTTGCTCAACAAAATTTTTGAATTCTGCATTTTCGGGTGTATTTTTTCCATATTAGAGGGTTTAAAGACATAAAATTTATTTTAAAGTGGACTTTATGTCTGTATGTCAGATGGCTTTTGCTTTTGCCCGTTTGTATGTTGTCCTGTCTTTTGAATCATAGTGGGGTACTAAAAGTTACTCAAAACACTACAGCAACAACTACAGTATTTTTACCAGATGATCTTCACATTTCGTTATTAATGCACTTGCTTTCCCTTAGTTATTTTAAGGAGTATGTGGCGCTGGACATTGACCAAACGGTCGATATCAGTCATGAACAAGTCGAAATTGTTCTTGGCCGTTTTCTTTTCTCCTATAATATTGTATTTTTTTTTTTGGCTTGATGCATGGTTGTACAACTTAAATTTAAAGGAAATGTCTATCGACAAGATAAACTCTTATCGTATATTTTTTCCTGAAATTTAGAAGCTAAAAATTCGGGAATATAGACAATAGCAATAACAAAGTGTGGAGACATTTGGCTTGTGTCAGAAGCACAGGAAGCTAATCCGTAACCCTTAACCACATGCCTAAGAAAAAACAAAATAAGTTTTTCTAGAGAAAAATTCGCAAACAAATTCTGAAAAAGTAGTTCCGAGTGCAAGTGAAATTTGTGTTTTGCTCACGTCACAAACTTGTGAATTGATCGATAAAACAAAACAATATAAATTAAAAAAAGCGAAAAAAACTTTGCAGAAAATTAAAATAAAGCAGCAGCAATGAGTAATTTGGTCTAGAGAACTAATTGTTGATTGTATCTGGTTTTTATCCAACAAAAAAATAATTTTTTTTCATAGGACTAGAAAAATCACAAGAAAAAGCAGTTGGAATTAAGAAAAACAAAATTGATTAATGAATCAAAGGTCAAGGAAATAATTAATTAACGTTTTTGGAACAAAACATGTACAGTTCAGAAAAACAGAAAAATTTTCTTTAAAAACTTTGCTTTGAATATCCTTTGGGCCCTAGGCAAAATTATTAATGAATATCTAAATACTATTTAGGGTGGGCTGCCGAATTCGTTGGCACAAAGCGTGTGCATTACAGGCTTATTCCCTGTGCTAATAAAAAAATCCATCTCTGCAATTTAATGATGTCTTCCTTGCTTTTGACATTTTTCTTGCGTTTCTTCTATAAGTTGTTTTATCTACGTATAAATAAATTTTAGCCAAAAGGTTAGTAATTTGGTAGTCACAGCTGTGAAACAACATTATAAATTATCTCTGTGCCATCCTTTCATTATGTACAAAAACTTTGCAGTAAAAAATTAAATTATAAATTTTATAACTATTCATAGTCTTGGTTATCTTGCGTTGGATTGCCGACTACACCTTGATTTTTATTAACATAGAGGAGGTATTTTCATTTACAATCAGGCTCAAATTTCTTGTTTATTTGATCTGATATTACAAGGACTATTTTTCACTTGAAAAGTAAGATGATTTCGAAATTATATACTTTTGAGAGATCAAAAGGGACGATATATCTTTAGCTAATTAGGAAAATAACATAAAAGTTGGAACTTCAATTAAAAGGATTCGGTCACATAAAGGGAAGAATTTTCAGTTAAATAATACAAATAGCCCACTGAGCTCAAAGAAGGACATCACTATTGAGATTCATGGCAAATACATTTCTTAAATTAATTATAAATTCTTTAAAATATCAACGTTTAGTTTAAATACACGTAAACTATTCATAGAAGGAAAATTTTGATTTCTTTGCCTGTCTTTGCATCTCAGTCCTTAACATTGAACCAGAATGATATTATGGAGTTATTATATAATATGTAATTGCAAATTTCGCATTAAGTTTCTGAACTATTTATTAATTGTAATCAATAAAAATATGTTTATTCTAGCAGCAGGTCTTTTTACTTTAAACAATTGTATTTTAGTTTTATTTCTAGTTTAAAAAATTTTTCCCCATAAGGCCATTCAAAGTTCTGGCTAAATATAGAAAAATAAAACGAACAAAATTAGAAAGGCCTGTTGGTAGAATAAACAAAAAGGTTTGAAGGAATTGAAATACAACAACAATTTTAATCTATAAAATAAAAAAAAATTATAAAAAAATGTATACAATTTAAAAAAAGGAAGGATTTTTTATGTATGCAGAGGTGCTGTAAAGGACCTGTTGGCAGTGTTTTATACCAGCAGTCAGAGAGTGTCAGATTTTATGTTTGAAGGACACCTAGAACCCTTTGCAGATATGAAAAAGTAGTTTTGTTTTTCAGTTCGAAGTCAGTAGGGGAGGACACAATTATACATTTTCGGACGATAAAAAAATTTTGCAATCAGCATGACTTACCAAATATTAAATATCAAAATTATCACAATTCTTAAGGAAAAATTTAAAATGTTTTGACAAACTTGTTCACTTAAAGGCTGAGTAGAATATTTTATTCTTTCGTCTAATTTACGAATCACAGATATACTTCCACAGCAAGTCCTAAGTCCACCAATAGCCACTAATGATAAACATCGTACATACTCTTAAGGATCTTACCACTCTCCAAGAAAATTTGACTAAAATATAAGAGAATACTGAAGATGGCACATAACCGGAACCGGATTATTTACAATTCAAATATTATGAGGATGACGAAGAATGGCTTAATTTGGTTAAAATATTACTAAAGCTTGAGGGGTTATTTTGTGGTTAAACAACTTCATTTAAATACCAAATTGTTATAAAACATGGCCCAAAAATATAGAGATATTAATAAAAATGGCTTAAAATGCAAAAAAAAAACACTCTGTCGGAAGAACAATAAAAACTTCAATTAAAATCTAGCCCAATTAATGGTGTATTATAATAATTTTTGTGTGTGCCGACGCATTTTATTAATCATGGGCAGCTGGACAATAATTCTCTTGGTCATGGTGTACATGGTTTATTATATAAAACTAATCCTTTAGTAAATTCTCTTCTTAATAATTCCTATTCTTGTAAAACATATTTTAATGATACAAATCTTAGTTCATAAACTTCAAAAGAGATTTAAAAAATACTGTAACAATATCGCAGCAAAGTCCAAATTGACTTCAAGATGTAATACATTATAAGAAGATTCTTACCCACTGCCCTCATAAATTCCACAAATCTTGTTACTTACAGAAAATGTATAATATGATTTGAGACACGTGCCTTTTACCAATATGTACCCACATGTTCTTGAGGTCTCTCTTATTTCCCATGGAAAAGTTTTTTTTAATAAAACATCATAATTCAGAAGACTTTTTGCTAAAATCTGATAAATTCTTATAGATTTTTTGTAACAAACTTTAAGAAGCACCTGATTTTTTCTCTTATTTATTTATTTTTTTTTCTTTTGCTTAAGGATACACTTTTAAGACACTTACATACTGGCACAAGTATATATATGGAGAGTATAAAATAAACATGGTTTTGTGATTAAAAAGAATTGATTTTTTTTTAAAGGGCATCCTCATGTTTATTCGGGTAGAAGTACATAAAAGAGCGGAGGTTTTTGTAAGTATTGATTTTCAGATTTTTATTTTTATTTAAGTTTACTGAAGACTCTTATACTCACTATGTTGTGTGTCTAGATCTTGGTAAGGAAAAATCAAAAATGTATTCGTTTAATTGAAACGAAAATTTAATTAAAACATCATGTAAAGTGTGTTCTTATGGTACGACATTTGTTTGGTCGAACTCACAAAACACTCATAAAGAAAAATGTTTCAAATAGAATTTAATTATAGAAAATTATATCTAATAGTCTATGCAATTCATACAATAATTGCTCGCCTCTTCCAATATAAGGCTAAAAGCTCAGCACATACAAATGTTATTTAATTTTCCAACTTTGTTTTACGAGACTTTTTGGTAAAAAAAGGCTTTTCACTTACAGTTAAAGACCATTAGAATAGTCTCTTTTCGTTCTACCATTTTTTCGCCAAAGGCAAGAACGTAAAGGGCTCAAGCTTTTTAAACAAAAACGCTGTTGAACTGATTTTCTTTGACAATTAAAAGCAAAAATGTATATTTTTGTAAAGAAATATTAACGAAATTTTGCACGCAAAAAAAACACTTTTAATTTTGGAAGTCGCTTGTTGTAGTAGATAAATTTTTTTCTGATATTTTGAATTTGAAATTTCACGAATATCGTTATTTTGAGAATAAAAGTGGAAACATCTTCGTACTCTATAGATTCAGAAAAAAAGGAATTGGTAAATTGTTGTATATTTTTTCCTCTCACTTGTAGTTAAAGACCATTAGAATAGTCCCTTTTCTTTTGCTAGAAAAAAGTTTGTATTTTCTATCCTTTTTCGTAAAAAACTAAGCTTTTTATAGATTCAGGCAAAAAGGAGTCGGTATATGAAAATTTCTGTGTATTTTTTCCTCCCACTCCCAGTGTAATCCAACTGTTATTCTTTGGAACTTGTTAAAAATATTAATTAATCTATTAATCTATTTATTTATGTATTCCTTTATCTACAAAAAGCAATATACATGTATACGAGTATATCTATACATAAAACCTAATAAATTTGCTCACATCTAAATTGGAAATTTACGTATTTCCCAAGGTTCTGAAAGACAGTCCTGCATCTCACTATTAAAGTTAACTTGATTAAGATGAAATATGTTCTTAATATTTGATTATTCATTGGCCATTTATAAGAAGTTTATAACAAAAAATTATTAAATTTTCCCATATCCAAATTGGAAATCTTTTAATTTTTTATGTGTCTGTATGTATGTATGGCTTAAAAGTGACTAGATGTTGCAGCTTAAACAGGCATAATACCTTCACTATTGACTTTAAAACAAAAATTATTTATTTTAAATTTTATACAGTTCATAAATTATAAATAACTAATGATTTTTTTTCTATTTACAGATAAATTACAATTGGTAAGTTCCGAAATGGTTTTGAATATTTAATTAAACAATTAATGCCTGCTTCGTTGTTGCATATATAATATTTTGTTTGTTCAGATGTTACTCATAAAATGTCTCTTACTTTAAATTTCTAACTTGACAAACAATTTAATTTACATTAATATATATATATATATATATATATATATATATATATATATATATATATATATATATATATATATATATATATATATATATATATATATATATATATATATATTTTTTTTTTTTTTTTTTTAATAATACGGGTGCAACTGACTTCTAGACAATTTTGACATTCATCACATAGTTTTTAGGTTACTTTTGTCGTCTTTACCCTAAATGTGTTTTACTCTTTCACATTTGCATATGATCATATACACACGAATATACACACACCCACACACTCACAGAAATAATAACAAAAAAGGGAATTTTCTCCTAAACACAAGAAGCAAAATATTTTTCTTAAATATTTATTTGTTCTTATGAAAAGTGACATACAGCTTGAGGTTATTTGTAGTCCTTACACATATTTGTTTGCATACTGAAGGATATAAGGCTTTAATAATTCTTTGTGCTTAAGTTAATTGAAATTTTACAAAGAAACTTAAACAAATATTTATATCTAGGAAAATAAATTTAGGTTGCGCCATAAAACAATTTATAAATACTTTTGTGTTTATATCATGCGTTTAAGCTGCTGTGGGCTTAGAAAGGTTATACAGCCCCTAGATATATACTGTGACTTATAATAAAAACACACAATTTTGCTTAATACATGTACATATGTATGTATGTGCAAACAAGTTTGCTTAGCATTTTGAAATGCTTTCTGATTATATTGTCGAGGATAAAGCAGAATTAAATTTCAATATGTATTTCGAATTGCTGTTTGGTTCCTGTTACGCCAAAATCCTTTTTATATACGTTTTTGTATATAAAAGCTTTGAGCATATACATATTTTTTATTAAGGCACTTTTCTAGTCATGGGATTTCCTAAATATAGGGAAATCTCGTCTTATTAGCTCATGTTGTAAAAAAAGCCTTAATGACTTAAAGCTGCCTTAAGATGTGTCCTGTCTTTTAACTTTTCTAAGGAAGGATATTAAAAAACACCATGTATATTTTGTATTTCACTCAACGTTTTCGTAATTAAAAATATTGTTCTCATTTTAATAATGCAGCAACGACACAAATGCTAAATTTACACAGTTTGCCTTAACTTTGGAGGGTCTCTTTACTTACATGGAAAATTGTTGTTGTTCTGTAGTGATTGAAATCTTACCCTCTTCCCAGTCAGAGTGTATGAGTATATTAGCCAGGATTAGTATGAGTGCCAAACTTTGCATACATTTAAGGCAGTCGGGGGTAAATTTTTTCGTTCTTAAAGAATTTTTTATACATTTTGACCTCTAACAGTAACGATGCGGGTACAGTTCCAATGCGAAATAATTTGTTTCCAGTAGCAGACTTTAAACGTATAGAGTAAATCTATTGAATGAATCTTTAGTAGTGCCGATGTCGTATGAGCAATATTTTCACTATTTTATAATTTTCATCAATTATACGTCACGGAAGTCGGAAAATTCAAGGAATTGATATAAAAAGGTTTATTTACTCCAAATGGTGTAGCACTGATTTAGCTTTTTCAGGTTATAATATTTTCTATTCTTCCACAAAAAGACAACAAAAAAGTTATATTATATTTTCATATTTTCAGTTCTAAGTTTTAAATATTATTTCTTAAAATCAGTCGGAACACTTTCCTAAATAATTACCATTGAAATATCCTTATTTATTAAGGGTTGCTATCAATACAAAGGTAGGCTTTAAAAATCATGGTAAAAAAGGAATTGCACGTCGTATGGTTGTATATAAAGTCCCAAGTACCAAATTAGAATTCCAAAAAATTCAATTATATTTGAAAATTTTTAAACTATATAAACATAGTATGTTCAGATAGATTTCATACAAACAACACAACAAACAAATTTATTTTACCTGCATCTTTTCCTTTTCTAACAACATTTATGTAATTAGTCGATAACAAAAAATAGTTCGATTTAAAAATCAATATTTGGAAAAATTTTAACGAGTTTCGATAGATTTTTGGTAACAATTTTTGAATCTATATCAAATTTTCAACTTAATAGAGTCTTACAGAGGGAAGCATACGAAAATCGTAAATAAATTTACAAAAAACAGTTTATAAAAATACTACAAAAATATATTTGGCGGATCATTGCTATTAAATGTCATGAAATTTTTTGAAAAGAATTTTTTTAAAACAAAAGCAGAACAACATAAATTTTTTACGTCATTGTGACAATAAAAAATAAAATTTAATGAAGCTAATAAACGCATAACTTTTTTTTGGTTTTTAGTTGTTTCGCTCTTAAATTCCATTTCCGGGGCATAACTTCGTTGCTCCAATTTCTATTCTTAGAGTGAGATTTCCATTTCTTAAAGAATCAGCGTTTTAAGCAGGTTAGACATTTTTATAAATTTTAAGCGATTTTAGAAATGTGTTTTTGGTTTGAAAACTTTATCTAAAAAGTCATATTCGATTAAAATTTTTTATACTTCCCTTTGAGGACATGGGTCCGTAATAATCAAATAAAACCGAAATCAAAGTGATGGCATTAATGACAGTGGCATTTAAGTTAATTTTTTTTAAGTTTTCGCACTTAAAAAAGTAAAATCAACTTGTGAAGACCAATCATAAAAACAAATTAAATTGTATTGGAAATATTTTCTTTTATATTAAAGACAAATAGTGGATTTTTTTTCCAAGCAGCCGTTTCTATATGTGTGCATTGGCAAATAGAAATAAAAGAAATAAATGTTGCTAAAAATTATAGAATTGGAAGCAAAAAATTTGCCATGTTCCCTCTATAAACGTGTTGATAACTTTTATCAAAAATTAGCAGTCATTCTAAATTTATTTATTAAGGGCTTACATACAGACTTCAAAGGAAATTTACATAAAATTGTTTCACACGTTTTAATAAAGTATTTTGGTAAAATATTTTTGAATGCGAAAATCACTAAAAATATGCACAAACAATTCAAAAACATGTTACAATATTTCAGAAATTTACTATTAAAAACATTTCAATCTAAATGAAATCCATAAATTATTTGTTAATGAAAAAACTGATTTTAAAAATGTAATTGAAATTAACTAGACAGGAGCAGAGTAAAGGTTTATTACTAAGTAAATTTGTGCTTGACTATGCATTTGATCTTCGAAACAATATTCACAGTAAAAGATGACTCAATTTTATGGTTCTAAATATTGGACAGTTAATAGTCGCTTTGTATGAAAGCCCCTGCCTCCTCCTCCTTTACCATTGTGCTTTAGTTTTTAAGCTTCAAGAGTGTCACTATTTTATTTCTTAAGATAAAGAATAAAAATTTCCTCTTTGGGGAACCCATCCCCCCAATTTTATATATCCATGCTTTTCCTTGAATACACACGTTATTCTAATGGCAACGCACATACAAATTACACATACAATTTGTGTTTCTCCTGGAATTGTTTCTTTGCCACTGGCAACAAGTGCCACACCTGCCAGGCGTCCTAATTTGTCAGTAGACGCGATTGCTTTTTTATATGAAATTAATTTTATCATTATTAGTTAAGAAAAATATTAAATTTTGTTAAGATTCAGAGAAATAATTTATAAAGCGAACTATTTTCAAATTAATTTTCACACTATTACATATAAAAACAATTACCATTTTAAATGAAAATATTATGAATTGGATTTTAGGAAGTCGAAAAAATGCATTAATAGATCCTTTAAAAACAAAGAAAATATTATTCCATAAGAAAAGCTGCCGGTTTATCCATTGAAACTTGAACTCCACTTTATTACAATTTGGTCATTCTGGAAAGGACCTGTAGGGTCTCGAAGAACTTGGGATAACGAGATCTTATAGGATTTTTTTTCCTGGACAATAGCGTTGCATTGTTGAATTTAATTGTAAAATATAAAATTTACATTAAAGCCTTTCAGATGTCGCTGAATCGTCTTTGGACTCTGCGCTTGCTTGCCCTGAGTTATATTTTTGATTTTTGATTAGGTTGCCTTTGGGTCCAGTAGTTAAAGGAGCTGTGATTTAATATTCAGTTATCGATTGACACAATACCCATGCTTGTACGCCTTTTTCTCTATAATAAATTGTCGAATATTATTTGGGCGGTAACATTTTGTGTTTATAATAATTATAGAGTCAGTCAATAAGAGTAAGAAAGTCAGCGAAGATTGCGAACGAGCTTCTAACATACAATCAGAAAATGTTTGTAGTAATGACACGTTATTATTTATGTTAACGAGTGTGTCAAAACGTGCACTGTGTACGTTTGCACTCAGGGAGTTCGAGTAAATTACAACACAGCCGGTGGTAAATACCCCAAGGAGGAAATTATTGTCATTTACATAAATAAACCAAAGAGGATTTAATTATTATTTATATAAGTAAGTCGATGATATGTGACTACCAAGAAAGCAGTGACGGTGTTCGAAAAAGGATCTGAGGAAAATAAACCCAATGGAAAAAATTTGTCTTATCGAAAGCTTTAATATTTTCATTGATTAAAAAGCGAGTTAAAACAAATATTTTTTCTTGTCTGCATTGCCTGTGTGTTAAGACTTTTAAGTCCAAAATGTATAGAATAATTCAAATGCTTTAGTGCAAATGCTTTCAGCCGATGATTGTTTATTAAAGTAAAGTTTGTTGGCTTCTATTCTAATATATTTACAATCTCCGAGTAATCTAATGATTACTACAGCTGATGTGCTGCAACAACAGTAACAGTCAATTGTATAGACATGCAAATATGGTAATCATGGTAATAATATTAATCATTATCAATGTGTCCATCTTTGATAGTCACAAATTAAACAATAGAGTTGATCACTATTATTTTTAGTAGACTAACTAATAAAAAATAAATATCTGCGCTGTGTAATTTCTTTAGATTTTGAGAAATAAATTAGAACTTGCAGAGCATTAATGCGTCAACTGCTTGGAAAGTTGATGAAAAATTTTGTAAAAGATTACTTTTTCATTAAAATTTAAATGAGAATATTATTTTCCCCCAACTTATATTTAAACAAACGAATTCTAAATGATGTTAAAATTGTAAATCTTCCAGATGTAACTCCATAAATACTCCATATAAAATAATTGTCCTTCTATGGTAAATAAAGAAATGAAATTTAAATTTTTCACAATACAGCTTCTTATTTAGTCAATGGCAATGAAAAAATAGAACATCCTGCAATGAGAGAGCCTTTTTAAAATCATGTTCTTAATTCCAGATCATTAATTTTGTGTTGGTATTAATTTCCGGAAGCTGTTTTACTATTAGCCAAAGTAATTTTTATTAAATTAAAGCTTGTAAGAAAACATTCTAAATCTTAAAAAATTTGAAGAAAAGGACTTAACGGAAATAGTGAGTATAAGCCATGAAATCGCCACAAGGCTAAAGCATTTATTTTTATTCTTACAATTTAAAAGAGGCTCAAGGTATTTGCAATAGTGATAAAATGGTCACATCGCTGGTCTTTAGTAAATTTTCAAAATAAGTGACTCATAAGCATTTGTGGCACTGTTGTCTAATCAATTGTGAAAAATAAATTGAGCTTTCATTCTTTAAGGTACTTCAGTGCACAGTTACATAGAAAAATATATAAGAAGCTTTTAATTATATACAGCGAGTGTGTAACCTATAGCTTTTACTTCTTAAAAAAAATTAAGCTGCTTATATTTTGATCTAAACCTTGTGGGTAAGTGCGTGTGTTTAGTGTGTGTGTGTGTTAGAGCTGTGCCAAAATAAATGCCATATAATTCAGAGAATAAAATTAAGCAAAATAACAAAAATTTTTGATAGAAATGGCTTTTTGCTTTCCCTTCTTCTCTTTCCTCTTACATTTTTATTGATAAGTTAAGCTGGATTTCAAGTTTCTTGTTGACTTACCTTAAACATGGGGATTTTCCGTTTGCTGTCATTCCTCCTTTCTACTCTTCATTCTTGTGCTATTATTGGTTACAATTTAATTTTGTTGCTGGTTAATATTGACGTATTTTCAATTTAGCATATCTTTCACTTACACACACACACACACACACACACGCACATGTAAATTGTTTTAATAATAGACAAATGGAAAAACTCACTGTTTTATGGTTGCTAAGATGATGTTGTTTCTTTATGTGGTGTGGTTGTTGTATTTTGCTATTCTTGTTATAATTTTTGTTGGTTATTGATCACAAGATATGAAAAAAAAAATATTTGTTTCACGTTTTTGGCATTCTTTTCTTGAATTCCTTTTATTAAATTTTTCCACTTGTTTCAATCACTTGTTGTAATTTTACTTTGTTGCACTGCAAACTCCTGTGTAATTTTTAATGGTGTTTCTTTTTACTCTAAAAGGTCACCAAAATTTCTCACACAACTTTGTTAGAATTTGTTATTTTTATTCTGTACAATATCCTGCATTCATTTTTTCTGCTTGCAAAAAATAATAAAAAACACAATTAATGAAATAGAATATTTCACTGTCCGCATATTTTCAAAATAGAACCTAAATTCTCTATTATGGCCCTCCCTGTTGTTGGTTTGAATGTGTATGCTGGGTACGCTTAACGCTTTGTTAGTTTTAAGGGATGCGTACCACTTGACTTTACATTTGATCCGTGCAATACACAGAAAGCACTTTTACTCACAGAGTCTATTATGGACACAATGAAATCCCAGAAAAGCGCAAGGAATATGTCTAATCTACAACAAACAATCGTAATGTAAGAATTTATTTTCGCGTTGTTTGGAGTACTTTTTTCTCTAGTTGTATTTTGCGATGAGTTCATAAGAATTTATTGCTCTTATGTGCAACGATGTTAACGATGTGTTTAGATTTTGTTTCAGTTTTATTTTCTTAAAAATTTATATCATTTTATTTTTTTTTTCTCAAGAACTAGTTTAATGTATACGTGGCTGTGACATGTTTTATTTGTCTTTCTAAACGTAGTTTTTACGTCTTCTTCTGTAGTTTCTGCTAAATAATTAAAATATCCGACTAAAAATATTTTAATACTTCTTGTATGTATGGAGGTGGAGGCAATAATTTTGATACTTAAACTCGGGCTTAAGGATACATAATTTATTAGAGGCCTTTGCTACACTATTATTTAAAACAATTAACTTTATGTAGAAGGATGTAATATTGGATTTATGAGTTGCCTAGGATTTCTATATCATCAATTTAAGACCATTTTACAGACGGACAGATGGATGCTATTAAATACAAGGCACTATTTCAAACTTGGCAAGAAACCAAAAATACTATACGTTTTAAGTTTATGTAAGCAAAACAATTTGTATCACTCTCGTCTACGAAGACATATACTAATTCAATATTAGTGGAGAAATTTCTCATACGCCATCTCTACTATTAAGATTTGGCCAATTCATTAACATTCGTTTGACAAAATTTTATATGCAATTAAATTAAATGCAATTAACAAAAGTAAAAAGTAAAAAAAACAAGCGTATATTTTCGCTTAAATATACAAATACCCACTTATATGTACATATATGTATATGTACATATGTGTATATGTACACAGAAGACATAAAAAATTCTTCTTTTTTATAGACTTAGCTGACTATATGACTGCATTTAGTTGGCGCTAACGAAATCATCAGTACTTTGATATTCCTTCAAACTCATGTACTTCTATAAAAATCAACAAATAATAAATGAGAATTCTATAGAATAGAATCCTATTTTCTACCTGTGATTTACAAAACAAATAAGTATAAAAGTTTTGCAAAACTGTTATACAAATACAACAAAACAAAAAATTATTAACGACTTGCGTCTTTTTATTTTTGGTACACATTTATTCAAATAATCGTCCTTTGGAAAATTTCTCGAATAATAAATTTAATATTGTTATAAATTTTGTTTTTTATTTTGCCCTACATCTACCTATTATACTATTTTATTAACTTTTGGGTTTCCTTTATTATACTATTATACGTACTCGTACACTGTTTCTAAATAAGAAGTAGAGGAATATTATATAACATACAAATTTAATAAAATAAAAGGGTCCGTTCTAATAAAGGATATTCAAAAAGTACCTTTTAAAAAATATCTTTGCGAAATACCCTTCAAAAGGCAAACATTTGCAAAAGTGTCTCTTAAAACCGATACATTTTAAAAGGACGACTAAAAAAAAACAAAAAATACATTAAAAAAGTACTTTTTAAGTAAAGTACATTCTAAAACCAATACATTTTAAAAAGAGGACCTTTTCAAAAAATGCTTTTAAACAAAGTGTATTTTTAAAAATATTACCATTAAAAAATACGTATAAAAAAGTTTCTTTTAAGAAAAGTACTCTCTAAAAACATACCTTAAAAATACCTCTATAAAAGTTTATGTTAAAAAAGCATCTTTAAAAAAATGTACGTTAAAAAGTACCTTTTAAAAATATTCCTTAAAAAAAACTTTTAAAAAAATATCTTAAAAAGAACCTTTAAAATAGTACTTCCAAAAAACTAACCTTACAAAAATTACCTTTTAAACAAGTACCTTTAAAAAATAGCTTCTAAAAAGAGTACCCTTTAAAAGAGTACACTTAAAAAAGTACGTTTTAAAAAAAGTATGTATTAAAAAAAAACCTCATAAAAAGTTCCTTTTAAAGGAATACATTATAAAAAAGTACATTTTAAAAGAGTGCTTTATAAAAAAGTGTCTGAAAAGAGAACTTTTAAAAATAGTACCTTTTAAAAAATACCTTTTAAGAAAGTACCTTGTAAAAAGTGCCTTTTTCGAAAAAGTGTAAAAAATACATTTCAAAAGCAGTACCTTTAAAAAAAAAAATACCTTAAAAAACCTTTTAAAAATATTTTTTTTTTAAAAGTACCTACAAAAAGGAGTACTTTTTAAGAAAAACCTTTTAGAAAAGTACCTTTAAAAAATACATTCTAAATAAAATGCGCTTCAAAAGACTCAGCATTTTAAAATATGTAACTTTTAAGAAAAGGATTTCTTAGACCAGTACTAAAAATACAGATATTTCAAAAGTAAGTTTAGGAAAGTAACTTTTTAAAAAGCAGCTTTAAAAAGTACCGTTAAAAATGCTTCTTGTATATTTAAGTGCCTTTTAAAAAATGTATATTAAGGAAGATACTAAAAAAATACTATTTCAAAAGTACCTTCTGAAAAAGTATTTTTAAATGAAGTACATTTTCTAGAAGCTTACCTCAAAAAAACATCTTTTAAAAACATCTCTTGAAATAGTGCCTCTTAAAGAAGTACTTTTTAAGTAAGTGTCTTTTAATAAAGTACATTTTAAATAAGTACTATTTGAAATAGTGCTTTTTGAAATAGTATCTTTTAAAAGCCACATTCTAAAGTAAATGTCTTTAAAAAATACTTTTCACAATAATTAAGGTCGTCCTGATGTCCTTTTACAATAATTAATATATATTCAAGTATAAAAACATTTCAAGATAAAAAGCTTCACCGCCCTAAAAGCAGTATTAAAGCAGACTGGCTATAACGTATGTGCATTATATAATAAAAGTATTCATAGTCCCATATTTTTCTGTATATTTTAACTGAACTAATTTTTGTCCTCTCTAAAGTGGTCCCACAAACGCCTTGTGGTTATGCTACTGAAACAATATATGGTCGTTAAACAAAGTGTACTCGTCATTAGCAAACCTTGGCATAATTCTGTAAATATAAGACTACAGAAGATAAGGATCTTATTTTATAAAATCATTTAACAGAAAAAGGATATACAATTTTGTTAATTGCAGAAAATTTGGATACAAGTCAAACCATTGAGTGGTATTTTATATTGCATAATTAAAGGCTATATATAATTAAACTCTTTGATTGAAACATATTATATTGTGACTTGTGTATTCAAAATATGAAGGAATCTTTTTTCTAATGGATAAAAAGGTAAATTTATGTTCTGTACTGCTTAATAAAATCTTTAAATTTCCATGGCTCTTTTATTTGCCAGTGCCAATGGGTTGATGTGTTCATTCAAATTAAATGAAAAATTTTCAATAATTTACTGAATTATGTTTCAAGCCATTTTATATAACTTTTCACATAATTTACACAGAAATAGTGCCATCAAGTTTAATCTAATAAAATGTATAATATTATTTGCATACTTTTAGGCACTATGTTGTACTCTTTCAGCTGGCCTACAACAACTGACACTTAAAAGCCTTTATAATAAATATTTGTGTATTTAACTCAAAAAGTTAATCTAATTTATCTGCTTCATAACTATCTGTTTTAATAAGTCTTTTATTGTTTGAATTATAAAAAAAAAGAGTTAAAAAAATTTATATAAAACTCAAAACAAGTAAAAATTGTCATTACGAAACTGTTTTATGATTTTAAATTATTTGATTTTCTATTAAATTTGTCGCCTTACATATTTGGGGCAATAGTTTTTTATTAGTATAGTTTGCTGTTCCTTTTTTATTTCAGCATTGAATCCTACTTGCTTTTATTTCATCTCATATTAGCCCTTAATATTCTTTGGACTCATATTTATGATATTTTTGTTGAAATCAAACATTATTTTTACATTTATATATTCTCTTTTTTCACATTTTATGGTTTTGTTTAAAATTCTATTTACGGTCACTTAACTACAAAATTTATGATAAAACTGTGCTATTTGTTTTAAAACAAAAGGCGCCTAAATGTATACACATGCTATGGCTTTTGTATTGTTGTAGTTGTATTATGTACATTGAAATGGGTGCTAAACAACTTTATATAATGCCACATTTTTTTCGCTTTTGTTTAGCATTTTCCTTTTCGACTTCACTTTATTATTTTTTTACATGTGAAAAAAATTTCTTTAAACAGTTTAGAATAAACAACATGTGTGTTTTATGGTTGTATTAGCGTTATTATCTACTAAATGGCAACATGCTGTAAGTGGAGTACAATTTAAGCAACATTAGATTGAAACTTTTTTCGTATGCACGACCACTAGACGGCTGCCACAGCGATTACAAGAGCACATTCTAAACACAGCACGAATACATATTTATTAGCCTAAAGGATAGGCAACATAAGAACCTACATAAATTTTTTTTATTCCAATGTGGCTTTTTCAAACGATTATTCTTTAGCACCGTTTTGTTAAAGCTTTAATAAAATTTAAGCGACCCGACCGCAAAAATTATAGCCCGAATTAAAATTCAACCTTTTAGTTTTCGATGCCGATGATATTTTTAAAGAAATTTCTCTATACGGTTGCTTTAGTGCTTTTTCTTAATATTTTTTACTTGTTTTATTTTATTTAACAGTAGAACTAACCGTACGCTTAAGGATTTATCAATATCGAGTAGCGTATTGAACGAGCGCATTCCAACGACTGAGGCTGCCATCGTTTTCAAGTACACAAACACATCATAAACAATTTTTTTTTATTCACAGAGTATTAAAGTACCACTCTCACTAGCAACTTGCACTTCCCTATTCCAAGTGGATCTCATTTTCTCTCTCAAACTCAGTTTACAGAAAATAATAAACTTTACGGGCGCATGTTTTATATATATTGAACTATTAATTTGTTGAGGTATTGGAAAGATATGGAAACATATAGAGTAAATAAAACAAGAACTTAAAATGTCCAGACAAGAGAGAAATAATAATGCATTATAGTTTCGTGTGTAAAGGAATTTTCAAACAGCTGATTTTGACTTTTTCTTCCATGTATGTGGGTACAGGCTTTAACTTAAATAAACAGCTTATACACACATAATGTTACACAAACATATGTATATATTCATACATACATACATGCACATAATGTCTCCCTTGTTGTTCGTGTAACACGTTACAAAAGGGAAGAAAATGTAAGAAAAAATTGCAGAAATTGACAGGTTGTGGAAGGTAATGGCTTTTAAAGACCCATTGAAATTAATTCACCCTTAACAAAAAATTTTTATTTCAAATCAAATATTAACAGCCGTTAAATATGCCACTGACGGTGGAAAGTAAATTATGTTTACGGCTTCAGTTATATATTCTGATTTTGTATATAAAAAAATAAAAAATCAATCAAAAATCTAAATAAAAATTAATTTCATGAAAATGTTGAATGGGAAAACAAATAGCAACAAAAATAATAATAGTAGCAAAAATATAAATAGGAAATGAATGACAAACCAAATAACACAGGAAACTCGAATACGCAGAGAAATAATAAATTAAACTCAGCAATAAAATAAAAATAAAAAAAATTTTTACGATGTACAATAAATAAAATAATATTAAAAAAGCAAATCCTTTGCAGGAGAATATCATATTGATACAGCCTGAGCTGTAGACGAAAACTTCAAGAAAACGCAGTCGCTAAGGAAGTAACCTCAAAGAATCATCAGCTTTTTGAATAAATTTGCTACGGAGTTAATGCAATTATCGGAGTTTTATTGTGAACTTATCGTTTTACTATTTTAAATATATTTATTTGAGTAGTCGTATATTCAATTTAAAGCTACTACTGGCATTTATACATAGTAATGGCTGCGGTTGATGAAAAAATTTCATTGAAGCCAATTCTTAGAATGTTTTGACAAACAAAACAGCTACAGTCAAATGTATTAAATTCAGGGATGGTAGATGTTTTTTTTCATTATAGTAAAGCTATAAGTAATTTTTTTAATAGATGGTAAAAACTCGAGCTGTTTAACAGATAAAAACTTTATAAACTTTCCATATTGTACGACGATTAAAAGTATGTTAATTATCGCATAAAATTCATTTAATACTACTACTAATTGTAGATTTTTAATTTACAGAATTTAGTTTTAATTACATTAGAACATAGCAAATAATAATGGCTGGCCTTTTTAATATACGTTTGAACTTATATGTCCAAAATTTCTTCATTACCAACAATTTTTCAATTAATTTATAAACAACTAATACAAGTAACGTTTAACGTTTAAAGTGACGCTTTTGTGGCCACAAATAGATGCACATACCTATTTTGAACTTACAATTTAACATTCTATTATTACATCACTTGCTAAACACTTTGAGAATGTGAAATGACGCAATATAGTACTACGATATTTTTGAGTATAAAAAAATTATAATGGTATACAATTTTCCATCCCTGCTTGCTATTGTAATCGTGTACAAGAACACTTACGGAAACACTTATATATTGTAGGTGTAGTATAGGAAACTGTAGCATATTTCCCAAACTAGCTAGATTTACAAGGGCAATTTACAACCAAGAGTGAATTCTATTAATAAGGCGCAAAATATAAAGAGGAAAATCACATGGAATTTAAAATTAATATTCATAATTATAATTAAGTGATTATTTATGATTTTAAATTTCTTTGGTCGAAATAAAGACACATTTTGAAATTTGAATGAAAATCAATGTGAATAATTTGAAAAAATCCAGCAAATTGGAATACATCGTGTATTTTCAGTTCTTGTGTAAAAGCATCGTATGAAATATGTCCCATAAAAATCATGTTCCACTTTGTAGTGTAGTGTTGCCTCCTAAAAATATGCCTTAAACTTTTCTCTTTTACTTTATTACTCTTAACAGTTTTTTTATTAAAGAATTTTTTACTTTTGTCTATATTAACAATAGAAATAAAAAGAACTGAAAATGCAGTCAGTTTTTTCTTAGCAACCTTTACAGTCTATTTGAGATTTTGCCAGGACTTTTTTCACAAAAATATTCTTAAAGCTCGTATTGTAAGCAATACTCCTCACGAATGCACTAACATAAGGCGGGCAGCATTAGTGAGAAAATCTTTTGGTGATGATGAAGAAAAGAGCGTCACTGAAATGCAATTCATTATAAAGTCCTTAAGCAGGGCTCCATTTCCACCAGGTGCAGGCAACAAGTGTATTAACAATTGTACACTTTTTTGTATTCCTTAATTACAATCGTAATAATATTTAGTTGAAGAGATAAAAGAAATAAGAACTATTTTATTTTTTTGACTCATGTTCTTGGAATAAAAAATTGTTCTCCTTTTCATTTGTATATTTCACACGCTCTTTTGCTTTAAGTAAACAAGCAGGTATACGCCAAAAAATTTTATCCTTTTAACACACCAAAACTATGCTACATTATTTCTCATAATGGAAATTTCTCCTCTCTTACATCTTAATATGCTCTTTTTGTTAAATAAAATAATATTCCATTGGAACTAAAGACAGTTTGTGTTTAATGAGCCTAAAAGTATGTTAAAATAGTGGAAAAATAAACAGGTTGCTATATAAATCACTCTCATTCATTCAGGGCAAGAGCGAGACTTATTTCTTATGAATGTTGACTGAAAGTATGCGTGAGTTGATTCTCTTATTTAATATTCAAAGCGGAAATGGATATTCTTGCATGTGTATAATATTTTTCTATTCTAGATTTATTTAACAGAGTAAGAGAGCATATTTTATAATTTTTTATAAAAATGTAACTCTGTAGGTTTCGTGTACATAATTTTTAATGTTTGTTTATGTCTTCAAAATGCATTTAATTTACGGTGGTTGTATTCCTTAAATGTTGTATGTGGAGTGAAAAGTATATAATTTTGTTGTTGCTTTTCAAAGCCACTGAACATTATCTTCGATGTGTAGTATACCGCACCCTTTCCTGTTTACATTTATTCTCACTTGACGCTTTAGTTTTCTTTATTTTCAATTCTTCCTCGTGTTGTCTTTATATATTTTTGCACTACTTGTTTTATTGTTTTTATTGCCGCAAGGCTTTTAAAGCTTATTGAACCTTATTTCAGCATTTTATGTTGTCTCGCTGTTGTTGCTTGTGTTTTCGCTTTTTATTCCCTCCACATTCATACTCGTATGACCAAAATAATTGTCATTGATTGGCAACCATTGACTGACCAACTAAAACAAAAACGTTTGTGATGGGTGAAAGGGATTTTTTTTCCTTTTTTTTCTTCCTTTTTGTTGAGTTAAGTGTGTTATAGTGTTTTACTAGGTGCTCCTTTTTAATTTTTCTTTACATTTTTATTATGCTGACCGGCTATATGGTTTGTTGTTTTTAATTCTGTTTTCTTGTAATTGCTGTTTTGTGCTGACCAGGCTTATGTTGTTTATTTTAAATTTGTAATCTTTTTTGTTACCGTGGCTTTCATGCCTCTTGTCATATGTATTGATGTTCAACTCGTTACGCCACGATAGTTTTATTTTCACAACGAAGCCAATACTTTGCACATCGGATGAACGTGATTATCACTTACAATTTTTGTTTACAGCAAAATCCACGCACTTGTAATATGAAGTGGCATAGATTAAAGAGCATCATAAAATGGCCGCAGAGGTTTTATACTCGTCCAGCTGTTTTGTTTTTAGTTCATTTATTTATACCCGTTGGTTTGTTGTCTGTAATTAAATTAGGGTCAAGGAGATTTGTAACCCTCTTTGTTTTAATTAACATGAAAACTGGCTAAATGACTGGTGTACTGTTGGCTTAAGTTACTTGTTTGTGTTTTTTTAACTTTTTTAAAGCTTTTGAACGTAAAATAAATATCAACATATGAACTATTAAATAGATCGGTGTTAAAATAAAGTTATAAACTCGTAGTTTGC
The DNA here is from genome assembly GCA_963681545.1 of Germaria angustata. Classification (NCBI taxonomy): domain Eukaryota; kingdom Metazoa; phylum Arthropoda; class Insecta; order Diptera; family Tachinidae; genus Germaria; species Germaria angustata. The sequence continues at coordinate 137,509,199 of OY812998.1, read as the reverse complement.
AAAATATATGTTGTAGCTGGATAGTAAAATTATTAACACACTTAAAGATGTCTAATTACTTTCATACCCACAAATTGAATTAATTATTGTATAAAGCTGCTGCCTATAAAATATTTCACATTAAAATATACTGCTTTAGTATCTACTGTAAGCAAAATATGCTCAAAACCATTATGAGTTTATAATTTTTAACGTAAAGATCCTATTTATGAAGATTTTGTTTGTAAGTTGTCAGCGTCTTTCTGGGTTTTCTCGAACATTTTCTTACAAGCGCTTTATTTGAATATCTATTTAAACCGTTTCACTTGTTTCCTACAAAACTGCTCGTGCATATGGCCACAAAAGCTCATCAGTTTAAATTCGTGTAATTTATCAATGTCTTTCATTTCTTACGTAAGCATTAAGAAAGCTGAAATAAAATTTTTAACCATAGACTGGAATCTCTAGGGATAGAAAACATGATACTCGTTATCTGGATGTAATAACACTGACATTAAAGTCTATAAGATCATTGTTATTATAATAGTATTTTTCCCCCAAAATCCATTACAATTGCTGTTGCTTCTTTTTATAGTCACGTTAAAAGAATAAAACAATTCTGTTGGAAAGTATAAGTTAAGAAATTTTGTGGTAACCATACTTCCTTCGGCATGAAATTAGGCTTTTTATATTTTGACTGTTGACATGATTTTCAGTTCTAACAGTTCGCTTTCTCCTTTTCTTTGTATGTTTTCAAACTGCATAAAAGCAGGCCATAAATTTAAACATCTATACAATAATCAAGTGCTTGTGAAACTTGCTCCCTAATGTCGGCGCTTCAGTGCCATGTGCTTTCAATTTTGTTTCTCTCTTGCACTTAATAAAAGAAATTTGTAACAATTTTTCTTTAACTCACTTTATGAAATATTTATTATAAAATCTTTAGGTCCTTATGACGCCAGGAACAGCAGTTGCCTCATACCCAATGACTCATTTTGTGAACTTGCTTTGCCCGCATAGATGCAAGACAATATGTTTTTAGCATACAAAAAAAGGAATAATAATAAAAAAAAGTGATAAAAAATAAAATCAAAAAAATATTTGAAAAAATAAACTACTGCATAAAATCTATGTTTCTGTCATGCATATTTGTTGCAAAGTCTTGTTCCTAGAAGGAACATGTGTATGTAAGCAGGCATTACATTCGATACAGATGTGCATGAAAATCAGTAGCAAAACTATTCAATGGTACGAAATTATGTTCACAAAAAAGTTTTTCCTGTTGTCTCTTCTTTTTTTTGTGGCACATACACGCATAAAGTTTGTTATGACAGAGGTTTGATGCAAAAAAAAAAAATCAGTTTTATCATATATGCGACAGTATGAATGCACTCATGCATTTTCATACGCGTGAAAGTAATATGATTTTGAACAGATTTTTCGTTTATGAAACAAGCCTTTAAGGCGAGCATCCTACAAAAAGGACTTTAGGTGTCCAGAAAATCAAAACATATGCAGTGATAAGGAATAAATAAATGTATTTCTTAAGTTTTTTTTTAACCTAATTAAAAATTTTGATCCATTTTATAAAAAAAAAATTTGTTAACTTTTTTAAATTATGTGCTGTTCATACAGGCAAAAGTATCGTTGGAAAAATTTCCTTTTAAAGCGGATTAGCCACATAAAATTTTAAGGTTATAATTTTTATTAGATGTAGATTTAATATAAAAGAAATATATATTTTTTTTGATGTGGCATCTACGTTCATTACCCCAATTCCGCTATTTACTATGCGACTTAATCATTTTACTGACGAATTTATCTGTACAATGTTTGAAGGCTTTTGAAGGTCTTGTCTGGTGTAGCTCCTTGGATATATTGCAATATATCCTGACACTATGTGGGAGTCGACAATCTAACCTTAAGCATATAAAGTCGTTTGTGTTCATAGTAATAAAAACCTACTTTGCAGTTTCCAAGAGCTTAGCTATAGCAGCATTAAAATAAAAATGTTACAGACATTAATTTCTTTAGATGGAGGTTACAACGTAGATAAGAAATTAAATATAGCTGAGATTTCAGAATTTCCAGACTTTCATTTGTTATTTGCGGGACTTACAAAATATTTCTTCCACACAAACATTGACCACGTATTGAGTCAATGACATGATTCAGTTGAAATTCAGTTTGTATAAACAACTCTAAAAATTTCTTTTTTTATATGTTTTATTTAATGGACCAACACTCAGGGCATGCCTCTATACTAAATTATGCTCGACCTAAGAAAATATGTTATGGGAACGGCGATGAAGAGACTAGTGTCTGTGGACATTCGATTTGAGCCTTGGCACACTGAAAGTGATAGAGTAGAGCTCTACAGGCAAGTTATTCCACATAAGAGTTGTTCGGCCAAAGAACGAATTTTCATTTAATTTCTTAATTTATAATCTCAGAAAAAAAGAACGACATTTTTATGACTAGAAAAAGCATGTTGTAAAAATTTTTTATTTAAAATTTCAATTATTTCAAAAAATATATAAAACTTTGTTCACATATCACATTTATTCCACTAATAATTTATATAATTATTTTTCTATAAGAAAGTAAAGATCAAGACTATTTTCGAATTTTTTCAATTGGAACAAATTCTGTCGCAAGTATTGCATTGAATTTATTTTCTGTGCAGAACAGAAACATAAAACTGTTTATTATAGCAACTTATAGGACAGCTTCCAAACTGATAATTAAGGTATAAAAAATCGGGAATATAGTTAATTTTTTATTGGTCCTATAATAAATATGGGATTTTACAGGAGTCAACATAATATGGCATTTGATTCAATAAAAACCCAAATTTTAGAACACAAATCTTTTCGATCTATTTAAATATCCGTGGGAGGTGTTTCTAGCGTATTCCTGCGTTTATATTTATTTTCTTTATTTAAAACCCTTACAATCTCAAAATCATATTTGCACAATGATTTGCATCACACAAATTTTCAATTTCAAAATTCAAAGTCAACACTTTTTCCCCTGTAACTACGAACCATTATTAAAATTTCCTGGTGCAAGCCAAACGACAATTCTCTAAACACCAAAATTTATGATGTAGCAGTCCTTGCAAATATTAAAAAAAAATTGTGCATGAAAAAAAACTGATCTCCAAACTGCAAATGTGACAATAACTTTTAAACGCCCACACTCAAACACTCTCAAATATTTTTCAAATGGAGTTGTTACCAAAAAAGTTTGCATATGCTTGTAGCAAATGCTGGAAAGACTTTCATAAAAAAATTCAACCGAATATGCACAATTACACTTACAAAAGCCGTTCATATGTTTCTGTCTGTGAATTGTTTTTACATATTTTTTTTTTCGAAAATATTTAAATCACAAGTGAATAAAATTGCATACTTAAAGGCTAAAACTTTAACAGTAGGCGGTGCAAAAATTTTACTGCTGCATTTAGGAAAAGTTATGTAAAAAATTAGAATCTTGAATCGTTAGTAAAAATATATGAAGGGAAAGAGAACTAATTTGTGAAAGAATGATTATTTGAAAATGACAAAAATTTACAATCTATATGAATACAAATATTTAAACATAATTACCGGGACCTGGTAAGAAATTAAGTACGAAGTAAATTATTCCTAGATTGCAATTAGTAAAGTTCTAGCTTTACTTTTATAGCTTTCACTCACACTTCAATGGGTTTTAAAATCGATATACATTTTTATTTTGTAATTTTTTGCACTTTTCAGTACAATTATTTGTATATTATTTTCCTTTCCAATAAGAACTATACCTTGAGACATAATCTATTCAATTAAATTGATTTTATCTGATTAACTAAAATACACCTTTGATTTTACAATAAAGCTCCTCCCCTTGTAAATATTTGAATAAAGTGCAGCTAATTATACACATGTGACCACCTTTAGTATTAACTTGTTCCATTTAAACAACAGACAGCCAATCATCGTTTAAAAAATGATTAATCATTTTCGAATGTTTTAAAAACTTTTGAAAATTAAACAACCACTCATCTGATTTCCTTAACACTGCAGGGAGCATATTTTCAGCCTACACATTTTACACACGCCTCCCCAAATACCAATGCCTGCTAAAATAATTTTAATACATTAGTATAAAACACTTACCCCAACAGCATTTATAAACTCTTTTGCAAACATTTTTTACTTGTAAGAAAGATTAGTTTTTCCCCCTTTTCCTTCTTGCTGTGGCTGCTACTCTTTGCTGCTGTTTGTTTTTGCGTGATGTGCTGCTTGTTGCTATTGAAGGGTCTATTATTCATATACATATATTTTTTACAAATAAACAAACACCCACACACTCATGACAGTAAATAAATACAAAATTTCTAAAACATTTCCTTAGGGTTTTAGTTTAAATACCAACCAAATGATTTAAAAAATGAGAGCGTAAAAAATTGTATTGAAGCAACAATTGTATAGAAGGAAAACTTAACGTGTTATTTGTTTCCCTTTGACTACGAATTAAAACGAAACAGGAACTAAATGCACTCAACATAATTCTGATTACATGAAAAATTTAATAGAAACAATTTTACACTCTTTAAATATTGAGCAAAACTTTAATTTGCTTTTGCTCTGCAAAAAACAATTCACATTAATTGTGCAGAAAAAGAGTAAATGCTGAAAATTACCAGAAAAAACATATTTTGCCACATACATACACAAATACAAATGAACGTGCGAGAATAAAATATGACGGTCATTGTATACCAAGGCCTGTGGGCCATTACACATACTTACATCCATATACACGAGTACATGTAAATATGGTGCTTCGAAACCAACTAGCGGCCTACAAACGTTGCAAATTTTGTAACCCTAAAATAGTGCGCCAAAATATTTTACCACAAAACACTCATCACATATGTTAATGTATTTTCCTTGAAGCAACATTCCCAGAAATACATGTAGCAACAGCATCGACAACAACATAAACCAAATATCGGCAATGGGAGAAAAAATCCCAGTGGCCTTTTGGCCCACATAAGCAGACGAATTTTGAAAGGGGATGCACAACTGATATGCAACCCCAGCAAAATAAATAGAAAAGGAAGTAGTGGATATATTTTTGTGGTTTGATTTATAATGCTCTAAAATATGCATTTCCTTTTCTAGTATTAAGCGTTGCAAGAGAATTTTTATTGAAAATATTTAAAAAAAAATGAGCCACAGGATTTAAAAAAAATTTCAATCATATTTAAAAATTGTATTTTGATGTTTTTGTTGTTGAGTGCTTTAAAAACAAAGTGGTCAAAGTCCACTATTGAATTGGTTGGATTCTAACAAATTACCGGGTTTATAGACAGTTGGTACACAATAAATAAGTAATTGGGAGATTATTCCGAATAATTTTAATAAATATTGTTAATAAGATTTTAATATTTTGCTTTGCACAATAAATACAATTATTGCCACCTAAAGGATTGAATTTAAAATGTTCGTTCTCTTGTTTGCACAAAGTTTTTTTATGATTATTGTTTTTTGTTTGTTACAATTTTCGAATATGGTTGAATTTCTTGAAATATATTTGTTGTATTTGGGAATTTTTGGAAGATTTTACAGACAGGTTAAAGTATACTGATGAAGAGGCAAATAAAAATGAAATCTCAAGCATCTAAGTGCACAAAAAAAATTATTCAACATAAATTAAAAATAGTTTTCATAACAATAATTAAATTTTATATTAAACTGGCGTTTGAAATCATTTAGTTCAGAGTGGAAGGGTATACTCTTAATTTGAGAGTTATTTTGTGTTTAATAAATTTTTGTAACTTTTTCTATAAAATTCAGTAAATCTAATTTTTGCTTTCCTTATCTAGATTAGGCAGGCTATGTTTCTTAACGTATTTCAGTTAAGAAAGAATTAATCATGAGGCAAACGCAAACTCAACTTTAATTTTACCATTTGCAGCAGAACATATTTTCTTTCGGAAGCTGCTCCACTCCTCTTTAATTCATTACAAATATTAGTTTATCTAATCTAAACTACAATAAAAAAGTTTTTATATAGCAAAACAAAATTAATTATATAAAAGAAAAAGAAAATTATAATACATTTCTTCTGCTGCTCTTAGTTAATATTTCGTGTATTCTAGGACAAAACTAAAGTCATGTCTTACTCCAGGGAGTGAAGAATAAAAGAGTGAATATGAATATGACTAAAATTTATATATTGAATCGCATTTGAAAATATAAACTCTATAAACTAATAATCTAAACAAAAATTACTTCCAAATGATTACAGTCTTGTTGTTGTATGCCGCAGGATATCTTACTTGTTCTGCAAGGATATTGGAAAATTGTGCTCCTTAGTTTAGTCCAAGATTTTCCAAAGATTTCTTTTTGCATTTTGAAGGTATGAAGATGTTTCATTGTAAATTCATTTAAGGGGTCTTTAAATATATATTTAAATATATTTAGAAAAAAAAAATATATTTAAAAAAAAAAAATATTTTTAAAAAATATATTTAGAAAAAAAATTTTACGCATTTTTACTGAATTCCTTTAGGTTTGACCCAAACTTCTATGTAGAAATTTAATTTGAGTATTTTGTATTTCATATTTTATGTCAACTTTTAATATTGTTTTTTGTATTATTTTCAAATAAACTTATTTATATATTTATCTCCAATTAGTCCGTAAGTGGTTCTTTATTGTTATAAGAAATAATTGTTAGAAAAAAATCTGAGTAATTAGAGAAAACTTTAGTGGAGAATACAAAGAACTACTTCAATAACTAAAAATATGTTAAACAAAGGATAAAATTTCTCGTATTCTGCTCACAGAGACTGTCAACTCAATTAGAGATGTTGTTTAAACAAGTGACTAGACTCGAGTGCTGATGAGGCGTGTGGTGGCAGATTCAATTTGTCTGTTATTTGTACTTCTAAAACACATAAAACATTAGAAAGCAAAGATGATGATATTTGTTTATGTTCATTTGGTTAACAATACAGTTCAATTAAAATACAATCAACAGCTTAAGACAATAATTTAATTTTCTCAATTACAATTAAAATAGCAGGAGTGAATACAAATGATCATTATGATAATTTTTCATCATCTTTTGTAGTGTAGGAAAAATTCTTATAAGAATTTTTTTTTTAAATAATTCAAAAAAGCCATTAGTGTTTTTGAAAAAAGCAATGTTTAGTTTCTTCTTATAAAAAATTTTTAAATATTTATTTCTGGGAAAAAATTTTCATAAATTTGTGCTGTAAAAATTTCGTTATAGATTTTCGATTAGAATTCTTTGCAGGATAATCAGGATATTTTGTATTTCGATTAATTCAATATGATTATAAAGTTGCAAGCTGTATCGAGTCTTCCAATAGGTATTTGAGAATTTTGACATATGATAGGTAGGATAATATTTAAGTTACATTCATTAAGCTGTATGTTGCTTATTTGGTCTATTTTACTAAGTCATAATGGTCGGATGTAGCATTCAACATAAAGTGCAAATGATGAAACAGCTTTGTGGTAAACATTGCTCTGATTAGGCAATGTTTTGCGTGCTTTCCATTATACTGGCACCATATCGTTCCATTATACTGGCACCATAATCGTGCTACCGAGAGGACTATTCACAATACTGTGCATAAATTTAAGTCCACTAGTTCAACAAACAGTGAATCAACACCCGTATTATGACGAATCGCAAGATGTGCCAAAAACATCGCCGCTGTCTGTGAGAGAGTGCAGAATAATCCGAGGCAGTCAATTAACGTAACGATTATAAGACCTCGGCATTTAGTGCTTCACATCGTGAAATGGGCGTTTATCCTTGTAAAATTCAAATGATCTAGAATCTGAAAATAAACGACTATAGACAACGACGTATGTATTCGCTAAATGGGCCTTGGAGCAGATGAAAACTGACCTGAATTTTCATAACAAAATCATCTTCAGCGATTAAGCCCATTTTTGGAGGAATAGTTATGTCAACAAAAACAATTCTCGAATGTGGGACGATAACAATCCACATGAGATCCGTGAGCATCCAGTAAATTCCGAAAAAAATTTAATGTTTGGTGTGGATTTTGAGCGGGCGGCTGGTGGCCAGGTCATTATCCTCAACGGCGAGCAATGCAGATCGACGACTACCAACTGCTTTTGGCCTGTATTAAATGATATGGACATTGGACATTCTGTTCGAGCGATTTGAGGGCCTGGAAGTGACTTTAAACTGGCCACCGATTTTATGTGATTTGACAATTTTAGTTCTTCTTCTTGTGGGATTTTCTTAAATTGCAGGTCTCTGCGAATAAACTACAAGCCACAGCAGCTCTGGAAGTCAACAAAACCTATGCCATCGGTCAAAAGCATTATTTATGCGACAGAGTCGTGGTCATTTGACATTTCGAAAGCGCACCACCCTGCAAATTCGTGGCAGAAATTTGCACCATATTACATTTTAGACATAATGACATTATTATGCCTTTCAAATATGCATACAATTTTAAATTCTCTGGCCCTTATATCTAACTTTGTTACTCTCAGTCTCACAGACTTTTATAAGAAAAGAAATATTCATTAAAATGTGACGGTTAAAAAAAATTTGGGGCAATGTACACACACTAGTGACAACAATTGTTGGAAATTGTGCTGGGTTATACAAATTAATGTATGGTGCTTGAATGCAAATGTTGTAAAAAAATGTTGGTTGTAAACACCCTGCCACCAAGCAGGAATGAGCTGCCGTCTAAACAACCGCACTTAACCAGGCCATCTACGACTAAAACTATTCCGCATGAGTAGTTGCTTGCTTTGCTTACACTCGGTGTCTCGGTGGTGTGTCTGTAGTCATTCATTTAAACAGCCTCAAAAATTTTATGCTGATTTTTTATTGCTCGTTCACAATTACATTTACGTTTATACGTTTGAACCACTTACTCGTATGTATAAAAGGGTTGAAATGTATTTGAAATGAGTTTGAACGTGTGTATTGGGGTGCCGTATATACATTTTTGTGGGAGGAATTTTGATGCCATTGAAGAAAGAAAAAAAAAAAACAGAGCAAAAACATATTTTTTTTTTAACGGCAAATGCAACTGATGATTATATAGAAAATTTAAAATTTTGGTCTACTTGGACTTAAATAGTCCTGGAAAAATGTTTTTGTGTGAATTTTACACATAATATGAATATTCCTTTTTATATACTTCTATATGGACGTCAGCGCTTATGAACAACATTGACACACACATGCACACCCATACACCTAATGCAGCTACTTTAGTAAATACACAAATAGAGAAATTACTTGCAACTTCCTGAAATGGTTTGTGGAAAATAAAAATTTTTAACAGATGGAAAAGAAAAATTATTAGCAGGGACCGAAAATAACTGTTATATTTTTATTTCAGAGCAAAAAGGTTAGGCAAAAATGCCCTTTATCTGCATTTGGGAATTTTTAACCATTATCGTGACTTTTATATTATATTGGTTACCGTAACTAATTAATTGCGAAAATAAAAATTTTGGTTACAAATAACCATTATATCAACCAAAAAAATTTTTTGGTTAAAAATAACCATTAAATCAACCAAAAAATATTTTTGGTTGAAATTAACCATTATAGAAAAAAAATATTTTTTTGGTTATCATGTATCAAAAAATTCCAAAAATTTCAATGGTTTATTGTTGTCACCAAGTTCGTACATATGTATATACATAAACTCAAATATACAAAAATTTTTCCTATATAGTAATTAGATGTGTGGCACACGTCTAACCGTTACTTACTGTCTTTTAATTTGGTACACATTAGGTTGGTAACTTTTTAACGTCAAAAGAGTTCGTTAAATCATGTTTCAGGACCTAGAATTATTTTAGTGTGATACTGAGTTTCGATTTTGCACAGTGTAATTTCTTCATTCGTAAGGCACTAAAACAGTCGATTTTTTGAAGTAGTAACCAAAAAAAAATTTTTTTTATAATGGTTATTTTCAATCAAAAACTTTTTTGGTTGAAATAATAGCTATTTTCGACCAAAAAATTTTTTTGGTTGAAACAATGGTTATTTTCGACCAAAAGTTTTTTTGGTTCATATAACGATTATTTATAACCAAAAAAATATATATCTCATTTCAATTGGTTAAAATAACCAAAATAAAATATATTACTTGTTAATGGTTGACTATAACCATTACGTAAATGTATCAGTAATAATTGTTAAATCTGATTTTTTTATCGTTTATCTTATAACTGTTACGTCCCTGATTATTAGAGAAACAAGTGTGTTCAGCGAAATTTTGTAGTTTCAATACAAATTTGAATGAGTTTCAATTGTTATGCAGTGTGTTGTGTATATATTAAGGCAACAATTTTTGTGTTGTTGTGTGTGCGTGTACGCACTTAACCACTACATGCGTGTGAAACCTTTTACAAGTGATTTGCCGCAACGCTACTTGTTAATGTTGCAAATTAACATGCGAGCCTAGAAACAATTGTATTTAGTCATAGAATATCTGCAATTTGCAACAAGGTGGAATACACAAACAACATGCATGCCTCCCCACACCCCCGAAAAAACCACCACTTACACACGAAAGTCTTATACATATACACATGTACACTTTTGGTAATAAATGTATGTGTTGATTGCATTGCCCATGCGTTTTGTGTATGTGTGAGTGTAAGTGATACATTCTGGCGTTTGTTTGAAATAAAAACCGTGTGCATATGGTGGTAGTGAGCAATAATTTTTCATTTCGCCGTTTGTGTACTCGCATGGAAATTGCAACTTTTCCTACTTTTTCTCTTTGCAATTGTTGTCTGCAGTAATTAAATTGTAATAATTGCGTTTATCTTCCTTTGGTTTACGCGTCCTTTTTTCATAGTGGAAATAATTTTCCTCTTTTATTACGCTGGTAAATCTTCGACGTGATGTAATTCTGTTAATTTCTCAATGTGGAGAAGGTTGTATATTTTTGCTTTTTTTAGATTTTCTTCAAATAAAACCAGACTTCTGGTATATGTTTACTCTGGTGCATTAAGTCTGTTCGTGTACTTTGCCAGTAACAATGTTAAACAGATTTTAAAAACTACGGAGAGTGTTTAGAAAATAGAAGGAAGTAAATGAACATTTTTCTAGTAACAATTTGCAAATAATGCTGCTCTTAAACCTCTTTTTCGTGAGTTATTGTGCCTCAGTTTAAGAGAAGCATAATTTTTTTACGAAAGAGCTCGCACTATTTATAACTCCTTCGGTCAAGGAATCATTCACTGCTCTTAAAAAACAGTTGTCTGCAGAGATTAATTGGAACACACAGGCACAAACTAAATATTGTCTGAACTTATATTTTCTTAAATATTATAAAATATAAAAACAAAATGAATTAAAACCAGAAATCCTAATAATAATTTCATGACATTCATTGGGGCAGTTGCAGTATTTCTAATTGAAAGAAAAAAAAAAAAAAAAAGAAAACAAGAAATCAAATGTGAAAAAAGTTGTGGTGGCATAATTCGGATCCATTAGACTTCCCAGAAGTCATGTATGTGAAAATGTTTGTTTTTATACAATATTTTATTTTATTTTTATAGAAGATTATTCAATATTACCGATTAAATAAATAGTCATTCATGATTATATTAATTTGTCGCAAGCAGATAAACAGACTCCATCCCAATGCCATGGCAATTGGCAGCTTCACTAAATTTGTTGCGGAAGGTTGCTTTTAAAGATTTTTCGGAAATGACTCACACTTTCAAATACAGAGAACGTAAAAATGTAAATTATTGTTGAAACTTCTAACTTGCTTGGAAAGCAGACACGTCTCGTAAAAAAAGGTATTGTGGGATACATAGACTGTACACATATTTGCTTAATTAGACTCAAAAACGAGGAATAACTTTGTTTTAATAGAGAGGGATATAAGAGCATAAATGCTTTGATCGTGCATATCAAATACGATCATATGGTTACGAAAAACATTTTAAGGCTACTAATGCAACGCGGTTTAAATGAAGCTACGACACATTCAATTGGAGTGCAAGCAAAGCCGGAAACCCTATTTCTTGTGCATTTCCCTCAAATACAAATGCCAAATTATATATTAAACTACATTTATATATTATACGCTTACCATCACATACCTGAATACTTTAGAATTATTTTTGAAAAGCTAAAAAACTGATAGTTTTTTCTTTTTTGAGATGTAGGAGGGATGAGAAGGATGCATAAAAGAGTGTCACTGCTGCCATACAAAGAAGTTGCATAATTAATATAAATAATGCTAAAAATTTCACATATGAAAAATTCCTAAAACTTCAAAAATTTTACTCAAACTCCTTGTTCTTTTTTTTCTGTAAGGAATGCAAAAGTTATTTTGGCTCAAGTTATTTAAAAATGTTCCTTTCACTTAAAAATTTAAGAGCTTAAACGTATTAATATCATTTCATTATATACTCAGAGGGGAATTATTATGGGATCAAATAATTATATTTATATAATTTGCATTCATTTACAAACATTTGAATGAGAGTTTAGCCGCTTGGATGGTCGGTTGCTCTCAACACAAATTTTCATCCTTATGAACATCGCACTCATAAGGATGTTCTTGTGGTAATTCCTATAATGAGACATGGAATTTCGCTGGGTGGAATGTGGCAATATAGTCATTTTAACATAAGTAATAGTTTCCCTATTTAATTTTTCTGTTGCATACCATTTCGTCTACCGTAAACGACACTTTGGTGGCGGCTGATGTGTGTTGTTATTGCTGTCACATGAGGTTTTTTTAAATGATTTTTTATTTGTTGGATTCAGTAGCTGCTTCCCATGTTTCTCTGTTGGCATTTAAAATGAATGTTTTTATTTTTTTCAATTTCTTCAAGCTCTCAGCAGCAGTCAGAGCGTGTGCTGTGAAATAATGTTGCTTTTTATTCATTAAAAAGCAATTAAGTATGCAGCACGCGGCCTTAATTACAATTTTATAGGCAACAGACAAACTCAAATGCAATCACAACCAGAGATAAACATCAGTCTGCGTAATGAAAGAAAAAATAAATAAATTAAATAAAATACAACATCAAAAGGCTTCAGAAATCATAAAATACCCACAGTGAGCTGCTGCAGCACAACAGTTTCAAACAGCAAAACATCAGTGTTAGGCTGAATAATTAAATCGTATAAAGTCACTGAACACAAGAGTTTTTTTTTTTGGTCTACATAGTTGTTTAATATTCATACCTAATTTCGTATCATCAGTCGCAATAGAAGCAGTTTTTTTCATATCCGTGCACTCACTCATGCTGTTTTTAAATCGCTACTCAGCAAAATAAAACGAGAAAGAAAGACGATCTGGAATTAGTGCGAAACGAATCATTTTCAATGACTTCAATGTAGACTTTTCATTGCAGGATGTTCTCCTTTCTGATTCCTCTTCACCTATTTCGAAGTTATATTTATTATGTTAAAGTTTTTTTACGATTTTCATTCAGCAAAGGAAACAATTTTAAACTAAAAATAAAATTGATGTCTTTCCACTGGGAATAAATTAAAAGTTTTAAGAATTTGCCAATTTTCCGAATTTGTTTTTCTTTATGTCAAAGGAATTTCATCACTTATTGATTGAAAACAAGTGATATTTTTTTAAACAAATTTTAAGAATTAGTTCATCCTTTTAGTTAAAACTTCATACAAAGTTTTGAAAACAATAAAACTGTTGTTCATCGAGAATGACGGGTGCCAAGAGAAAGAACGCATTATATATTTATAGTGAAGTGTAATTTATTATTTGCATTCTTCTCCAAATTTAGTAATTTTTAATCATTTGCATAACCAGAGTCCCAAAATTTTTTATAGCCTTTCCTCGGTTTAGCCTCTGTAAGGCATTTTTTAAAACTGCTAACAGCAAGCCTAAGAAAAATGTATATGCCATAACCCTACCGAGTCACTTTACTTACTCTGCTGGTCGGTAGTGCACATCTAATGGTCGCTAGCATACTTCCATTACACCATTACGCGAGTCACCTTAGTTACTCCGCCGTTATCTGTTGTTTATCACAAGTTGTGGATCCTTTAACTTCTTTGGTCTTCTCTACCTGCCCCTTCAAGGTACTTGTGCGTATCACGTTGAAGAAAAGCATACGAGAATTCTCGTTTTTCAGCTAAAACAAAAATGTAACATTAATTAAAAGCTCCAATTATTTATGTGTAATTAAAGTTAAATTGACCAGCTCATTGGCTTATATTCTTGTAATTTTGTATTTTAATTTTTTATTTATATAAAACGTTATACAATAAAAAATTTATATATTTATTTAATTTATTTTAAATGTTATATACACCATAAATAGAATAAAAATTATTTGATTATTTTTGAATATATTTGCTTCACTGTAGCAAATGCTTTTCTTGGAAAATATTCTCCTGCTGGTAACTGGACCCTACTTCCAAGAAATTTATTTAAATATAATTCTATTTAAATATTTAAAATACAAATTTAGTTGGGGCTGTAGTTAAATGCCTGTCTGCCTATCAAACTGTTTATTAACTGCTTCAAACCAATGCCCAAGTCTCTCGAACGTATGAACATTTTTACAAATTTATTGTCTCATGATTTTCTTATTTAAGGAAAAAATATGACTAAAATTTAATCAATTTAAAATTTTTTCTCTATTTTCTTACCTCTTTGCTCTTATTGATAAACATACTCAAGCATTCAATATGCCTTCAAACAGGGGCCTATTTCTACAGAAGCGAAATTGCTGTCAATGCAGGATCGGTGGAAAGAGTTTGTGATATAAATTTAACCAACAACAATTTCCTATAGTTTGGAAGGAGAACAAAAAGGCATTAAATATCTGCAGAAAATATTTCAAGCCCAGTATATGGTAGATGCAAGGACATGAATAAATGAACATAAATTCTGCTTGAAATTAACACAACAGGCATTTCATTAGTGATAGTTAATTTTAAACTGAAATTTGATGCCAACCAATGATTTCCCACGTTCTGATGCTTCCCGCCATCTACTGAAACAAGAAACATGCTTTACTACCACATCAATTATAATGCCATGTGAGAATGTGAGTGTGTGAGTGTGAATGCATAGCAACTCTTTATAATTATAATTAATATCTGCAGCGTCGTTCAATTTGTTGTTTCTGTCATCATCGAGCTGTACAACTTCCTTCCTTTTTTCAGAAAATTTTTGTTCTTCCCATTGAACATTTACTTTGGAGAGGTTGTTTTTATTTTTTTATTTTTTGAAGTTGTGTTCTCCTTTGATATGTCTGTAGTTGTTGTTACCGATGCTGTTATATTTTCCCATAGTTGTTAGCGTTAGCAAACAGTTAGACTGATAGACAGACAGAGAGACAGACGAAAAAATGAAATGAAATTATTTGCACGGAAAGACTGAAACCAACAAACCTTTAATGTGACAATAAATAGCAATTGTGCGTTAAATTTGCGTTAATGGCATCGCATGTTCAGTGTGGCAGCATCTGTCTGTGTTTCCTTTTCCTTTTCCTTTTTTTTTTGTTTGTTTGTTGCTAATGATGCAAATTGTGTGCGTTTGTCGGTTTTCTGGTCGACTAAATGTCGTAGTTATAGCAACCGGTTATTTCTATTGTCAATTGGATAATCATGTTTTAAAATATAAAAAATATTAAAATAATGTCTTTTAAATTGTGCTGAATGTCCAGGCGTATTAAAAAGCTTCATATCTCCGGGAGTACTAGAAGATCTTCTACTTGAAAGCCAAAATCCATTTATATAGAAATAAGCCATAATTATTTATACCAACCAATCAAAAGTAGGATTCCTATAAATTATTGTATGCATAGACATATAGTGGCTCCATCGAATAATAGGTTGAGAATTTTCCTGTTACAAAAATGTTGTAAACGTAACACAGAATGAGTATCATAATTTGAATTTGCTGCCATTTTTGCAGATGGCGATATGGTAGATAATTGGAGAATTAGTTGTCAATAAGCCATGCGATCTATACTACAAAAAAGACTTTTCATTAATTAAAAGTTTAAGTCTCTGATCAAATAATTTGAAAGATACAGGCTTCCTGTGAGTGGAAAAATAGCAGGTTTCAAGAAGAAGTTCCTTGATTTGTTTTATATCAAAACAAATCATTATTCACTGTCACATGAATTTAAGTGTTAAAGTCAGAATGCAATCATTCAATGGTGTTTCATTGTAAGTCAAATTTGTCTAAATTTAGTTAATTTTTTAATAGACAGCGCATTTGCTGAAATTGGGAAGCTTAAGTTTTTATTTTTATAACCAACATGTATGTATTTCTTAATATTTTTCATTTAATTTGACAATTGAAATCGCCGATCCCCTGCAGTTGAGAAATCGTATTTTTGTTTCTATGTTCAATCATTCATCATATTTATTGCAAACCGGGTTCTTGTGTACTACTCCAAGCATGAAATTCCTTAATTTGTCTTTTTTCAATCAGTTCCGCAAAGTAATTGTATTAATTTAATAATTACAATGAAACAACCACGTCTTCTCAGGATGATTTTAACAAAATATTTCAACCATTTAACACACGCATTTGTTGCTGTCGTTACTATTTTACGCATAAAATTGAAAAGAGAAGGAAATTTAACAGCAGCAGAAAAAAAAGGATATTGATAAAAACAAGCAACACCGGGGGAATAATGATAATGTGTATTATTTGTACTGGCAGGGTTTAAAATTAAAATCAATTAAAAAACTTTTGTGAAACATAAATAATAAAAAAGTTTTCATTTGTAGCCGATAAAAATTCAAATAATGGTCAATTTATAGAAAAGTTTTTAATGTGTTTTTTCTCATAAAAAAAGAAAGAATATCCAGCAATTGCTTGCAGAAAATTCTCAATAATAAAATTATAAATAAATGATTCAACAGATTGTTTATATAGAATTTTTCCAATTATTTTCATAAATTTTGTACAGCTCTTTGCTGTACTCAATTAATCGTTTGCAAAATGAAATTAATCTAAATGGAAAAATCTTGTAGAGGATTTAAATAAATTTTGCCAACCTTGTTTCTTACAACCGTTCCCCCTAAAATATGCTGCAATGAATTCATTATTGTGGCAGGATTGTTTATATGGATTGTGTGTGTATTTTGTAAAATAATTTACTTTCCTCTAATGCAGTTTTATGCCTAATGAACTTTTATTTATATAAAATTTAAGACTACAAGCTAATTTTTTTTTTCATTATTTTACTATTTTAAAGATGGTGATCTCTAGGTAGTATAGAACTATACTAAACTGCATAGTAGAACCAGGACGCTTTCAGATTAAAAAGTTTTTTTCGTGTTGTTTTTGCTTATCTCAGTTTTAAATAATTCCATAAGGAAATAGTTCTTTGAATTTTTTCACTTCACTGAAGTTTTAAATATGTGCAATATATGACTTGAATTTATAGCCCAGACCACTGCTGTATGGTACAATAGGAATTACCAGCTTCAAAATTATTTATTAAATTGTCTATATTATCGTTGTTAATAATCTTATATTTTTAAAGTGTATTTATAAAGTTATTTCTCTTAAAAGGTGTATTCGATTTCTTTGGTCTGAAGAATATTATTTATAAACTAGCGGACCAGGCGAACTTCGCCTCGCCCCAATTTTAAGCCTTCAGACAAACTTTCTATTTTTTCATGTGAAAAGCCATTAAGGAATAATTTCAAACAAAATTTCATACAAAAACTCAATTTTCGATTTTCCAATTTTCCGACTTTTCCGGAGGGATTTTCCAAAATTTTCTTCCATAAAAACCTTCTCCTCGAAAATACGAAAAAAATCAGACTTCACAGTGTCACCTGCCCGAGTATTCTGAAGGTTTCCTGAAAATTTCGTCAAAATCGGCCCAGCCATTTTGGAGCCATTACGTTACATACATACATACACACATCCTATTTTATATATATAGATTGGGTTTCGTATAGAAAATTTCTTAAAAGTATCAATTTAAAGTGAACCTCTTCGTGTTTATATATTTAGTCTGAAGGGTTTGCTTTGTTTTTGTTGCTTTCATTTGTACTGATCATTTCGAAATGTAACTCGAGCTCATCGCAATGTAATAATATTCTCCATACTGTACCAGAATATCCTTGTGTTGGATATTATGGTCGGTTTTTTGAAAATTATATTATGAATGTGGCATTGAAAAGTATTTATTTAAATTGAACTTTGATATGCAATTATTACAAATCTTGCATAAAGTTTTGTAAGTAAATTTCCATCTAGAGGCTTTTAGTGCCTTCGTAGACTAGCAGCTAGTGTACTAAACTGGTAGTCCGAAGGTCGCAGGTTCGACTCCTGCTGCAGACTCCGGGTGTCTCTGCAGATAAGCCAAGTAGCTTCGCAGTTTGTGTTTGTTAATTAATTAATAAAAAAAAAGTCATTTGCAAAATTGCAAAATTTCCAGAAACATAATAAAAGTATGCGTAATAAAAATTCTGTAAAAAATAAAAAAAAATTTTTGAAATGGTAGGAAAAGTGTCAGGTGCTAGACTAATTTTTAAAGTACTAAATGTGGCTGAATCGGCTGCAGTAATTATAAATTAGTACGTATACTCAAAGCAATCAGTTTGTAATATTACGTTGCAGTAGTTAACACGGATCGCGGACCTCATGATCTAGAAGAGTTCGAGAAAAAACTTTACAACCCTAAAAATATCGATTGACTTTTGTTACATTTGAGGTCATAAATCGATAAATTTATTCTTTGATTTAATATTAATTTTTCTTAAACACAAATTTAAACTCAACTTGCAGCTTATCGAGGCATGGCACATTCTCTCTTATAACAAAATAAATTCATACTTAGCCTTTTGATACACTATTGCAGAAACATATAATAGTTAAATTTTTATATTTTTAATATACATTATTAAACTATTTTAAAACTTTACTATAAATAAAGAACTAAAGTTGGACAATTAAAATTTTCCCATTAATTACCAATTAGTATTAGCAAAAAATTTCATAAACATATTCGAATGGTTTGAAAATTTCTCAAATTATGTTCATAATTATTACTTAAGAATTTTTTCATATCTGAAGCCTGATTAAAAAGGATCATTTAAAACAAAGTGTGAATAATTTATGATACTTTTTGTATTAAACGTTTTAAAATTTCTTTTGGCATATTTTTAAACAAACACTGAAGAATAAGGCAAAAGCATCAGACAACAAAATGTTGGATTAATTATGAAGACAATTTGGCAAGAATTGTTAACATTTTCTTTGTTATTAAGACCGATGAATTTATTATAAGCAAATACTTTAGATTTAAGTTAAACTAAAAGTTTTCTCATTTTACTTTTAGTCATGGGAACTCCATAAAATTTCCTTTTTATAATCGTGGAGGTTGCTATTCCTTTTTCATTTTTTGTTGTTGTGCAGTCCTTAAGGAAATTAAGTGAGAATATATATTAGAGAGAAAGTAATAAATAAATAAAATAAAACTAAAAACATATGACAGCTTAGTCAAGGAAAAAAGGAAATGGAAAAAATTACATGATTTATATGATTTTCTATCAGGCCCTAAGTATGAGCCACAAACAACCATATGGACTTGTAACAAAGTAAATGCGTCTTACTAACAAATGCCAAAGATTTCATGGTATGCTGAGCTTTTCTGGTTTAAATGGCTAACGCTTTTCTTCCAAAGCCATAAAGAATTCACTTTGTATTAAAGCATGTAATTTATTTGTCACTATTTATAAATTTTATCATATTGTTGCTTTCAAATATTTTGGCTTTTTCGTTTAGTCACATGTGCTGCTAAGAGAACCAAAAAGTGTTTTCTATTTTAATTTATTTAATAATCTTACACAGAACTACATATTGGGGATTATTTGGTGTTAGACTAGTCAGTGGCTTTTCTTTAGTAGAGTGAAATGTATAACGAATACAAATTATCAAATTGTCTTGGAAAGATTTCATTAGAATTATTTTATATTAACATAACAAAATATAATAAATGATAAAATGGCGAGTATATTATACAAAACCGAAAATCTTAGATATTTATATCACGTTCTTTAACTTAATATATTGAATGCCATATGGTTCGCTAAACACAGCGTTTTCTGAAAGACTGTTTTAAGGCGGGTGGGAATCACTTCTCTGGAAGAGAGATTTATTCCTGGAAGAGAAAAAGAAATAAGATTTAAGTTTTATTTGTTTAAACAAGTGTTACATTTTGTTGAAATTTTTGTTTTATATCGGTCATGCTCTTTTTACGGGCATCAAACATATCGATGTTTTCCATGTGATTTGTGCTAAAACAAAATTAACAACTTCATAAAATTTTTATATATAAGAAAATCTGTAGGCTGTTTAATTCTTCTGCTTAAAAAACAGCATCGTGAACAGTTTTGGGAGCCATCACATGCCCTTAAAAGGTAGTTGTCGTTGGTGTTATTGAATATTGTGCTAAGGAACATTTCCTAACTCTGTGGCCTTTGCTTCTAAATTTTTTGCTCTTGGTATTGTGTTTAGTTTTTCTACCTCTAAAGCTACAAGACTTCAAGCTTTCATCTAGCGGGATAAGAAATGCTCTCGATTTCAATATATTTTGAAAAAATTCGAGTTAGTGTACTTTACTTCTCGCCCACAAAACAATAAATATTGAACAATAAATATATGTGACGCGCAAAATAGAAAGGGATCTAAGGTTAAAAACCGGTTTTGTTAAAGAGAGCGATTTTAAAGATTTAAATACGTGTATCTTTGGTGTACCATCACTTTCATAAAACGCGCATATCTCTGGGAGGGAACACTTTTGGGGCATGGGATCGGTCTCATTCGATGCTCAGATGTTGTCCACATCAAAAAAAGTGAAAATTAGTTTTTTTTTTACCCTTAGGTCCCTTTCTCTATGCGCTGTCACCTTAAATAGATTTAAGGAAACGTCTTAAGGTGCTGTAGGGCGCGTACTTATTAATATTTTCGCTTCCTGAATTTTTATTAATCATACGCAGCAATGCCGCTGAAAATAAACTTTATGTATGATACGATTATGCTAAAGCAGTTATCCTTCTTGGAACTCTATTTTTTATCTTCAGGTAATGAAAAGAAACTCAACAGTTTGCATAAATCTTAACTAAACCATACAGCAATTGAGGAATCAATACTCCCACCTCCAATTTCATTGACTTTTATACCATAAAGTATAGAATTTCAAATGGCGATATAATGTGCTACGTTTTCTGCACATATTCCTCTCGTCTATGAACTTATAACTTACAATATTCAAAACTTATTTCCTTTTGCACTTAGAGAATAAATAATAGGTTAGGTTAGGTTGGGTTGATTGGAGGGGTGTGATAGCCCATGTCATACGAAATACATTTAAGCCAGTGAAGGCTTGTTGTGCGCTCTCGAATAAATAACAAGTTAATATACTTAATAAGACTACACAGAAAGTAGGCAATCGAAGGAGATCTTAACAATTTCTAGTATAATAACTTTATTGTCCTTAATAATATATCTAACCCTGTGCCGTTTATTTATCTTCCTTCTGCTCCCAAACCTAAAAATTAAATTCTTTATAACTTGTATATTATTGTATCTAGTGTACTAAGAATATTTATACCATATAAAAAGTCTACAAGACGGAGTCTTAACTGGGGTTTTATATTCCGATTAGACCGACTAGACACCCTTATTGGATCCCTGTATCCGCTAAGAAACTTCTGTTTTCCCAATAACATATCACACCCTTAATAAAACATAGTTATATATAATTTTTTTTAGTCATTGAAGAGAAAGTTGTTTTCAAAAAGTGACAAATTCAATACTCTATGAGGGAACACTTAAGCGTGAACAGCAATGTACTTGAAACTCCAGCATTTGAGTAAAAAATCATCACCATCACATAATCTCCCTTCTTATGAGATATAGTATCGGCATTCTGTCGTTCTTTTCATCTACTTGATAATTTTTGTAATTCTGAACCCATCATATCCGCTGGCCGGCATTTCCACTGCCTTACATTCTATTTAATCTAACACCATACCACCATTCTATTCCCTTTAAACTCTTCACAGTTTTTGCTCTCTTTAAGCATATTTGCTGGTCTTAGATGAAGAAAAAAGTCTATGGGCTTTCGTGTAATGAAAGACAATTTTAATCCAAAAATTTGTTTGTATAAATTTTGTAGGCCTTAAATTTAATCTTTGTGTCTCTACAACATGTTTAACGACCTTAAATTTATAAAAATCTTTGTCTTTAAATGGAAAAAAACAAAGAATTACGAAGTCAGCTCAAGAGCTTTAACAATTTTTTTTGCAGAAGTATTGTCTTTCATACTTAAATGCACTCATTCATTCATTCATTTGCTTCATTCCACTGTTCGTTTCTTTTAAATTTATTTCCTTTTGTCTTTGTCCTATTGTGGCCGTGCGTGAGTTCTGGTTTGCGTGCCACTGCATGTTAAATGAAGATAATTTTAATTAAATGTTGTTGTGGAAAACATTATTCTTTCTTTTAAACACCCAAAATAAAAAGATGTTTAAAAATATTACTTTTGCTATTGATGTTGAATAATAATTTATTGCAAATTAATCATACAATTGAGGCCATAATTTATCTCTTCCAAGGTCCTTCTTGCGCTTAATAAATTCTGACACTTTTTGTTATAGTTGCCAGTTGGGAATGACGTAAAATCATCGAATTAAAAGAACAATGAAATTCTAATTTTTGTTTTAAATTTTTCATTTGAGTTTAGTAAAGGAGGAAACAGGCTTCTCCTCTAAGATTTCAGAACAAACTTTCAGAAAATATTTAAGCTACTTCAGAAGTTTTCATAACTTGAATGTGTAATAGCAGTTGCAAGAGTTTGGGACTATAAATTATAGTAACCCAGTAAAATCTGTCCCAAATCTTTAAATTTCTAATGAAACTCTTTGTTTAAATGTATAAAATTATGAACAAAATGAGTTTTTCTAAGACAATCGTTTAGCTATAAACAAAAGCCATCATTTTATTATATTCTCTCTTCTATACCCGTCATAATGATGATAAATTGTTGAATCTTGCAGCTATTTTTCATATGAAATATAATATTTTTGAGAATGTTTTATTGTCCTTAACACGCACTTTTTTGAATGGATGCTCTTGAAATTTATAGCACAATTATATTTCAACTTTTTTTTCGTCCTTGGTTTGATTGTGTGTTTGTCTGATGGCTGTTGCCTTGAAAGTTTTTTTTTTCGTTGGTCATGTCTAAGTGGCACAATTCGATCAGCAATAAGTGGTATAGTGCGCAAAATTTTTTATTAATAATAATATTTCATGACTGATTTACACAGACATTGTCAGACAAAAAAAATTTTTTTTTTGTGATTTTAAAATTAAATTGGCAAAAATATACTTTGTTTTAAAAATTTGCTGCAAAGTCCTTTTTTCATTTCAAAACAAAGTTTCTTTGACGATTTTTATATAAAATAATTTTATACATATTTTGCTAAATTATTTCTTTATTTAACTTTTGCCCAACCAAGTCGAAAACATAAACTTTTACGCTAGAAACTTAAACAAAAGACTTGCTCGATGATATCGGCTGCCAGAGTTTTTAGGAGGACTAGTGTTTGCAAGATGTTTCTGTGTTTAATAAAACTTTATTTGCTCAAAAGCTTGTGTGTTGGTTTCTTGAAGCTAAACAAAAGATTTGAACTGGTGCTGGAAGTTGAAGTTATTGTCTGCATTTGATGTATGTTTAAATAATGTGAAAAACTAAAAAAAAACAGCAAAACACTGTTTAATGAAATACAACACCCCGACACTTCAAAAACACTCTCTTGTCTTTTGTTCAATTACCACACACACACAGGCATAAACTTGAAAACGGATGGTTGTACATATTTCTTTGAATTGCGTTAAGTGTGTGTATGTGTGCGAGTGAGTCCACTAACTACTAAATCTAACTGGCTTTTTGATAATAGAAAACTACTACTTATTCACCATTACTTTCCTTAACATTTGTTGTGGCAAAATAGTAGAAGAATTATCGTTTTATTGTGTGTTGTGAAACAAAAGGCGTTTTAAAGGAGTACAATTTTTTCTTTTCTATATTTATGTTGTTGTCGTTGATGTTGTTTTTCTCAAACTTCCTTCCATGGCCACTCACGATAATATACACGTACGCATATATATATGTATATACTTATATATAAGTAAAGTATGTACAAGAAGGAGGTTTTTTAAATATGAAATTTTCAAAATAAAAGACCTATTGTACACTCACAAAAATTAATATTCCTGTTTCAACAACAGGATATTGATTTCATTATAAAATAATTTTATTCTTACACAGTAATAAAATTCTAATAGTGATAGCGGACATCCGTCTTTATAAATTTTTAAAAATTCTATGAAGATTTTCGCACGAACGGGGAGTGTTTTCTTTGTTTAGTTTTGTAGGAAATTTGTGATCACAATTGATCCTTGACATTCAACGAATAAAAGAAATGCATATTCTTGTTAATTAAGAATTAAATTTCTTTCTAAACTAAAATCAAAGTTTATGAAAAATTGCTTTTTTATAATTTTATAGTAAATTATTTTAATTTCTAGAAAATTTCTTTTGAAAACTAAAAACAAACTCTAACGTTATTAATAGTGTAGGATTTTCGGGGAAAACTTTTTTTCTAACTTGACTTAGTTCTCCTTACAATACCAGATTTCTACCCATTTCGCCA
Source organism: Germaria angustata (assembly GCA_963681545.1). Taxonomy (NCBI): domain Eukaryota; kingdom Metazoa; phylum Arthropoda; class Insecta; order Diptera; family Tachinidae; genus Germaria; species Germaria angustata. The sequence goes on along the minus strand of OY812998.1, from coordinate 137,484,476 downwards.
ATTCCAGCGGCTGTGTTTCAGTTCAGTTCAGCTTTAGCAATTTTTAAAATTTATGGTTCTGCAATATGCGTAAAGTGCGAATAGAGAAATAAAATAGAATTGCGGTACTCATAACTTCGTCCTGCCTTCTATTCATCTCTTCTCTCACCACTATGAAGTCAAGATTTGCTGAAACTAAAACCGATCGTGATAACAATGTTTTGGCAGCTCCATGAAATACGTGTTGGTAACAAACGAAGTAAATTATCATTTGAGTTTGACTATGAAAGACTTTTTAACTTTTTTTAGTTACAAAAGAAGTTTATTTTCGATTTGTTTTTCAGTTTACCACAACGTTTTTATTATTTTAAGTTCAAAATTACTTTTTTTTTTTTGCTAAAAATTATTTTAAACGAATATTTTGTACCGTTTAGTCAATGTTTTGACAACATTTTTTCACTTTTTTTAAAACGTAAATATTAGAAAAATATTCGAATGGAATTGGCGAATAGGAATTTCATGAAATAGGCGAATATTGGCAAATACGTATTGATGTATTCGTTACATCACTATCGGAGGCATACAAATACACGCTATAAATTCTTAATCGTATTTTATGATTTATTCCAGTTTTTTAATTACGAACACTGAAAAATTTTAAATGTGATATTTAGTATTTAGAAGATTTCTGAGGAAATATTTATTAATTATCCCGAAAACATAGTCGTGTACTCGTTGTTATGAACTTTTGTATCCCTGATTGCTATTGGAAATGCATACTATACCTTATTGCAATGATTTTTAATCTTACGTATTTTTCAAACTGCAATGATAATAAAAAAAAATAATAATCATAATAAAGTTAATAATTAAGACTTGTACGAGTATACAAAATTAAGTTGATATTAAAAAAATCACACACATACAGCTTTTCTTAATCACTATTTCGACGCCGCTTTAAGGGCTTTAGCCAGAATAGTTCCTCAAAGAATTTTTGTTCCTTCGTTTTGCAGGTGGAAAGTCTGAAAAGTGTTCAACGCTTTATCTTTATATAAAAACTCTTCAGGAACGAATGAGAATTATAGAAATTAAAATAAAAGAACAAGCAGGAACAATTTCATTTTTCACAAACCTTTAAAATGTAGGTATATAGACTAGATAATCAAGCAACATGTAATAATTGTTTGCATTTTTTTTACTACTGAGAAATAAAATTAAAAAATCGATATCGAAAAATTTCTAACAAGAGATTAAAAATATTTTAAAATTTAAAATGTTGCTATAAAATATTTTTCCAACTAATGGTATTTTAGTCGATTTATCATGTAAGAAACTAATTTAAAGAAAATAATTCTCTGCTCCACATATTGAATATTTCATAAAATGTTTCCTTGAATTTAACTTTCAGACCGGATACAGTTTTGTTGCCTTCTTTAACTTTCACCTTTAACGGTTTGACAAATTTATTAAAATTTTTGATTGCTTTGCGTGTGAAAGTTAATTCTTTGCACAAATTAAAGTGTAAAGTTTTTCTTTAAATTTTTTCAATGAGTGTAAAAAGAAACAAAGTTTTATACATCGGAAGTATCAGCACAAACACAAACACAACTACACATGCATTTGTACGCACGCATTTCCTTGAGCTGCTTGCAGCGTATTTTTTACACGTTTTCCTTTTGTTGCGTTTTTAGTAAAAGTGTTGATAATTTATCGCTTTTATCTGCCTCCAGCAAACATTATAGTCGTAATTTAAAATAAACAACAATAAAACAACATAAACAATATGTTTGGGTCTGTACACACATACACCTGCAATTCTTTAGCCCCCCTGTAGTTGTGGGGAGTGTCCTTGCACTGAGAAAAAGTATTTTTATAAGATAAATTTATTGTTCTTATTGCTACTTATCTGTGATGATATTCTATTAGAAACGTGTTAGGGCAGAGAGCTTACCACACTTAATATTATCTAGGGTCAGTGAAATAGTAACTATTGGTTTGTTAGATCACAAGGGACCATTAGAGGATAATTCCATAAGATGGATAAAGTTCTGGTGGAGGAGGCTGAATTATTTTTGGGTTGAATCCTGGGGATCTATGTGCGCCTATGCAAGGGATCAAACCAAAGAGATTTTTTTGAAGTTGCAACTCATTACTTTGATTTCGAATAGCATCAGGAAACAATATTTCTGAACTGCAGGTCTCATGTAAATGTACCTGTTGTAGTAAAGAATGAGAGTGTGTTTTTTGCATGCGAATTTGAAAACAATTATTCCATATTTCTTTATTTATTAGCTATAATTTTAATATAATTTATGTTTACGAATATAAATTTCCATGGAAAGAAGTGGTTTTGTTTTATTTTAAATATTAATTGCTAAATTTTAAAATTTTCCAGAAATATATAAATCCAAACTAAATAGAATTAGAAAAGGACTGAGGCAACTCATTTAATATTTGACAACAAATTTATTAATATAAAATATAAATGAATTGAATATTTTAAAAATGTGCATTTAATTATGTACATGTTAGAAAACTTCTCTTTAAGAAAGTACTATGTAAAAGGAACCTTTTGAAAGTACCTTATAAGAAAATAATTTTTTTTTTAAACAAGACACCAAACAGACACCAGAGCCTTTAGAAAGAATCGTACCAGCCACCTCTGTCCTACTTGTCTACGAAAAACAATTTTTTTAATGTGTTTTTAAAAATGTATTCCTGAAAAAGTACGTTTTTAAAAGCATTTTTAAAAAGTGTACTTTTAGAATAGTACCTTTTCAAAAGGAGCCTCTTAAGCAAGTACTTTTTTAGAAAATATCTTTAAAAAACTTACCTTTAAAGAACTGTAATTGTAAACAAGTACCTTTTTAAAAAGGAATTTCTATAAAGATCCTTTCAAAACAGTGTTGCTCTAAATAACAGATTTTAAAAACTATTTTTAAAGGGTACCTTTCAAAAAAAAAGTACTTTTAAAAAAAGTATTCCTTTTAAAATGGTAAATTTTGAAACATCACCTTCTTAATGAGTACCTTTTAATAGAGTAAATTTTAGGAAAGTACATTGAAAAAAGTACCTTTGAAAAAAAGTCATTTAAAAATACAACTTTTGTTAAAGTGCCTTGTAAAACAGTACCGTTTAAAAATATTTAAAAAATAACTTTTAAAAAAGTACCTGTTTCAAAAATTACCTTGTAAAGAGAAAGTGTTTTATGAAACAAGTACTTATTGCAAATGTACCTTTTGAAAAAATGCCTTTTAAAAAAGCAAGTAGATGTTCTAAATAGCTGTTGGTGAAAACTTTTAAGAAAATGCGTTTTTAAATGTGTTCTTCGCCAAATTTGTACTTTAAAAATTAATGTTTAATAAGAAAATCGAAAAAAATCCTCTAACGTTGTACTCTAATTCAGTATTTTTTTACTGAAGCCATAAAAACGTTATTGTTAATGAATTAATGTGGCTGTGACCGTTTGATATTTCAGAAAGTAAATTATTTCCATTGTTTTCATTGGCAAATAATTTTATTATATCTTTGTTGAATATCTTTATTTATTCTTTTTAAACGGATACTTATTTTAGCTTATTGTTGTTGTATTTGCTTGTATTTGATGCGTGCGTATGAGTGTTTGGTTGTTATATGCCATTTTCAGGCCATTTTGGCATGTGTTTGTTATTTGAATCGTTTTCTTGTTCCCCTTAAACCATTTCTCATAATAGTTTTCAACTTTATTTTGTGGTCTTTCAGCCATTGTGCTTCTTGCGATTGCCAACTTGTTGTGGCAATGAAATGTTCAAATTGCATTCAATTAAAATTCTGAATTTCTCTCAATTCTAGTTTTTCCTTACACTTGTGTATTGATTTGAAATTATAAACATGACAAAATGTGGATATTGTTTAAACAAAAATAGATTCTAAATTAGAATTATAAATATTTCATATATTAGAAATTTTCTTGTATTTTTAGTTTTTAGTGTGTTTAGCCTTGTTTAAGTGTGAAGTATTTTATTTGTATAGTGGCTTAAAGCCTTCCAATGATTTAAAATTCAGAAATATTTACCTAAAAAAGCCCCAAAAGAACCAAATAACAAAAAACATTAAAATCGATATTTGGTTTATGGTATGTGTTGCATGTTGTTTGAGGTTGCAATGTTTGTTTCCATGTTTGCGTTGATTTTCTTTTTTGAATACTTTTCTATTTATAATTGAAATTCCTTTCATGCTATTTTTTTCAAATATCTTATTTTTTCCACAAACGTTTACATTTCCGTTATTTATACAATTTGGCCAACAAATCTGTCTTAAACTAAACACTGGCCAAATCCAAACAATGGCCTTTAGATGCCAGCCAACCACTTTGAATTCTAAAAAAGAAAATCTCTAGAACAAAAGCACCAAATGTGAATTGTGAGGGAAGAGTTGTTGGTTACTGTGTTTGTAGCCTTTTCTATATATATATTTTTTTGTAATCAACTACAAGAAAAATAGCAGCAAATCTTATGAAAAATGCATTAGAAAGAGCCAATACATTTTTTTTAATATGTAAATGTATGTGAAATTGTTATTCAAATTAAAAACTTTTATTTCAGTTTTATGTTGAATAGTTTTTAAATTATTTCACTTTGAGTTTTTGATTTAAAGAATAAATCCTAAAATAATAACAAGAAACATGATGGCAATTTCACTAAGAATAATTATTTGTATATGTTTAGAAACACTATTATTATTGTTGTTGCAATTGTTTATTTGAATAAGCAATTTTCGAATTTGTTCTTAAGAATGAATATTTTTTAATTAATAATAATTTGATAGTCTTATAATGAATTTAGCTGAAATTTAGCCGCTATGAAAAATTGAAGGGGCCAAGCAGCCATTCTTAAATGGCCAATATAGGAATAGCTGGTAAAATGGCCTTTCTATGTCAATGCTCATGGAAAAAATTATTTCTGTCGTACTCAATTAGTGTTTTCTTCAGAAACTAGACCAGTAGCTAGGGTACTAGACTATTAGTCCGAAGGTCGCAGGTTCGACTCCTGCCGCAGACACCGGGAGTTTCTGCAGGCAATCCAGGTGGCTTCGCTTTTTTTCGAATTTGTTACTATATTTTACATGTTACAGGATTTCTCTCAAAATTATGTCTTTTTTCAACTCACATTAATGTCCGCATTAATGTTCGCATTAATGTCTATTAAAAGTTTTAAGTTTATAAAATAAATTAAGCATTCTTTAGCTGTGGTTTTAAAGGAACGTTAACATCACAAATCATTTGTAATAATAAAAAAAACATTTCACATTTTCAGAGGATAATTATATCGTTTCCTTTTCCATAGGACAGTGTAGCACTTTCTGAACTTTCACAGAAAAAAAGGAGGTTTTTTTTTGTTGTAAAGAGCCAATTTATTAAGATAGAGCTGGCGACCCTATAATGATGTTAAGCAAATAAAGCAGTACATAGATTCTTTATATGTTGATCAACAATATGTTGCACTTTTTTAAGAAAAAAATTTCACTAATTAAATATAAAATATTCAACGTTCACATATAATTCTTTATCAATTTTTTTTAATATTTTACACAACACGCAAAAATAAAAGAAGAAAAACTCCTGGTTTATAAACGAGTATAAAAAGGATTTATCACAGTTGAAAGACGTAAAATATGTGACATATATACGCATATTTGCCACAGATATAAAAAAGTTAATTATATTTTTATAAATTTTCTTTCAGAATAGAAATTGCCATATTTTTTATTGTCCATTATGTGATTTTGTTCGAGACTCTCTTTACAAAAGCAAGTGCAACATTTTTCCTCCTTTTAAAGGCTGATTAATAAAAGCATATTTATGAGAAATGAAAGCATAATCATATTTAAATTGGAATGGTAGATGATTTTTTTTGTTGCAAATTTAGCCATAAAATATAAAGTTTCTTTTTTTCAAAAGAAAACGCGTCATAAGAAGATCAATCTAAAATTTCTTAATTGTCATCTAAGAAAGTGGAAGAATATGTGTTGAAAGCTTATAAATATTTAATAAATGTATTTTACACTCTTATCAATTAAGGAATAGTTTTGAATTTATTTTTGTAAAAGTCCTGCAGATATTGTTATCTCTCCTTCCAGTCAGAATCCAGTAGCAAATTCTAGAAATCGTATGATTTTTGTCAAAATTCAAGTCAACCTTAAATTTAATTATATTTTAATAAGGAAAAAAGAAACCTGCCAAATTTAATAATAGAGTGTATAGGACCATATTGTTTATTATTTGCAACAGCTGTGATTTCTATTTAAAATTGCTTTTCATTATTGAGTCTTTGTTGTATCCACCTCCATTGAATAATTTTTTTCTGCTAATGGATTTTTATTTTTCCTCTTCAATTGATGTTGCCATAAATTCAAATACGGCCGTCTATTTATAATTAATTTACGCTACTGGACTTGAACGTATGGCTCGTGCCAATTGTTGTTGATCGGGCATTGTTTTGCTCTACACAAAAAAAAAATATTCAACATTTTACTCAATACAGAAGCTACTAAAAGCAAAAATAAAATAAATATCCTTCCGGTAACGAAACGGAAGTGGTAGACAGTTTCATGAAATTGCACATATTGTAATTGTGAATTCCTGTGTATGTGTATGTATCGTACACATATACAAGCGAGTACATCGTAAAAGATCCAGCAGTGTCTAGATTGATGATAATTCAACAAAGCGACAAAGTCTTATATTAATCATACAATTGATTAGATTCCTTCGAAATTTATACAGTTGTAACAGTCTTTGAAGAAATTATTCTCAAGGAGATAAATTTTTGTGGGCCAACAGGGAGATTTTAAACACGGTTACAAATTTTTTATAAGTCTTAAATGGTTTTTGTCATTTATTTGGAAGCTATTGGCAAAGACAATTTTAAAATTTTATAAGGATTAAACTCTACATGGATTGCCGGGCATCCTTATTAAAATTATAAGTTCTTATAAATTATATATAACCTTGACAAAGCACCACTGTAATGCTTCCACTTTTTATGCCATTTATTCCACTTTGGCATTTTTTACTTCCGTATTATGACTGAATATTTAAAATACCTACTCTTAGAGGATTTAGCCAAATAAAGGAAAAACGTTTTATTTGTTTAATGAATATTTAAGAGATATTTTTGTCCTTTTCCGCATATATATAATTCTTATATGTCTGCATATTTGAAATATCAGATTAATTACAGGACAAGAGCATTCACAAGAAAAATTTCTGTTGATTTTGGCTACAGAAATATTACAATAAAAGGAATAATAAAAAATTTATGCTGCTGTCCGTTGCTATTTTGGTATGGAAAGAAATGGCTTTAGAATTTAATATATGGTTACCATTTAGTTACAAAAAAAAGATATAAAGGATGAAAAAATCCTTTGCGATTTATCATCTTGTTTATTGAAAATTTATTTTGGTATGTTTTCAATATCCGCACATGATTTTCCTTTTTCATTTCACGTTCTCGGTTTCGTTTATACAACTAATATTGATGTAAATTGAATATCATTACGAAAATTTGTATCTAAATAATGTAATCAGTTTGTAAAAGAGTGAGTTCTTTAAGCAAATAAGGGCCAGGGAAAATTGTTAAGTTTAATTTATTGCGACTAATAACAATTGGGGAAAATAAACCTTCAGCATTATTGAATTCTTATATTTTGATTGCTTTATATTGTTAAGCAATTGAATATAATTTTCTTTATAAGCTCGAATTTAAATCTCACCAGAATGCATTAATGAACGATGGGTTTTTTTAAATGAGTTTCTTGTTTAGAAAAGACAGGAAAAGTAAATTTGTCTACTGACTCCCCAGTCATTGGATCTTTTTTTTCGTTTTAAAAACGGAATTGCAAATTCATGAAAATCAAAAAGAATTAGTTTTAAGCGTGCGAAATGAAATCGAGTACAACATGCATTTGAGTAGGTGAGATGCAAAACTCGTTCGTTACAAAAATTAAAAAAATTGAGATAACCATTGATTATAGTAGTTCTTCTGGAGTTTTATGACAAGCAATATAGAGATTGTATCAATGTAGGCTCTTTCTTATTTTTTGACATCTGTTAAGATAGCAGTTAGCAGCAAAAGTGGTTGGTTTCATATATCAGACGTTTGCAGAACTCTCTCATTTTATGTTTCGTAGCAAAACTCGCTGGTTCCATATTTCTATTCTAAGCACTCTTTATAGTTATGGTGAAGAATTTCTAAAATGGGTATGGTACAAGTGTGTTCAATGGCATTTCTTAATATACTAAGTATATCAAAATTTCGTGTTCAAAACGTTGGCAAAATTTATCATTATGATCAGGAATCCTGGCCAAGTTTTTGTCAGAATCACAAATTTGCAAAAAAAATTACAATAACTTATCCTGTAGTTGGACACTCATTCATTCCTCCGGATAGGTTGTTCGGAAGGATTGAAAAAAAAATAAAAAAAGAGATACAATAATAACGCCAAGTGAATATTGGGATATTCTGTACAGTAGGAAGCGATGTTCCTATATATGATTGGAAAACTGCTGTATCTTCTGTGGTGAAAGCACCAGGTCAACTTCATTTTAAATTTAAAAGTGCAAAGCGAATGATAATAGAAAAAAGTGAAAAGGAATGTTTATTCTACAGGGGGAGATTAATTATAAAACCGACTTTTGCACCCCAAAACCTTTTTTGAAACGAGGAAAGACAATTAATAGAATTATTCCAGATCTGCTTCCCATCAATGTGGAGATTAAAACTGAAAAGAAAAAAGATGTTGCAACCCTTTTATCAAAACATTTTGGAGAAAATTGGAGAACCAATGAGGAATTGCGATTTTATGCTATGGTCTTGGACAATAATAGTAATAATACAGATCCTGAAAATAATGAAGAATATTGTGAAGATGAAGTTTTCAACTCTTCAATTTAAAAATTCATATTTTTTTATAAAACTTTTATAAATTAACTTAAATTACCAATTTAGTACTGAAATTTTATAAAGTAAAATAATTTTCAAAATATAATCAACTATAATTAAAGAATTTTCGGGTGGGGTATAGTGGCTGCTATAGTGCGATGTCATATGGTTTGTAGCAAAACTCGTTTGTGTCGAAAGTTCGTAGCAAAACTCGTTCGTTCAAAATTTTAATCTATTATTTTTCTATGCTTCAGTACGTTTTAATTTTTCAACCTTTGAGTTTTAATCAAGAATGCGGTAACATCTAAGAATTTAAAGTATTCCACTAATTTGGTCCATTTAATCAGCCGCTACATGTTTTTTGCTTTTTTCCAAAATTCTGTTAACGTGTAACGAGCGAGTTTTGCATCTCACCTACTCATTTGAATGTTAATGGTTGATATCTGAAGAATGAAAAATTAAATACATTTTTAAAATAAAAAATTAAGTAAAATGCGTTGTTGGTTGTGGCTTTAGCTCTTCATATACCGACATTTAATTGGTCGCTAAAAAAATCGTCAGTGAAGTTTAAGCTGTTTGAAAGCATTTAACCTCGGATGTTTATGCCATACGAATCAAGTACAATATGAGAATTCAATATTGTATATTGTATTTGATTCGTGTGGAATAAACATCCGAGGTTGAATGCTTTCAAACTGCTTAAACTTCACTGAAGATTCGGTTTAGCGACCAATGAAATGTCAGCATATGAACAGCTAAAGCCACAATAAACAATTGAATTTGCAAAAGCTCTAATTGTATTAACCATTAGTTGGGGAGAATATCCCGAACAATAAATTTCAATATTAAGTATAACAAATTTAGTTTCAAAATAGTAAGACTACTTAAAGTATTTAAACTATTCGCTATTTTCATCGCTAATGCATTCGGTCTCATTGTTATAGAATTTTTTTCAGTAGTATTATCATCATTTTCTTCATTATTTTAATTGTTGGACTCAGTTTTAGTTTTTTATAATCACTTTACAAAATATACATTAAAGTTATCGGCCAGGACCTGTTTTTTCTATTGCTTTAGTCGAGTGTTTTAGCCAATAACCAGTAACAGTTTCCTACCAGTAACAGTTTCCTACCTCATTTTATACTAATTCTTAAAATATTTTCGTGCTTCTGATATGTGCAATACAAAAGTGTCTTGTAGGGACTCCAGACGGTAGTCATATACTCTCCTTTTTCTCATCTAAACATCTGTAGTACCTCTTCTTGTTTACGTTCACCAAAAATTCTTACAATTATTACGTTCATACTAAATTATTCTGTACGGTTGGATAAAGTATATTCATTTCTAACCATTTCTTAACTTTGGAATAATATTTTTTTTGCTTACAATTAATCCCCAAGCCGTTTTTGGGTTAAACTTCCCATACTTGACTTTAAAAATCCGTATTTGCCATATCCTTGATACCATTTTGATTTGAGTACAGATGACTTGAATTATCTATTGGGTAGTCGTATGTCTGTTAAATGTCGGTTCTTCACCTTTTATGCGATATCTGGGCATGATATACTTCGAGTTAGAGACTTCTGGACGAGAATTTACAGGATGACCTATCAGAGTTATGGGAGATTGATTTAGCTGACCTTATCAGATTTCTTAACACCAAAAATTGGATCTAGTATTATTTAAAGCATTATTTACAGCATCCTGACAACAACAAATTGCTTGGGACGAGTAGTAGCTTTTTGTCAAAATGGGATAACATGATTCCACTTAATGCCTCACTATATGTTATTTTTGGGATAGTCACTTGCAACATGTATGCAACTAATAACTAACTTTCAAGCCTTTATAAATATATATTTTTTAGATCTTTTAGGATCTAGAGCCAAGTTTTGTAAATGTTTTTAACGTTTGCATTGAATCACGCGATTAATAGAATATTAATATATTTAGTAATTGTTTTGGGATGTTGATAGATTTAAAGTGGCTGATTGTTTCTGAGAAAACAAAAAAAAAACTTTACACTGACTTCCTTAAAGAAAGTGACAGTCGATGTGTGTTTCACAATTTTTATGATTAAATTCTTTTACATTCTCTAACCACGAGATAGTGCACATTTTTGTTTATTTGTTTGTTATTGTTTGCACAACAAAAGCCTTGATATGAAATCATCCTTGTACTTTGAAAAAGATGTATAGAAGCAGACTTATGAAGAGTTTGTAATTTGATTTTTTAAAATACAATTTATCTTATTGCATTTTATATATATTTAGGGTAAATAATCAAAAAAACTGAATGCATAATAAACATTATCAAATAAGAAACAAAAAACGACATTAAAGAAATGTAAAATATAATAAATATTTTCTTAAAGTACAAATGAAACCATTAAAAAAACATAAAAAATTATAACATGATTTTGTTGAATTAAATATTTTTCATTAAAGGAATCAAAATATTTAAAACTCCCCCTTTTTCTTTTCGAAATTCATTATAAAAACAAAACACAAATCAAGACAGCATTTATTTCAATGTGTCGACAAACACGGCCTATAAACTTAAACGGCCCCCAAAGGACATTCCCAAACGTATGTAAAGAGCACGTCTTTCTTGTTACTATGTGAAAATTATTTTAAAAATTTTATTATAATAAAACAAAGACAGACTGTGTTTAAAAAAGAGAAGAATCTGCTTCTCCAATGCAAGTTTTCAAGGCTCATTTTTAATACCAGCCATTTCCAAAGTCTTTTTGTTTCGTGTTTCTTTAGTTGACAATATTTTGATAATGAGAAATTTTGGTTGAAATATCTTCAATACTTGCACTGACTTTGTCATGGGTAGGGACCACACAATACCCAGCAGGTACATGCCAAGAAAGCATAATCAAGGCATAATTGCGGCAATCAATCTTACGAAATTTTTTTTTTTTGAGAAATTTAGTTTTGATAACAAAATTGTATGATCCTTACTTCTGATCCTTAATAAAATATTGAAAAAAAAAAAAAAATGATTTTTCTGACTGCTGCTTATTGTTAAAGCTGACGGATAGAAAATTGTTTTTATTTTACAATGTTCTCGCCCACTCTCGTGTCTTTTATCAACGTAAAAAATAAATTGTTTTACGTCTTTTTTATATTTTCGTTATGAGTGACGAAAAACACTTTACGGCTTGACTTGAATTTTTTTTAGTTCCGAATCCTTCTGCACAAGTGTATGTATTGTAATAGTAGGCACATGTATGAAAGACACACACATTTGCAGAGGGGAGTAACACACTTGTGTGTAATTTACAAATCAACATGATGAAAGCTAGATTCAATAATATTCCTTTGGTTACTTTATTATGTTTAACTGGGATTTCTGTTTAGAAATTTAATTAATCTTACGGCTTTTGTAAGAAGAAAAGAATATTTTTACTGCATAAAGTTTTTATATTTTACGAAGATCTTCATAATTGGATTCTGTTAGAGTTTTTGTTGTAAGAACCGTGAAAGTCAATGTTACCAATGCCATCGTTGGAGGTTGGATCTGTTCTACTACACAGATATGCTTTATGGAAAACCGAATTTTCTAAATTTTAACTACCATGCGAGAATTTAATTGAGTTCATAATTTCAACTTTGTCATTTTCAATTTCTTTTCTTTTTTTTTTGCAAAAAAAAAAAAATTAGTTCAACACCAAAAATACTGACGACAAAATCATTGCCAACATCGACGTAAAATTTTTTTTAAAAGAATTTAAAAAATATGTTGACAGTAGTCGTCAAATTTCAATATAAACAACAGAGAGACTGATTTGCAACATGCAGAAAAAAACAAGGTTTTGTTGCGTCAATGATGTCAAACGGAATAATAATATAAAATATGAACTTCGAAACATTTTGAAAACTTATTTCTTAAATAATCCTTTGAAAAGCTTCAAGAGTTTCTCTTCCAATGGTTTTATTGAAATTGTGTTTGACAAAATCACTCAATTATTTTCAAATTCACACAAATTTTGAAAATAAATTTTTCTATGTCAACTAATAAACTTAATTTATTTTTTAAGCTTCAGGTCTCTTAATTTAAGTTTATTAATTAAGCTCAAACTAGAACGTATATGTCAACAATTAGTTGATTTAATTTCTCTCAGAACTTACTTATATATTAAATTTTGTGTTCGAAATCCACAGGTCTTAGTTTTATTAATATATTTTTGATATTTTCATATTTCTCTTCACACATCCGACTCATAACTCTTCCCGCGTATCTTTGGGTTTTAATCAAGACCATCACGTGATCACCAATAACCAATTTAGGGCAAATAATAAGGGTTACTGCTTACTGTTGTACCAGATAAAATCTCTGGTCAGCCTTGTGGTAAAACCACGTCCGATTTTACGTCCCGTGCAAATCTGAATACTAGCATAGGCAAGCCAACTACTTTAAATACATATACTCAGGAATTTCTCCAAAGGTCGAGGTTTGAAAGTCAATATAACCCATCTAGACAAGCGAACGAACCCGCTTTTACTTTTATTTAAACGCATGCGCGCCCGTTACCCTTCTATTTCAGGGATTGGGTCGAAACATAAAAGTTTTTAGGGGTTATCAGTACGGAAACCTGATAAAACTATATCCTCAGGAAGCACAACACCAAAACAGGATGCAAAAGCCGTGCCGCCGGAGGAATTACGGAGTCAAATTAGTATACATTTTTTATTTTTTTTATTATAAATGATTTTCATTTTCACTTAGAATCAAATTTTTTTTGTAACACTACTGATTATTTCCTGCGGGGTCCTGTTAATTAAAAAAAAGAAGTCAGATTTACTTCACTTGTAATTTCTATTATTCTAATCGTGAAACACATTGAAAATAAATAAACAGCATTCTCTATTGGGACCTGTTGAACTAGAACTCGAGTCATTAAAGAAAATTATATTTTTTGACTAAAATATAATTCCACGCACAGTTCGTATTATTCCATTTCAATGTAGATGCTCTCTTTCATTGGCAATAATAATTTTATGGGGTATTTTCCGTAAATGATTCCTTGGATGCTTGTTTTAGGATAAGAGGATTTGCTCTTAAGTTTTTAAGAATAGAGAAATCTCCAATTATCGACTGTGAACATTTTGCTCATCAAATTTCGAAGCTCTTAAACTAAAAATAAGCAACGATTCTCTATTATGATTCTTTTCCTTTTGCCTATTTGAGATAATTGCTAATAGAACTTTATTGTTATAATATCGACATACATTTTTCTATTCATAACATCTCTTTAAATCATAATATTTCGTATTGTTTTGAGTTCTTATCGGCTTAAGCTACTTTAACTTATTTTTTATTTAATACAGTATGAAAACTCGTCAAAAAATCAAGCAAAATATTTGTTAAGTAGATTTGGTAATGTTACCAACAACAACAATAACGACAACAAAATTGCAAAAGCAGCCAAATAAAATAAAAAAGGAATATGTTTCTTTTCTCTTGCAAATGATGTCCTTAATTCGAAAAATCAACAAAATGTAGAGACCTAAACGGGAGTAAATGATTTTTCATTTGACTTGATTTTTTCCTCTTACTTTCTTTTTATTAATGTTGTAAAACACAAGGTAATACTTCACTGCAAATCAGTGTATGTGTAAAAGGACGATGATTATTGCATGTGTGTTAGTAGGAGTTTGAGGGATATTTTGCTATTGTGTTAGATTTTCCTGAACCTATAATTTTGTTCCCGTCACAAATCACATTGCATGGCACGCAGGAGTGGAAAATATTGCTTGAACTTTTTTTGTCTTCTGGGAGGTCGAATAGTATATTTCTGTATATAATTTGTCCTTTTTCCTACGTGTTGCTACGTTGAATTTGAATTGTGCCCATAAAAATGCTGACAACACATTTATTTTACTTTTGTTCTATTTTGATTTTGTTTTATTTGTCGGCACTGAAAAGTTTTTATAAACTAAATATTGCATAACAACTGTTACAAATTTTTAGTGAAATAAATTAAATTTTCATCATGAAACAACATGTCAAGAATTTCAATTGAGTTGGGACTTTTAGTTGAGGTTTCATGCTCAAAATGATAGTCTTGATTGAAGGCAGTTTGATACTTTCTTACGTTTTTATAGGATGTCCGAAAATGGGAGTTCCTGTACATTTTCGTTTAAATTTTTTCTGAATGAAAAATACAATACCAAGTTTCTTAATAAACGCTGCTACATTTTCACTACTATTTTCCACCAGAGATGACAACGTTAGTGCAGTTCTACTTATTTGCAACAACCAAATGTACTTGCAATGTAATTGATATACTCCCAGTGTTAGTAATTTTATATATCGAACTCGCCATTACTCTCTGCTTGAAATATTCTGAAGCTTTAAGGCTCAAATATAGAACTTTACAGGGGTTTGTCGTATGAATTACAAATAATATTTCACACGGAACATGGACTTTTTTTATTTCAAAATTACATATCGACCACAAGGCGCTGAGTTGCCTGAGTGTTTCCTTCCGTAACTGCTAAGCGACCTATACCTCAACAGTTGGTCGAGAAAACTATCAAAATTTTTCACAGATAGACGCGAAACTCTCAAATACGAAGCTCAAGCACACATTTAATTGCATTTACAAAGTGACTACAAATGCGCGGGAGTTGTTTTCCAGCCTGGAGATCCCTTAAGACTCCATTAGAATTTTAATTAAAAAAAGAAAACTAATGTATGGGTCATGTAAAGTGTTTTAATAGAATTAAATTAAAAAAAAGTACAATCTCACAGCGTAAAAAGTCAAATTGCTGTTTTCGTGAAAGCATAAGAAATAATGTCAAAAAGAGCATGAGCAAAAAGTCGTAATATAAGTGAGCGTGACCTTGCACAGGAACTCTAAAAGAAAAATTTTGAGCCAAACGAGTAAAACAAAAATGTCACCACATGAAAAGGGACTTCACTTATTAAGGATAAAAAAACCAATAATTAAATATATTGTCCCGTAATGCATTCCTCCTCCAAGGACAACTAGTTCACTAAAGAAAATTACGAATACTCATTATCTAGAATTTGAGAAAAATTACTGAATTCCAGTCTGCGTTCGTAATTTTAATTATTTCTATATGCCTCGTGTTTGAAAATAAGAGTCGGTAGATGTTCATTCTGCTTTCGACATTGTGATTGGATTGTAAATTCAAACTAACAGTATTGTGGCAACATTGAATACAAGGACGTTGCAGAATGTTGTAAATATGTTAGATGAACCCTCAGACAATCGCAGGAACATCGTACTAGTGGCCTTTTTCTGCCTGTTTGTTTATGTGCAAGACACATATCATCTACAAAGGGAAATGTGTATTTCAAATAAAGTTTTCTCTATCCTTTCTTCCTTTCGTAAGTTTACCTTTTCCCAAGGATAATATTTATTTAATACGATATGTATTTAGTTTAAATTGCATAATTTATGCAGAAAGAGCATAATTGATTTACGAATTATAGAACAGTGTGTTTATCTTGTGAGCATTTTGGACATTTTCGGATCAAAACAAATTTGATTCTATATATGAGATATATCCTCGCCTTTAACAGATTTCATAATTAGGGCTTCAACTTTAAAAGAAGAACAACAAATACGAATGCAAATTCTCATATACAATAATTCAAGTGACCACATGAGATGCTCCTATCATGCTTTTAGACACAACAAGAACATCAAATGAAGCCCAACTATTAAGCAATGAACGAGTGCCAGTTTGTTTATTTATAAGTGTGAGTAGAATGTATGCACACGTGTCCTTACGGTTGGAACAGAAATCCTTAACAATGTAAATGTGGGAGATTATAAAGGCAAATGCTTAAATGAAAGTGCAAACTCTGCAGTATTCGTAGCAGCGCAGGAAGAAAAACAAAACGAGAATATTTTCTAGAATTCGTCTTTAAGTATCGGGTGTTTAATTTATTTAAAGACCGATAATATTAAAGTACTTAAAGGTTGTAGAGCCTGGCCGTAATAGTAAAATTTATAAGGAAAGTTTTTAGTATAATAAATACGAAATTTAACAATTCTTAGGAGATTGTATTTGTTTCTCCAAAATAATGTTTTGCTGAAAAAACGTTTAGACTTTAAGGTATTGCTTTGTCTATAGCAAATCCACACAAGTTATGCTTGAAAGCTCAGGTGAATAATTCCTTCGTCATGTAATTTATGATGATTTCTATACATGGATAAAACTATAAATTGTTGCTATTTCCAAATAGATAATTATTATATTATTATTATATTATATTATATTATTATTATAATAAAGGATTTATGAAAATATACCTGATTCTCATCTTATTTATTCATGAATTGTTTCGAAACATGTCTATGATTGAAATAAAAAGTATAATACTTTTTCTTCTCCCATTTCCATCAATTTCTTTACAATACAATTTTGACATTCGTTCAACAACAAAATGCGTGTTTTTTCTTGTTGTTAGTTTGATAAGGTCACCTAGTTGTCAGTTCGCCTTAAGTTTGTCTGTCAAATGATTTCTATGAGAAACAAACTGGATTTGAACTCCTTTTATATCGAAGATGTTGTCTCACTTAAAAAATTAAAAACTAAAAACGGTTCAAAAGTCGACAAAAAGGACACAACTGAAAATAGGACAATGAAATGGTATCAAAGTTCAGAGGCTGCTTTAGAATACATCATATCGATTGTTACTTCTTAATAAAGTTAATTTTAAACTCGAACTTAATCGAACAAGAAAAAAGTTCTGGTTGGCTTTTGTCAATTGAAAGACAACCATTTTATAAATTTTTATAAATGGAAAATTTTCTGAAGAACTCGCAAGTAAAATATTTCCTCAAATTTGGCACGAATTTTACAAAATATATAAATAAACAAAAAGTGAAATTCATATGTAAACTGAAGTAGTTAGTGCTTTGACTACAAAACGATTAATGGCTGAGAACCTGGGTTCGTTTCCTGTTCAAGACAAGTCATTAAATAAAAAAATTAACATCATAAATTTTTCTGATTTACTTAGTGTGGGCGTTATGTTAATTATTGTTTTATAAAAAATGCGATATAGTTGAGTTGTAAAACCTAAATTGGGCCCTCTGTTTTCTAATTTTACCGCCTGTCCTCTCTAGCCTGTCCCTTTCACAAAGAAGTAACACCTTAAGTAAGTAGTGGGCATATAATTGCCTGAGTGTAACTTCTTTTTAAAAAATAATAATAATTTTTTTAATATAGTTTTGTTGCTCATAATAATTCTAAAAATGTTGACAGTCAAAATTAAATGCCTGAATTTCCCCGATTTTTTTCCCGAAAAATTTGTATGAGAAATAATAACTTATTATATAAATGTTTGAAAATTTGTTTTTTTTTTCCTCAAAAAAACTTCACTTGGTAAAGTGTTTTATAAATCTAGGGTCATAATGCTCTTCGGACTCCATCAAATGGCTTTATTTAGAGCCAACGTACCTTCTTAAGGAACGACATTTTTATTTGTTTCCAAGAATCCAATAGTCTATTTTTTCCACTTTTTTCAGTCAAGTTGACAAAATTTTTATTAAAAGGTCAAGTTCTGTAAATATGTACAACTCTATTTTAAAATGCTTTTCTTTCAAGACTTTTTTCCTTAAAACTATATGAAAACATTTGTGGTATTGACAAGGTATCAGTCATATTGTCATAATGTCATTAAATATTTCCAAACAAAAAACTGTTCGAAAGACAAAAGCAAAACAATTGAAAAATTTTTAAACAGAATGACAACAAGACTGAATGTGAATACCCCAACTATCTATCTATCTATCTTCAATCAATAATTAATAAAAAATATTTTCACATTAGGAAAAAGATATCGTAACCAAATCTAATTTAATATAAAATTATTTTCTTTGCAAGAAAATCATAAAACATTTACTTCAAATTTGACATGAAACTCCATCGGAAGAAACACACAGCTCCACTAAAAAGTTTACTTTTTCAATATAATGACAATAGCTTCCAAATCAGTGAATAGGAATCAAAAAAAATTCTATTTTAACATCATTGGAAATTAACAAAATTTTCACTATCGTAACGCCTGTTTTATGGATTCTTCTGAATATTATTATACTTATTGACTCTGTATCTAAATAAAACACCCATTCTTGTTTCAGCTGCATGTGCCTGCATGTCTGTGGCATGTATCCTTTGCTTTTAATTGCTTAAAGTTCAACAAGAACAAAGCAAAATGTTAACATCCGTGCAACTCCTCATCTTATTTATTCGTGTTTCTGTGTATCCTACAAGTGCAATTGTAACTAGGAATGCGTGGTTATAACAACTTGAGCTTTAGATTATCATTTATCATATTGACCGAACAAACAAAACAAAACAAGCAGCAAACGTATTCATATTCGTGCAACTACAAGTAGATGTGCAGCTCTTGTAAATACAGTATTTGCCATCATCTGAAGCAAAGGATGTCATAATGCATGAAGATGAAATTTTACTTTTTTGCACGAAAAGTGAAAAAGGACGTAATTGTAAAAGAAAACAATATCCTTATTTCATGGTTTATGGTTTCAGAGAGTGCAGGTATGTGTGCATATACATACATACATGTGTTTGAAAATATTAGTAGAGGACAAACTGCTGCACTGCAGCTAAATCTTATGTGCTTAGCAATCCTTCTAATGTTGCGGGTTGAAGGATGAGAAATTATTATTGGTTTTACCTACAAATCTCGGGTTGTTGATCGTTTGTCTAAAATGTTGTGTAAAAAAGTGAAACGAATTAAAGGCTAACATTTTAATATTTCAACGGCGGCCCTCTAAAAATATGACCTACTGAAATGTTTGAGCTGAAATTTGTATTCAGAGATCTCACCCGTACTGGCAACAATTGTGATTCTTTCTAGACCATTTTCCTTTATGAATTACAGCGTTAATGAAATAAGAAAAATAGATATTAAACGTATCCTAGGATCAAAGCAATGTATTTGAATAAAAATAGTCCTTTGTGCTATCCACTATTCCTATCCTAATCCAATCTTACCAGTTATTCAATGGCGTTTTTGTTTCTTAAAAAATGTAACATTTTGTTGATCAATGAAGAAAATATTTTTACTACTCTTATTCAAAAATTTGATTAACTTAATAGGACCTACTACTACTTGGTAATAATTTTAGGCTGAATCCTTGCTTTGTCTGTGAAAGACCAATAAATTTTACACTTTTCCTTGAAGGAAAAACGCTTATATAATATAAGTCACCATAAAATATTTTTAATATGGCTCCTTTGCAAGTATTTTTAGGTCAAATACTCGAATTAGGCTTAATTTAAAAGCATTATTGGCTTTCACAGTGTTAAGAACTGAAAAATAGTTTCGCATAATAAATATGTCACCAAAATTAAGAGTTTAATAAAAATGTAAAAAAAAGTAAAACTTTTATATAGAATAATAAGTGCATAAACAAGGTGTTTAATTAATTAATTTAATATTCAATTCAAACATGTACCTGTAAGTAAAAATGAAAACTCGCATTAAAAAGGCCATAAATATGTATTCGCTTATAGGGTTATTGGCGTCAATAATCGTGTATATCGCATATGCCCGTCTCATGTGCCGCATGTTTATAATAAAATGATAAATGGACTTTATCTAAATTTTTAATAGTCTGTTTTCCCATTTATTTTTTTTATATGGCTTTTTTTTTAAATAGATCCCAACTAAAAGTGAAAACACAAGTTAAAAAAAATTCCTTAAGCCATTCAACATCAAGAAAAGAAAATAAATTGCATTCAAAGGGGCCTTTTATTTGATTTCCAACTATCTGCTAGTTATGACTCTCATAAATTTGCCTTTGGTTCTTTATCCTCATTACTATATTCCTTGGAAAATTGATGAAGGTAAGCAATTGGGTTTTGGTCTTGCAACTAATATCCTTTAATTTATATGCGTATGCCGTTGATGTACGAGTTGTTGATTCACAAAATATTTGCCCTTTGGTTTTGTATTCTTTTGTTTTTCAAAAAGATGTACAACAACGAAACAATTCCACTAGGATAATCCAACTAAGGGTTAATTCACCTTAGAAACACTTGATTAATTTGTTTGTGTTGCAATGCATTTTTCATTCAGATCCGGGTAATGCATAGAATTACCATTTTTTTTCATAGTGAAACACAATTTTTGAAATGTAAAAGTAAACGTTAGTCTTAGTAACGGCAATGGGTAATTGTTGCTGCAACAAACTTTGATGCTGCACACAGTTATTGCCATAAAAATGTAGCAATAATTCTTCTTTTTTGTTGCCAAATTCCTTAGATCATTCGATATCAGCGTTGGAAATGCAACCCTTTGCCTTGTATGGTTTTATTGCATTGGTCTTTGTATTTGCTTTATAGCCCCAACGAATGAATGTTTTAAAAAGCTGCCGTATTTTGTAAGTCTGCTGTATGTTTTTGTTTTTAGTAGTGAATGTTCGTCTGTATTTCAAATACTGTTTGTGTTTCTTATTTAAATTGTTGGAAATTCCCTGCCTGTGAAGATTAATATGTACGAAAGCGGTTTTATTTATTTGCAACAATTTGTTGGAGCTTGCAACAATAAGATTTCAAATATTATGCGAAATTTCGTAGCTTTCAGTTGCAATACATCCGGTGCTTTTTGGTTGGGTCTATTGCACTTCGTTTGCTTTACTGCTTGATATAGATATTGGACACAACATAACGAAACGTTTAGGTTACCTTGGGTCCCACTCTGAGGAGCCCAGTTTTGGTAATAAAGAAGGCAGTTGCTTCTTTATTGTCCTGAACTCTGTAAGACAATTGACATTGCATGATCAGTGTTTACTTGCGCGGCATTAAAGAGGATGCTATTTGAAGGGGCCTGAAAGTTATTAACGATCATCCTATTGCTGCTACAGATGAAGTAAAATATACATTTCTTATGCAGACTAAAACAAAATCCTTAAAAAAAATTAAATAACTGACTTCAAAAAAGGAGAACTTCATGAATTCGTGTGTTTTTAATGTTTGTAAAAGCCCAACTTTTTCATGTGTGAACCAATTTTGAAAAAATTTTTTGTTTGAAAGGGTTTTGCTTGCAGGTTGCTCCTATATTTTTTTTTCCGAAAATTGCATTATCGGATGAATTATGGACCGATTTTGAAAAAAACTTTTTTAAAGAAAGTACTTTGAACTCTTCCATCTGTTCGATTGGTTGGCTTTTTCGCTAGAATTATATATTCTGTAATTACTTGAAGAATAAATTACGGACTTACGTTATAAATTTGTGAACTTTTCCAATAACAAAAGCGATCTTTTTCGGGAATGCAATTAAAAAATGTCGGCATATGAAGAGCTAAAACCACTACAAACAATGCATTAAATTTAAATTTTAAATTTAGGTTTCATACTATGATTTGCTTTGGTAAATGCTGTATATTGCAAAGCTCTCTGTTTAATTTGAAAAGGACACCACACGTGATTAATGTTTCAGCAATTTACGAAATTGTACTACAAATGCCTTGACTATCCCTAAATGTTATTCAACATCATTGTCATAAATAATATGTCATTCCAATTAAACTCAATGAAACAAATTCGTTTAATTGTTAGCACTCCAAACTGTTGTAGCACTTTATATAACATATTATTGTTCTTGCAACCTCAGGCTTCAATGTTCCATTGAAGACTTAGTAATAGTAGTACAAATCATATATTGAACCACATCAAATGTTTGTGGGATGGTTAGATATTCTTACAACATACAGTTGGCATTTGGAAAAGTATTTTGCATAGAGTTAACTCGAATACACAATAAACATTGTTAAATTAATGGTTACTTGAAGCAATCACAGTTTTAGACCTTAAATTCCTTAATGATATCCTGTATTTTGATGAATGGCTGAAGATGAATATGAACAAGTTAACAGTATGTCGGGCCACACTTGCCAGTTTGGGTAGTATAGCAATCGATTGGAGTAATTAATTAATTATAATTAAATGCTTATGTACATAAATACTTATATAGTGATTATCTTTAAGAGTTTTCTTATTAAATTATTAAAAAAATTCGTTTAATTTCATTTGCAATAAATATAAATATAAATTCAATAACATGGAGAAGGCTAAATGGGTGAAGCTCCTTACAGAAAAAACTCTGTCCTGTTTTTTTTTTCTTAGAACTTGAAATTTTATAAGAAAAATGGAAATTTAACTATTTGTGGCGCCGCACTGCAGTTCTTAAGCTTGTCGAAAAGAAAGGAAATGCTAATATTAAGGAATATTAATTTTTCTTATTTCCGCTTTACACATAAATAAATTTTCAGAGCAAAATTAAAATTCAAAACAAGAATTTAAATGTGCCGAGACAAATGCAGTGTCTAAAGGGAATTTAAAAAAAAATTACAGAAAAGAATTGCAAGCATTTTCGTGACATAAGAAATAAACTTTCTTACAGTTTATAATTAAAAAAAATAATTTTTCATATATTTTTCAAATGCTACAATTTACATACATGTCCACTTGGAAGTAACGAGTACCTTTAACTGTTGGAGTGAAATAAACCATCTATACATCCAAAGCAGACTGCGAGAGTGGCACTCTTCATGTGGCGAGATAATCTAATTATTAATCCAGTTTCTAATTTATCCTTCATTATTATTAAGAAATATTGATATTCATTTGCAGCAGTGGCAACTTTGCACCAAAATCGTTTATCAAATTATCGTTTCTTGTAAAATGGACCGGTTCCTTTAGGTTGAACAACATTGACATGTGGCTCCAGAGCCCAACTTTATGTGTTGTTCAATAATTCAAGCATGGCTTTCATAGATTGACAATATCAATTTAGCTTTATTGTAAAAAATTTTTACATTTTAAAAATTACTGGGCGTATTGAAATATTTTTTTTAAATTTGATTTTTTGTTTAACTTTCTACCTGAATGCCTTTGGTTGTTGCGAGTCCCAGTTCATCAGTTGACCTTCAATAGTCATCCTTTATTATTAGAAAAGAATAACACCACAAAGGTTGTGAAAGGATCATTAATTGTAAAAAAGTTGTTGTAAGAAACATGAAAAGATTGGTAGAGTATTTTGAATAAAATACTTTGTCTTTATCAATCAATGATTTCTAAGATCATTAAAAAAAATTAACTCACATTAGAGAGATGTATGTTTCTCTTATTGTACCTTCGAAATGAATAAATTTTCAAAATAATGGCATACAACCACTAATCGCTGCAAATCTTTTTCTTATATCAAATAGAATGAATAAAATTACAACCTTTTTTCCTGAAACATGTCAATGATGATATTTTTTTTGAAACCTTCAAAATTAATTGTGTAAAAGTTGTCGTTGTTCCATAGACCTCTTTGTGGCTTAGAAAAAGTTTCGCAATAAAAACTCTGATTTTATTTAAAATTCATGCTGAAGGACTTTAGCAGGTCCCATATTTTACTTTGTTGTGGTTTGTTTGATGATAATTTAGCCATTAGCACCTTTTTGTTATTATTATTATTATTATCATTGTTGTCGTTGTCTATTTTGAACTTGTCAAAGTGACAAAAAGGATGCATAAAACAAAAGCCTAAAAATTTTTTTAGAATTTCATTAAAATCAGCACTCTACCCTACACAGGCTTTATTTTTTATATTTTGGGGCAGCTTTTAATATGAACTAATTAATAAAAATTTAAATAATTCACAAAAATCGGGCAGAGTGTCACAATCTTTTTTATTTCATAACTACAGGCAGCCAACCTGAAATTTTCTTTTTAGCATTATGTTTTTGGTTTTGTTGTTGTTTGTTGTGTTAAGGAATATAAGGGTGGTGGCAGAAAAATAAATTTAATTTATGGCTAAAACATCAGAAATCATGATGAAATGATGAAATTCTTTTGTGTTATTTTTCCTTATCTCCTGCTTT
The DNA here is from genome assembly GCA_963681545.1 of Germaria angustata. NCBI lineage: Eukaryota > Metazoa > Arthropoda > Insecta > Diptera > Tachinidae > Germaria > Germaria angustata. Next base: position 137,459,681 of record OY812998.1, on the reverse strand, counting down.
TTTCGATATTCTATTTTGTTATTTTATTATTTTGGTAAATGGGGCAGAGAATGTTAGTTGACATTTTGTAAATGTTGTTTGTAAAATGTATGGGAAGAATATTTATATTCCTATTCTATGTCCAGTTCGTTGTCTTTAGATTCATTTAATCAACGGTGAAAAGTATTTTGGAATTCTGTTCACAGGTTTTCCTTTAATAAATTAAAATTAAGGTGTGAAATGTTCTGTCCTCTCAAAATTAAAAAAAAGGATTTAGATCCTCTGTGAGTAGAAACATTTTTATTATTTTTTTTTCAGAAAAAAACCCATGGTAGTGCTGATTACGAAAACACCATAACGTTTGTCTTTGCAGCTCGAGCCTTATAGACACAATTATTAATTATATAATAAATAATTTCCAAAAGGAAAATGTTCATAAATAAAGAGAAATCTTAAACCTAAAATATAAATTAAAAAAGCTAATGGCTGATGATGAAAGTGTAGCGGCTTTCGAAAACAGCATGTTGTTCCGTTCTGCTAGTGTTTGTCAGAATGATTTACACATGTGTCTTTGTTGTGATTTGTTCTTTGATAACTATCACATGTAATTTGGCTTATAAAATACGATTGAACTATGTAGCCTATTTAAATTTAAATAAAAAAACACAAAAAAAGGAAAATGTTCATAAATAAAGAGAAATCTTAAACCTAAAATAAATAATTTCCAGTTTTTTTGGTTTTCTTGGTGAAATATTTCACTTTTGCCAAACACCATTCACGTCAGGGGCATTTACTGGAGAGAATTGTGGAACCACCTAGATGGCACGGAGTATCTATAGGGTGTAGACTTTCGTTCTCTCTTTGACTCATTCTAACGTAACTCGTCTACAAAAAAATAATTTTCTTTTTAGTACAATCATATCCGTGTGCATCTCAGAATTTCTTAAACTTCAAGGCTTTTAAAAGTGGCCCTTATATTTTCCAAATCCGAAGTAGCTGATCTTTAATCGTCTTTTATTGTGGCACTACTTCATCGCCTCTAGTTTCTTACTGCAGTAAAATTTTATAGATTTTTACCAAAAATTAACACTAGAACACATCTATTGCCAATTGGAACGGTTTCATAAACACCTCGTAGCCTATAGTGAGGAACAGATGGAAAACCTCTCCATGGTGGGAGTGGGATACCGATATAAAAGCAGGATACTGCTAGAATATTCTTTAGGATAAAACGCAGGCTCCTTATATAGGAAAGTCCTATAAGATACCACTGAATACTTACTTAAAATAACCCTGTTAGACAAATTCGGAAGAAGTATTTTATTTATACATGAGTAGAAAAATGTTGGTACTATTTTAGACCTATAAAAATGTGAATTTTATTACCTCTAAATAAATTAGGACCCTTTTAATGGGCATTTGCGTAGCTTTCAAATGAACATGTTTGATTATATTACAATTTTAGGAACTTTGAATTATACCCTGAAACACACACTGACATGAGCTTGAGTGACCGCAGTCAAAAGAACTTTCAGAAGATTAAAAGCCTTCAAATACATGTGGTTTGGATGCTATTCGTGAACTATAAATAGTTCAAAATAAATATAAATAGTTCAGAATGCAAAAAAGCAGAAAAATTGCAATTAAAGGATGGGTTATACTTGTTTCAAAAGGTAAAAAAAAAACTTCTGTCTCGTTGGTCTGTGCAACTGGTATCTCATATGATTCTGGTCTGAATTTTATTGTATAATTATCCTTATAATATTTTATCTATGTGCCTTATTTGCTTAAATATTGAGATCATTCTACTATTCATTCTACTATGAAACTTTATAAAATTTTTATTTTTATAAAATTTTGTGTGTTCGCAATATATGATTTATAAGTTAGTGCGACACGAAACTATAGCCCTTCAAATTTGGACATATTCAATTCAAGTAGAATTGGTATCGTTGTAAAACGTTGAAATTACTCTGGATTTGTTGATGGGTTGTTGGCTACAGTGGCTGAGAAATATGCTTAAGTTGCGTGCGTAGTCAAAGTTGCAGCAACTGAGCTTGAGAAACTATTGGTTGGCGTATGGAGTTGTGGCAAGTTAAGGTCTATGTACCTAGATGATGATCATGCTTGCTAAAACTTTTCTCAGAGCAATTTTAAAGCTGCTTTAAGGGTTAGATTTGGCATTCAATGGTAATGGTCGGTCTACCTCATGTGATGAAAACACTATTGGCCTTCCTTAAAATTCCTTAGTTAAACCTTGTTTCAAGTTTCTTAAGCTTCAATAGCTTTAAGAACTTAAGCAACAACAAAATCTAATTTGAAATTTCGTATTATGCTGTGTTGTTCTTGTTTTAATCTAATTTATATTCTTTCAATATAAATTTGTTTCGAAAAGCCAGAGTATTGACAAATGACCCTTTCTACTAGTTTAAACAAGTAAATACTTGAGAAAACTTTTCAAGATGCTACCAATTTAATTGATAATTTTTTGTTTCTCCTTTTAAAATCTCCTCTTCTCCTTTTGTAAAATTTTTTAAATAAAGTTAAAACACCAAGTGGGAGGCCACCGTCACTGCATCATGTATGTAGAGTACTACGAAAGCCAAAGACAAGATGAAGATTTTAAGAACAGCAACAACAACAATAAGTGTTGGAAATTAATTTTCTACTTAAAAGGAAAATGCAAATTCTTTTGGCTTTTAAAGAAAAACTTTCTTAGAGTTTCTTCTTAGTTTCTTCTTTTTTATGTTTTAATTCACATTTTCCTTTCGAACACATTTTGCTATAATGTTGTTTTGGTTCTTTAGTTTCACTACTCAAAAAAGGACTAAGAGGACAGAAGGGAAACCAAAGGCCAATGGCGTCTCAATAGAAAATCTAAAAGTAATATAATAGCAATTTTTTTTAATAGAAAGAGGGTTCAAATATTTCTATAAAACTTTTAGATTTAAAACCAAAATCAACAAAAGTACCAGGTTTTTAATTTAAATGCTCTTGTAGTAGGCTTTCAAAGAGAAGTGACTAACAAACTAAAATGTGCCAGACATGATAATACCAAGTCCTATAAAAATATTCCTTGTGATCACTAAATGAGCACTTATTTGACAGTTTCAAGCACTTTAGGATGTGCTGTGATTCCTTTGGCGAGCAACCAGTGACCATTTAAAAATGTATAACCCGAAAAGAACGATACTTTTCCCGTTTTAATAAGTTTGTATGGTTTGTGTCTCTGATAACACTGATTGTGGCTGAGAATGTTGAGCGCACTGGGTGGTTGTATTTGCTGTTTAGCTTAGAATGCGTCAGCTGTTGCAAAAGATAAGAAAGTGTTTTTACTTAATAGTAACGAAATATGAGAGTTTTTCTAATATTAAATAAATAGTTTTAATAACAGCAATTAAATATTTATAAAATATTTATTTTTAATAACAAAAATAATTTCATTTTACATAAAATAACGCAACGCAAAATTGTTGCAGGATAATACATAATTTCTGTATTCTTACTAAACCTCTAAAAATATTCAACTTAAATTTTTAATCATATGCTAAAAAAGCATTTGACTTGTATGTCCTTAATGTCTTAAACTTATTATATAGGCAGCTTAATAATACTAGTGTAACAATCTCCCAAATACAAAAGAATTTGAGTATTCACACACAAAAACTACTGAAATGTATTCCTGTATGGATCAAAATATTTTTGTCCCAATGTTGATCTATGCTTTATTCACACTCTAATATCTTTCATATATTTTTTTTATTTACCACAAGATTTTGCTGGCATACAAATCGGAAGACTGTGGAAAGTTTTATTTTAAATCAGAAGGACTAAGGTAAAAGAGAGAAATGTTGAATAAATAAACTCCTGTAGATGGAACAAAATTTCCTGAGAACTGAGACAATATGGATTTTCTCAAGTGAGGCCTCCGTAGACTAGACTGGTCTTGCAAAAGCGCAGTTGAGGTTCCTGCCAAAAACTTCCGAGTATTTCTATAGACATGCCAAGTAGTAATTTTTAAATCTCACTATTAACAGATTGGCGGATTAAAAGGGTAAATCAAGAAACTGACTGTAATTATTAAACGAAGGTTTTATTAAATTCTTATTTTTTGTAAAATATTGCTTCTAAGATTTAACGAATTTATTACATGAAGCTAAATTTTTTAGTCCTAATATTTAAAACCTACAAGCAATTTAAATCAGCACTTTATATTAAATCACTTTACATTCTTTCATTTATTTAATAATAATAATTAGGATTATGGACGAAAATTACAAAAAAGTGCATAATTACGTTCTTTATGGTACTCGAGTCACCAAACTACTCTCTTAAAGATGTCGGTCACACAAGGATTAATAAGTGCTATTTTTATTCATTTGCTGAAAGTTGCAACAAAAAAAATTATATCTTTTTCACATCAAATTTTCTATTTATTTATTATTTAAAATTCCTCTGAAATATTCCCCCAAACTTTTGCTTCTGCTCTTAAATTTTTTAAAAATATTTATGAAATTTCAAATGAAATGAATTATAATTTATTAACCTTGTTTTTCATAATTCAGCACTGAAATTCAAATTATTTCAACGTTGTCTACAAGAGGTTTGAAAACACACATTCTAATGAGTCCTTTTAACCCAGCAAGCATTTCAGTTCAATATAAGAAATTATACAAATAAATTAACACTATATTTTCATTTCATATGTGAGCTATACATTTTCTTACAAAACACAAACGAATTTATTTTCTTCAGCAAAAAAGAGAAAGAAGAAGGCGTAAAAATATTGAATAAAATAAATTTGTTTGTTTTTTTTTAGAAAAGGATCTATAGCTCATTTATGAAATAAAATATATATAAGAATTATTCTTAATAAAAATTACAGCATATTTTTTTCGTTATAACAAAATTTTTACTTTTTTAAAATGATAAACACTAAGTTTATGTCCCTGTTTAAGGAAGTGATATCTACACGTAGTGCGAACACATATCACTGTCAGTGATTATGTTCAGGAGAGAACAGCTTTCAAATATAATTCCGTAGAAAGATAACTTGGTGTAATACGAATTTATTCTATCTTTAGATTTCGAGATCTAAATATCTTTTTTCGACCCATTCACGATATGTGCGATATCGAAAGAATGCAATAAGATCCTGAACTTATATGGAGTTAGAGTCGATTCCACATATTGGTAATGAATTAGTAATACTCCAGCAGATGTTCTCTCTATAGTTTCAAGGGAAGACTTCGAAACTCTATTGTTTCCGCTGAAATGTCTGTTCGTCCATTCGCATGTCACAGGCTTCTATTTGTAAATCATCATGAATTATCACAAGATATGAAAAACTATAGCGATGTGACCAGTAAAATGGAAAATATTAAGTGTGAAGTTAGTCCATATGTACTAAATATTGAAGCAGATGTATAGATCCTTCCCTTGGATGTCGGTCTAGCAATAAGCCAATTTCTTATGTCATACATTTTTCTTATATAAGCAGTAATCGTTGTTTTTGTCTTTTTTCATAAAAAGAAAAATAATGTGTGTGAAGATAAAGTTAAAAGTAGCAGAGCCAAGAACCAATTTCTTTAACGGTGCTCTTTTTTCGGTTAACAGAGCGCTATTAGCCACTTAACAGTCAGGGGTAATTTTAAGAAATGTGGATAATCTAGGAGCTGGTACCGGAACCGTACCAGACAAAACATGGAACATGTGCTCCAGAGTATACGTGTTGGACGCAAAATAAAAAAAAACGTTCAAAACAACACAAAAAAGCAATTATAAAAATAGAAATTTTCCCGGAGAGATAATTTGTCTTTATGGAAAAATGGACAGTTATACGTATGCTCCACTATATAGAAATGGTGCTCCAGACGGTCCTCTAAGGAGCAGATTAGGTGGTATTTCTGAAAATGAATCTGAAAAAAGGCATATTTTTTAAAAATTTCTTGAGAAGGTTCTTGTCTCTGCTACTTAAATTTAAATTTATCTTCACACACATAGAGAAATAACTGTTAGTTATTATGAATTTCTTTCTTTAGTATATGTGTTTTATATTTGTAAACATAGAAATTCTAATATATATTTTTAGTTATTTGCCTTAACATACGATCTTTAGAAGCACCGCCGTATTTTGTGTAATTTATTGTTTGTTGGGCGTGTTCTAATGGCATCGGAGTTATGAAATAATAAATTTATCCCATTCAATTATGTCCCCTTTTGATTTAATGTCAAATACCTTTCATTTTGTTTGCTGGGTTATGGTATAAAATAAAATGCATGTTTTGATATACGAGTATATAAAAAAATTTCTATGGTTGTTTATAAATTATTTGCATAAAATATGTTTCAGTTTTCTTATAAATTCATATGCATTTAAAATAAATTGTTAAAATATTTTAAGCTCAACAACACAAAAAAATTCCACTTGAAATAAATGTGAAAATGCCCAGCAAAACAAGGACTTACTTTAAATCATATGGTAGACATATAATATGAAAAACTAAGTTTTAATAAGTAGAGTCTGAGATATGTGGTGGCTGCTACAACCTTAGCCTTAGCCCTTTATTAGAAACTAATGTAAATGTATGTAATCATGAAAAAATTTTATAAAATATAAGAGAAATAAAATACATCAATTTAAATACATAATTCAAATTCCAGTTGTGCAAAGCTTTTCATGTTTTTCTTTTTTATACTTATTAGAAGGCAATAGTATTATTGGATGAGTAGGAGTTGAATTTAAAAACTTCTGATAGGTCTCAAATAATATGAAATAAGTTCAATATTCTCTGATGAATAAACTCCCAAAATAGTTTTTTTGTTGCTATATTTCGTTATGAATTTTTTAATAGAATGAATTAATTGCAAAATGAAAATGAAATCATTCCCAAATATATTTAATTTTCATAAATTTTCGGAAGTTATTTCGGTTTAATTTTTGGGGAATATTTCATGCAGCCTTTTAAACATGTAGTTCTAGATCGTTTTTAATTCAAAGTTGTTTTTTCTACTACGAGTAATGATTTATATTAGAAAATGAATCTATCACGTGTAACAGGTATATGAATAATTTAAATTTTTTTTTTTGAAATTTTACTTAAATGAAACAGATTCGACACTATTTCGAAAACAAATTTTAATGTGTGTTTCTGTAATTCTTGAAAATACTAATATGCAAATACAAGTACACAATTTGGATAATTTTAGGACTGATTTTACTAAAATTTAAAAACTATTTTTTTTATTTTTCAATAAGTGCTTTTATTAACTTGGAACTCAGTTTGTCACCCTTAAGTTGCAAATGGTATTTTATATTAAAAAGTGCCACAGAAAAAAAGTGTACTAAACATAAAAAATGACAACTACTAAAAGTTGGAGAGCGAAAATTATCTCTAAAAAAAATTAAAAATCGTAAATTTTAGGGTTGTTGTAATTTTAGTTGTTTCAACGCACCTGTTGCTACTGAATCTTTCTGCTGGGTGCAGCTGCAATACAGATGATTGTTTGTGAGGCAAGTACGCATGTATTATGTGGTTTGAATATGCACTGCAGAAATTTAATATGTAAAGGTAAAATGTAACAAATTCACAAGTGTGATGCAGTTGATTATATTCGTCCAACATGTTGTATGTGGATGCTTCCATTTTCACTTGCGTTATGCTTAAATTAAACAAAAAAGAAAATAAGCTTTTCTGTGTGTTCATTGATTTAATTCGAATGTACTTTAATTCGCTTGGAGTCAATTTTTGATTTTTAGACTAGAGACTAAATTAACTTTAATCCACGTATTTTCGTTTTCACTATTATTTGCTCTTTAAGGGGCCATTGTTTGCGATTTAATCGCTAATATGCGTATGTACATACGAACAACTGTCGAAATAATACTAAATTTTTTTTTTTAATTAACTAAAATTAATTGCTTGAGTGGTCAAGAAGATTTTAGTGATTTATTCGATATTTCTAAAAAAATTTATGCGTTAAACAATTACAAAAATTCACTTCGATTTTAAATTCATATTTAGATTAGCTAACTAAATACTGAAATAAAGTTTAAACTCGAACCCAAAAAGTGACCCTTATGGGCCATCTTCAGTGTTTCTTTTTTTACTAGTGATGACTTTAAAAATTTGCCTTTTGATTAATGCTTTTTTAACTACAAAAAATAATATAGACTAATACATTTATTTTGTTTAATCAAGAGTTTTGAAGAAAAGAAATATTTTAGTTATGAAGAAGTTTTCAACCTTTTTTCTTTATAATCAGTTGAATAAAAATTTTATAAAAACTCTGGATGAAAGACCTTTAAGTATGATCAGTTCCTAGCAGAAAAATTAATCATTAATCAACAAGTGACCAGGCCAAATTTACTTTTATTTAGAACTGAACACAAATATGCATAAAGTGTAAAATATGTGTAGCATTTTCGTTCGAATCACAAACGCTGCTAATTTATGGCGTTTACTTTTCTTAAAAATTGTAAAATTGCTTGCGCTTAAAAAGAGAAAAAAGGGTGCCAAGTCAATGGAAAAGAGCACACGGGCCTTTAAAAAAGTTGAAGTTTTTAAATTAAAACTTTAAATGGACTTTTTTTTTGGAACTGATCAACAACATGTTGTATTTTTTTTATTTTTATAGAAATGCTGCTTCTAATTCTTCGATTGAAAAATGTTCATCTGTGTGCAAAGGGAACATTCTCTTTTATCGTTTAAAGATATAAATTTTTGAAAATTGTTTCTCGTTTTTCTTTGTATTTGTTGCAAGCAACATCACTAGATGGCAAATTTATTTATGAATTTCATCTGCATTATTCAAATTTGTTGAAACTTATGCATTCAGATTGTGTTGTTGTGTTTCTCGCATTCACATTATGTTGAGGATAATGTCCTGACGTTGGGTCCCTTTTTCTTATTCTTATCTCTGTCTTCCTATATAAGCAGATTGTTTTTTAATGACTTGTTTTCTTTTCAGAATCCTCTTATTTCCTTTTTTCTCTTTTAATAACTTCTGTACAATTTGTGCATGTAAATATGAAAATTTCCTTTAGAGAAGATGACATTTAAAAGCAAATAAGACTAAAGATTATGAACTAAGACAAAGAGTTTTATTAATAGATTTTAAGCCAGGATTATAATTGAAATCTCTGTAAATATTTACATTAAATGGATAATCTCTTCCACTAATGTTTTAGGTGGATATGCAGTGATTTAATATACTGCTAGAGTTTCATATTTCATATTAATTTTGTTATCCTGTGCCTGTATTTTGTAACTTGTGAAACGGAATAAAGTCGAAGATGACTCCCAAATAACTACAGCACATTAAAGGCTAAGATATCTTCAATACAAGGAGCGGCTAAGTAGCCTCGGACAAGCCAGCCAAAATGGCTTATATTATGCCATCTGTTTAGGCTTAGTAGTATTTTTGGCATTCTGAACGAGGTGTTGAAATCTTCAAACAGCACTCTCATATTAAGTTGCAGACTTGTGACCAGCTTAGGTGATCATGTGTATCTTATGCATTAGCCAAAATAGGGAGATGCACCTCAGAAGATGGAGCACTGATAATTAGCGAACTGAAGATTATTAAATTAACCCACTAGTATTAATTTTGGACTAACTTAACTCATCACTTGTTAAGAATATTTTATCTCTCAAGAAGAAAGAACTCATTAAGGAACATCTTTTCAACAGTAATCTGATACTGCGAGGTCGGCACACAAGACCGATTTCTTGGTCTCATTTCAAACAAACATTCCAGAAGCTGCCAAGACCAGGAGGATAATTCTCTGTACACTTAACTCCTTCATCAGGAACAGGTGGTGTTTGCAGACCTAAATCTTAAATAGGCCAAAGATGGCCAAATTCTATTCCCTTCAATGGTCCCACATAAACTTTCTATTGCCGCTCAAACTCTGGTATATAATCATGGGAAATCAGAACAACAGGTCCGTCTCTGGATATCACACTATGCGGCTATATCCTCCATTCATATTAGTACCAATTAAGAATATTTTACATACACTTTTTGGAACTGTTGGATGGCCCTTGAATTGGGTTATTTTGCGTAGATTGGGTTATTGTGATTTCCGAATATTTCTTTCTTTTTTGCTCATAATCCGTTGTAGATTGAATACCTTGCATTAGACTTTGTCGATTAATCTATTAAGTACAGCAGAACTGCAATCAGGTAACATTTTGGCCTTTGCAGGCCTAGATCAGATGATTTACGCGGCCATTATGTACCACAACGAGAGACAGGAGCCTGATGTTTTTCTATATTAACATTTGTCTATGCTGTTATGACAAATAGAGTAATAAATGACAGTTCGCTTTGTATTTCCCGCTTTGCCTTCGCGGAGTATCCAGACAAAATCAACTCCTTTATTTTGAACAGCGGCTGGATCTGACGCTGACTTTCCTTTGGAGTCATATGTATTGTTGCAAAGCTTTGCATTGCTTTTTCTATATCCTGTTTTACTCTTCTCTTTTTTCTATCTCTCACAACTTTTGGACCCAAGTTTCCTGTGCATTTCCCAACTTGAACAGTTAAAAGCTAAGCCATAGCCGTTTACTTTAAAGGTTAAAAGAAAACTCACAAGTCTACTTGATATATAACCACGATGAAAAAAATTCACTAATATAAGGATTATCAGACTGAGAGATTCTGAAGCAAAAATTGATACTTGTATTATATAATTTAGTTCTGTAGTTGTATATGAATTATTTAGTCTGAAGGCTTGATGTAGAAAAAATAAACAAGATTAATTATCAGCTTCTGTATTCGGCTTTGTGCAACGTAAGGTAAGAACTGCCCTTTTCGTTTACATATGGGGTATCTGGGAAAAGACTGCATCAAACAGCATCATATTAATGTGTTTGTGTTCTTTAAGGATCATAAGATACAGAAACGTCGATCCACTTAAATTTATCCATGTGATAATGACTAAATTTCACAGGTTTTGTTGTATCAACATCAGGTTTCCTCACAGTCTATCTACTCCATTTCTACTATCTTCCTAAAATGTCTTCTTTTGTTGTATTTTGTTTCCTTCTTCGCAATTGTATTTCATTCGAGAGGATTAGAGGCCAAAGTATTTTTAGAATCCTTAAAAAATTTCAGTGTATGAAGACATGGGGTGCATTTATGCCACGTCACACTACTCACAACCTTATAGAATATAAGATTTTAATTCATGCCATTTCTGATAACAAGTCACCAGATGTTGCTAAGGTCCTGCAGAAGCAGCAGAAGCTCAAGATATATTCAAGGTCCTTGTTCGGTAAGTGTGAAGATGTTTCTTGACATCAATTTCGTGTAATTATTGTACGGCCTTCTTTAGCCAGTTCTGAGGCACTGAGTTTAGTTTCCTTGGCATGACATCTCGCTGTGTATTAGAAGAAAGATGTCGTGTGTATAGGAAACTTTTCTAGCCTCCAATTAAAGCCCCAGGTAATCAGTCAGGAGCAGGAGCCCTCTGCTACTAAGACTATATTAAAAAAATGAAAAATAAAACATATTCATGTATTGAAATTTATTGACGTCATAAATTTCCTTGCATTTATTTCGTATTTATTTTCCAATATTTTTGTATACACAATTTTTTTTTTAATTAATGGCCACTTGCCTGCAATAAATTTGAAAACTTTTCCCTCAATTCATTTAACTCATTTCAATATATTGTGAGCGTATCGCTAAAGTGTCTTTGATTTAATTTGTATTTTCCGTCGATCCGAGTTAAATGTGCAATTTCACTTGACTGGAAATGGAAAAATGTCATGCATTAAAAGTTTCTTAAATCAATTTATCTAATTACTGCTCGTGTATTCATTCCCTTTTTGCAGTGGCTACAACAGTTGCACTCACATCGCAATGTGATTTTTTTTATTTATTTGCAAATGAAAGTGAAATTAACTGCAATTGATAATTTAGTTGAAATGCTGTAACGAAAACAAAACTTTTATTTGTTTTTTTTTCTCCACTGAAACTACTAACTTTTGAATAAAGTGATAGATCTGGCAAAAAGAAGGTGGTCGGGGAGTGAGGGTGGTAAGGGAAAAATAACAACCATCAGTTGCTGGTTGCTGCTGTTGATGAATGATGGATATTTGAAGCTCAGGGTTGCTGGGTCAACAAGAAATATTATCAATTTTAAAAAAGAATTGTCGTTTTCTATTTGCCATTAAGAGGAAAAAAGGAAAAAAAAAGAAGAACACAAGACTGTTTGTTTAAAAAGGATCCCTTAAAATTTATCTGGACATTTTTATCTTGTTCTTGCAGTTTCTTTTACAGCTTAAAAACGTATGAATAGCTGTACATTCAGTCATTTAGTCAAGTCAATTCAGTCAGTCAGTCAGTCAGTCATTTATTTATTCAATTCCCCATTCATTTCATTTTTATTTTTTTATTTCCCATTTCGTTTGCATAAATCTTGTTATTTGACGTTATAAATGTTTCTTGTGACTTGAACGGAAAGACGAATGTTCAAATTGAACCAAATTGAACTGCAGCTAAAAGCTGCCTGAATTAGTACAGCTGGAGATTTGTTGAGCAGCATTTGCTTTAAGAGATTGTTAGTTGACATTTAATGTAATTAAAAAAAGAAGATAGAAGCAGTAGGGGGAGTTTAATATGAAATCTTTGTTTAATTTTACCGAGATAATTGAATTAAAATTAAAAGCATCAAATTAAAAATTAAAATAAAAAATAATAAAACTTGGAACTTCACTCACGTTAGAGCAATTCTTTGGACTAAAACTATCTAAACTGTTTTTAATAGGACAATTAAATTAAAATGTGTTTTAGGTACACAATCATTTATGTGAATAATGGAAGTAGTTCTTAAGTTATTATATGAACTTCGCAAGGAAATATTGTATATAAACGCTGCTGAAGTGAAAAATTTAGATTCTTTAAGAATCACGAAAGATTACAAATAATATTTTATGGAAGTAATGTGAAGTGTATCAATATATAAAAAATTTGTTTACTTCTACAGACGTTTGTACTTTTTTCTTTAAAAAAATGCTAAAGAATTTTCTTGATTTTTTTAAATTTTCTTTTAAAGTTCCTGCGCAAAGCCAAGCACATTTAAACTATGACTTTTTTCTTAGGGCTCTTGCAGTCAAGAAACAGAAATGAGCTAGAAAACGATCCTAACGGCCTCGTCATCAGTTTTTAAGTGCATTTGGAATTTTCTTTGTTCTTCGTTGTTCAAGAGGTTTGCATCTCGTTGCATTATGCGCTATTGACTATCTGAATTATGGTAGGTGTTTTTTATCGGAATTTTTTACCCACGTCTTGTGATCATTTATATTGATAGAGACCATTATAATTTGTAGGAGTTGAGGTCATATGAGTTTATAGGTCGCTTGGCTATTCCTGAAGAAAGTATCCAATTGTCGGATGTCCTGGCACTATTATCAGCTTTTGATTTTCGAACCACAATTTTTTGTGTTAAACTCAATTAAAAGTGTCAAACAAAATTTTCAAAATCTTAAAACTCTGCAAGCTCGAATAAGCAAAATGATGTAAAGTGGAGATATCAATCAATGGTATTCTATCACAATGATATTATTATCTTGTAAATTAAAGCGCTAGTGAGAACACACGTAATTAAATATTCAAATTGTTAGCATACACATCAATAGTTAAATGCGTATACATATAAAAACTATTACGCAGGCAAAATAGAAATAATAGAAATAATTATTTCTAAAAACTTGGTTTAATATTGCTTTACTGTTCATATGCTGACATATCATTGGTCGCTAAGCCAACTCATCACTGAACTTTAAGCAGTTTGAAAACTCTTAACCTCATATATTTATGCCAAACAAATCAAATACAATATGAGAATTCTCTATCGTACATAATTATCATAAAATCAGAAAATGGTATGAAGCAATGTTTAATTTTGTATGTATTGAAAGAGTGGGAATTATTATTCAGTGTTAAGTACTATTTTTGAAAAATAAGTTTTCCTAGTATAGTGAACAAAAGTTTTGCGTCATACAGAACAATTGTGTGAAATACCATGATATAAACCTTTTTTTTGGCGTCTGCTAAAGGATTCTGAAGTGTTGTCCTTATCCTAAGCAGTGTATAATATCTTACTATTGAAAAAGAATTTCACGGAAATAGAATAAATTACTTCGAGCCAAAGGATTTGATTTTATTATCACAATCGTATGATTAATATTTTGTTTCAGTAAAATATTGCTCATACGTACATTATTCATAATTTCCTTTCAAATGACATTAAAAACATTTATTATGCAAAGCAATATTGTGAATATTTTAGTTTGTAATTATACTATGTATGGTCATCACATGAAATTAAAGAAACATTTGAACGGTGAGCGCACGTGCTTATACGTGCGTATGAGTGATACGTGATTAATACGTAATCACATATTAATCATACGATAATGTGGAAAGTCTAACATGTGAAAATGTGTATGTTTGGAAATTTGTGAATTATCCTGCTCCATTATAATTAGTTGTGAAACATTGCACTCTTTTGGCCAATCTCGTAATCCGAATGAACTCTGGAGCAGAGGTGAGTTATTATCTAGGCGTTGGTTTTGTACTCAATCCTTGATGATCCTTAAAAGCTCTAAGGTACTTCCTGAATTTTTATGTGTGTACATAGGATAGGAATTTCATATCAATAACGATAAAATTAAGACACTGGAAACTTTTCTCTACATTGTCCTAAAGCCCTAGAATTCTAAAGTTTTTATGTACAGTAGGAATCGTATATTAATAGTAGAAAAATTAAGAAATCGCAAAATTTCGCCTTGTGAAAGCGGTGGGTAGTAAGTATATGTAAAAAGAAGGAGTACTGCCTCAAAAAAGATTTTACAGAAATTAAATATGATATATAGCTTATAAGTTTTTAAAACATAAATGAAATAAAATAAAATATTATTTTCTATCCCTTTAATTTTAATAAAAGATAAATCAAACGCTAAACTTGTAATTTTCATAGTAGGCAAATTGATCGCCAAGCGGTACGACAAAATATGGCTTTAAATGCCCGTATTTGAAATTTACATCAAAGGCAATACCTTTAGTTTTCAGGTACATCGAACGGCAAGCGATATAGTAAAATATCCTATTAAATGCAAGTCCATTTAGTTATCATAATAGATAAATCGAACACATTTTCCTGATCACGATTTTCTTAAGTTTCATAACAGCACTAAATCACTTTAAATAAAAAATAAAAACTAATTCGTAATAAAAAATTTACCCGTTGAAATTAGAAACTCCCTGCAACCACAAACAACTTTTTCCTTTCACAAACTTATTTAACTAAAAAATACAATTGCAGTTGTGCGTCTTTTGAACAGCATCAGCAATTTATTCCTTCTGCTTTACGTTTGGCATTAAATCAAATGATGTTTTTCGCGATTTATAAAATTATTTATTTAGAAATAAATTTAATTTCTTGATTTCTACGAAAAAACAATTTCCATCTTCAATCGAGCTTATCAAGTCTTAAATTAAACTTTAACTAATTTTAAATGTCGATGACACTTACACTACATCTTTTTCGCAAGTGAATATTTACTTAATATATATCTCGAAAAACACTTTCAATTAATTTATATTTACACAAATATATTTCCTTTAGATTGATACTTGACCTCAAAATAAACATCAGACTTATGAAAATCCTTATTGTCAATCAAGAACAAGAAACAAGCGACAAGAATTTCCAATTGCATGTAAATAATCTATTAGCAACGACAATATTCTTGCATGTCTGAACTGTGGCCATTCATTATATTTAGTAAATTATAATTCCGAAACATTTTAAAGCCCAGGAAAACAGTTTATGCAGCTTAAGATAATTACCAAAATGACAAAAACAAAACAAGCGCTACACAATATTTGAACTGATACAAGCAGTGAATGAAGAACTATTGCAACAAAATGAAGAAAGGAATATCTAAACTGGGCAAAATGCTTTAGCCAATGCGGTTAATAAGAGCAATAGTATTTTGCATAAAGTCTTAACAACAAGATAAGCAACAGCAAACAGGCCACAAATAGAAGGGACTGGTATGGAATAAATGTTGCAAGTAGCTAGAGTAAAACTACTGCTAAAAATTTAGAAGGAGTGTGTTAAATAAAATTTTTTCTGAAGGTGATTCGCAACAATTTTTCTGTGTGGAAGAAAATCACTCTCATATATTTAGAGACGAGAATTAAGTATCCCGCTTAAATTTCCATAAAAGAAATTTTTCCTCAATTATGAAATGTGATAAGGAAATCCATTCTCCTAAAAATAAGAATGCATTTTTTTGTGTGTGGAAATATGGAAATAATTAAAAGGATTTTAAAGTTTTTCCAACTCCTGATGAAGCTACAAAATAATATTGTTCCAGTTTTATTCATCTTGGTCCTCTTCTTAGTTGTTTCTATTGTGGAAGTATCAGTTTTCTAATGCATTGTCATGACAATGACAAACTTACACACGTGCTCATACCCTGCAAACAAATGGGCTTAAATACCATCGTAAATAATATTAATATTGCACGCTTTGGCAACACAATTTTCTGGAAAAACTAATAAAAGAAAACAAAAATATTATTTAATAAAATGAAAATAAATTATAAAAATCTGGTTGATGGTTGAAATGTTTAAACCATCAAAATTGTGTATGTTTTGTCAAGCATGTAATCACTTATTTCCCATTGTGCAAAAGGAAACTGAAAACAAACTATTAAACAATATTTATTTTAAATTTTTAGGTTTTTGTGCATTTGCTTCCAAAAACTTTTCATACGCATACGCCGTGTAATATCCGCTTAAGAAATAGCATGAGCAACAATAATGAATGGCCAGACAAGACAAAGAATGCATTCGAAATGTTAAACAAAAATTTTTTTCAGTTGTGGGCAGTTTCATGAAAATAAAATCATTCGTTCTCATCATTAAAATCATTCAAGATCTGCCCGGAAGTGAAAATTTTTCAAGAAAAGCTCTGGATCCGTTAAATGATTTCTGTCCAGATATTTTAGGTTACATGAACAATTTGTACGTCTTTCTTTAATTAAATTAAGAAATGGTTCCTCCTCTCCTGCACCAACTTATTTCATAATTTTATAAATTTTTTTTTTTATAGTTTAACTTCATCATTTAAAGCTGCAATTAATTTAAAATAAATTTTCTAAGATCGTAAGGCTTCTAAAAACATATTATTTGGATTAAATAAAACTATTTACTTGTTTGTTGGCTTAATGATAGAAGCTCTTTTTAAATTAAGGGGCTAAGAACTCTTCACATATTTTTTAATGAAGCTTTAAAATTTAAAAAAGTTAAATCCTTCAACAAGAAGTCATTAAAACGAGATCTAATTAAATTGTTTTCAACTTAAGATGACTTAATAAAGAGTCTATTTCTTTTTTGGTGTTCGAATACAAATCGTCTTCCTATAAAAAAAAACTAGACATCGTTCTCAGTAACCAAATTAATTGAATCAGTAAATATTTTGTGTAAATACGAGCCTACAAAAAATTTTGTGAATTCCGACAATAATTTAACTAAATAGGCAAACGTTTTTCTTCTAATTTAAATATCAAAATTTAATAATTAACTGCGGCAATAAAAAAGTTTTACTGAAATTGAAATTTCCTTTAGACAAAATGTTTTTTGTCTAGAATTTGTTTGGCAATAATTTTTTCTGTGTAATAAATGATTTTAAAATACTGATGAATGGGTGCTCTTTAATATGCTTTTTATATACAGAAAACTAAATCAGAACCATGTCTGAAGTTAAATCCTCGTCATACTAAAAAGCTTTGGAAGCCAGCACTTGAAAAGCTTTAATCTTATATTTCCAAGTTCGATTTTTTGGAGATGACGAGTGAAAATTCCTTAAAAATTTGCTTGCAAAATTTAAAACAATCGCTCTACTAATTGTTGTATTCAAAATTAAATATTTGGGGGCTAACAAAATTCCTATTGGAGCATTCTATTCCTAACAGATGGTAATAACTTTTTATTCACGTTCATATCCAAAATACACGTTTTTCATTTTTGATAAAAGTATTTTATACAGAACACTTTCAGGTTGAGTAAGAGATGGACGTGAAATACATATTGTTGAATAAATCTAAAGCTTACAATTCCTCCGAACTTTTCTTAATACATATTTTAATCACCAATAAACTTTGGTAAACAACTTTCATGTTGTTGAAGGGCCTTGTAGAGTTCTTGTATTATTCTTTCGGGTTGTTAACATTTATTTTTAAAGTGCTGCTGTGAAGCGAAAAAAACAAAAAAAAAAAAAAAATTTCAGGTTCAAATTTATATCATTTTTGAAGCACACAGTTTTTCATTCTGGTCTTCATCAAAATTGTGATCACTTTCATCATATTGATTTTCTGTAATTTCCGGTTTAAAGGAATATTTCGCTTCCAACACGGGATGGATAAATGAAGTATCCTGGAATGGATAATTTTAATAAATTTATGACAATAATAGGTAAAAAATATTTACATGTAAAATAAAAAAAGTAAAATTGTTCACAAGGATATTCTTCCTATTGATTACACGGATTAAAAATTTTTTTAATATTTTTGATTGTTTTTTTTTTTTTTTTTGTAACAAGAATTTTGTCGATTATGAAAAGAATTATAATATAATTTTTAAAACGGCTATTGACACAGATTACGTTACATTTATGTATGTTTTGCAAGGCAGAGTTCCCTTTAAAACGCCATTAAGAGTCAAAGACTGGTACGCTTAAAATAAACTGGTTTATATTGTTACTTTTTTGCAAAAGCTTTTAAATTACATTTCGCGTATTGGGTTATTTTCTTTGTCTATGACTCGGTAATTTTTTTGAAATAAAATTTTGAAGGAGTTTCATCAATTGTTGTCATTACAAAAGCTCTTTTCTACAACAAGTATTAACAAAATCCATAGTTTTGTAATTATATTGAATAGTTCTTTAGACTTTAAGACAACATTAAATCATTATGGACTGAAATAGGATAAGAAGTTAAAATGCTGTAATAAAAAATAAGGAACACTAGCATTTCAACTTACTAAGAAATGATTTATTTAATATTTATGTAGATCAAAAGATTTTTGAAGTGCCTTTTCAGAAAGCAACAATAGTCAGCCATGCTCGTCCTAGAAGCCCTTCGCGTTGTTTGCTATCTTCCTCGTTGCCAAGAGTTTCTGGAACGAAGTTAAAATGACTCTACAGAAATGAATTTTGAATGTAATTTTTAGCCTAAAAATTTTAATCGAATATATGATATATTTTGTAAAAATCCTTAAAAATTTCATTCAAGTTTTAATTCAATCCGCCGCCACTCAGTAATTTTTTATTTGATAAAAAAAAAATTAGCCCTTGATCTAAAATATAATTTATTTCAAGCAAAATGGTCTCTCGCTTAAGTCTGAAGGCTGCAAAAAAAAATTAAATGGATGTCAGTCAGATATAAATTGTTTTTTGTGTGATTTCAATGAATGCTTTGATTATATAAATATGTTCCTTTCAAAATAACATTTAATTTTTGTGAATTCTCATTTTGAAGTATTTTTTCATAAAAATTCAAGTTTGAATGCTTCTCAAACATGTTAGTTGAGGTCCACTGATGTGTTATTTAGTGCACAACTAAACCTTGATTGGAAGAATATCCATAAAAATTTTATTGTACATATTTATAGGTTAGGTTAGGTTGATTGGAGGGGTGTGCTAAGCCCATGTCATACGACATACACTTAAACCAGTGAAGGCTTGTTGTGCGCTCCATTTAATTATCAGACACAAACTGCCAAAGTTCTGCGGCAGGATTCGAACCTGGGACCTTCGCAGTACGAGTCTAGTACACTACCTACTAGTCTACGAAGGTCATATTTTATTATATTTATATATTTAAATAAATTTTCTTTCTAAGTATAAACAAAATCTTATTTTATATGTAAAAAAACAAATAATTTTTATATTAAACTAAAATTACTGACTTGATCCCAATAGCGCTTGAGTCAAATAATAAAGTGTCCACATATTGAACATTCGACTTTGCGTTTGCTGGGTAGAAACGATGCATGGATGCAAAAGCACACATAAAACCAAACCAAACCAAACTAAATCTTTCTGAAGTATTTAGCACAAAATTTACCATAAATGTCAAATGTCTTTGCTTTTTAGCTGATATGAGCAACAACCAATATCTTCACTACTACCTACTACGACTGACTGCAGCAACTGCCGGTACGAGTGCTTTGCTCCTCTACACTTTTTAACTTATTTAATCTCCTTTCTCTCTATAACAGACTAAATATTCATGTATTGCAGAGTATCAGCTGCCAGCATCTGTAAGCTGGTGTTTTTGTAGTTGTAGTGCATAAAAGCAAAATTTGTTTTACAAATTGACTTGTTCCACTTGAATACAAATACACCTGTTTAGGAGAGTGTTCGAGTATGTGTTCATACGTGTGTAATCCTGCCTGTATAAGTGTTTTACATTATGCAGCAGATGTGTTTGTTTATGTATCAAAATCGTACGATATTAAAAATTTTGATATTCTGCTGGTATATAAATCCTAATGAATGAAGTTTCAAAATATTCTCAAGCATTTATTTTGAAAAAAAGGGAAAATAATAATAGCATGAGGTTTTTCTGCAAAATTTGTTAAGAACTAAAGATGAACAAATTTGTAAGTGTGGTTGCTGTAAATGATGTGGTTTTGTATGGATTTTGTTTTTATATACAGTTTGTTGCAAGTTGTTTGTTTGCTTGAGTCATTGATATATTTCAGAATTTTTTTTTCGATTTTAATAAAAAAAAACCAACTACATGCTGCTACTTTTGTCATTCACTGTTGCAAATAGTTTTGAAATCTTTGCATATTTTTGCAACTCTTATTATTTTATTATTTTATAGCATGAAAAAAAAACACAATCTAAGTAAGTACATATCTGATTGCATTCATAACCGTGATTCTTAACAGCCAAAAAGTCATAAGAGCCAATAAAAATGTTTAAAAAAAATATTTTGAGAAATTATTTTAAATAAATGATTTTGTTCCAGCACTACGGCAAAAAATATTTTGCTTTAAATTTGTAGCGCCACTTTTCGTAGTTGTAGATTTAACGCTTAATTAAAAGCAACTTTTAGCGTTAAATTAACAGCAGAATTTTATTTGCCGCTAAAGTAAGACTGTGTTTGCATATGCCAAATTTTTTTTAAATTTCCTTTTTTAAAATTGATTTAGAGCTCGCGTTTTTTAAACATTAATATGCTTTTTATATCGCCAATTTGATGTTATTCTAAATACCATAAGGACTTTGTTGTCAACCCAGTGTTTTCTTCGTTTTATAAAGTAACCCCCAAAAATAAAAATTATTAAAACATTTTTATATTTGGTTAACAAAATAGTACTCCTACGAAAATGGCAACACTATAAACAAAATTATGGAAGTTTTGGACTCCAAATCGGGCTCCATATCAGTCTTAACGCTAAAAGCAGTTTTTTTTCTGTTCCTAGAAATTAAAATTATTTAGAAAAAGTTTAAATCTACCAATGAAGACAGAAACTTCTATGACATTTTCAGAGTTGGGAATCGAGTGAATATCTTCCATACGTTTTTCTGATAATACTTTAACCCTGAAGTCTATTACACGTCGAATATATTTGCACTTATTTTAAACAAATGAACATTTATCGTTGTATATCTTTGCAAGCAGAAAAAAATTACAATTACATAATAAATTATGTAAATTATTAATTATTTTATTTTTATTTTTATTCGGGCTTTAGGTCACACATTTATTTAAGTAAAATTGCTTTGTTTTATAAAATTTTATTCTTTATTTTTTTATGCAATATTTTGATAATCATCGGTTCTCTTCATCAGAAATTTGAATAAAGCCGTCTTTTTATTTTAAAATCTTTTTATAAACGCATCTTTTCACATAATTATATAAGCTTTAATATTAGTAGTTCCAATTAATAATTAGTAACTGCTCTAGTAGTTAAGAGAATACTAACGCTGTTTGTTATATATTATTAAATAATAAAAAATATACCTTGTTGCTTATTTTTTAATTTGTGTTAATTTAGATTATCAAATCCTAAATGTTGCTTGAATTTTTGTTTATAAAAATGTTTCCTGATAATCTCGATTCGGTATGAAGGGATACATCCCTGGTATTGTGAGTTTGGTATTTTTGCTTTCTTTTGTTATACTCTCTTATATCTAAGCTTTTTTTTATTAAATATAACAGAATTCTATCATAAAACTTTCTAAAATTGTGCGGTTTTTATGGCAACAGATGAAGCAACGTTTTAAACAATTCCTTTTAATAACAATCCTCCAACCAACGCATATAACCTCTAGACACTTCCCACCAAATGAGAGTTTTTAACAACAACGTGTGTACAGACCGACATACATTTTCGTACATACATTTCGTTTAGTAGAATTATGTACTTGTATGTAGTTTATTTAAATTTGTTTATTTTTCCCACAATTATTTCAGTTTTATTTTTCTGGAACTATAAATATCAGGATTACATTGTTATCCTTTTGTACGTTTGAGAGGGTTCTGAGTTACCATTTATCTAGCGTTTGTGTTAGAGATTTCTTATTATAGTGTTAGTTGTACTGCTTTTGAATATGCTTAGTTGCGCTTCGTGTCCTTGATTAAGATTTTTTTTATTTATTGTGTATTTTTCCTTATAGTCCGTTTATTATTTCCGCCAACATGTTGATTCAGTCAAAGGTAAACTTTGAATACAAATATCTGTAGATAAATTAAAATAAATCCCTTAAAAATAACGAATAAAATAAAAATATACATTTCCTGATGCATAAGAAAGGAGATTAAAAGAAATTTATATAATTTATGGTACCAAAAAGTTTACAAAGACATTTTATTATACCGATTTATTGTAAATAATCGAATATTCAATTTTATTTTATTTATATTAAATTTGTAAAATATTCATGAGGTCAGATTTTTATTAAAATTATAAGTTTTTAAATTCAGAAAATCGAAACTTCTTGAAGGGGCTTCTTCCAGGATAAAATATGGTAATCAAAGGCTTGTGTAAATGTTTGATTTAATTAATTTATAATTTCTATAAGCAATTTTAGTTTCATTTAGTTTACCGCATACAAAGAAATAATACTAAGAAAATATCAAGACATTTATGGCACTGGTCCTTTAAATTAATTTTTTTGATGTGAAATTTTTCTTCTCTCTGACAATTACAATCTTTAAGAAGTATTTTTGAAATACATTATCAATAGGAAATTTCAGTATATCAGCCATGAATTTAGACCCTTGGTCTACCTATTAAAGTTATCAATCTTAATTAGCAAAGTCAGGACTCGAACTTGAGTTGGACTAACGATAATTTCAATTTGACCACCAGAGTTTGAAATATTTAAATAGTTAAATTACATTATTTGCCCCTAATGTATGTTTTCTTTTGTTTATTTTATTTCCTAAATTTCACAAGAAAGGCATAATCGCACGATCCTAGTGCCCAATGTACACAACATCTACGTGAGCTGACCATGCCCTCAAATTGATTGTGCAGAATGTCAAATGTGGCGTGACCTGTGTGGCCGGTAATGTTGACCTGTTGACGATAAATGTCCTGTTGACGATAAACGTCCATATTATCCAAATCTACCTCGAGGTGATGGCTTCAAAAACGTCGTTTTCAAAGAAATTTGTACCATTGATGCCACCAGACCCAAATCTACAGCAAACAGTGACTTTTGGGTATAGATTGGACGCTCTTAGATTTTTGTGTGGATTGGTATCATCGTCCTAAATTCGAAAATTTTATTTACTGACGTACACATTCTTCCACAAGTGGGTCTTCTCACTGAAATTGACTTTTTTATAAAAGTTAGGATCAAGCACACATCGTTGTATATGGTCATCTAGTTTCAGCTCCAGGCTCAGTTAAATTTTGTACAGGTACAGGGCCAAGTGACAATTTGTGGTCTGCATAAGGCCGAGTTCTTGTCAGCAACCGCTTCAGATTCTCTTGAACACTCTCACGGACAGTTGCGGTAGAACGATTATGATGGCCGCAAAATGGGCCAAAGAACACCCATTATAATAAGACAACTTTATCATTTGCACATATTGTTGCACATGATGATTTGGCAACAGAGTCTTAATAAATGACATGCAATTTGACAGATGCATATTCAACAATATTGCTGTTTTCAACTGTCAAAAATTAAATGACATAATTGCAAGATCTGCTATATGATCGTGAAATCCTATATATTGTGACGTGAATAGTATGAGGAGTAAGATAAATTTTGATCGTAAGAAATTTCATGAAAACTTGCTTAAGATTTTCACTGTTCTTCTGATTTCTTGACCGGAGGAGAAAATCCTTTACATTGGACAAGTACAGATTTCGCACGTGTGCCTAAATTACAGCTTTAAATTTATTGCGCTCGTATTTAAATTTTTAAAACATAATCCAAAGACAATTATAAATACATATGGACACCCATGTATATGTATTTTAAAATTTTTGCAACGATATTATTTATTTAGACTTAATTTGTATTTAGATTATTTTAATACTGCAGAACTTCGCATTAGAATTTTTCATTTCTTTTTTCATACATAAATTATAACCTATCAAGAGCCGAAATATGAAAAATATGTCTCATTCAAGATGAATTCAAATGCTTCAAACTTATTTTTATTATTTTTTAAATAATTTTACTACACTATTTTGTTCGATATGTATGTATAAAAATATATATTAATATGTTAAGGAGATATCCTTTGATCCAACCATTTGTACATGGAAGTGTTATGAACGTGCTTATTTTAGTGAGATACGTTTTATATTGATCATTCTGTTGCATTAGGGCGATGCTTATTTGACCACGATGATTCGAAAAATCGATTCGCCATTAACATTTCGATGTAAAAAACAAAAACAACCATAAGGTATATTCAAAACTAAATGTAAATACGTATTTTGTAAATTATTAGAAAAAAAAAAGATTCTCATAAAAATTGGTCATGGATTGCCTCTGCTCAAAGATTATTGGGATTTTATTGTCAAGTAAAAAATTTTTACATAAATTTTAATACAGTCCAAATTCGATAATCGAAGGTCGTTTAGTCAAAAAATCTCTAATTGAAAACAAAAATTCTTGAATACAACTTTTGTTTATTTTCAAAACACTTAGGCGAACATCCGTTTAAAGAAATTAATTTTGTTTTCAAGCCATGCAGTGCCAGAAAAGCTTTTGGCCGGATTCCATAATAATCTTATTATTTTTTTTGTTATTCCTAAACATACATATATCGAATTTTCAAGTTGCGTTTCGACTGTATTAACAGAATTTTTTATAAACTTCCAAACATAAGCACTATGTAAGGCCTTTTCCATAATCTCATAATTAATATGCAAATGTTGATTTAGTCGTATATCATTAATATTAATATATGTATGTATTCATAATAATATATTTAATAAGACATGTACATAATTGTATGTACAGTTGAGCTCGAATGTACGAAAATGAAAAAATCTTTGAAATAGTTTAAGTTAAAGCGGCCTTTGGATAGAAGAAAATATTTTCATTTTTTAAACATTAGCATTTTAAACATTTTTCTTTGAAACGGGAATAGAAAATATAATACATAATAGACAGATGCATTCCGATTTCGAATTAATGTTTTTCTTGCTAATTTAAATTTAAAATAAGCCAAACTACATGGTGTTTCGTCAGCAACATGCGATTTTTCTATAAATTATTTTTCATTTAAGCGATTTTTAATTAATCAAAAATTAAATTTGAAAATATATAATCTCTTCTAAGCAAATTACTTTTAAAAGCGTTTGTTTATCCGAATTCTACTGTAGTTTGAAAGCAAACTACAAGTCAATTACGTATGAGTAATATTTGTCTAATGCAAAATATTAATCATATGACTGAGATAATGGACTTACATTTTAAGTGTTCGATGGCACTCAGGGTATTAAAATTAGAGATTTATCCTCATCTAGTCGGATATATGAGAATCACAATGACTCATAATTTGCTGGAAAACATGAGAAAACTGCCTCACGACTTTAAGCAAGAATAAAGCCTCAGTATACGCAAATGAGAAACAAAGCGGGAAAACTCAAGGTGTATAAAATTCCAGTTACGGACATTTATTGAAAGTACATATTGGTATTAAATTTCTTGATTAATTTTAAAATATTTCATCGACTTTATTGCCAATATATCATAGAGAAATCGCCATTCAACACTTGCAAAATTTTGCAATAAAGCATTATATTTAATGAAGTTTTTTATTATATATAATATTATATTCAAGAATTTGAAGACATTTTTTCTTAAGCTATTACAATATAGTTCAATCCATATTGTGTAAATACTTTTATTGACAATTTATAATCTAATATATAAAAAGTCAATATTTTGCTTCCTTGGAATAGGATGTCGAAAATTATTCCCGTGTTCTTGTTAATTTATCAAATTTTTATCTAGCAAATGTTTTTACTACTTTTTGCTTACAATTTTTCTAGGTCTAATGTATTATAGCTTTTCAGCTACAAAAAATAAACTCCTCAATAAAGATATCATAAGATTGAATTATTTCCTTCCTTGTATTAAAACACAGAAACCTTTCTTTTTTTGCTTAATACATTATATGTATTTTATTCAAGACTAATAATTAAGATTAACAAATTCATGATAAATCGAAAATGTCTCATTAAATTAAAATGCTGCAGAAATTATATTTTAATTTAAACGGAAAAAAGTTTATTTTAGCACAAGATCTTATTTTATTTATAGAATTGTTTTTTTTCGAAATTCCATTCAATATTTCGCCAGAACTTAGATTAACATCGTCAGCAAAAATGTTTAGTTGTTTTTATTTGAAGCTGGCGATGACAATCTCAGTTTTCGTGAAACATTATTCATTACATTAAGTGATGAAAAATAATACTTTCAAATAAAATAGAAAAGCTAGCGCCAGAATAAACACTTTATAAAAATAAATAAAATAAATAAAAATAAATAGGGTTCGATTAAAATATCAATATATTTTTTTCTTTCTATAAATAAAATATCTGCAGACAAATAATAGATGGCCGTGATTTACTTTCTGAAACGATTATTACGATAATTTATTTTTTTAGTGACTTATATTGTACCTTAAAGCAAAATATACGTTTTGCTTAAATTTGTTCGGTGCATTTGAACACAATGCACCGAGAAAACATTGGAAATCAACATATAAAATTTTTCCACAAGTCAATTTAATTTATTTTGAAATGAGACACGAGATAAAACTGCAGTCCACGATCATATAATCCTTAAGGCAACACTATAATATCTTTTGTAATTGTCTTTGCAATGATTAAATAAAAATATGTCTGTTGCATTTGGTATTTGCAGTTTTAATAAAATAATGTGAAATAAATCACCGTAAAAATAAAAGAAAATTTCTCTTATTTTATTAGTAGATTAGAACTTAATTCTTAAAAAATTATATAAAAAATTATACATGTGTCAAAATATGTTTCAGTGCCTGTTATTATTTATGTAGATATTTTTTAAGAAATCCTCATTTTCAATATTCACGATTTTATAACAGAAATATGACTTTGCCAAAGCAGTGAAAGTATTCAAAATTTTAATTTAAAAGAACAATGTCATCTAAAGCGTTTAGTACTTTCCTTCACAGAGCAAAATTCATGGTCTTAACACATTGCCGATGTTGAATTGATTTGCATTATTTTTATATGAATTGATGTATGAATGTTAATGAGAGTTCTTTTAGTGCGTTTAGAAAAGCGGAAAAATGACTTCTCTTTCTTTATATCATTTGATTACTTTACTCTTCCTAAATATCTATTTACGAGTACAAAGTATAAGATTGAGTAAAAGAAAAACATTGTGAATATTCCCTGTGTACCGACTAATGAGAACAATGTGTCAATGTCAAAAGGCAATGCGACATAAACACGCTTTATTGAAAACTTTCGTACAGCCTGCACATATATAACAAGCCGATTAAACTTCGGCTCATTGGTACCATCCTGAGCGGCAAGGAAATAGACTGGAGCGTCATTGAATCAAAGAATCTAAACCTCTTTATTGTCGCAGTTGTACGAGTATGAATAATATTTTTGTTTTAATCAAATATTGCTCATACGTGCATTATTCGTAAATTGCTTTAAAATTACATAAAAAATTCATTATGCATAACATTATTGTGAACATATTAAATTTGTTATTATACCATAATCATCACATGAAATTTTAAAACATCCGAATGATGAGCACACGTGCGTATGAGTGATATGCGATTTATGCATAATCGCATATTAATCATACGATCATGTTGAAAGTCCTACATATGAAAGTGTGTTTGTTTGGGAGTTTATTAAAAAATTCTTCTTATAGTATTTAGCAAATCATGACCGAAGATTCCATGCGATTTTAATTCGCTTTTTTATTATTATGAATTTTAGTTTCTGCTCTTTTTTATCAGTTTTGTAGAGGGAAAGAAGTTCGGCGGGTAGAAAAAAGGAAAGGGGATTAGCATTGCACCCCAAATTTTGTAGGCCTGAAAGATATGCGGGAGTTTAAACAAATGTCAGTATGTTTTATGCCATTAAGTTAACGCAAAGAAAAAGGACAAAAGGTGTTAATAAACAGTGGTGTCCCCAAATATTGAGCTTAATAGAAGCCACGCCAAAAATGACATGAAAAGTTGGGAGTGTGTTTGATTGACTTGGTAATATTTTTGAAATCTGTAGTAAAAAAAAAAAATTATTATTTTTAGTCGGTTAAAAAAGTAAAGGTTTATAGTTAAAAAGATTGCGGCAACTGCAATGACTTGGACACATCTTGCAACTGCCCTTTTAGCAGTTCCTCTTTTTTTAACTGTTGTTCTCATTTAAGAGAATTATTTCCCATAAACAGTCGAAGCTAATACTAAGCATTTTAGCATTTTAGTTTTTAGATTTGAACGTCTGCAATTGAAAAAACTAGTTTTCGCTAAGGAAAAAAGATGAACAGATTTATCCCCTCCCTTTTTCCTTTTGATGGAATTTGTAATTGGAGGAATTTTTCCTAAATGAAATTTTTGTTCAATCATACAGTCATAGTAGACATCGAAAGAAAGGTGATTCGTGATGTAAAAAGTGATGTATACTTTGGCAATACTGACATATGCAAACAAGAGTTAGTTTATTTTATATTTTATGTAGATTTAGGTCGAATTTTCTTTTTCTTATCGAAATATGAAAAGAGAACTAAATTTTCTATCAATTCCAATTGGTTGCCCTTTTGTTTCTGTAACTTATATTTTGTTATACCTTAAACATTAAAATCATGTCTCGTATATACATAAAATGAAAAGTACAGAAAATTTATTTATTTAAATTACTAACAATATAGCAACAACTAATACGAAAGTAATATGGGTTTTACATAAATATATTTAATAACACAATAAAAGGATTTTGGCAGGAGTGAAATGATCACATAAAAATTTTAAAATCCCAATGTTACTATTTGTCTGTTGATTACTTAGTAAGGCACTTCAAATACAATTGTAATTCAAATAAAGCTCTAGGACAGAATCAGACGGTAATATCATTGTTTAGTCACAGCGAGATATTTTCCCTATTCTGGTGTGGCAAATCTAAGTGAGGCAGACTTAAGTTAATATTTTAGCAAATATAATTTTAGAAATCATAAGAACAACGCAAGCTCTCAGCAGGTTTTTAAAAAATCGCTTACAAAAGTTGAAAAAAAATTATCCAATATTCTTAGTCCGTATAGATATATATATATATTTTTTCTCCATTACCCCTCTTGGGAGTATTTGGCTTCCACAAAACATCTCCATCTTACACGAGTTGTTGCAGTTGCCTGCTATATCAGGTCCTAAGTACAATGGGGCTGCCATCTGTCGTTGCTTATAAGCAATGCCCTCTGTGTATTTGGTGTTGGCTGCCTGGGGCAGTCAGGGGCTTCTTGAATGGATTTTTTGGAGGGGGTTGAAGCCACTTAATTTTTAAAACTCGAAAAAACATGGAGAAAAATTTTTGTCCTCTGCCAGGGAAGAAACCTGGGGTACTCGTCGGCAAGCACTTTAACCACTACAACACGCCACCACCGCATATATAACTAACAATTAAATGGAATATTACCAACACTATAATCTACAGGAATTCACGGCCATAAAGGAAACAGGAAATAAAATTTTATGACAACGAGTGATATTATACGTTTTGTCTAAGTTAGATAACCATTGTAGATTATTACAAAAGCATCTTTATTGAAATTCAGGATAATGTCATCATTGATTAGTTTTATATTACCAGGCATTCCGACTAACGTATGTTGATTAGGAAAAATGGAAGATACAAAATTTTCCAGTCATGATTTATTTTTTTCTTTATTTTCCCTGAGCGTATCCCTTAAGTTATAGTTGACGAGGCAAGAAAAATTATACTTATAAGAATATTTTTTTGGGCACTAACAAGTATATGAAATTAAGTTGTTCGTCCCTGTGGGATGTAATATATAATTGTCCCAATATTGTCTCAATATATACTTATATTATTCATTGACATGATGTAATGCTTGGAAATTTAATAATTAAGTTCGCGCTTAATTAATGATAATTTTGTTTTCTCAAAATTTTTCTCTACACTTTTCAAACCAACCTTCCATTAATGGTTTACAATGCTCAGGAACTGAATCGAATTAAAGTTAAAATTATTCATCATTCAATTATTATTTTATCATAAACGATAAAAATACAACTTGAATCAATTCAATATTGTCAGCAATTAACATATTTATAAAAAAAAAATTACCAACACTAAAAAAATCAAATAAAAGTTGCTGAACGATGAACTCAAGTCTGTATTGATGGCTGCTGACAAATTGTAGCAGTTGTTGATGTGCTTGATTGTTATTGTTGTTTCTAACTATTCTTGATTATTGTTGTTATTGAGATTGTTGGTAGCTGTTATTGTATTGTATTTGGTTGGGTTGGTGACACATATTTTCCTGTTCGGTCATTTGGGGAAGTTTTTACATAAAATAGAATATCATTGTGAGTAACCAAATAAAAAGTAAAATCTAATCAATTTTGTTAGATGGCCATAAGAAATTTTTATTTGAGAATATTTCAAGCCCTTAGAAAATTTTATTGAGGGTAAAAGAATAAGCCAAGAGTTACAGCATGAGAGCCTTAAAAAAAATAATGACGATGAAACAAGAGTTCTTAATATGGTTCTTATCTTGCTTATATCTACAGAAAGCAAAAACATGGCCCAGTCGATAGAAATATTTTTACTTGACGTAGAAAATTAAAAACAAATTATATCTCTACATAAAAAAATGGATTTAATGTGCACATTGCTGGAATATTTTTCTCATAAGCAACTCCTACTCCTTTTGATCCATATCCTCTCTAAATACCTACACAGTCCTTAATAATATTCCTTTCCTTTTGCTTTTAGAATAATTTTTTTTTTTGAACAATTAGACTGCACTTACACTATGCATTTTTAATGAAATTTTATTCGTTGATAAGAAACAAAATAAACAAACAAAAAATTTCAAAATGCAGTAAAAATGTTTATTAATTTTCTCAATTGTCAATATTTTGTATTGAAAATATTTAAACTTTTTTCTTTTGATTTTGTTTCAAATTTTATTGAAATATAGAAAAATCATAAAAAATATATTGTTTTTTTTTTTAAGAAGATCAATTCGATTAATTTATTTTAAGATATTTTTAATTTATTTTTTAACGAATTAACTAGAAATTAAGCAAATATTAAAAATATGCTTAAGAAACATTATAAAATAATTATATTGTGATATTAAGCTTCTCTCCTTGCATTTTTGTTATTATCTTTTTTAACATTTTTTTTGTGCACACGTTAATATATTTTCCAAAAAAATTTTAGTATATTTTGGTAATCAAATCCTGGCGACACTAGCAAGACAATATGGCGTGCACACACTTTTGCAGCTTTTATTATTTGATGGTTAACCGCATCAAATGATTGGGAATGATCACGAGAAACTAAAAAGTTAATTTTCCCCTCGTCCAAATTACACCTTTTACTCTCCATGACATCAGCAAGACAGTAATTCAGCTGTGTCTAGGCCAGAATTCAGATTATTTATCTGATATTAAGTATATTCTTATGGATATATTAAATTTTATTATTGATTGAAAAATTTTAATTTTTAATTAAAATCATCTTTGAAGGATAAATAAACATTATTTATTGCTTTATATATTTTTCATTATAATCGTTAGATCAGTATAATCCAGAATAATTGCAGGCCAGGATAATAAAGCTGACAATATAAAAATAACAAAGTGATGAAACTTATAATCATTTGGCAAAATAATTATACTTTCATAGTCTATTGATATATTATAAAATAATGAAGCCATAAAATATAAAGGAAAATGTATCCTTTAAGTAGTAGTTTTTCTTAATACTTAATTTATTGCTCCGACAGGAAATAATTTATTGCCGGTCAACATTAACTTTTTTTAAATTTTCCTAAAGTTTATAACGAATTTATACAGGCACGTGTAGTATAAAATAAATTTGCTTTTCCACTCAAAAAAATTTACAATTATTATCTTGGTAACAATACAATTTCCATTATTTTATGTTGTTGACTTTTGTTGACCCGAAATAAATAAAAGTCACAATTAGCAGAAGTACACACTAACACATTTACAATATATATCACACACACACGCTGTACTTCAACTCCTCTACATGTTATATTCGTGTCCTTCACTGTGCGTGTGTTTATATGAATTAATGCTCATGTGGCTGCTAATATGTCTGTCTGCCTTTCTGCTTGTCTGTCCATAATTTGTTAAAATTTTGTAAATTGAGCTGCGTAGGTGCATGTGTAATGCTCTTGGGCTTATCAGCGATATTGTAAATAGTTCAGACAGTTGCAGGTGCGTTAAAATGTCTGTAAGGAGGTTTTGTTTGTCCACTTTGGTGAAGTTCAGGTGTTTTAATGTACAAATAATGAAGTTTAGTCGATCTTGTGCGAGTGTTTAAATAAAAAAGTGTAATTAGTTTTCATCACAATAGTACAGCTCTACTACCTCTAGGATATACATATACTTATAATTATTTATTCAGAGGTGTGCAGAGGTGGAGACACTTCTTTTTTAAATATTTTGATCTTAGAAATGAAACGAAATTTTAGTGTAAAACAAAGTGAAAATTATAATTTGGAGGAAAATATTTTTAATAATTAATAAAGATCGTGATTGATAAAATGACAATTATAGACTTTTAGGTCATACTAAGACTTAAGGTTTATAATGCTGTTTTTTTTTTTTGTTAAATATCAATTATTTTTTTTTTGCATGTGGAGACTATAATTTATAAAAGTTATAATAATTAAAGACATGCTTTAATATATGTTCCCATCGATGCTATAAGGAGCATAAGGCCTCAATATGTACTTCACAGGATCATTTCTATAGCCAGTCGTCATTTAATTTCATCGCAAAAGTCATGCTTAAGAAGTTATTTTATCTTTCATGAAGCTGTATTTTCTATGAAAACTTTATTTACATTTAAAAATCTGTGCAAGTCATTTTTAATATTAAAAAATAACATTTTTATTATTTAAAACGTAATCTAATGTTATTACTTTTTTTTGTGCAAATCATGCCACAAAAGTGGAATTTATATGAAGAAGAAAATAAAAATTTTAAAAAAATTCTGAATTTGTTATTTGTTTCATAAACAAACTTTAGGTCTTTTTATAAAAAACAGATTTATTTTATTTCAATATTTCGACGTTTCTTTGGGCGTTTCCTTTAGGAAAATTTTTTTTAATTAATGTGTCAATAAAAAGAATTTTAACAAACTGAAGAAATTTAAACAAATTAAATGAAAGTAAAAACATTTTAAAGAAACAAAATTAAAAACAATTTCTAAAATTTGTTATTGTCACTTTTATTAAAAAAAATTCCTGAAGGAGACTCAAAGAGTTATCGAAAAATTTCAATAAAATAAATTTGTTTTTGTAAAAGGTCTAAAAAAATAGTGTCAATTAATTGTATATTTGTTTTGTACTTATTTTACTTCATAAACGTTCAATATTTCAGGCATTGTTTTGTCTGTTAAAAGTTTTGATTGCGGTCTCCATAGTCCAGGCAGCCACATAGAGGAGAATATCAATTTTTATGAAAAACAAAAATAATGAACTTTTCTAATCGAATTTAATTTTTTTGTACTGGTTCACAAAAGATATCTTGAGCACAGTTTAAGTAGTGAATTTTTTTTTTTATTTTAAGCAAACAAGTAAGGCTCCTTCACACAATGACTGGCAAATATTTACAATTAAATTTTCAATTTCAAATACTCAATATTGAGCTTTTTTCGTAACAAGGAAATTTTTATATTAATTAAAAAAATTTCAAATCGATTAAAAATTATAATTCATACTTGCAGCTTCCGGCAGGACCTTCAATACTATTTATGGATGAGAATGTTTATGTTGCTCTGTCATTATGTTTCTACGATTGAGACCCTATTACTTCTACTATATAATAGTTCACACATACATTTTTCACTTACATGTTGCCAATCACACACAGACGTATATTAACATTAACATGTGTTTGTACATTATTAATGCAGATGTACTGTTTATATCCAGGGACTCGGAGTTGTCATCATGAGCGCATAATTGCATGTTTATTTGTATGTGTTGTCATCACTCATTAGTGGTCTTTACCTTGGGGGGAATCACTATAGGGCTAATGAATATTTAAGTAGCATTTGGTTGTTGTGGTTTGTTGTGGTCGTTATGTATCCAATCTTCACTACTGTTTGTATCTCTATAATTTTTGTGTGCTTTCAACATGTGTGTGCGTGTGTGTGTGTGTGTGTGTGTGTGTGTATTTGTGGCAGCGGATATTATTGATGAAAGCTATTTTATTATATTTTGTTGTAGTTGTTATTCCCATTTCACTTCTTGTTTCAATTAATAGTTGTCCGTATTATTTTAAATATTTATTATCTTTGTGCAGCAGCATTACTATTGTTATTAATTATTCGTTATTATTCTTTTGTTGCAAAGTAATCAACAAATGAATTCGAAATTGCATCCTTTTCCACTTGAGCGATTTCTGTTCGTAAATTAAGCAAAACTTTATGAATTGAAAGTGCTTTTAAATACGATTAAGACTTTTAATTTAACAAATGCATATTATTATTATCATCATCATATCGAAAGTCATGCATCACATTTTCCTTGATTCAATACAAAGCAAATACGAAGATAACCAATTTTAATAAGCCTTACTCGTGTGGCTGCCAGATTTGACGATGTATCATCATTTTGACGATTTTGGACCCCTAAAATAGATTTTTAACAATTTGGCGATTTTTTCGATAAAGTTAAAGTTTTTAGAAATTAAATTTTTACAACGCATAAAATTTATATACGAATATATTGCCTTTTCTAAATATATTTTGAGAATTGTTTGAAAGCAAGATTAATATGCAAAAATACAAGATTAATATGCAAAAGTTATTGGGAACGGTAGTAAATACTTCTTTAAATTTTAAAGAAATTTCTTAGACCTTAAAAAATAACAAATTTTGCTTGTATTCACTTTGTCAGAAGACAAAAAAATAATCGAGAACTAGAAAATCATAGCATGATTTATATTTCTACTGAGTATATGCCTGTTCTCTAGAATTTTATAGAATTCCCATATAGTATATGTTGATTTTTTTTATAAGTATGTGAGTTTGAATGCTTATCAAACATGATTTGGCTTAAAAGTGGTGATGATTTGCTTAGCGGCAATGAAATGTTGGCATATACTCAGCAAAGCCAATAATAAGCAATGAGTTTTGAAACGAATATTTTGGAGAATATCTCGAATAATGAATTTATTAAATACTATGGTTGAATTTCTCATTTTGTATTTTGAAGTATTCATGTAAGCATACGAGGTTGAAAGTTTTTTATACATGGCGGCTAAAGTCTACTGATGAAGTGATGAACCCACCAAAAAGGACAAAATTTATTTTAATATATATTTTACATACATATATGTATATATAGTTTTAATAGTATTTCATTTTATCCTTTCATTCACTAGTTTGTGTTTTTCAGTCAAATTTAAAAGTGTGAAATGCTGCTGCATATCCTTTTTTATTTTTTTTTTATATGTTCGATATTTATCTAGTCTAGAAATTCTTTATTTGCATATGTATACAAATGGTGTGAATCGAATGGTTCTGTCTTGCTTTACTTTGAAAAAAAAAAAAAATAATAATTATTTGATTTCAAAAATGTAATAATTTCTTATTACGATAATTTTGATAATTTTCTTCGCATAATTTAGCCATTTTATTATTAATTTATATGACAGATATGCTTGTCCTTTACATTGATACAAAGAAATAAATTTCGCTCTCGACGTTTAACTTCATTCCTTCTTTAAAATTTCATGAAACCAACAAATTATACGAAAATATTATTTTCACAAAAATTGATTTGATCGAAAATTCAATTGACTTTTTTTGGTGTTAAAGAATTAATAAATTTGTTCTTTGATATCACCTACGAGGTTTGGATCAGTGTAAGGATGTGGATAACGATTGCCAATTATTTCATAAATAAGTTGATACCATTCGTTTGAGTGAATATCAACAGAAAATATTATCAACAGAATTTGCAGCGAAATGAAACTCATGCGAAAAGTTATATTTGCAGGTTGCAGAAATTTCCTGTAAAATATGGAGTCTTTGTCATTAATAATAATAATAAAACAAAGTTAGGAATCATAGGACTGATTAATTTATATAATACCGGGACTGGAAGAATGATTTATTGCTTATCTTCTATTTGCAGTAATAATTTTTACAACAGAAAATCTATTGTCTTTTAGATTTTGCATTTAGTTTTTACTACGAAATAAAGGCGATATAAACAGTTTTTTTTTGGAATATATTAGAAAATTTCTTTGATATACTTTATATATGAATATTCAGTATACAAAGGAAGAGATTCTTGGAATCTTGTAAAGAATTTCATTAGAAATAGATTTTTTTTAATTTTCCTCAAAAAACACCCTCTGCTAAACTCAAGCAACCTTCATCCATACAAGAGAAAATTAAATTTCTAGCCAGCGTTTGTGTATGTGGATCTTCGCTATTCAGTAGCCAAAAGAAAAAAAAAGAGAAATTCTGGAAACATTTAAATGAAATTTCAAAAACAGAAAGCTTAGCACACACGATAACATGTTACCTGAACCATATCCTAATGGAGACAAAGAAGTTTATTTTTAACACCAAGATGTCAGTACATCTACTCGTCTATTTGTCTACCTATCCGGTAGAGGTCTTTTAAGTTTTAACTTGGAAAAGTTCAATTCGAATGTCCACAGATACTGCTTCCTCTACTCTCATTTTCTTAACCTGTTTTTCTATATCCAGCAAAATGCATTACACTACAAGCGGTCATTTCCTGAATGATTACACAGTTAGAAAAAAATAAAAAAAATCTAGAGAATTTTTTTTTTTAATTTAAAAAGTGGCCCAAGTCCTTGGCCATAAATTAAAACTTCCCAAATTCAATAGTTAAATTCTTTTTATAGGTTTGTTTGGTATGTTATTAAATAATAAAAATTTTATTATTGCCTGTTTAATTTTCTTAAGCTCAGTCTTGGTATATTTCTGTATTTTGGAAACTCTTAAAGAGTAAGAATATTCTGATCTGCAAAATAATTTAATATGAAAACAAAAATATTATATTTTATTTCGACCAGCTCTCAGGTTATGATTTCTACTCATGCCATTTATTGTGGGAGGTTGGAAGGAGGTCTTTGAATTGAACTTTTTCAAGCTGAAAATGACTAGAAAGACTTCTCAGGTTGCTTGGCTTAAAAGAGAATTTCCTTTCCTCTAAGGTTGAACGAAAATAAGTCCCCTGGACAAATTCTTTGATTTCAATAGACCACACATCTTGCAGTAACGAGAAAATATCAAGATACACTCCTCTATGCGTCAGTGCCTCAGTGAGGTAACTTAAAATTATTTTACCACAGTCGTAAATCCTTTACGGAGTCAATGAGATCATACGAAAAATATTTATTTTTACATAACACTTTGAGCACATAATTAAATGTGCATATTAAGTATTAAGAATTTGGGTCAACATGTTAATGCTCTTGTGAATTTTTTTGCATACTTATTCAACTGCATCATCGCTAGGACAATGATAAAATGACAAAAGGTTGTCTAACAAGCACACACGCATGCACACTCACATACACTCATGCAATAGAAATTATGTCAAAAGCTTTGAAAAGGGAAAAAAGGGAGAGAAAATAAATAAAACAATTAAAAATACAAGCTAATGTTGAGACAACAGAGCTTCAAATGACTAAAAGGAAATGAAATCAAGTGGAAAACTAAACATTTGTTCGTTTTAGATGTGAATAAAGATTAAATGTTAAACGAGCAAAGGAATTTACATTTTGAGTACTTTTTTTTGCAAACAAACAAAGAAAAGAGGTATTTTAATGAGAAGCAACTTTGAGTTGTTTTAGGTTTCCTTTTGTTGCTTTTGCTTTGAAAGCGTTAAATGCACTTGAGTAATTTAAACAACATTAGCCATTACTTGAAATGGGTAACACTATAAAAATGCTTCAGCTAAATGTTAAATTAGTTAGTCATCAAAATTTTGTCTTGCGACATAAATAAAACTTGTTTAAAATATGCTTTGCTATAAGACTTCTTATGTTGCATTCTTCATTCCATGCAGCATGTTTACAAATGCTGTCATTACTGCTGTAAAGCAATTGATACCAAGTGGATATATTCTACCTGTAAAAACACAAAAGTAGCAAAGGAGGGAGACTTTGATGCAATACCACATGTAGCAACCATTGATCATAGTTGTCGTATGTTGCATACATACATTAATTCACATGTGTGTATATGTGTATGAGTAGCATGTGGATACATGAAAGCACGTGCAAAATGCATTTATAAAATTTCAAGTTAGATTTATTATATACATGTTTAAATACAAACTTACATCAGTTTCATGCATCACGTAACGTAAAACGTCATCAATCATCAACTCATTATCCAAAATTATTTTTTATATTTTCAAAATCTTTAAAATTTAAATCATCACTTAAGGCCAGTCGTTTTGCCTTAATATAAAAAGGATTATACTGCCATTTCTCTTAAATAAAAAAAAGCAAACAACTTAAAATAATTTAACGTAGTTGTAAAAGAGTTCGTCCAGTTTGCTAGTGTTAACACCCCTACTGAATTTACAAGGTGGCTCAAAATTAATGTCTTAATTTGAGTTGGCTACCATTTTTGTAGATGTCGCTTTGATATTTATTAAATAGATATTTATATAGAATTAGTTATCAATAAGCCATGGAGCGATGCACACCTCAAGAATGTGGAATTGTTTTTACTGCTTATCTGACAAATTTTCAGTCTGCTGTTCTAACGCAGCGTGAATTTCATTGTCGTTTTGCTCGTCATGGTGTTCCATGTCCTCAAATATTATTTGATTATAATCAATCGTATGGCTGATCGCCTCTTGAAAACTGGTTCCACTTACAGTTATCGCAAGAAGTGGACGGCCTGCTATTGCTTGTTCAACCGGACAGTTTGGAGTCCACAAACATCAACGAGACACACAATTAGGCATCAGCAGACGTTCGTTGCGATGAATTCTGGTGAAAATGTTTACCAATAAAATGCAATCTGTTCATGAATTGCTGCCCTCTAACCACCAGAAAAGGTTCACTTATCGCCATACTCCGTTGAACTTGGTGCAAGAAGAGGATAATTTCGTATAAAAAATTATAATGAGCGATGAAACCCAGTGGTTGCATTAATAAAGAAAATTTGCTTTCCTGAGCCACATAAAATCCATATAAAACGCGTAAAGGGTTATTGCATTCCCTCGAATTGTCTGTTTGGTGCGGCATTTGCAGTTAAAAAGCGATTGGCCGTAACCGTAAATGGTGAGTATTGCAAGCAGATCCTAAACGAGTTGAGATCCAGCAAGTTGCTTTATTGGTTCACGATCATTGTTTGTGTGTTTCAACACAACGGTGCAACGGTTCCTACAGCTTGGGCAACGATAAAGATTTTAAGACACTAATTTTCAGGTCGGACTGGCCGTCAAGATCGCCAGATCTAACAGCGCCCGTCTTCTTCCACTTGTGTTGTAATAAAGTAATGGATCTACTGCCTCCTTAAAAGACTTTGTCGCTGCGATTCGAAATTAAACTTAAAAAATTTTGTAATAAAAAAGTGGTAACTAGTATCATACGCATTCGCTCACTTGATCTAGCGTGTCTGTCTGGTGACAAACACTTCTCACCGTTAATGGGTTTTTGGTAAAAGTCATAAGAATAAAAAAGTAAATAAAATATATTTAGGGGATTTATTACTGCATGGAATACATTATTCTGCTGCAGTAAAACACGATACACTGATACAAAAGACATGCACAAATACATACTTGTGTGCATATACGTATGCACTACTTTGTTTATGTGTAACAGTGTCATTTGCATCTCTTTTTTTAGTCATAAAGAGTTCGAAGTCTACATGACTGTTTGTTTGTGTTCTGCCGTTAAAATTAGACCAACATGATGTTGCCAATCGCTGTGCAAAAATGTGTTCGCGTTGAAATGTTCACAGAACTAGACCTACAAATACAAAATGAAAAAAAAAAATAATATTTTATGACAGTTGAAGGTTGATAAAGCACAGGCATGAATAAATGAGAGATGAAATATTAAATTTAATGGAATGTGTCTTAAAGCATCTTTTAAATATAAGACAAATTTTGTTTGACATTTTTAAGAAAAAAAAATTAATTTTTCTATGAATTTGTTAATTGTTTGGAAAAAATAGATGTCGGCGCAAGTTTATTTACAGGGCACACGAATAAGTTGCAACCAGTTCTGCAAGAGTATAACAGTATGAGAAAAGCAACCATTTTCTTGAGCGCAGGTAGAGAATTTTTCTGGAGATGCCAAGAGGGTGGTCGAGGAATATTGTATCGTGCACTGTAAATTATATTAAATGTAGAAAATTCTATTGGGGTGGTCGATTCGGTCTCTCCAAACAGGCTAAGTTGGGCTGCATGATATTTTGTTAGTAAAACTTATTAGATGTTTTGTCAAAATAATAATAATATTATATATAATCATTTAATTGCAAATGGCATCCTCAGAAGAACTAAATTTCAATAAATTTATTATACGCCAAAAAATTTTTAATTGAAATAATGACTTCATCATGAATCAAAAATCCTTGAAACTTTTATTTACGAAAAAAAAAAAATCAACGAATTGATTTAAAATATGAATTATTTGTGATATAGAATTTCTTTTTAAATTTATAAAACATTTGAACTAAATTACTAATTTCACTCGCAATATTTTCTCACCAGACTTGTAAATCACTCACAATCTCTGCAAGCGAATTTTTAAATTTTAATTAAAAGTCTAATGACACAAACAATGACTTTTTAGCAAAACAAAAGGAAAAAATCTCTAACCAACACGTAAATTTTTACACTGTCTAAACCAAGCGAACAGCCCCACATTATTTTCCCAAAAGCGAATTAACCCAAAAAAATATAATGAAATACTATATATCTCAAAGCCGCAAATGCACACATACAAACACTATAACGTACATATACATCCGGCAACTTGCAACACAGGAGAAGTTGAATGAATCATTGTCTATTAAAAAAACTTGTTGAGATTAAAGTTTGAATTAATTTAAAGTCACACCAACTGCATGAAAGGGAATAGAAATCGTTAGTATATTTTGTTGGTCCTTAAAAAGACACAAAAAACAGACAATTTTTAGCAGATTCACACAAAATCAAAAGAGAAAAAATTTAGATTTAAATGAAAGCTGATCCATAATTTTTACACTAATAAATGCGTTCAGTGAAAAGTTAAAATTGAATCGAGTAGTGGAAAATATAGAAAAGAAAACGTAAAAACATAAAAACAAAAAACAAAAAACAAAAATGTCATCATAACATTTGAAAACTGTTGTTAAAATTTATGACTTTAACTTTTAGGAAAATTGTGCACGTGTGTATGTGTGTGATAAGCTGTTCTGCGAACACAAACGAAAAACTTAAAATGGCTTAAACTTGGCAAAAAAAAAGTGGTTGAAAAGGCTGTTAGAAATGCAATTGGGTTTAAAGTGTTTTTGTTTTAGAATTCGTGCATAGAAAAAAAATATAAATGAAAATGTTTGATTTGTTAAGCAGAGCATACACGGGGCAATTGCAAATGCAATTAAAATATGTTGCTTCAATGATATTTTTAATGTTCATTGAATTTGTGCAGAAAATGTCAAAAACATTATTAAAATGCAGCAAATATTGCCCTAATTGCATGCTTTTATCGGCAAACTGATAATATTGGCATAGTTCTTTGAAAGCCAATATTTAAAAAAAAAAAAGGTAGTCTCCTAAAAGTCATGAAAAGGCAGACACCGTTGTACTGCAAGGTCGCATCAATTCCAATGAAATTGGCCACAATTAAATGAAATTCCGAATGATACTTTTTAGTACCAAATTATTCATAACAAAGTCTGTTTACTGCAAAAATTTTTCTCTTGTTTCTTTTTTTCCGAATTGGAGGGTGTCTCCAATATAATCAGAAAATTTAACATTTTATCTATTCGTTTTAAATAAAATAATTTTTATTAAATTACCATAAACTTTTTAATATTTGGTGTCGACGTACGCCTGCAAAGGATTTGGTTAGAATTTGTTTCACTGTCTCAATTATAAATTGAAACACTTGGACCGGAAACCTGGTGTCTCTTAGCGAACAACGCGTTATTCTTCAAGAAAACGTGAATTTGCGGTTGATGTGACAGCAAACGACACTTTCCATTACAGAGAAAATTGCTTCTTTAGCCGAACAAATTTTATGTAGAATAATCTCCCTGCCGAGATATTTTCTATGACTTTCAATGTGGAAGAGATCAAATCCAATGCCCAAAGACAGTACTTTCTCCATAATCCTCGTCATAACTCAGTTTTCTATTCCCAGCACAATGTGTTGCATGAGTAGGAACATGAAACAATTAAAAAATAAATGTTAAGATGTATATCATTGATCTTATAGTTATTAAAAAAATATTTTTAATAACGAAAAGTATTTCCACAAATTAATTACAGCGTTACTGAACTTAATGTCGAAAAGTCGGGTAATTTCTATTTTGGAATAAAGGAAAACGTCCTTTCAAGAATGACATAATTTCTTTCACTGAGACTTGAATTTTTCTGTTGGCAAAATAAAATAGAACTTCCCCAACAGTTTAATGTTTTCATTGAATAAGAATAGAATAGACTTG
This sequence comes from Germaria angustata, assembly GCA_963681545.1. Classification (NCBI taxonomy): domain Eukaryota; kingdom Metazoa; phylum Arthropoda; class Insecta; order Diptera; family Tachinidae; genus Germaria; species Germaria angustata. The sequence goes on along the minus strand of OY812998.1, from coordinate 137,416,223 downwards.
TGCCAACACTTTTTAATCCTCGAAGAACTTTTAATAAATTTAAAAGAAATAAAACACTATAACAAAAAGCAGTGGAATAGATATTAGAAAAATTTATTAAATTTTAGTCCTAATTTTTGAAAATTCCTTATTTCTGGTATCCTTAATTAATAATAGTCAATTGTACTTACGATTAGTAAAATCTCTGATTTACGATATTCCAAACTTTTTCAATAAAAGTTTCCATCACTTGAAATTGAGACCTTCTACTCAAATTTAGCAAAATTTTTCTAAATCCTTCGTATTCTTGAAGGAATGAAAATATTTTTTAATTTATTTAATTACTTATATTAATTTTTAATTTTTACAATATTTCCTTCTACATCTAGTGGATGTTTTTTTCAGGAAATTCAAATTATTAAAAAAAAGTTGAAATACAAATAGTGAAAAAAAAATTTTTTTCTAATATTTTCAACAAAAAAATTTTTACAAGTGAGAGTAATGTTAAAATTTTTGGAAATTGCAAATTTTCATTCATTCATGAATCTCTTAAATTTTGAAAACAGGAACATATCGCCGACTGCATATTTGCCGCTGTTTTTAGTACAGGGTTCTTTAACGAAAATATTAATAATGGAATCTTATGATTATACTTGCAAAACTGTATTTATTTGTCTTAGAATATTTTTTAAATTTATCCATTTGCTTTAGTAGGATTTTTGCTTCCTTATATTAAGGCTTCTTTCAACCTGCCCATATTTAAAAAAAAAATTTTGGATTTTCTTTTTAATAGAGGTTGGTCAGTATTATCATTTAAGTGCATTTGGGATTTTGGTTTCAGTGGCTTTTAGTAAATCTGTAATGCGTTTTTTGTAATAATCAAAAATTTTTTCTTTTAGTAAAATTCTTCTCTTCCATTGCTTTGTTTTGACACTTACTTTCATAGATTTAAATGTAATAAAAAAAAGCATTGAAAAAATTTTTGTTGTGGCTTTAGCTCTTCATATGCCGACATTTCATTGGTTGCTAAAACCAAATCGTCAGTGAAGTTTAAGCAGTTTGATAACATTTTTTCAATGCATTTTGCAAAAAAACTAATTGTTTCTAACGATTAGTCGGGATATTCTACCGAATAATAAATTTCAATATTAAGTATTTGTAATAAAAAAAGTTACAAAAAATCGGTTCAATAAGAAATAAAACGTAAGGATAATACAACGATTTTTTTCTTTTACATTTGTTGCTGCTTTACTTCAAGTTTAGACAAAGATTTTTTTGCAGCAGGTTCTTTCCTTCCTTCAACTTGCATTTCCGTCTAACAAGGAAATTATTCCCGCACTAGTGTTACAGTCGTATTAATCTACGTACGATAGATTGAAATGAGCTTTACGTATATGAATTTTTTGCCGACGAAGTAGGAACTGCTGTGCAAGAAAAGTTGTATCATCTAAACGTAAATGTAATTAATTTTTCTCGACGTTCATATGTATATTGGACACATATTGTGTTTATAATTCCTTATAACGAATACAACTGTTTTTCCAACTGTTTTTCGTTAGAGTGAGATTCGTCATACCAACTCTTGCCAGTGTTTATATGAAACCCTGTTTATATAATTATTCGTAAACAAATTTCTTTGACATTACTGTGAAAAATTTGCCTAAATTGTCTTAATTTAGCCATTTAATCTCTTTTAGATTACAAATACTTTTTGTTTTTACATCTTACAAACTTTAGACATTATTCAAAGATACGTTTTTTTCCCTTCCACGTGCCTGCATAGAAAAAAAAACAAATAACAAGAAAAATCACAGTATAAAAATACACAAAAAAAAACACGTCAAAACGAACAAACGAGTGAATATAAATCATTTAATTTATTTTCTATTTCTTACCAACTGATATTTGTGCTGATTAAATTGATAATGAAGAATAAACGCACGCTCATTACATATACATACTTACACACACACACACACACATTAAGGAAATTCATACTTATAAATACAATCTCATGAGCATACGAGTTGAATTTATCTTGTCTGAAATTAGTATTGAGGTTAAACTTGTACTTAAACTCTTTTGATACCTGTGGCAACTTTACTTGTGTGCGTGTGTAAGTGAATGCGCGCGTATGTGTGTGCATGTGTGCACTCGTATGTTATGTAAACGACTTAGTAGGTATTGATGTATGTAATTGTGTTCACGAGTGTATGAGTATCATTCACATAAACATAACCACAAGTGAAAACATGTAAAGTTTAATTTTTCATGTCATTACAGTAGCAGACAAAAATGGTCTATTGAGCAAATAAACTAAATTTAAAATAATAGTCTGACTCTATTTTGATTACTGAATCTGATAATTCAATTTAATAATTTCTTCAAATAATCATTTTATTAACAAGTCAAGTTCACTAGCCAAGTGCACTAGCAGAACGGACCACAACTTTTTGAAAAGGAAACTGTTAAACAGGAAGCAACTTTTATAACCTACTGTAAAGATGTTACTTCAAGTATGTTACACAAGTAAATAACTGCTGTTGGCAAACATTGCATGTGGAATTTATTTCTTCTCAGCGGGTAAAAGTGTTTAAAATTTCAAGAGAAAAACGAGGCCACAAATGCAAAATCAATGCAATCAATATGGCGAATGGAACATAAACACGCAAAAGTTGAAACGCTAAAATGTTAGATTCTAGTTTAAAGACTACAGATAAAACACACACACACACACATATCACACGCACACACACCTATGAACTCCCTTACGTATTAATTTTCTATCAGCTGGAACCCGATGTGTTCCGCTACTTCTATTATATTAAAATTATATTAAACATAATTTGGGGTTCGTTCCCTGGCAGAGGAAAAATAATTTTGATCATGGCTTTCCGAGTTTTAAAATTAAGTGGCTTCAATCCCCTCCAAAAGATTCATCCAAGAAGCCCCTGGCCTCTCCTCTCCCTGAGGATAACATCATTTCCAAGGGCAAGCAGGCGCCACATTCTGGGAAAAAAGGTAGGAATCTAAGGTTAGCAAGGTTCCTCACCAGTACACAGAAATACACAGGGGGCGTTTTTCCTATTCAACGACAAATAGCAGTCCCGTTATCTTAGGACTTGCTACAGCACACCAAACATCTACTTAACCGGAACAACAACCGATTAACGAAACTGATACAAGGCAAAAATAACAATGCGAAAACAACTGCAACAACTCGTGTGAGATGAAGATGCTTTGTGGAAGCCAAATGCTCCCTAAAGGGTTAATGGAGAAAAAAAATAATAATTCAAACAGTTAGAAAAGTTTAATTAAAGTATAATTTAAATTATTATACGACAATTCAAACCATCTTTGGATGAGAATTGTTGTGCCTTTTATTTCAATCGCGTGTATTTTTTAATAATAGAACAGAGATAAAACATTCCTTGTTGCATATCTCATGTACGAGTAATACCTTGCAAAATACATGCCACGCCTATTGCTTAAAAAACTCAAACTCTTTAAAACTAAGTTGCATTTCGAATTACCAAGATTCTGACTAGTTAAATATGCTAAAATTATTAATTTCTATCGATTAATATTTACTTTGCACGAGAAATGTGGTTCACCTTTCTCACCAAAACGGCTTCTTTTAAATACAGATGATTATCGCAAAACTTTAATATTATACACAATAAAAAGTATATACAAAGGGTGTCGCAAAACAAGTGCATCATTTCAATTTGCTGCTATTTGTGCAGTAAACTCTTGGCATCCCTACAAAGAAAAAATAAGCATTTGACAGCTGCTAGTTTAGGGTTAGTAAAAATGGAACGCCACGAACAATACACAGAAATAAGGAAAGTTTGGAGGGCGTAGTTCGAAAATTTCATACAAAATATTGTTAGAATATTATTTTGACTACGTCAACTGTGAGGATATCAATTGAAAATTTCAGGTAGACTTCATCAATTGTATTAATGGGCTGTCCAAAATCAATTTTTTTGAAAGATTTGAAGACACAGTGGCCTACGATCTTATAATTTGCAACAAACAAAAAAACCCTGTAGAGATGTTATACATACCATACTATCTATTGTATATACGTATGTACATGTGTGGCTGTGTGCTGGAGTATGTGTTGAAATGTTACAAAAGTCAATGGCTTTATGCCATCGATTGTACTGAAATAAGAATAAGTTTCGCTACGGTCTAGTTTGATTTTCATTTAGATGCATGAAGCGAAATTTCCAACCATTCATTTATTAAGTCTATCAATGAGTGTTTGCATGGAAGTTTGCGTGCATGTGTGTGAAAGTATTTTATTGTATTTGTTGCTAGTTTTTATTAGAATACTTAGTACACTTATGCTCAGAACAGAAATAGCAGAAACATGGAGAAAGTATTATGTTGATACACTTTTATTTATTCCATTGTTTTTATTGTAATTTTGGATGAAGTGGTGTGCGTGTAGATGTTTGTTAGACTTTGTTCTGCTGCACTATTAAATCAAGCGATGAACATTTTACTCCACATTTTTTTTACGTCATTGATAACACGAGAAACAAAGCTTATTTCCATCAGTGTGTGTGTGTGTGTGTGTGTGTGTGTGTGTGTGTATCATTTAAACAACACATACACATGCGTGAGTATGTTTGTGTTCTGTGTGGTGCGTATTTGAGCTTTTTCTAGTTTTGGTATTTGAAAGTTCTAGTTGTATTGTTCTTTTGGGTGTTTAAGTTGTAACAGTTCACAGTTTTCGTGCTAAGAATTTCCCCAACCGCAATAATGAGTATTGATAACAATAAATAAAAAATGTATGTGTGTACGTGCGGTTACCTGTACGTTACCATGCACGTACTGTAAGATGTAAAACCCTATAGTTCTGAAATTCAAAGAATCTATTATTTACGTTTTCTGAAAAATTAATATTAGGGAGTTTTCTGTCAGTGTAAAATTTATAAGAACAGTTCGCTTCTTACCCTAGTTGAAAAGAACAATTAGCTGTCCTGCAGGATGGCATGGGCTTTCCACATTAGTTTGCTCTTATTAAGGGACAATAAATTCCCTTTTTTCTGAGTAAAAAATTATTTACTCAACCCTCAATCACATGTATGCTCTAGAGGCTTAAAAGGTTCAAGAATATTTTGTTTGTGTGAACAATTTCGTTTATTTCTTGCTATTCAAAAATGAAAAGATATAAAAACAAATATTTTTCATTATTGATTTTATTTTTCAAAGAAAATCTTAATTTCAAATAAAATCGTTATGACAAAAAAATTTAAACGACTTAAAAAAAACTAAAATTTCAATACACGCGTTGCCTGCTGTGATCTTTGAATGCGGTACCATGAAAGGCGTTAACACAAGGTTTAATTTTTAGCTTTCAATTATTTTGTTATCAGCTTCACAGATCTCAGTAGATAAAGCACGTGTTAATATTTTAGTTATTTAAAATTTTTTTGATTCTATTTTTTAAGTTGGTTTGCTTTGTTTTTAAAAACTTCGTTGTTATTAAACTTTTTAAGGATTATTATTAAAGTCGTTGAGGGAGGTACCATATCCCCTTCTCTGTTTACATATTGGTCAAAACATATATATTCGCTAAAACGCTCCTCAAATGACGAATAATAATACATGCAAAAAAAGAATATATTAAACAAATATTCATATTAGCGGGATCATGCCCTCATATATGCATAACAAAAATTTTTTGGGTCTTATTTTTGCTTGTATATCCTTAGCAAAAGAAAGAGGAACACATTAATTTTTGATCACAGCCAGACAATTGCATGGTTTTCACTTATTAGAACAAAAAAGACTTTTTCAATTATTTATTATTATTTGCCGCATCTTCAATCGTCTTTAACTTAAATTGATACTGATCTTAAATCTGATTTTATATATTATTTAATGAATTGAAATATAAACATTGCCAGAGATTCCATTCAAGTTCTGCTGTAGTTGTATTCAAATCTCTATCTTGTTTGGTGAAGGACGATAATGGTGAAAGTGGCCTCTAGAGTTCAGAATGTTGTGTGTTAGTGAGCGGCTTTAGTCGTACGATTAATTTTGTTATCTTTCCTTTAAATATTTTTCTGTTAGATGTCCCACAACTGAATCCTATAGCACAATATTCGAAAATGCCTTCGCACCTACAGAGACCGTCGTCAACTGCGTTGTGTGGTGTTATCCACTAAAAAACTCCCTTCTCCGTTTCTGGTGGGATGCCTTCCCGGAACTTTTTTCTACATTACTTCGGAAAGGCCCAGAAGAAGAAGGACTTTTCTTGAAACAACCACGTCTGGGTCCATCAGTTTTGTGCTGCTGGCTCATGATGGGGACTTATTTTGCCGTTCATGGAGGTCTCTTCTCTCTTCTTAAGACATACTCGATGTAGTTACCCACAGCATTCCATGTGTGAAAACGCCAATCTGCTCTCGTAATGCGATTCGCTCAGTATTCCATCTGATGCAGTTGAAAAAAGTATGTTCTGCATCGTCGTTTGTTGCATCGCAGTAGATGCAACTTTAACTACCTGTTTTGCCCATACGGTGTAGATACTTCCGGAAGTATCCATTACCTCAAAGGAACTGGGTCAGGAAATAGTTATTCTCCCCTAGTTTCCTTTGACTCCATTTATCTATGTAAGGAATGAGCCTCGCCGTCCATTTACCGGACGTTTTTGCGTTCCATCTGTTTTGCCATCGCTGGATGGTTCCAGATCTTCGCTCTGGAGCACTAACATTAGTTTCCGCCCCCCTAGAGTCACATGCCTCTTTCCGTTCGCGCGCCAGAAGATCAGCCGGAATCTCTCCACTTATCACGAAAACCGCCGCGCCTGAAACTATGCGGTTGATTGAGGCGACCCTGGTATTATTGTAGAGTTTCTTACAATTAGCGAATTAACTCAGACTGCTCTCAATTTTATTTGGATTAGTTTTGAATTTATGTGACTTATCCATTGATCATCTTCGAGATCAACGTACACATCAAGGTATATCATCTCATAGTATTGCGGATAATAAAGAAGTGTATGTGTATACAACATTTTAGAAATCTTATATAAGAAAAATTAGAAAAGTTTTCATACTTTAGCTCTTACATTTCAAAATTTCTAAACCATGCATTTTTTTATTTGAAAAAGTAAAAAAATTAGAAAAATTTTATGAACCAAAACTCCAAGATCCTTATGACCAGCATGATAACCAAATAAATAAAATAATATTTCCCTTTTATAAAGCTTAAAGTAACTTGGCAATTAATTTTTAAAGTTTATATTTAAGAAACTGAAGCTACGGAAATTGCTGGGTGTTCTTTTTTTTCAAATAAAAAATTTCAGTTTTTTTAAGATTCAGAAGGAAAGGTAATAAATTACCTCAATCGTATACTCGTACATTTACATTTATATCACATTTTTTTTTCAAAGTATTCATAACCTCTTGAAGTAATTGTAGTAGAAAAAATGCATGATAGATCACTCTGGCAATAAATTTATCTCACGTTTTTCGTTACTTTTAATATTTTACTTAAGCGCTTTTACAAATCAGGCAATTTAAGTTATAGATAATAAATATATTGCAAATTAATAAAACGGATATTATGAACGTGATGTCTTTTCTAGATGTAACAAATTTTAAGATGACGAAGTTACAAATGAATTGTTTTATTTGCAATAAAATTTTGCAATTATAAAAGACAATTTCCTTCCACTTTGCTTTAAACATAAGAAAGTCTTCTTTCTTAGCAAAATATCGGCATTAGTTTGACTAATGTTTTGGCGTAACACGTCAAAAATATCCTGGCTTAAGAACAAAAGCTAAGGATTTTGCAAATCATCCGCGAAATGCAAGGCCAAGAAGTACAGGAAGATAATAATGCATTTCAATATAAATGAATACTAATGTAGACAATGGAAAGTTTTGCTTTTTCAAGATTAGAAACTAAGAGGTTTTAGTGGCTCAATTCGGTATTTCTTATGCTTAAAAAAACTTAAATTCAAATTAATTTTAAACTTTCTATGGCAAATTTAAGTGGAAATATTAAATAAAATGTTTAAATAATTCATACTATTAAATTTTAAGAAAATTATAATCATGTCTAGAATGCTTCTTTGGAGGCCTTTAGATGTCTGCATAAATATATATATTTAGTCTTAATAGAATAAATGTAAGTCTAATATTATTTTAAAGCTCCTTTCCTACTTTTATAACTTTTTAACTTCCCGGTAACAAACATGTCGAAAGGTGCTGATTACAACGTGATTCAGGTCTTTGCCAAATGTGTGTATTTTTTTGCTATAACGAAGGATTCATAGTTACCACTGGCCCGATCCACTAACAAACACAATTCGCCGTTATCGCAAGTACCTAGAGGTCAATATGAAAACTTTTAATGTCTATTTAAAAAAATATTGTATTTAATATGAGTCGTTTTGTATGATATTAATTTGTCGGATTAGATTTTGCTTTTTGTTGACTTTTCAATGTAATTTTCTTTTTTGCTTCAATGCAAAATGCTTTTTGAAACTCTAAATTTAATTTTACAAATGACTGCATCCAATTATGAATGTTAATCACTATTTACAAAGGAATATGTTACTTTATTATCCAACAAGCGTGTGTTGCAAGCGACGAAATGTTATTATTTGAATTTCAAAAGAGTAACCGAAAATCTTTGAAACAAAAAAAAACCCCGATTTCAATACAAAGACTTTAGGGTTCGATTAAAAAATAAATTCAATTAAGTATGAGTGTAAAATTCGATACCACCCATGTTTGCCTTATATTTTAATCTCAAGCAAAGATTGAAATATTTTTTTATTTAAAAACGCTTTTAAATTCAGTCTCTAAGGGATGAAGTTATCCGATAATTAATACATCAGGCGGCCACTTTCCCCCTTTAATTTATATGGAATCTGTTAGGTCACCGTATAACAAGAGTTTTATTCCTTATTTTATTTTGTAATTAATTTTTATTTTGCTCGCATCTAATTTTCGTTTCATTTATCATTTAAATTGCTATTAAAATTTATTCACATTTTTGCGTAACCAGACCCACTGTAATTAGACATAATTTTGTACACTTCAGGCCCACTGTACTTGTTTTGATAATTAGCCGTTAGCTTTTATTTTTAATATTTGTTCCTCACTTAAATTTCTTGCATGTAAATTGTTGTTGTCAAAAGAATGCAAGTTATTTTCTTATTGTTGTTGGTACATTAACATTTTAAAATTGGATCATTGGAAGTGAGAAACAAATATGACAACAACAACAGTGTGGCCCTTATAAACTTACATTCATACATACATACTTATGTACATATGCAATCTTTTTAGGTTTAAGTAAGTGAACTTTTAAATAAAGAATTATTGTTTTACTTGAGATGAATCAAGCAACGTCTTTTTCCATTTCGTGAGCCACGGTCGCAAAATCTTTTTCTCAGGTTCTCTGAAATCACTGCCCAAAAGAACATTTCAGTGGCAATATAGATAACAATTTAAAATTACCAAATTGCTCTATATTGCTGCCGGTGGGGAAAAAGCTCCTCATCGTACATTTTGGCGCCCAACGTGGGGCAGTGATTTCTAATTCTCGTCTTGTCGTGCGTTCCGTGTATAAATTCTAAAGACTTTTCGTTGATGTACCTTGAACAAATCGGTACGGTCGTTATAGAGTGAAGTGGTGGTTTTTAAGTTAAAAGCAATTACAAGGAACAATTTAATAAAAAAAAACATTTATATATTTCTGCCAAAAACTAAAGACAGTGTAGTTCATAAAACAGGACGTGTTGTGCAATTTAAACCTTTAAAATATTTTAAACTTTTGTGGCATTTGTTATAAAAAGAAATTGAATATTTTGGTACATTTGTCGGCTCATAAATTGCATTATTTAAAAAAGGGTGTCTCTTGCTGCGGATTTTGTAAAAAGAACTTAGCTCAAAAATATTTGTCCGGTAAACGGGTTTTAAATTTTAAACGCTATTTGTGGTTCCGTTACTTCGTTATATAAATTAAATATACATTAAGACTATTAAATATTTCTGATAGCGGTTTAAATTACGCTTTGCGTCAACAGCGGTGAAAAAAAATTTGTGTTCCCGATTTACATTTTGCAAAATTTTTTCGTTTGGTAATATTGTGAATATTCTTCTAATTTAAATAAAATGTCGCCTCTGGAGGAGTTCAAGCAACAGCGAGCGAATACAAAGAAAAGTATTTCTCGCATCAAGAACCAAATTGAAGCCAATGGAAGAGGTGAAGGTAAGCCACTATCTGCAGCGGAACTCAAATGTCGCTTGGGGATTTTGGAGTCGTATTTCAAGCAAATACTTTCGTATCAAACTCAAATTGAAAAACTCGAACCAGAAGATAATGCAAGGCCCGATATCGAAGATTTGTATATTTCAGCTAAACTCAATATTCAGTCGCAGCTTGGTGAAGATGTACATAACGCAACTATGTCTGACTCTACAATTTGTTTCCCAGCTCCTAGCCATAAATTGCCACAACTAAAATTGCCCACATTTAGTGGTAAGTACAGTGAATTCAAAAATTTTATTTCGTCGTTCAATCAAGTGATCGATCGTGAATTTGGCCTATCAAATATTGAAAAATTTAATCATTTGCTCAACTGCCTTCAAGGCCAAGCACTGGAAACAGTTAAGGCTTTTCAAATTACAAATGAAAATTACCCGAAGGCTCCAGAAAGGTTGAAGGCACGTTACGACAATAGCTCGTTAATTTTTATGGAAAATATAGCCACGCTTTTTGAACTTCCCGCTATGTCTAAATATAACTGCGCGCAACTACGCAGTCTGGTTGATAATGTTTCTGCAATTTATAGTTCCTTACTTTCCCTTGGTTCTGAAAGAGACATAGCTAACTCCATGATAATACATATTGTCATGGAAAAGGTTGATAATGATACCAAAAGAAAGTGGAAAGATTCTCTGGACTTTACCAAACTACCATCGTGGGATGATTGCTCCAAGGTTCTTGAAAGACGTTGCCAGTTTTTGGAATCGGTTGACACCAACCATACCCAGTACACAACTCGTAAGCCTGAAAATCATCATTCCGGTAAGTCCAAGAATACTCATTTTAAATCTGGCCATACATTTTCGCTTTCTAAGCGCGTCTGCGCGCTTTGCTCCAAGCCGGACCATACAATAAGTCGTTGTTCTCGCTTTAAGGACATGAATGAAATCCAACGTTTCGAAAGCATCAAACGACTTGGGCTTTGTCTTAATTGCTTGTCGAAAGGGCATCAAGTAAATAATTGTTCCTCCTCATTCAAGTGCAAATTTTGTTCTCGTTTGCACCACAGTCTGCTTCATCGGTCTCAGCCAACTTCCAGGCCCTCGTCTCCGGCTGCTGAACCAACCACGTCTCGTTCTGCCTTGAATGAATCTCCCGCCTCGGTCCATACACATTTGGAAAAATCCTCGCCCGAACAAGTTTTGCTTGCTACTGCCATGGTTCTCGTTCGTGACGCTTCTGGCTCTTATCAATTGGGACGCGCTTTGTTGGATTCTTGCTCTCAGTTGAATTTTATAACAGATGAATTTTCTAAAAAACTACATCTCCCATGCGTTTCACAAACTACTGAAGTTGCTAGCATTGGAAATACTTTCAGCAGAAGCAAATATAGATGTTCTACTTTTGTTAAATCTCGTTTTACGGATTTTGAAACCCCGCTTTCGTTTTGTGTCACACCTCATATTTCGTACCAACCTGATGCAGAGTTAGATGTCTCATCGTGGAACTTGCCTCAAAATACACAACTGGCTGATGAAAAGTTTTTCAAATCAAAGCGAATTGACTTGCTCATTGGCACTGAAACATTTTTTGATATTTTGTCTGTCGGTCAAATTAAACTTGGTTCAAAATTGCCGACTTTACAAAAAACTATTTTCGGATGGATTGTTGCAGGTCGATATTCTTCACATTCGCCTCATGTATTAAGTCCACCTTGTCTGCTTTCAATAGAAGAGGAAGTTGATAAAAAACTACAACGCTTATGGGAAATCAAAGAAGTTGCAAATGGTTCAAATATATTAACCCCAGAGCAAGCTGATTGTGAATCTTTTTTCAATGACACTGTGTATCGTGAATCTACTGGTAGAATTGTCGTTAAATTGCCGTTTAAAGAACCTGCTGACAACTTAGGTCTTTCTAGAAATATCGCCTTAAAAAGATTTGTGACCCAGGAAAGACGGTTTGCTCGTGATAGCAGTCTTAAAACACAATATGTCGCTTTAATGAAAGAGTATGAGGACTTTGGACACATGAGCCTAGTTCGAAACCCGCGCTTGAATGAGCCACATTATTTCATTCCCCACCATTGCGTTTTCAAACCTAATAGCACCTCAACAAAATTAAGAGTAGTGTTTGACGCTTCCTGTCCTACTTCTTCTCAAAGGTCTCTCAACGATATTCTCATGGTTGGTCCTACAATTCAAGATGAACTTTATAAAATATTGCTTCGCTTTCGTCTATATCGCTTTGCTATTACAGCGGACATAGTAAAAATGTACCGGCAGGTTTTAATTGAGCCCCATGACCGAAAATTTCCATATATTTTGTGGAGAAATTCTGAAGAAGAGGAAATTCGTACGTACCAGCTGAATACCGTCACATATGGGATGTCAGCTGCACCTTATCTCGCTATAAAAAGTTTACACTATCTCGCAGACCAGTACATAGACCAATTCGAACTTGGTGCAAGGACTATTAAATCTTCGTTCTACGTGGATGATTTTCTTTGTGGCGCAAATACAATCGAAGAGTTAGCTCGAATTAAAACTGATGTGAACGAAATTCTTACTCGAGGTTGCTTTCAATTAGAAAAATGGCACTCGAACCACAAAGATTTCCAAAACGATAAAACAACTAAATGCTTGAATATTGAGGATTCTGCTATAACCAGCGCTCTGGGAATAGCATGGGATCAGGAAACGGACGTTTTTCTATTTTCATTTTCGCCTAAGGTTCAATTTGACGGAAAAATCACAAAACGAACAATTTTGTTGCTCTCGTCATCTCTTTTCGATCCCCTTGGCCTTTTAGCTCCGCTAATTATAAAATCGAAATTAATAATGCAGGAGCTATGGATTCTCAAAATTGGCTGGGATGAATCTATTCCTCAAGAATTACATGTGGCTTGGGAAGCTTTTGCCTCAGATTTAAAAATGCTTTCTTCTATACAAATACCTCGCTTTTGTCTCGATTCTGAATATACAAAAATTCAACTACATGGTTTTTGTGACTCTTCAATTCGCGCGTACGGTTGCTATTTTTATTTTCGGGTGCAATCTTCATCAGGAAACGTATCAACCAAATTGCTAACCGCTAAATCCAGAGTTGCTCCTACAAAAAGAAAATCGTTGCCTAAACTTGTACTTTGTGGTGCTCTACTTTTGTCAAAATTGTACTCAAAAATGAGGAATCTTTTTTCGTTTCCAGATCTTCAAGTATTTCTTTGGACAGATTCTCAAATAGTTCTACACTGGCTCAAGCGACATTCTTCAACTTTGTCTGTTTTCGTGGGCAACAGGGTCTCAGAAATTCAAGATCTAACTAGTAGCTGTGTGTGGCGGCATGTACCAACACATTTTAACCCTGCTGACATCGTTTCTCGGGGTGCAACTGTTCAAGAGCTTAGCTCATCTATCTGGTTCAACGGACCATCATTTCTTGCTCTTGATGATGATCAATGGCCTACTACTAAACACGATATCCTGTCTGAAGAAAATAAAGTAGAGGTTGACAAGGAAAAACGAAAAACAGCATTTCACACAGAGCAAAACTCCAATTATATTTTAAATTCTATTGAAAAGTACAGCTCATACCTCAAAATAGTTCGTGTTGTCGCCTGGATGCTGCGCTGTACCCAAAGGCCAAAATTTTCAGTTCTGACACTTTGCAGCCTCAAGAATTAGAAAATTCATTACTACGAATAGTTTTCAACATCCAGAAACAACATTTTCAAGATGACATCGATCGAGCTCTTAAGAAAAAGGACCCTCAAGGTGCAATGAAATGTCTCAATCCATTCGTCGATTCAACATATGGCTTCAATCTTCTAAAGGTTGGTGGTCGCTTAGAATACGCTGCAATTTCTGAGGGCCAAAAACATCCAATGATTTTACCAAGCAAAGGTCATTTTGTCGATTGTTATGTTCGTCATCTGCACATTAAAAATTACCATGCTGGACCTAAGGCTCTAATGTCACTCATACGCCAGAGATTTTGGATCGTTAACTCAAGGAAATTGTGTCGTCGTATCGTCAACTTGTGCCCACAATGTATTCGTTATCGTCCAAAGTTGTTACAACAAATGATGGGAAACTTGCCTGTGGAACGTCTCAATCCTGCAAGACCTTTCGCTAGATGTGCTGTTGATTTTTATGGCCCATTCAACACTTATCTGCGGATTAAGGGGAAAGTTCCATATAAAACTTATGTAGCAGTATTTGTTTGCCTCGCAACTAAAGCAGTCCACATAGAAGTCGTGTCAGATTTATCTACAGATGCCTTTATTGCTGCCCTAAAACGATTGATTGGTCGCAGAGGTCTTCCAACAGATATATTTTGCGATAATGCTACAAATTTTGTCGGTGCAAATTCCAAGTTGGCCCAGCTAAAATCGTTCCTTTTCGATCCCAACAACTATAATCATATTATAAATTACTGCTCGAATCAATTTATTAATTTTCGTTTTATTCCCCCTAGGGCACCACATTTTGGCGGATTATGGGAGGCGGCCGTCAAGTCTGCCAAAGGTCATTTAACCAAAACGCTTTTCAATGCTAGGCTAACTTTCGAGGAGCTTACTACAGCTATGATCGAGATAGAGGCAATCTTAAACTCAAGACCGATTTCACCTCTCTCTTCTGATCCCAGTGACTTCGAAGCTCTTACTCCAGGCCATTTCCTGATTGGCGCTCCCCTCCGTGGTTTGCCAGAACGTGATGTCCCTACTAAAGATATCAACAACCTTCAATATTGGTCTCGTATTAGCGCAATCAAACAACAATTTTGGCACAAGTGGTCTCACGACTATATTAACGAGCTCCAGTCTCGAAACAAATGGACTGCCTCCAACCCAAATATTACAAATGGATCTTTGGTTATTGTGAAGGATGAAAATCTACCTCCGCAGCGATGGCTTATGGGTAAAATCATCAATGTTATTCATGGTAGAGATGATCGAATTAGAGTGGTTGACATCAAAACAACTAAAGGTGTTATACGTCGCCCTATCCACAGACTGGCATTGCTACCATCATCTTGAAAGTGTCCTTTCAATGGGGCCGGCATGTTAGGTCACCGTATAACAAGAGTTTTATTCCTTATTTTATTTTGTAATTAATTTTTATTTTGCTCGCATCTAATTTTCGTTTCATTTATCATTTAAATTGCTATTAAAATTTATTCACATTTTTGCGTAACCAGACCCACTGTAATTAGACATAATTTTGTACACTTCAGGCCCACTGTACTTGTTTTGATAA
Source organism: Germaria angustata (assembly GCA_963681545.1). NCBI lineage: Eukaryota > Metazoa > Arthropoda > Insecta > Diptera > Tachinidae > Germaria > Germaria angustata. The sequence goes on along the minus strand of OY812998.1, from coordinate 137,400,741 downwards.
TTAACCGTTAGCTTTTATTTTTAATATTTGTTCCTCACTTAAATTTCTTGCATGTAAATTGTTGTTGTCAAAAAGAATGCAAGTTATTTTCTTATTGTTGTTGGTACATTAACATTTTAAAATTGGATCATTGGAAGTGAGAAACAAATATGACAACAACAACAGTGTGGCCCTTATAAACTTACATTCATACATACATACTTATGTACATATGCAATCTTTTTAGGTTTAAGTAAGTGAACTTTTAAATAAAGAATTATTGTTTTACTTGAGATGAATCAAGCAACGTCTTTTTCCATTTCGTGAGCCACGGTCGCAAAATCTTTTTCTCAGGTTCTCTGAAATCACTGCCCAAAAGAACATTTCAGTGGCAATATAGATAACAATTTAAAATTACCAAATTGCTCTATATTGCTGCCGGTGGGGAAAAAGCTCCTCATCGTACAGAATCAAAATGCAATCAAACTGAGAAAGAATTTTCAAAACCAGTTCACAAATGATAACTACACCATTTGTCCAGAAAAAAAGCTTAGACGAATTGATAGTCAGTCTCCGTTTTAAATTCATTTGAATTTAAATAAAGCAAGCGCTTAATGAAATACCCGCTATTATTATCTGATCTCACTAAATTACTTGTAAGAAAAAAATGTTCCAGCAAATATTAACAAATATGTTATACTATTAGATATTAATATCCCTCCACATTTGCAAATATAATGAACAATAGTTGACGTTCCCCCTATACTGATATACAAGGTCCTCAGGGACCTATTGAACGATGAAAAAATTACTGAATATGGGGAAGAAACATTTCCCTTAAATTTTAAAATGCAAGTGTGTTAAAGAAAATGTTTATTCCTTAATATTAGCATTCACCTAAAGGGTGGCTTATAACAGACACGTGAACGCTGATGATAATGTTGCGGCGGCCTTCAAAATCAAAACTATTATATTTCTGTTTTGCTGCAAAAATTGGCTTCCCCGTAAAATAATTTAAAACAAAAATATATTAACCGGAACTAACAAAGCCCAGGTCTTGAAGTAACGCCAGATTATTTAAATTTTAGTTTATTTGAACTGTTGCTCGACCTTGTTGTTAGGAACTCTGCAGCGTTCTGAATTTCCAGCATTCTAACTTTCATCTAACACGTCCGCTAATACTGATTTTTTCTGTGTGTGGACGTCGGAATATATTTCCTTCACTCTGTATTGTATATTTAATCAAAATGGAATTAAGTGCATCTAATGCTCGTAACAAATTAGTTTTAAGTACACAGATAATTGAGTTAACAATTTCTACATAAGTTAATATATATATTTGCAATATTATCGGTCACGTACTCTTTATGAATAAGAATAATTTTAATTATAATTTAATATACACAGAAATTTAAAAAAGGAAATATAAGTGTAATGAATTCATGACAGGACCTTAAATTAATTGATTTGCAATTATTTATGTGGTAATAAATTGATCAATGATTTCTTTTCCCATCTATATTCTATATAAAAATTAATAAAAAAAAATTTTAACCGGCTGAAATCATAAATGATCACAAATCAATTAAATCAGAAAGTAGTCGATATATGCCATCATATATTCACTTCTGTATTAAATGCTGATATTTTCATATTGGATAATAAATACCAAATTTTTTCGACTCAAAGATACGATTTGTAACGTTTTATAATTTTGATTTCTACTAAATTTAGTCTTGTTAGCCCGATGTATGAGCTATTCAGTTGCCCCTTATGCTTAATAAGTCAGACGCCTCCAAAACTGTACACATTGGGGCGATTTTGTGTAAAATTAGTAACATAAAATAGTTCATGACTTTAAGAATGAGCCGTCATGTTTATTTAAAATTGGTGTCTTTGTAAAACATTGATTTTCTTTCTCATTACAACAGTAACCTAAATGAGACCTTTTTGTTGCAAGGACCTCGCAAACTCTCATATAAAAGCAACGCTTGATATTTTTTTAGTTAATTATAGAAATAGGAAATTATCATGTCCTTATTTGATGAGAATTTCAAATGAGGGTTTTCAAGTAGTGATTATTTTTTATTATTATTAATGAAAATGTTCTTAATATTTTCCAACGATATTTGCTTTAATCCAAAGTCTTGACGTGCTTATTGTCAAAATTTTTTTTAAATGTCCGATATGTCCAAGTTTGATGGGCCGTAACTTTAGAACTATAAACACCATTATACTAGTGTGTTCGTCATAAGACACGTAGACAGGAATAGAATATATTAACGTATTAAAAAAATCGGGGAGATCATTCTCTAGCCTATACGAAGTTGTGTATGACTACACAGGGAACATTATAGGTACATATATCGGGAGTATCAGAGGGTTATAAAAATAGACATACATATAAGACTATATTCAGCGAAATGGTTAAAATAATAAACGAAAAATTATTGAAAATTTTTAAAATTATTATATATAAAAAAATTTTACATTTCGCAACTATTGTTTATAAAAATTTATATTCAGAAGCAAACAAAAGTCATGTTCGGTTCTACAACAAAAAAACTAGAAAATACGTTTCAAATCACTTGAAAATTTGGGGTGTGTCAGGTCTACCAAAAAACGTTTACAGCTCGGAATCATCTAAGTCCGCTCGTAACTAACAAGAATCAAATTATCAAATAATTTTGAATAAGAACAAAACATAAAATATTTATGAACAAACCTGAATGAGACAAAAAATTACTATTATATATGAGGAAAAAATTATATATAGTATAATGGTACTTAATATCAGATAAAGCCGAATTTTATCTTTTATGTGTTGCGAAAAATTGGTGTAAGGACATGCATATCCCCGCCAAATCCTTAATTTTGAAGCTTTCAAGTAAGTTAGTGACAATCCATAACATCATAAAGCAAAAATTACTCAGGACCTGCAAAAGTGGGAGCTGCTTGTTGGTGATTTTGATTAAATTTTATATAATGTTAAATATCCTTATTTTAAACATTAAATTTATAATCGGAATACTGAAAAAGTAAGAAAACGTTTTTAAAATTGTTCTGTGATCAATTTCGCTTCGTTCTGTGGCAGAACGTACCGGCTTATCATTAGGTTTGAATTTTGGAAGTCAGAGTTTTGCTATGTTTAGCTGACTTTTTACAAGGTTTGTTCTCCTTTTTTTTTTTTTGGTTATATATTTGTAAGGTGTGCATACTCCACTCACTACGATTTCCTATGGTACCCTAGAATATAAATCTACAATAGAACAAGAATCTATAAAAAGAACTCGGAGGACAGTACGAGTAGCCGATTTTTCTACTGCTGCTCGTACGCTATCCTGATTTGTTCCTGATTGAAGACCTTATACAAAATTTTGCAGGGAATAAATGAGAATTGTTAACACATTAACGTTGATACCTTTGTAAACAACAAAAACGTGATAATCTATATTACATTCGATAAGAATACTCGTATGTGGAACATTCTAAAAAAAGTTGTTTCTGGAACAAATAATTGCTAATTATTTGTTTTTTAATAGCAAATTGAAGTTCCTAAATTTCTACTGCCGTCACGAAAAATCATACACAATAATTTGTCTAGGTGATTCTATTTTATCAAAAATAATATTGAGTAAAATATTTGACCAAAAACTGCGTTTGTTTCATAAATATATTTTGCTGAATTCGAAGCCGCATACGACCAACCAAGGCCACAAAATATTAATTGCCTTGAATATCAACGTCATAAACACATGTCAAACGCCAACAGCATAAACTTAAACCGAAACACGAAATAAACACGCATATAATCAATGAAATCTCAAAAAACGAACAAAATAAAACAAAACAAAAATGCTAAAACGATACAAATGATAAACCACAAAGTCCTTTATATTAAATGAGTATGTGGCCAAATGAAACCGATACACGAACAACATTTTATTTTCCAATATTCATAAATATTTATTGTTGGCATGAATGGTTTTCGTTCACTTTATGGAGCAGAGAATATAAAACAATTGAATACTTTTACAAATAAATTAGTTGGTTTTGCTTCACTAAAGTCAACGCAAATGTATTGCAATTCCAAACAAAATGCTCGCACTTACACAATTACACGTGTTGGAAAAAAATTAGAAATTATTTACCAATCTTTACAATTATTTTATAAATTTGTACAGATGTTAGTGGAGTGTGTACAAATATAAACATCAACTAACATCAAAGAGCTAAAAAAATTACAAACAGAGTACAACCACATACACAGTCACTCATACAAACACAAACACAAACATAAAGTCAACAACTGTCAATGTCAACTTTGTTAGCAATAAATTGTTGTTTTAAGTTGGCATTAATTCGTATTTATTTATTCATTTATTTGTATTTATTTTACTTTTGCTCTTGCTGCCCAATAAGGGAAGCAGTACTGGATACATATGCACGTATATCACGTACTCACACACACCCACACACACACACGTGCAAGTATATTGTAACTGGACCCAGGAAATGTTGATTTCTGTTTGAAAAACAGTTTTTTAGTTCAGTTTCATCTTTGTTTATAAATAAATGTGAGATATTTGTATTCGAAAACAAAAATCAGTCATTAGGAAAGGGTTTTACTTAAAGGAAGGATCGAACTTGAAACTAAATAAGAGAAGTTGAGTGTGGGAACTATGAAAAATCCTTTTATTTCCAAATGTAAATGGAAAATGGCTCTGTTAAAATGTTCGTCTTGACTTTAGATGGCGGAATTGACTTGGAATTTTGCCTATTCATTATTAATGATGAAGGGGATCTGACCTCGTAAATATAAAGAATTGAAATATTTGGAACGACTTTCCGTCAATCCATCAGTTGAAGCATAGGCAAACCGATTTCGATTATTTGCCATTTTCTGATAATTTTTTCAATAATATTTTTGGTGTTGTTTGCTGTCTTCATATATTTACAATTTGTATAGTGTAATTAAAAAAAAAAAAGAATTACATGTCTTTAATAACAATCTTGTTATAGTTTTTTATTTTATTTTAAATTTGCATTTTTTTTCTCAAAAATATTTTTTCGTGTCTAGTTTTTCTCAAAAATCTTCTTTTTGTGCCACAGTTGGCGATTCTACAACGGTTGCATTGTTTGCAGGACATTCAATTACCAAGGATGGTACACAAACAGTAGTCTCGAATAATAATAATTATTATTAATTTATGGTACTGCACAATCAATTTCTTTTATTAATTGAATTCGTAGAAGACATCTCAAACAAAATGAGTTCGTATTGACATTCCCATCCATGTCATCATATGGCATTTGAAAAACATATTTAGGAAATAAATTTGTAGCAAATGCATACGTAAAAATACCAATAATATTTGCACAACTAACTATTGTAGCATCTGAAGACTTACAACTCATACAACAACTTGTGAATTGAGTAAATATTATATAGTATGCACTGAGTATTATGTGTATAATGGAATTTTTGTATACAATTAATCACGCCTGTAATATGTGGCATCAAATTTATATTTTCTACTCACATGCAGGAAATTCGTTTGAAATATCTTATAGCATAATAGTCAAAAATTATTAGCAAATATAAATCAAAATTAATAAATACAACACGAATTGAAGGGGAAATAATAAATTTGAATGAACAAGTATTTGAGTTGTGCAAAATATTCTAAAACATTAAAATTTATTTTAAAAAGATTAAAAATTTTGCAAAAATGAATGCACATGCTTAAATAAACACAAAATTAATATGACTTACGGAGCCAAACATATATAAATACGAGGGCCTTCTGAAAATTATGCAATCGAGCGAGCCCAACCAAAAATATAGTGTCGAGAACTTATTCCTTGTTCGCATTGTCCTTCCTACTGCAAAAGTGTGTTAAGGCGTTGAAAATTTTCTTCCAGCATGTCTTACTTTGTGGTCAAGGGAGAAAGGAAAAAGAGAATTGAATACGTACATACATCTATAAAAAAAAACACTCAAGAAAACTTTCTTGGTGTGAATGGAAATGCTGTATAAAAGCAAAATAATACCGCCGTATGCAAAAAAAAAAAAATTAAAACAGTCCTATAAACCATTGCTAAATAAAAACGTATTCAACAACATTTGTTATATAAAAATTTTAAAATAAGCTAAAAACCAATTTGAAACTATTTTAAATTGATGTTTTTGGAATATCATTTTATACTTAAAATATCTGTATAAGTGCAGAGAATAGGGTTTCATGTTGTACCGCAAATTAAAATTTTTAAGTCTTAGCTTTTATTAAAAGTTTATTATATATTTTCTCTCCCATTTATCACCAGATTTGACTAGTTTTTGAACAAATAGAATTTAGACTTTCTGACATTCTATTCAATTTTTAGATTTGTAGATTATCTGGCTTTTTAGAGAAACTGCAACCTCGTACAATAGTTTTGACTGCCCAATCGTGCAATCTCACTCGCACGAAATCAGCGTTAGATCGACGGTCAGCGTTCGATCGACTCTTTTATCTAGAAAATAACCAAAATATGTACACAAAATGTTGTCACAAATAAATATTGTAGAATTTACAAACGCAACGGCAAACATACATATATTTTTTCTGTTATAATATTTCTTTTGCTCCTGTCGTGTAGGGTACAAAAAAGTACTATGAAAATTTGCTTTATAAACCCAGTATAAAAATCTTCAGCTTCTTAATTTAAGAAAAGCTCATTCTAGGACCGATTTCGTACAACTACTCAAACAACTTTACAATTACAACCACATGCAACCAAATATTTGTACCCCCTGGCTACATGCTTCTAAACATGAGTGTTTGTTGCTCCTTTTTATGCGAGTTCGGAAACACACAACAAACATACTCACGTAGATAAATAAATTTAAAAGGAAATAAAAACATTAAAAATAAATGACTGACTAAACGAGTGAGTGGTTCCGTAAATGAATGGGGGTGCATGTGTGTTTAAGTAACTGACAAATTAAATGAATGACCAACTATTGCCGTTAAACAAAAATAAATGCGAAAAAAATATATAAAACAAATTGAAATAAATTTCATATAAATAAATACCATTTACAAGTGCATCAGTCCCTTCGGCTGTGAGCAGTTGCTAAAGTCCTTCAACTAATACGTACATACATAAATGCATTATTATAAATTGTTAGATGAAAATATAATTTAAATCTTTGGGGACCGCCCACAGAATTGCTTATAGAGGGATCATCGAGGGACTTCTTTTAAAATTATTTAATTAAAAGTAAAATTTTTCAAAAGTGTTACAATTAGTCAAAAAGTTTCCAAAGTGAAGTTACAATATTTTTTTCGGGGCTTACAACAGTGGAAAATTTGCTTGGGTTGAGAGTTGGGGGAGGCCTACACGAATACTAAAATTATGTGCAGTATAAGAAAGTCCTTTAGAGTAAGTAATTCTGAGGGATGCATATATATAGGTCTATCTGCACTAATGTTTCAAAGTGATTAATTTTTTTTCGCATTTGGTATCCATTTTGGAATATATTGTAACAGGTCTGCTTCTATCAAATTGGTATATATTCATTACAAATCAAAATATGTGAATCCCATAAATCAGCGAATTATAGAAAATTCTCTGGCGTTAGGGCTGCCAAGTTCCTATTAAAACTAATTAAGAATAAATGGTTAATCTTACCGGCCACCCCTGAAACTTTCAATAATATCTAGCTCAAAAGGATAAACATTTTTAACCTTTAAGAGCATGAATTTGATATTTATGTTTCAATTGAACAATACGATAGAATTGCCATCATGCTTAAACAAATTTTCCTTTCGCATTTCGCTGCATTCCAACAATTTGTCTAATGATTAATATATTTTCCATATCAGGGTAATTTTTAAATTTACTAAATAGTATGCGTGAATATACAAGGTAACGCAAAGGTAATGTCATAACTTGAACTGACAGGATTTTTTTATAAATAAAAAAAGGGCTCTGTTTTCACAAAAACTTTATTTGAAAGTGTAAAATAGATGACGCTAATCGAAACTGCCACCTCTCGAGTTAATGCATAATTGCGTTCGTTTAACGACAGTTTGAATTGTTGGGCGCATAACAACTGACTGCAAATTGTAGATTTCAACAAAACCACTTACGTGAAAATGTCCTTCATCGCTTATTATGATTTTTGATACGAAATCATCTTCTTTTCTCACAGAGTATGGAAGTCCGACGGTCAGCAGGCAGCAAATCGAGAACTGTTTGCACTGTTTGGAAACACTTTCAAATATTTCACCAAAATTCGTTGCAACGTACGTGTGCTGATGCCTAATTGCGAGCATCGTCTTCTTATTGTTGTTGGTGGATTCTCTCTTACGTAGTTGGCAACAGCAGCGATTTGTTTGACATTTGGTGCCATCTACAAAATGGCAGCCAATTCAAATTATGACATTACTTTTGCGCCACCTTTTAACTTGGAAATATTTGATCAATTTATCATTAAATACTATTTGTGAGAATTTTTCGGCAACGTACAATTCAATTATTTACAATGAAATAGTTAGTAAATTATGCTGAGTTTTAGCTGAATAGATTTGGGAGTATTCCATCTCTTTTTTTGATAGTAGGACACTATAAAGTATTTTAATATTTTATTTATAAAACCTGTTTCTGGGAAATTTCAAAATTAGTCTACATTAAATGACGGCTCGTATTACTCATATTTTCTATTGGTTGGTGTCTCGGAAAATTTTCTGTCCCTTAACTCCATTCATAAAAAGAGACATTTCTATGTAAATAACACGAATTTCGCTGACGGTGAGTGTCAGCTTATGGGAATTTTCACTATACATATTTATATTTATTTTCAAAGTGCAGGACTTGTAATTTCTTATGACATTTATCAAGTAGAGACTCATGAAAACGATAATCATTTTCAAGGGAAAAGGGTGGCTCTCAATCGGTTAATAAATCAAATATAAAGTTACTAGCATGAATAAAAGGAAGTTTTTTAAGCCACCAATAAATCACAGTTTGACATAAAATTTTTGGAAAGGCATAATTGTTGTAAATTATGGGAGATGTTTTCCAAACCATTCCAACTTTTCTATATAGAGAATTAATGATAAATAAGTGCTGGAATATTTTATGATTATAAGATGTGTTTGCCTTCACATTTAATATTTTTAATTGGCTATTCCAAGCTATTTAATTGTTCAGTAAAATGATCCCATTTGTCCATGAGCTGTATTTTGGTATATCCAAATGGCAGCTTGCATCGGCCAATATTTGTATTAATTTTCATCAGCTCAACCAACTTTGCCATTTGTTTTTTATTTGTAATTTTGCTAAGAAATATTTATTTTATTATTTTATATTTATTTATTTTATTTTTTACATTTCTGTATGTTTTGAAAACAAATTTTATATGCATATTTAAATTTTTTATCTATTTTCGATTTTCAATTTGTTATGTAAACCAAACAACACCTAATGAGCTGTTGTAGATTTTTGACAGTGCAAACAACACATACTGACAACAGTTGTAAACCATAATCGCATTTAAAAAAATACAAGATTAAAGTACATTATTGGGGCATAAATTAAATAGTATTATTTTATAAATTAAATAATATTATTTTTATTATAATTCTAATACTATGACGAGGCGTGGAGACAATGTAACCATAAGCTGGTTGAAATTTATAACCAAATAATAAAATATAATCAAATTAAATTCAGATATGATATTCTTATACATATTGAAAAATTAGACTAATTTCTCTTTACAAAAATTCTCGTCCTTGTTGCGGTTGTACAACGGCAAACACTCCTGCGAAGTTTTCACACGATTGCGTTTGTGGTCGATTTTGACCAAACGTGGCACCCATCTTGTGGCAAGCTTTCTTATACCAAAGTGAGCCATGTGATATGTTTATTTAAGGTCTATCAACTAATTTTAATGAGCCCACTGCCATGTAGTCTAATGGATATTTAAAATAATGTCACTCTACACTATTTTTTTTTTTATCATTTATGAACTATTATTATCAGAGACATTGTCGTGCTTTTTTAAGATCTTTGACGAAATCTTTAACCACATTCTGAAATTCCTTTATTTAGTTCTATTTATGTCGTATTTGCTATTGATGATATGGTTGTAGTGGGTTCCAATTTCCTTAACTTACACCAACAGTGTCTTTGCTTGGCCTAACAATCGGGGAAGCGAAAATACATCGATACGATAAAATTTTCTAGACAAAAAATAAAGTCGCCAACTCAAATTTAGAGGAAGACTAAAATGTATTGTGAAATAAAATAGTTTGATGAATTTATTTAATTCCCGTTGTTGTTTTATTATTAGTCTTTTGTATTTGTTTTCCTTGTTGGCGTTGAATGTTTATTAAAATAAAATTTACGAAATAATACAGCAACGATATTCTCTATATCCCTATCAGTCTATATATATATATATATTCCTGTACACATATTTATGAGTATAGGACGTGTATTGGTAATGATTCGTATAAATTGCGTGACCATTCGTATCATTTACATCCAATTTATATGCATGTACTTTATGCACACGTACACACACACGCACACATGTGCTCCTTCCTACACTTTAACAGATAATCGTAAATATTGGTCTCGGGATGTATATACATAAATATAAACCCAAAGAACATTTTTAGTATAAGTGAAAATGTATAAAAATCAATGGTAAAATTTATAAAAATTATTCACTATATTCTATTGCATTCAAACAGCAATTAAAAACTACAATTACTTTCTAATAACATAAAAATATATTTACTTTAAATACACTATTGCGTTAATGGTCTAGGGACATTTACTTGATCGCAATCAGATTTCTTGTGGTTCGCAAAAGAACTAAAAAAAGCAGTTCGTTTAAATAAGGCACACTTTTGGTTGTAGCAGCCATAATTTAGTCACTATAGGCATGTCATCAGACTATTTCGCAATATATATGTATACATGCATTTTTAACATTTTAAGTAAAATGAATTTTTGAAATGATTTAAAATTAGAAATTCCTTAAAAAAATAACCATAAAGTTCATGCAAAGTTTTGTGTTAATTTTATGGTTTACAAATTCAATATTTTGTAAAAACAAATTTCAAATTCTACTAAAAATTGTTTACTGGGTATAGAGAATTCTATATCATGTCCCTTAAAGTACATATTATTTATGCAGGCCTTTCTGGAATGTATTAAGAAGCATATGCTCACATAAACAAAATATAAAATGCAATAAATTTACAAAAGTAACGAAATTATCTAAATATTCACCTGGGCTTAAGTTGTTGTTGTCAATATTTATTTTGTGTACCATTTAACTTGGTGATATACATATATGTCTTTTTTTTATTTTTTCACATCTGCATATTGAAACACTACGCCATATAGTAATAAGGACCTTCATTTACAAATAGATACTGGCATCTATTTTATGAACACATTTAATTGCCCACACTAGACTTTAGGTACAATTACTCTAACATAAAGGTACATATTAGGAATTAGTTATGGTAAGGATTGTTTAGGGAGAACGGAAAAAGGATCAGAGTATAGACTGTCAGGAAGCACTACATAACGGACTTTTGTATATATTAAGTGTGGAGATGTTATGAACTGCTTAATATCTCTTGATGAACTTGGCATACGCTTGGCCATTAGGGACACATAAGAAACGAGAGGGCTGACGTTTAAGCAAACAGTGGAGCTAGACAACTTTTTATTGGAAACCTTCTTTGGCATAGCAAGAAGCTCTGTTAAGGATTCTAACAAATCGGGATGTGAAATGGGATTCGGTTGCAATTGGCAAATAAAAACACGATTAGGCACTCTGGGACCGGGCAATGTAGATTCTGTGAATTCTATTCTATTCTTCGTATATAAATAAGGCACATTGAAGGATATGTACCGCATCTGAGCAAAGTATATAATCTCTAACAGCAAAAATCCATTGAACTTATCCGCAGTCGTAATCTGTCACACAAAGGAAATTTCATATTGTAGTCCTCTTGATGTTATAGTCAAGGAAATATGTGATAAATTTGTACTACTTTGAGTGAGAGGTATTTTTCCCCTATTCCTATTAAATTAGTTTTTCTTGAGAATGCGTATATTATATGCAAAGTAACTCACAGTTGTTTTGTATTTATATAGAAAAGAAACCATAAATTAAATAGAAAGGAAAAAAATGTCCTTGCATTAGAATGTTTGATTTCAGAAACTGGCAAAAAAATGTGTAAATATATCAAGTGATATCCTTTCCACTGCATTTGCCAATTTTTTCAGGATACTTTTGGCATATAATTTATTTTACTTTTTGGTGGGAAAGATTTCAAAGCTAAATGAACAGCAAATTGCCGCACCTAAAATTTTGTATCATGTACACTGTACATGTACAGACCTTATGCTTGGCAAACAAAAAGTTGCTTGTAGGAAATTTTATACAAAATTACTTATTCAAACGTAGTCTTATTTTAGTCTTCCTTTGATCCTTGCAAAGAGAAAAACGCGCATCTAATGCTCAAACTTATTAGAAATAACACGAAATCCTTTGCGTTTGAAAATGCATACTTTTAGCTTTATATTATTTAGACCAATACATGATTGTTCTAGGAGGTAGGATACCTCCCATACAAAGAAACAAAAAGGTGCAACATTCGTGAACCGTTCTAAAGAGAGAGAAAGAAATTATTGTCGTTGTCGTTTCTAAAAAAAATTTTACACATATTTTGCGTCTTCAAATAAATTTTATTACAAGAACGTAATTAATTCCAAGAAAACATCTTGTTAACATGTAAAATATGTTCCCCATTTTCATGGCAAATTTTTTTTTTTCAGAAATGAAACCGCCATAAGAATAAGGTGGAAACTTTTTGAAAAATAATTAAAATTGAACTCTTTTTAAACAATTAAAATTAGAACTTCACATTTTCTATGAATTAGAAAACGTCTTAAACTTATTTTACACACAAGTCCTCTTGATACAATGACGAAGAGTATAACTGGAATTAGATTTTATAAATGGTTAATACCCATGTTCGCCTGTTGTACGTACATTCGTGCCACAACCACACTATTGCTAGTTCAATATGTGTATATGTGTACTAGATGTATGAGTGTTTCAGAATAAGAGTGTATATGTATGCGCACACATTTGTTTCGATTTTCTTGGAAGAAAACTTTTAATTTCCCATGACCCGGCAAATATATTCGGTGTTCATTTTTAAGGCAAAAAGTTTAAGATTAAAAACAGTTTTTGAAAACTAATTTGACAATCCCTAATTGTTTTTTTATTATTTTTTTTAACAAATATCGTTATCGTTACATCACATGTGTGGTAAAGCTCCCATTTCAAAGGTCATATCGAAAACCGGAGATGTCGTAAATACTGATCTTTAAGCCATAATAGAGACGTTGTAATATTCACAGCTTCATGTACATATTTTACTTGATAATGGCTCTGATTTTGCATATGTTGTTCGGTACAGGGAAATGTCTTTAGAAGAAGATTTTAGGTTTCATTACATGCCTCATTCAATACTATACAGTTGAGCAACTGAATGAAACATTTGATAAAGGAAGCTGAAAATGTGTCACAATAAATTTTTAAAAGAACTTAAAGTTTCTTGCAGTTCTTAAATAATTTTCTTTTCGAAATTGTGATTATTGTACTTGTATACTGATATGCCACAAGCATTAGAATATTTAAACTTCAGCATTCCATGTTTAAATTCCGAAATACAATTTAATTTGTTGAGAAGAATTTTGTAAAAATTTCACATTCAATACAATCGAAATTACATTCAAATACTGAATTCATGAGTCTAAATATATTAATTATTTTAATATAAAATACTTCTCTGAAATAAAATTTTTTCTTCTCTTAAAAAAACACCTGATACCTGTAAAAACATTTCCAAACAATACCCGTGGATTACATTTGCATTTTTTATCTAAATTAGATTTAATTTTTTATTTTATTTATGAGGAACATGAAGGATATGTTTCCCTTATAATATGTATGTCATCCGAAAACACTGGAAAAATTATCGACTATATAAACAAATTAAAAAAAAAACTAAATAAGACCATTTCCAATAAGGTTTTCAATTATATTTAATATCAGTATAAAATCTATGTATATTCTTTTAATATACAGACGATGTTGACGAGGCTATTTGTCAACGTATTATTTCTCATGTGCCACAAAGTTTAGCTAAAATTTTTCTCAGTGTATTTACTGGTTGTTTGGAAATTGACGACTTGAAGTTAGTTGTTATATGCTGTTCTTGTTACTAAAAATGTAGAAGAATACGATCTTTATATATTGGTGAAGTAACAAATATTCGGGCATTCGTATTGATTCCAAGAAATCAAAAAAAGTACAAAAAACATTATTTGAATGAAACCAAAACTATTAACTTTTAAAAATAAAAAATCTTATATTTTAAACATAATAATTGTAGTCAATTAAAGACCTCGATAAATCGTTGTGAATCCTAGGGCAGTCTGCAGGATTGCGATGGTTGGGATCTGTTTAGATCATACGCAATTTTGAAGCGGCCTTAAGATCAAATGGTCATAAATGTAAACGGTTATGAAGGACAAGACAGTGATTTATTGCCATTTTGTCTTAAGAATTTTAGGTAGAGCAGTGGGGTAATTTTTTTTCCTTTTATTTGTTATTGGATGTATTCCAGTGCTTTCCGGGTAATAACAATCCATTAATGTTATTATAGAAATTTTTATATTGGTTTCTCTTTCTGAAATAATGCCATAACTTTTCAAATTTGTACGTTGTGGTTTTCGTTGTTTATATGTGTGTTCAATCTCCACAAACTTCAATAATTAATACATATCAAAATTTTGTAATAATTTTTACAAATCATAATGTACATAATGAACAAAAGCATACACGCAATAAGATATTTTCCAATTAATATTTTGAAGTCGAGCAATACTAATTTAATTTTCGTATCCTTCAATGTTGCCTCAGATGTTCACATTTGTATTAACGAATATATAGAAAGTCAAATATACTTATATTGCAATATTGCTTTTCAAATTTATAAGAAAGATCACTTTCCAATTCTAATAGCGAGTGTAATTTCTTATATTCGATCTCTAAACAGATTTGTTGATAAATACAAAAGAAAAATTACGTTTTGTTTGACAATTAAAAACATCAGAATAGAATTCTTTCATTAAGAGTTAGACAATTTTGCGATCGGTACAGTGTACATTTTTTGTGGTCTTCCCTTTTTAAGCCGGAGTACTCAATTTTATATTTTAGTAATTTTTATAAATGTACATTTATTTTTAATAAAAAGCAAGATAAAGTACGAAGATGGGTTAAAAAAAATTAACAATAAACTAAAATTCATTAAACAACAAATATTGGTTACATTCTAAACTGCACAGTGGGAAAATCATAACAGATATCAAAATTAAAGAATAAATAAATTTTAAACTTGTAATAATAATTTACATGTGGCGAGTGTTGCCGAAGCCACCGTGACCAGATTGACTGGCACCTTTGTTGTAACCCATTTGCAAATTGAGTTCAGCATTGTGGGCACGCAGCTGTTCTTCGGTGAATGTGCGTTCATTCTTCTCAGCCATTTTGGGACCCAACGTAGGACCATTGTACTCTGGATGGTGTTGAGTCTTAAAAAAAAGTTTATTAAAGATCTCTTTATTATAAAAAATTAATGTTACACTTACGGTGCGTCCCAAGGAATACAGACACAAAGTTACTTGTGGAATATTACGACGTTCGAAGAGATCAGCAGTTTGAAAAATTTCCTCCTCTGGTACACCGTATTTCTTGATGGCAGCTTGGAATCTTTGAATATTTTCCATCAATTGGAAATTGGTGCCACGTTCTTGAATTTTCTTTACCGAACCAGGAGCCATTTTGTTAATCAATTTGCAGAGGACAACACCATCTTTCAATATGTCCTCGTAATTGCCAGCAGGTACTTTTTCACCCAAAACTGCAAAGATCCAGTTTAAGACTTCTTGCTCTTGTTCCTTGTTGCGGGGCTGGAAAAAAAGAATAGTTTTTTTGCTGCTGATTATAATGGAAAATAAATAAAATTAAAATTTGTACTTTTTTGTTTGTGCAAAATTATATTTATGTACTTTATGAAATCCCTTTTGGCTTAAATAAAATAAACGCTTTTTTTTTCTTAATGTTCATTTGGCCAAGAGAGCATTAAAATAATATTAAATTGGTTGGTTGCTTTCAATATTTCAGAAATATTAAATTTTTTATTGCATTTAATGAAATTTAATTTTACCATTGATCTGCTTAAGAGAAGTTTTATCATCAAAGCACTAGGAGTGCAAGATTTTGTAGAAAAAAATTATTTAAAAAAATCTTTTATTACAAATGTATATTTCCTTTTTGCACTTTCATAGAAAGGAAAACACCATTAGGCACTATTTCGATTGTGCATTTTTAAAAGTGTTTTCATAAGTGATTCAGTAAGATTCCCTCTTATAAAAAAAAACTTGTCAACTGGACATCCGTATCTGCCCAACTTTCTTATGTGATGGTTCTCTTATATTTAAAAATGGCTTCAAATTACACTGTGCAACAAAGTCAAACTGATTTTGAAATAGCCAGGTTCGAATGGCTGATGCCCAAGTTATACATAGCTCTAGCGGTATTTGAAAGTTCACCCTCTTGTCTTATCTTTTGGGGGATATTGAATGCCCTCTCTCCACTTTCGCTAATTGTTATAATGGATCGGCATAGGAAATCTTCTAACCGTTGCATTTAAGGTATAAAGTGTGTTCAGTAATTTGATGTAAAATACTACGAGAAACTTTTATTGGCTCACTTTAACCCTCTAACTGTCCGCGATATGGGTCCTTTTGTACCCTTTTGTAAAAAGGAGCAAAAACCGTCTACCAAACAGTAATATGATGGGCTTAAATGTTCAATTAAAATGTATGTAATAGAATTAAAGCTAGAAATTTAACTTGAACGCCGAAAAAAGACGAAATTTATATTCGCTTAAGGTTCGACTTAAATATCCCAAGAAATTAGATTTTATGGAATACTTTTCTAAAATTAAAAAAAAGCTACATATACAATATTTATTGCTGAAATCGGGAGCAAATTTAATAATATTTTCAATAGCAACGAATCTTATAATTTTTGGACAAAAACAAATACCTCAAATATGGTAGTTGCAGGGTTAAAGTGTTTCCCAAGAATGTTTCAAATATGATATGAACCTTTAATCATATTTTATCTTTTAAATTATTTCTGGCCTTCAAGTTGAAATTTAAGCTTTATTGTGTTCTACGACATACAGTAAAATTGTATGACAAATATGTTTGTGCAATATATTAACCCCCAGAATTCGCTGTTAAAGGTAGATTTGTAGCCCCTTCAAAGATGGGGACAATAAGGACGCAAATCAGGATGAGTTGAAGCGTTAACATATTCAACAAAAATGGTCCACGCAATTTTTTATATAAAACTTCTGAGCATAACTTACACTTTAAATGCAAGGGTTTTAATTGCAGCTACAATTTTGAACAAGTAGGAATTTAACCCTTAAACACAATTTAAGATTTGATTTATTTCCGGCGTTTGAGTTGCATTTTAATCTTTGATGTGTTAATGATCTGCAGTAAAATTTTGTGACATATGTTTGTGCAACATGCCATAGCGGGCTGGGCTCGCTTTGAAGAATGTGTACAAAAAAAGTATACCACGAAGAATTTAAGGGTTAAAATGTTTCACAACGAGGAGTGTTTTACAAACAAAAGTACTGAACACGCCTCATACCTAAGGTTTAGCCCATTTAGAAAATATTTTTATAATGAGTTTGCAATTAAAAACAATCTTTCAAATGACCGAAAATCTATACATAAAAATTCTGAGAAATTTCTAATTCTAAAATCATTTCTTCTCTTTTTGATCGCATGAATTAGAAAATAAAATTTACAGAAAACTTTTTCTGATTTCCAAAAGATTGTTTCAGTATATCTGAAAACAATTTCAGGCATTTGCAACAAACTAGGGAGTGCTTTAGTTTCCAACTGTTCAAACTAATTGTGACCCAGAAAAAGTCGACTACCTCTTTCGAAAGCTTTGGGTTTCATTCTTCACAATCTGTATGTAAATTTTCATTTCAAATCACATTGATTTATTTTTTCATAATATAAATATAAATTTTTAATTTATATTCATGAAAGAAGGATACATATAATTTGTTATCGTTTAGTAAATCCCAAGTGCATTTGGAAAAAAATAAAATAAAATAAAATATTTAAAATGTATTTCAAACTTTATAAACAACAAGTAACTTTTTTCTATTAAAAAATATTGTTGTAATTTTCAAGAGATAAAAATGTTAAAATTTAATTTAGAAATAAGTGTTCAATGATTTTAAATAAAAAAAGTTTATGGTTTCATTTCATTCATAAACTTTAAGTGGTTTTCTGTTAGATAATAAAATGGAAAAGGAATAAAATCTGATTTAAATAAAAATTCATATAAAAAAATTCAGCAACAGTACAGCCTTTAGGAACACTAAATATTTTATGATTGTAGTAATAATTGAGGGTTTAACTTTATAAAACACGCCACGAAAGTGAAATTTATATGGAGAACAAAATAAATCTCTAAACTGTTTAAAAATTTGTTTTCGTTTCCCATAAAAATTCCAAAAATTTTGTTACATTTTTTAATTTTATTTTTATATCTACATATATAAAAATTACGTGTATGTTCGTGATCGCTAAACTCAAAAACTACTAGACCGATTTTGGCCAAATTTTATATACATGCTCTATGGACCGTGAGGAGTGTTTCTGTGTAGTTTGAAGTTCGTTTGACAGATGGCCCAATATTTAGTTTTTTTGTGTTTTGCCCGATAGAGATTAGCGCGATAAGCTTATGCTGTGTTTCGCTGAAGGCGTTGGGTCCTTAATCATTCTTCTTCGAAATATTAATCATTCTTCTTCGAAATATTAATCCAGACTTGCAGTGAAAATAAAATTTGAAGGCAAAACAACGTTTGCCCGGGTCAGCTAGTTATCTATAAAAGTTTCACCTGAAGACGTGATGTAAAAGATTAGATCCCTAATATTCGTAAGCTTGCATAAGTTTATTAATCATGTCTTCATGTATTAGAAAAAAAGAAACATAATAAAATGCATACATTTTAATAGGGACTATAATTTTTTTCAAATTAACATAAAAATAAATTTCATGAACATTTTATTATCGTTTTTCATTATTTTGTTAATAAAAAATCAAACATTTTTGTACGACATTGAGATTTTGCCAAAATATTTTATGGCGTTTCTGGAATTAGTTACGTTTTTTTTCTTTTGCTCTAAATATTTTCCTTTCCGTTTTGTATCAACTTCAGGCATTATATGGCTGCTTATGTTTCTTTTTTTGTTGCTTATTTTTTGTTTGTTTGTTTCTTCTTAAAAAATCTGTATTATTTAATTAAGCCAATTGGCAGTGGGCCAAAAGCAAAAACAAAAATAATTATCTTCTTGTACACAAGGCAACACCCACTTAAACACAACAAAAATTAACATACATGCTGTGTCTAGTAGAAGCACTTTCAAAAGAATGCTGTAATCGTGGAAGCAACATACACTGGGAAAATATGGTAAAAAATCGTGTTTTCAAATTGACACAAAATAAGCAACTTTTTGCAAAAAAAAAAAAAAATTATGTGTTTAAGTTTGAAAGAAAATATTTTCTTAAATTAAATTTTATACAGATTAAGTTCGCGTGTAGTCGGAACTTATATGATGTGTTTTCATTACAAAATATTCAAACATCACAATGGGCCCTGTGGTCTCCAAGTGTACCCGCCGACTTTCTTTTACCGGCTCCCCAGCCAAACTAGTCGATATTCAAAAATAACCTTTTAGTACTACAAATACAATCGGGAATCAACGGCGAATATTTCGTTCCGAATATCCGCATATATGTACTATATATGAGAATAAATCCAATCGAAGTTCATCATTCTTATTGAAATTCTGTTTTTTTGGCACCCCTTGGGATCGATGATATAACTTGAGCAAATTGTACGCAAGTAAAGTAAAGTATCCAAACTGATTTGATAAGTTTATCTCCTGTTTGTATGAGAAATCAAACAGTTTCGCATTTTCATTGAATTATTCAAATGCTGAATAGTTATTTATAAGATCACAAACGTTCACAATAACATCTGAATTTTCCTTAATTAAAAATAATTTGTTTGGAAAATGAAGTGCTACACAGATTTTGAACTTAAAGTTTTATTGTTTGTGGGCGACCCACTCAACCAGAATTCCAGCTGATATTTGATATTCTTTAATGTTCCAGGAAAAGAGGCCACTTAAGCAATACAAATTAGATTTAAATTTCATTACTCCTTGTTTATCTCCTTAAATATTTTTTTTTATTTCTATTAAGATTATTTATGTACTTATTTGAATTAGCACTTCGTTTTCAATATGTATTTTGAAACCATTAGCTTAACTTTACTATTTAATTTTGTGCAATTTATTTTTGATTTAAGGCCAAAGGCTTTCAGTGAGACAGCCATTGAAGAAGTAAGTTATCAAATTTCTATTCAAACTTCAACTTTTCATTAGAAAATTTTTAGTTGAAAATATTTAAAATTTTTCCATCTCATGAATGCGTTTTACGCTCTACTTAATTATTATTGCTTTTAAATCCTCATTATAATTAGGATATTCTCTCTCTTGTCTAGCTTTCAGTTTCTTTTCTTTTTTGTCCAACAAATTTATTTAGTTTTATCCCAAAGCTCAATAAAAGACTTCCTAACCTCAAATCACAATCTTCTTTAAGTCACTCGATATTACTTGCTTATTCGATTTTATTAGTTTATTTTTCTAAGCTCAAAATATTTTCTGATAAAGATCATTAAAGGGATTGCAGTACATAAAACTACGCATCAAACACAAGATAATTTAAATATATACAATTTAATTTTATGCATTATTTTATATTTGTGCCCACTGTGCAAGTAATAAACTTGTCTAAATACATTAACCAAAAGAGAAAAAATTTAACGAGTCTGGCAAATATTCTTTTTTTCATTTTTTTTTTATTTAAACATTAAAGGAGTTTTAGTTTTTGGATAAAATAAAAAAAATGTTTATTTTTATTACAAAATAAAATATAATTTTTATGAACTAAAATAATTATTAGCAGCAAAGGAAATCCTGTGTTCATAAAAAACGAAACTATTGCACATGCACTTATATATAATTATAGAAATTATTGTAAAATTTGTTATTTGGCCACTAAAGAAATGAAAATATAATTTGGAAGGAAGTCGTATAGAGTAATAATGATATTAAATATTTAAAGTAAATTTATAAATAAACAAATGAATATAGCGAGTTTCATGATATCAAAATGTTTAAATTCCAAGGGATTAAATAAATTTACAAGGATATTAAAGAGAACAATTTGGCAACATGTCCTTGACGCTTATAGTGATTTGTTTTATGCTAGACGATCATGTAAAGAAATGGTAAAAAAATTGATCGTAGGCTCTCACTTACAGGGAGAGATATCTGGTGACTAATTCGATAGGGAGATCACGAAATAAAATGCAACTCCATTGTCCTTTTGTATTGAATTTCCTAATAAAGTTCCCTATAAAAGGAAAACTTTGCCTTTTACTGAATAATAACTCTCCAAGTCATCCAACTGGCAAACTAATTGGCTGTTATGTTTTTGGGCCATGAGGCAATATTTTATGAAGCTAAAATTCAAACAGTTTGTATTTTTTTAGCCATGAATAAAAACAACAAATATTTACCACCCTCAGTAAAAGGGGTTAATATGCCACTTATGTTGTAAATAAAGTGAAAGGGAAAAAACTATAGGGTATTGTTTTTAGAAATGGAGAACTTTAAGTTGATATAAATCACAGTGACTGTAAGATTTATGAAATCAGCTTTATTAACATTCACTCACGCACTCTTTCCGGTGAAAGGAATTGTATTGCGGGAATAAAGCATCGAATATTGGCGTCGAAACTGCCATTTATGTGTTGACATAAAACTTAAGGTATCGCCTCTTAAAAAATATTAATGGCGCTAAACGAGCTGGTTCCATCTCGAAGAAACTCTGCTCAACTCACCATGAAAAAAATATTTTTAAATTAAGACTGACAGAAATTTTAGTCATTTCTTGATTCGTGTGGTATACAAACAGAGATCTCAAGTAGATCTCAAACGTTTTAATGCATTCGAGCAAATAACGATAATTTCAAACACATATATTTTTGGTTTCAATTCAAATAAACCGAAAGGCCGTTAATAAAATAAACTCTTTTCTATACGACTGTAATTGAAACTTATCATCTAGTTCAATATCTTAGATATAAGAGTCTGCAAGGATGTTGATGGTACAAAAGTCCTCATTTTTGAAACCCAATATAAAGATTAACATCGTTAGATCGACGATCATAAGTTACAATGGCTTTCATCAAAATAACTAAATTGAATTGGAAAAATTAACAACCCAACCTCTTAAACTGGTTAAAGGCGTATCAGGACTATTGCTAAGGATCGACAACGGATATGAATGAAAATGCTCTGAAGCAACAGAACTATTCCTTTTGTATAATAATAACTATTTGAAGTAATCTGCCCTTAGAAAAATCACCCTGATAGACAAAACTTTTTTGAGCGTTAACATGAAAACAAACTGTTTCAATATTATGACCAGAAAGCCATTTAATAACACACACTGTACAATTGCCATTTTTATTAAAATTTCAACGGTTACTATTACCAACAAATAAATTGTAACAAACTTAAATTAATATTTTCATATTAAGGATACTATTAATAAAACAACAAAAATGTTTGTAAAAAGTTCTTTTTTTTATTTAGTACAACAGCAAACAAATGAGCGAATGTAATGAAAAGTTTTGTTGTTAAACAGAATTCCAACAGGAAAAAAAATTTATAAAAATTAAAGGAAAAATAAATCATATATGTACGATATACATACATACGCGTATAAGGATATGATTTTAAACAGAAAAAAAAACTTGATATTTACAACAAAAAATTTTACAAATACCCCATTGCCAGAATAAATTTCAATAATAAAAATATGTTTTAATTAATCTGAAAAACTGAAAATATTTTAATTATTCGTCAGCTGAAATGGAAATTATAAAAGTTGGAAACGAGTGGCGTGAGATCTGCTTAATCAGAAGAATTGTAGTCTAGTTGAAATGCAAAATCATGTTGTAATAAAATCTAAAAGCATGTCGTTTCGCAATTTCAAAGTGTCACCTCCCCTGCATTCACTTTGTAAACTTTAACCAGTCGCAAGACACAGCATAATTGATGAGAGTAATGGATAGTGTCCATAAGTATACGAGCTTTGAATACTTTCAATCATGATTTGTCTAAAAGGGTACTGATGATTTGGTTAGCGCCAATGAAATGCAGGCATATACCTAGCTAAGCCAACAATAAATAATAGAATATTAAAATAGTTATTTTGGAGAATATCTCGAATAACAAATTTAATAAATAAATATTTTTATCGTAAGTATTTTTTTGTCTTTTTCCTAAATTTTTTTTTCAAATTTCTTTTTCATTTATTAAAAAAAATGTACTTCCAAATGGAAGCCACTAAACCATTAACTAAAGACATAGTTGACAGTAGAACTGAGAGAGAATTTTTCAAGCCTTTTAAAACCCTGTTTTTCAAATATTTTCGATAACAATGTCTTCTGATCTAATTAAACGACTTTATGAAACTTAAAGTACTCGGTGCATTTTATGAAGGCTGAAAAAGTATTTGAACTTAAAAAACCGATTGGACAAGAATGGTCAAATAATAAATCGATTCAAATCTCATTTGCACAACCCGAAACAGTTGTTAAAGTTTTGAAAAATTGCAAAATCTATAAAAACACTTGGACAAGATTATTCAAGAATTCCTTAAAGTAAAAATATGGAAATTTTTTCGTTGTCAAAAATATAACAAAATACGATATGGATCAATATGATATCAATACGATATGAACCAATTAACCGGATAAGATAAAATTTATGATATTCGAAAAAGTTGTAGTTGTACACAAAAAAAATTGCCCAAATGTCAAAAAACTATTGTTTAAGAATATAAATATTTCGAAAAAAAAACTAAATAAATTTGACAAGAAATTTTGGGGTAATTAAAAAACAATTTTGTTGAACATTTTCAACATCTAAGTATATTTCCCAAACGAATCAACAATCCATTTAATTACGTTTTTGACGCTGATTTCGTGCCTGGTCTCTGTAACTTGTGAGAATTTCTCGCATGGAAAAAACTTTCAAAAATATGTATATCAATCTGTATATATGTATATATGCATACATATACATATTAGAATATTCTGCTAAAAAAAAATAGCAAAAAGTATTCTTCATAGTCATCAAATTGCTTTAAATGTTTTAAATTGGTTTTTCCACTTAAATGCCTAAAATATTTAACAAAAATAAAAATGGAAATGGATTGGCCATATGCGAAATACTTTATATGAATTTATTCTATAAACATTTATATGAAAACATGCCTGAAAGTAAATAGTTACTTAAATCCCTTAAATATTTCTCTCTGTGGCGCAGTTCACCACCGACCTCCCCTTCCGCCCAACACTTCGTTTTTTTGTCTTTTTTTCATTTCAACAGTTTAGCAAATTTTCGACGCTGATGGCAACCATATCAAATGATTGATTAGCATTTCCTTTAGCGACAAGTGGTCACAAACTTCTTGACATTTGTATATTTCAATGCTACTGAATGTTGCAAGCATGATATGCCTGTTGTAAATATAAATACTTTTTGCATATTTTTTTTGCAGACTTTATTGATTTGAGAGCTTTTGTTTTTGTTTACTTGTTGGATTTTCTATGATGGAAAACTACGCAAATAAACAAAACTGACGCCACCACCACCGCCCCCACTGATTGTTGCTCTTGAATATAGAGAATAATCAAACGAATCAACAACATCCATAGAAAACTAAACGCTTAAGTATTTGGAGAAAGGGGGGGATATGCGTGTGTATGTAAGCAAATATCTGAAAATAGATTTATGTGTGTGTTGAAATAAAATATCGAATAACAAAGCAACGAAAATAAAAATAAAAAAAAAAACAATAAACAATAACAACAGCAACAACACTGCCAGTAATAATATATTAATAAAAGCGGAAATAAATATTTGTTGAAATCCATTGGAGTCATGCGTTGAGCTGTAACGACTTCACTGTTTATGATAAAATAACAGGGTCATGAAGGGTCAAAATATATCGTAGCATCTTAAAATGACTCCTGGAACCTAGAAAACGGCACTGCATATAAAATTATTAATGTGGAAAGATTCTGAAGTTGTACTAATTGAAAATTGTTTGTGAAATGAATTTCTATTTGACAAAAACTCAACGTAAAACGAATATTGGAGATCCAGTTTGGGATATTTGATTTTTTTATAAATCAAAGAATGTCAAGACAGGGTGTAAGATGCTCTCTAAGACCACAATTTTTTCTCTGAAACATCTATATGCCTTCTGAAAATAAAATTTTAGCAGCCGCCAGCCGAGTGACAAGTGTAAAATGGGGATATTTGGTTTTTTTTTGGCAAAGTCGCATTACACTCATATCGAATTGATGATATTTATGATGTTGTTTTTTTTTCAGAAAATGCAAAAAAAATTTTAATAACTTTATATGGAGTTTGTTTTCTATATTTTAATACCACCGACTTTTTTTCCAATTATACAAACAATACTTATATTTTCTTTAGTACAATAGTAATTTACACATTAATAGAAACAATAAATAAATAAATTCAAAAATATACATGAGCAGTCTACCAAATGTATGAACACAAACAGATAAATATACCAGGAACAAAGTCTGGTATACAAAAAAGAAGAAATCCGTTCAAATATAATTAAATCTTTCGTTCCACAGCTGTTGGTCAGACTGATACCTCATACACACACAAAAATACTTACACTTAATCCAATTGAATGAGTTTTCTTTTGAATAGTTCAAAAGCCCCCTCACTTAGAGTGAAGCTCTCATAAGTTTAGGAAAAATATAAGGATTGGACTACTAATAGACATAATTTTACAATGTGGGCTCCCAGAGGACACCGTGCAGTAGCAAGATGTGGGTCAAACGAGGAGTTTGTTGGGAGTAAGAAAGCCCAAGCTAAGAAAGTTAATTGGGTTCTTGGCTTCTAACTTACGAGCATATCTGAATGCAAGGCCTTTGAAAAGGACACTGAGACCATGGAACACTTCTTCTGCAACTGTACAGCTTATGTGTAGGCAAAGTTCCTGATTTATTTCGGATGACATCTTTCCACTCACCTCAGCAGTATTAACTGGGGGAGAGGTGAGCAACTACCTTGCAACAGGGCTGTAGGTTATAGTTTTTTCATGTGGGAGTGCACAACAGGCCTAGTTGTATGCAGGTTCTAAACATGATATGAATCTTCTTATATCTCCAACCTAATCTAACCTAAATTGAACGGCTAGCTGGATAATGGACCTTGAAATAAATGTTTATTTCATGTACAAAACAATAAAATATTGCAATTTTGGGACTTTCGTTCGTCTCTGTTCGAAACTTTAATTTAATTATCAAAGTGTAGGAAGTTATAACTCCTTTTGGAAAATGAAGAGAATAAAAAAAGTTTGTGGAACAACTTTTTTGGTAAGAAAAAACTCTCTTTTAATGAAAGAAATTATACAGAAAGTAAAAAAAGAAAAAAAAGTTTTTTTTTTTTTTCAACAAGATAAGGCACGGGTGCACACATGAGCAGTTTCCATGAATTAAGCCACGAATTTCTCCATCATCCACATTAATCTTTGGACATAGCAACGAGTGTCTATTTCTGGTTTCCAAGCCTGAAGAAATGGGTTGGCGGAAAGAGATTTAACTCCCACGATGAAATTATTCTTATGACTCCGATAAATTTTATTTTTTGGAAGGCATAAACAAATTCAAGAAACGATGGACAATGTGTGTAGAGTTCAAAGGAGATAAATTTTTGTTAATCAAAAGACCTGTGTTTAAAAAAAAAAGTCACGGTCTTATTGACCCGCCCTCGTAATAATATATAAAACATTGATTCTAGACAATGCAAATGTGAATATGAAAATACAAATCGACTGCATTAAGCTGTAGTGGGCATGTGGCCCCAAGTCCACCATTGGTACTTGCTTATATTTACTAGTTTTAGTATTTTTTCCGGCTTAGTAAATATACACCCCTCCCTGTCCTCTAATCAATAGAGTATGTATGTGCATGTGCTTACATATATATATATATATATATATATATATATATATATATATATATATATATATATATATATATATATATATATATATATATATAATTTTTTTTTAATTCCTACTATTATTTTCAATTCATCCAAATTTTTTTGCTGAAATAAGCTTTTCTAATAATATTTGTTTCAGTTAGTAAATTTGTTTATTTAGACATATTTTTTTCTTCCTTGAAACTAAATTTTGTCTAAAACATAAATTGTGTTTTCAACAACTGAATTTATTGTTTGTTTAAGCAATTATACAATTTAATTAAATTGTTTTATATTATTTATTTTATGTTGGTATAATGTTTGTTTTTCTATATTAGAATTAATTCTATTGCATGTAGTGTTGTTGCTTTGCTGTTGTTGTTTATATCATCGCCTTTATTTAGCTGTAAGTATTGTTCGTACATGTGTGCATGTTGTTGTTTGTATATTTGTATACACATGCATATTATTTTAATAATTACATATGTACATTTGATTGTAAGTACTTTAAATAGAAAAACAATTTTCATTTAATTTTCATTAGCTCTGTTGTTGTTTCACATTTAATTAATGAATGACCGAATTAAAACTAAATTATGAAAAAATTTCCTTTATGTACATACAATCATTGAACTTAATGTTTATCTATGAAAAAGCATCGTAAATTATTGCTGGTTCTATGATGACCTTCGAAAATTATATTTGAATTGCAGGCATAGATATTTTGTTGATTTTAGATTGAGTTTAATTATTTAAGAATTTTAGATATTTAATATTGATTGCGTGAATCATTAAAATAAAAAATTAACGCAAAAAACATGGACAATTTTATTTTAAGTTCTTCATTATTAAAAAAAGCTGAATAGCGGCAAAGCTGTATTAATTCTACGAGGGCAACTCAATAAGTCCGTTACATTTTAAGGGAAAATCAGGCTTTTGGATGAAAAATTATTATTATTTTCAACATAGTCTCCCTTGAGCTCTATACACTTGGTCTAATCTTTCTCCAATGTTTTTATGGCTTCCAAAAAATAAGATCTGTCGCGGTCATCAAAATAGGTATTCGGTTGTGAGATGATTTCATCGGTACTGCCAAAACTCTATCCGCCGATAAATTTTTTTTAGGTTTAGAAACAAAAAGTAGTCATTGAAGGATGGACGAGGCAGCAATTCGTAGCCTTATTAATTGACTTTCGCCATGGAAGGATCACACGTATGCGCCTTGCATTGTCCTGGTGGTTAGTAATTTTTTCTTGGCCAAATGAGGATAGTTTTCTTTCAAATCGTCATAAAATCGACCCAATTATGCGACATAATATTTGCTAGTGATTGTTTTATCTTTTCGAAGGTAGTCAGATTTTAACTACAGAACGTGCGTCTAAAAAAACTGGCGCCATGACAAACCCACCTAGACCTTCTTTTGCTCTTATTCACCTCTAGAAACCCATTGTTTTGACTGATGTTTGGTTTTTGGTGTGCTGTGATGGACCCATGTTTTGTCTACGATCACTCTTCTATATTGGGGTTGAACAACGCATTGTTTGGCCGCGAAGTTGTCACACGATTGCGTTAGTGGTCAATTGTGAGCAAACGCAGGACACATCTTGCGGAAAGCTAAAAATTAAAACCACTGTGTTTTGCCTATAGATTCCACAATCTCTCCAATTTTTAATCTTCTTTCGGCCAACACTATATCGTGAACACTATATTGTAAAAATCCGGGTATAGGCACCTCACGTGGGTGTCAAAAATGTTTGGCGTCTTCCGGGTTTGTACGGCCACAACAAAATTCAGTAAGCCACTATTTATGGTGCTGAGTTTCCATAGTACAGATATTTATCAAAGCTTAGCCCTGGTTTAAGTGATGTTTTTTCCACTAAAAATTATGCTTAATGAATACATGAAATTCTGTTCTTTCCATTTTCTTCTCAAGTCACGCAGTAGTCTGCAGTCAATGGTAGTCAATGGTCAGGCGCAGCTTGTTAAAATTTTGACAGAAGTCAGTTAAAAGGCGGGAATATAAAAAAGTCACAGAATTATTGACCTGT
Source organism: Germaria angustata (assembly GCA_963681545.1). Classification (NCBI taxonomy): domain Eukaryota; kingdom Metazoa; phylum Arthropoda; class Insecta; order Diptera; family Tachinidae; genus Germaria; species Germaria angustata. Next base: position 137,371,336 of record OY812998.1, on the reverse strand, counting down.
CATCGTATATAACAGTGGAACCAACTTAAGTTTTTGGAGTGAAATAGCAAATTATAAGCGTGATATTTAAGCAAAATTTAAAAGATGTCAATAAAATCCACAGCTTTTGATCCCGAAGTAGTAAAATGTGAACATTTTCCTACAATATTGACTTAAGCTTTTTATAGCAACAATCATATCCCCATCCCCATATGATTTCATCGTGACACTTTTAAGAGTCAACGTAATAGAGATTATCATAACCATTTATGAATGTTAATAGAAATGTGCTTAATAAAATTGTTTTAATTTTTTTTTTGCGACCAAGTCTTACGTCATTCAAATTTTAAAAGTTATTTAAATTAAAAAGGATATACAATACGAATATATAAATATATGCCTAAAAAAAGAAAATGAATTCATTGTATTAATTTTGCAGTAGACTGTCGTTACTTCCCCTTCTAATGATAGTGAAGAGAACATGTTGTGCTGCCCCTCCATCAATAGTTTTAATTTCATTATTTTCAATTAGTATTTTAAAACCAAAAATCGAAAAACAATAAATATGACTTGCATTTACATAAATAAAATCGTATAAAAACATGCATATTCGAAACGGTGCGAAACGTTAAACTGTTAGAGAATTTAACTGAAATGCAGTCATTTAAATATTTTTTATTTGATTATTATATGTATCTGAATAACAACAAGAACGAGGCAACTGCAACAGAATCATTTTCAATTCAATGTTGCAAATAGTCGTTTGAACATTCATTCACTCACAAATAATTTGCACGAATAAATAAATTTATTTTAATAATAAATTTTTTTTTTCAATTCATTTGGAATCGTTATTCTTGTTTTCATTTCCAACTTTTCATTTTTCTTTTTTTTCCAATATTTTAAGGCCATAAAACTATTTTCATGTGGTTGGCTTATGAAAGCAAAAACACATCATAGTTTTGCCTAAAGTGCATACAAAATTTCGTAATTAATTTATCGTTTTAATAGCAAAGAATTTGAAATTAAGTGCATATAAAAATTTATTATTTTTATTAAAATTTCTGAGCACAGAGAACCATGTGAGAGAAATAAAATCTAGATGAAAAATAAAATAAATCCAAACATTAGGAAAAACCATTTTTGAAAAAGTTAATAGAAATATCAAAAATCAAAAATCTTTTAATAAACTCTGGGTTTATTTATTAAAATTTATTATTATTAAATAATTAACAAATTATTAGTTGGTATTCAAACCATAACAAACAAATGTTTGCCTTGAAAAATTTTCTACTTCTAATATTAAGTTTTCAAAAACAATTTCTTGAAAATGAACACATTAAACCGTTTAACAGGATCTTGTGCTCAAATATTATTTTAATTAGAATTAAATAAAAAAATTCAAAAATATTGAGATATTATTAAAGTAATTTTAGAAGGAATATTTTTTTAAGAGAGTTTTATTTCGTTCTAATTTTCCTTTTCCATTCAATAATTTCAGTTACTTGGGAATGAATTTAGTGAAGAAATTGATAAATTGAAAACAAGTACCAAATTCAGCATCCCTTTGCAAATGGTTTATTAAATTTATTTTGAATAATTGTAGCATCGATACAAAGAGCCAATCGAACTGATTGCGAAAGCGAAGCACATGGGTCAGTTAAAAACCTGATATAATCCATTTCTATTATATATTTTACTACCAGGAAAGACTAAAACACCTTCACAGGAAGTTACAGTTTCAAATAAAAAAGTTTTTTTTTTCGAAATCCGTCCGCAAGTAGCAGAGTTATACCATAATCAATATTCTTGTGTTTGGCAGGGGTGATAAATAAATCGCCTGTCCGATTTTCGGAAAAAAATTATGGCGGCAAAGTACAAGCAAAATGAAAAAAGTTTAAAATCTTTTCACAAATGATAAAGTCATGCTTGTGCAAACATTAAAAAAAGTTAAAAATACACACGAATTGATAATGTCCTTCATTATTCGAAGACGGCTAAAAATATGGTTCGACACAAGCATGACCTTCTATTTTAAAATTTATGTAAATGTCTTTTAGTAAATAAATGTATAATTTAATTTTTATATAAGTGCCTTATTAAGCAGTTACCTTCCTAAAAATAATTTCTTTTAAATCTTAAAAAAAACTAAAAAGAGAACTTTTTAAAATATTACTTCTTTAAATGTACTAAGAAAGTACCCTTTTTTGAAAATTAGCTTTCAAAAAATATCTGTCTATTATAACAAGATGATAAAAAAATATTTAAAAAAAGTGTTGGTTCTCCAAAAAGACATTTTTGGAAAAATTATATTATTGGAAAATAATTTGAACTTTTCAAATTTTAATTTGTTGTGGCTTTCGCTGCTTATATGCCGACATTTTAGTGGTTGCAAAACCAAATCGTCAGTGAACTGAAAACAATATTAATAAGTTTTAATTTGAAGAACTTAAATAATATTTTAAACAAAAAAAATTTTGTAAAAGAGTAGCTACTGATAAAAAATAATCGCTCTTAAAAAACCATTCCAAGTGCGCTTTTTAAAAGAGTATGTGTATGTGTGTATTTACTTTTTATAAAAGTTCATCTTTCAAAAAAGCATTTTTAAAGAGTAAAAAAAAAACTATAAAAGGAACTCTTTAAAGTTTTATGTTTTTAAAAAGGACCTTTTTGTTAAACTATCTCTGTAAAAACTATTTTTTTAAAAATAGCTTTTTAAAAAGTTAACTTTTCAAGAAAACATTTTTGTATGAAAGTACCTTTTTTAAGTATAACTCACGCTCTTTTAAAGTATATTTTTCAAAAATGTTTTTAATAAAGTATTTTATTAAAAATATCTTCTTCAAAAGGACTTAAAAACATCTTCAGTCAAAAGGATTTTTTGAAAAAAGTATCTGTGTAGAAAAGGACCTTGTCAAAAATACTTTGTAGAAAAGGACGCCGTAAAAATTTTGACATTAAATTATTTTCAAGCTATTGCTTGAAATCGTCCTCTAAGTAGAAAACTTGATACTTTCTAAGACTTTTAAAAAAGATCTTTTTGAAAATTTAATTTTTTAAAAGTGTATTTTGAAAACTCATCTTGATAATTTTAAATTTTTAATACACAAAGCGTGAATTGTCTTTAAAATTTTTTTCAAAAACATCTTTCTCGTATTTCGAAACAAGTCCATTTTATAAATGATGTCTTTTTGAATAGAATATTTTCTTAATAAAGTATTTATTTGAAAAAATTCACAAAATTATTTTTAAAAATTTGCTATTTATATTTTATTAAAAATAAATGTCCTTTAAAATTTAAATTAAAATCTATATAAAAATTCAGAATATACGATTTTGAAAAGGATTCCTAGGATATATCCATTTAAATGATGATTAATAGGGAAATAAGCCTTGACAATGTTACTTTTTATAGTTAAAAAGAAGTGTTTTATATTGTAAGGCAATGTCTGTGTATGCCTCTTAATTTTTATAAGAGACAATTTGCTTCTAAAAGAAATCTTAACAAAACTTTCAACTAAAGATTTCCTTTTTATTTTTCCATAATTAAATATCAAAATTCTCTCCCATTCTATTTTGTAACTTTTTTATTTTGTATAATAAATCCATTTAGTTTTAAATTTTTTATACCCGCAATTTGCACAAACTGCAATAAATTATTTGCTAAATACGATTTATTACTGTAGTAATTAAGTAAAATTTTTAGTGAATTTGCGGTAACTAAAACACTTAAATTTTCTATTTGACCTGGAACCGCTTACCAGAGCGTATGATTGATTTAAATGTGAAATGGGTGAGAAAACACGACTTCATGGTAAATTGTGGTTGAGGTAGTAAATCGAGTATGATAAATTAATTTTAAATGAATTGACTAAAATTATGTTTTAATAAACGTTGGCAGCAAATCAATGCATACCACTGATATGCATGTGAATTATAATATTTCAAAATTTTTTTATTAATGCAAAATTAATTATCAATCATACGCTCAAGTGGTTTTTGCGCACGATGTGATGATGTTGACCAGTCGGTTTAATTATTTATTTATTATTATTATTATTATATTTTTTCAATACGATTTATTAATGTTTGGAGTGCGAGGAAGTTTCTTAAATATATTGCGTATTTATTTTTAATAATTTTTTAGCACTTACAGCCATTTTTATTTGAAAGGATATTTAGTTTTAAACTTAGTGGAACGTTTGTTAAGCGCTTTCTTGTCAATTTTGTCTTTAACGATCGCAACCGAATGTAAGACTGACGCAAATATATGCTTCGATTTTCCATTTTTCCCAAAATTTTTAAGCCAAAAACAATATTTTTAACTCAACAGAAAAAAAGTCATAAAAGACAAGCAAAACAAATTGAGAAAATACACAACATTTGGTAAAATTTAAATGAAATTTTCAATACCCATATGTATATATTTTTTTCATATTTGCACAATGGCCCCACAATTCTAATAAATTGTTTAGTATAGATCGTTCATCAGATTGGAAGACATAAATGACGTAATATTTTTTTCTCTGTGTGTGTGTGTATGTGTGTGTGTGTGTTGATGAGTGAATTTCTTTTACAAATTTAAAATAAGAAAAATACTAATGAACTTAAAGTAGGCGTTCCTTTATGGGATATTCATTTTTTTTTTTCATATTTATTTTACGTCCTATTAAACACTAGAAGAACAATAACTCCCCTTTCCCCTGATTTCTTAATTTTTTTCAGCGGTAGTAAATGTTTACATTCCGCTAAGAATTTTTATTTAAAAGTTAAATAAATATTTGCTGTTGAATTATTGCTTCATTTCAAGTTCATGTTTATTTTTCTGCTTAATATTTATTTAAGGTAAATAACTTTTAGTATTTTAACCTCTAATTTTCATGGTTTTTCAGCCAAATGAAAACTAAAAACACACACCGAGTTAATATGTTTATGTCTATCTGTGTGGTGGTGGTGTGGGTGTGTGTAGGCATTCATATATGCCTAATTATAAGACTACAAGTTGAAGGCTTTTGACAATTTATTTATTTATTTTCTACTAGTGGTGGGTGGATAACAGCCAGAGATGGGTGGTGTTCAATAAACTGAAATAAATCATCTTTGCTTAGGATCTTCTAATACGATATTTGTGTAATTGTCTCAGCTGTAGCAGATTTAAATAAATAAATTAATGGACTCGGACTATCAATTATGTTTTAAATGAATTATATGAATTATGTTTTATTCAACAGCCATCTTGCTCTCACCTGAGTCCTTGATTTGGTTCCTTTGTGACACCTCTAATAGAAAAAATTGTGTACAAAAGAGCAAAGGAGACAGGAAGCATTTTTAATTGGTTCAAAATTAGATTATTTTATCTGTATTTATTATACATAGAAACAGTCAAATAATAGGATTAAATATTTACTACATTTAGCTCTAATAATAATTGCAACAAAATGTCTAAATATATTTTTTTATTTAAAAGTTTATTAGTAACAGTGAATGTTTTAAAAAGTTTTATCCATTAAAAGGAATTCCATGAAGCAAGAATATAATCTCTAAGTGCATTACATTTAATAAATGAATATTAAAACATATTTTTAATTGATAAAATATGCATATTTATTTATATGTATATTGTATTCTTTTGTCTTCATTGTTATAATTTTCCATTTGCTACTGTCTTTGCTTTGTTTCATTATATTTTCCTAATTTTTTCAGCCTCATGGCCGATGATTATCAAAAATTATTTCATATCATGGAAATAAACAAATATATATTGATTAATATTTTTTACACACATATGCTGCTCTTATTTATTTATATACGAAAATTTATATAATAAAAAAATAACACACATTTAAACTCTTGTGTATATACGAGCATGTGAATTCTTCTGCTTATTTGTATTTATTATTTGCTTGAAAATCAATTTCATGTTATTTTCTTTAGAACGAAATTTATAATTAAATTTTTTTATACTAAAAGCCACAATAACAATACAATTGAATTAAACAAAATTAGAGAAGAAAAAAATATGAGGGGCAGAGATGGTTGAATTGATTCTACAAGCTGAGTAAAATGTTTGTTTTTAAAAAAATAATCAATAAAATTAATATGCAATCCATTGTGTGCATCGGTGTTTGCTTTAAAAAGTCCTTTTAAAAAATACTTCCCTAACAATACTTTTAAAATACTTCACAATCTTTACCTTGCTCTACTTCGAGTACATGATACTTTACACTAAAATGTTCACACACTGCAAATCTAAGTATTTCACACACTACAGAACTTGAACTTCCTTAACATGAAAGCTTTTTTGGTAATCACATATGCTACTCAAAAAATATGGAAATATACTAATTGAGTTTTTACACTGACCAACATATAACATCTACCCTCAATTCTCCAATAAATCACATCTTCCCATTAGAAATACACCGGGATAAATCCAACATCTCTCTACATCTGAAAAAATACATCATTTTGTCATATAAAACATTTTCCGATAATTTAATATCGACATTGGATAAACATTTTGTGTTTAAACTTGTTCTTACTATTCCGGTTAACATTGACATCTTGGCTTTTTACAATTTTAATTTTTATAATTTTTTTAAGTTTTCTTTAATTTAATTATTGGTGGTTGGAAGGAAAAATTCCAGCGTTCTGAGTCAGTTTTTCTACAGAGCCACGGAAAGCTGATGGTGGCAATGCCACATGCAGACAAACTAACCGCTAACACGTTTACATATAAGATGTATTCCACACACGATATGAACAAACCTTTTTTATCAATTAACAATGGGCACACAATTATGGATTTAAGTTGTCCTTCTGATTATAAAAAATAATTATGTGCTTTGTATTGATATGAGCGAGAAAATGCAGTTCTAATTTAATTAGAATAGAAATTCTTTTGATCATGGTTTAATTTGATTCTATAATAAATTGGATTTATTGTTTTTGATTTAGTTAGCACAGATCAGGGAATGCTACTCCCGAGTGGAAGCTTCTAACAATTGATTAATATTAATGATTAATTAATCTAATTATCAGCTAAATTTTTTATTTTACTGCGCATAATGTTTGTACATACAACAAACTATTATTAGATGATGCAAATACAAACAAATGTTTGATTTTTGCAACATCTTCCATAGGTTGCACGTAAATGTACTCTAGTATTAAGACTATTACAGACATCGCGCTGTTTTAGCACTGTTGTTACCAGCTGCAGTATTAAGTGTAGTTGATATCGTTTCCGTTTGTTTGTTGTTGCACATCTTACAATTATATGTAGTTTTGTATGTTTATCACTGTATTATTGTTGCATTGTATTTTGTCCTTGCCACGGCTCATGTGTTTGTTTCATTGTAATCGCTTCTTAGCTTGAACTGGAACTTTCTATACAGTGGGACAGAAGTGATAACATGCTGAGTAAACATTAACAATGTTGATGAGTTAGAATCTTTATTTCTTAAATTGTTGCTTATAATAATATGTATTTTACTATTCATATAAAATATTAACAGACTCAAAATTAAAAAAAAGTTTTAAGTCCTGTTTGCTTTCAAGTCGAGGTATTTTTCTTCGACAGAATTACAATTGCGTTTCCACTTTTTGCGGTAGCTCATATCTCTCTAGATAAGACATATTCCTTATTTCTATGACATGGAACTTATAGGTTTGGTAGGAGTTATTTTGTGAGTGATGCCTCTGCAAAAATATTATCATTGTCTAAATCTATCACGCTGACATAATCTTAATTATACAAACTAATTGTATATTTCTCTTACTCTTGTTGGAAACATGCAATAAATTTGGATAGTTAATATTATCGTATTTCTGCGGAATATTTCTTATCGCTCATGTCGCATACGTCTTTTCATCAATTAGCATTTAGAACAGAACACATTCCGGATGCGCGAAAAATTATTCTTATATTTTTCTTAAATAAGTCCTGTGAATATTTCATGTAAATTGCACAGTATTTATTACGTACATCGACGAGGAGGGACTGCCGTATATAATTATTTCAAATTCTCTGTTGTTTTGTGTTTATAAAAGACTTCTAACCATATTATGGTTTAATATATTTGCAAATATGATTGATTTTTTTCGAGTTCTCATATTATATGGGATAGTTTTTATATGTTTGGAATTTCCCAATTTTCAGGATCCTCCTTAGGTCCATGTATTATAAGACATATTTATTTGGAATTCTTTTCAAATACTCGAAAATAGTTCTAGACTGGACCTGCACTAAGTAAAAAAAGCCAGTATAAATTGGAACACATAAAATTTCTTTGCGTTAATTTAATCGAAATCATTTGCATCAACACATTTGTCATGCATCCGCTTTTAAGATGGCAAATGTGACTTTCATTAAAAGTAATTAATTTACTTCTCTTAAAAAAAACACCTTCTGTATGAATTATTATCATTAAAAAGACTCAACAATTAAAAATAAATACTGAATAGTCATGACGTATATGTCTTGTAGAAAATATGAAAAACAATTTCAATCAATGGTATTGTGGTCATTCGCTATTTATAGATTTAAGTGTGCGAAAAATAATTTATAAATATTTGAAATTATTTTCTTAATAAAACTTGCATTTTCATCATTTGTTCACACCTTTATTGTATAATTAAAAGAATTTTTATTAAATAGTTTTTCACAGAAAGTTAATAAAAACATACACAAAAGTATTTATTGTATGAAAAATGTGAAAATAAAAAACCCATATTGAAACTAAAATAGATTGGAAAGAGTAAATTTAAAAGTAAAAAAAAGTGATAAAAAATTATCAAGGATGCAATATAAATTAATTTTTATTTTTTGCATTTAGTATCAGCACAAGCGATTTCTTTTTTGAATGCAGGTGTTTTTTTAAAGAGAAAAAGGTGAATTAATATTTCTTAATTAACTCAAATTTATTTGGAAAGAGAATGAAATTCTATGAGGAATTTACTTTACACAGTTGTTTACAAATGCGTCAACTAAATGTTACATTTTATTTTGGGAAAGAAAATCCGCTCCGTTTTATGTGCCACACGCAAGTTAGAGTCAAAATACTCCTCTACTAAAGATATGTTCCCTAATATGAGCACCTCGTGCAGGGTAGATTATAAATAACATGCATATAGGGTTACACCTCTAGTGCACGTAGCAGAAATATTTTGCGGAAATTATTAGCAGCTGATATGATGGTTATAGATATAATTCCTACCGATGATGTGATAAGGACATCATATATTTAATGACAGTTAATGAAAAAAATTTTTGCAATAAAAGGCTTTAATATTTCGTTTTTTTTTTAATTTATTACCTTCTTTACACTTTAGCCGACTTTCTTTATTCCAAAATGTGTAAATAACTAGATTAACTTGAAATTCTATAGCAATTAATATATACCTGTGGCGTCTCTTTTCACTGAAATGTCAATCTAACCGTGCCCAAAAAAAGACACAATTGTCCTCGCTGAGATATCCGTCTGCCTCATTTATCTTATGAATCGTAAAAAATATTATAAAAATTCACTCTCTACAACAAAAAAGTTGAAACATTTTGCACCATTTTATATTTGTCACGAGCATAAAACTCGCGGTTTTGGACTTGAAATGAAATTATGAAAATGTGAAAGTGAATGGGGTTGTACTCCACAGTTTGCAAAAATAGTGTAATGATTTTGACATAGACTGACCAGTGCGAGATGTTCTATTCTTTGGATCTTATTCTTTGGATTTAAAGTCATGATGTTAAAAAAATTAGATCTTTTGAAACCACTAACTGCTTTTACATTCTACTCTTCGTGAAAATCATCCCCATTCCACATTTAATTTGATAATTTAAAAAATAATATTGTTTTCATAAAAATCTGAGAAACTAAATACTTCTTTAAATTTAATCCAGATTTTCTTAACTTAATTGCTTAGCAAGTCCAAAAATTGATACTCTGAAGGGAAATTTGAATCACTTGGTAATTTCAAATCCTGGTAACAACTTCTATATATTTCACTCAATATTTATGCATAAATTTTTTTGTTTTAATTTAAAACCACAGAAAAATCACCCTGCGAGGTACGTGAAAGTGTGACTGATGTTCCATGTATCGGAAAATATGTATGTCTTAATGCTAATGAGTGCAACAGCTAAACAAAACGACACTAATTGTCGATACAATTTCATTTAAAATTTTTCAGCGTGGGCGCCAAGTTTTGCGATTTCTTCCCCCTCTTTTTTAATACAGAAATATTTCATGTTGTTTTTTTTTCTTCTTTCTTTTTTTGACTGATGATTTTGTTTTTTTGTTTGTTTTTTTACAAAATTTATAGAAAATTTTTTACAAACATTTGTTACTCATAAATTAAAGGAGAAAAAAAAAACACGAAAAAATTGTTTCATTATAAAAACTACAGTAAAAGGGCGTTAATTAAATATTTGCAAACACATACACACACACACACACACGCACACACAACCAAAAACATAAAGTTACAGGATTAATGCCGGTCATGATGTTATTTCTATAAAAAATCAAATTAAATCTGATTATATTTTCTTTTTGCTTCTGTTGATATTTATTTTAATTATGTTAATTATTTTTTGTGCTTCACACACAACGATAATTAGAATTAAATACATAAAAGAGTTAAATTATATAAAGTTTCATTCTGGCAAATATCACGTTTAAATGCGATTTGATGAATGTGCTATTTTTTATGATTTTTTTAAATACATTTATTTATATATACATGATTGTTAAGTTGCACCATGGGATATTTAGAACTAAAAATTTTGCAAAAAAATTACTTTTCTTAAACAAAACAGATTTTGAAATTTGTGCTTTAGATTATAAAATAAAAAGAATTTTAAATCTTTCAAATAAAACGGTCTCGTGTGTCTTAATAATTTAAAGTGTTAAGAATTTATTATTTTTATAAGAAAGCCTTTTGCCATTTGTTTGATTTTTAATTAAAATCAATTTCAAATATAAAATTTTAAATTGTTTATCTTAGGTTAGGGTTAGGTTAGGTTGATTGGAGGGGTGTGATAAGCCCATGTCATACGACATACACTTAAGCCAGTGAAGGCTTGTTGTGCGCTCCCTTTAATTATCAAACACAACGGCCAGAGTTCTGCGGCAGGATTCGAACCTGGGACCTTCGCACTACGAGTCTAGTACACTACCTACTAGTCTACGAAGGTCAGTTTGTTGTCAGTTGTTTATCTTAGTCCAGCCAGTGCCAGTCGAAAAATAAATTAATTTCTATACCTTCTTATACATCAATATAAAAGTCCTTATACAATTTTAATTTTCAATGCGATTTGTTACTTGACTTTTTCAAACGATTAGAATATGCTCCTCCTTTATTTGACTTTCTTGAGAAATTCATGTCTACGTATATCTCAAGCGGATTATTAAGATTATACTAATCATTTGGTAAGTCCAGACTTGTTCCTATTTTCTTTCTCAAAATAGACCACTGTGGTTTGTTTAGTTCGTTACTTTTATGGTTGAGGTTTTATATTCAAATGTAATTGAAAGTAAATAATATTTAATTAAAATCAAATATACAGCTTGATTTTTTTTACCATAATATTTATTCAACATAATTTTACTCATCAAAACATATTGTCTTTTTTTCCAGCAAATTAATGACGCATTATTTATTTTTGATGATTATTTTTATTTCAAAATATAGCTTTCACTATTAATTAGTTTAATATTTTATTTCAATATCTCAATATAAATGTTTTAAAGTAGTGTTTTTTATTACGTTATTTTCGTTATGTGAAATTCAATACCAATAGATTCTTGCAAACCATTTTTTAAAAACACAAAATAAAAAACAATTTACCATTTAAAATGAACTGCTTAGAGACTTGAATCAATATCGCCATACCATTATTATTTTTTTAAGAATAAAGATAATTCTCCATTGGTGTCCTAAACAACAAAAAAATTAATATTAAGCATAATTTTTTTGATAACATAAACAGACAACTTTCAATAAATGCCCAGAGTTACAGGCATATAGACGGATTGACAGGCGAAGGAACAGGCCGTAACTGGGGATGTTTGTTTGAAGTATACTCGCTTTCATTAGAACGAAAAAGCTCTTTGGTGTAGTAAAATAGTAGTCAAATCTATTGAATAGCTGGAAAATGAATGCAGTGTTACTCAAATGAACTGCACTCTGATAAAATTAGGAAACTTGTGGCTGAAACCCGCTGTCTTTACTAGTAATTCGCTATTTATAAAGACCTTCCGAAATCGGACATCTATTTGTAGTCAATGTGCGACTGCATCACCATGACAAGGGAACAATTGTTCTTCAGTCGAACTACTCGTATGAGAAAGAATGATCATTTGATCAAAGCACAGAGCTATTTCCTGTCATTTCGAGCTTGAAAAAGTTTAAATCTAATGCACACAAATACTACTCGCTCTATCATCCTTTAAATAAAATTTTTGCTTATTTGTGGTAGAAGGCGTTGCTTTAATAAGCTTCATTCCTTAAAAAAAATTTTATTCCTCTTGTAACTTACAAGTACGTAATCATACTGATTACCAATTATTTTGAAATAAATATCCATCTATGACAATCATAATTCTAAAGATTTTTATACTTTTTCATATATTTGACATTTAGGAGCAGCTGGTTGCTTTTCCCAATACGAACGTATTATTTTTAGAATAAACAACTTGTCGAAATTGGAAATTTTATGAAATTTTGTTCCAATTCGTACAATTTTGTAGGATGTTCTGTGAAAGTGTAGGTGTTGATAAGAGAATATTAAAATGTCATAATTTTTATTTCGAACATGTTTTTCTTATTAATGATTTGACACATAATGATGCGGAAAATTTTTAAATAAGATGTTTAAGGAATATAAAAACAATTCGGTGTACGAGTATGTAAAAAGGGTTTTCCACAAAGGCTGGTTGATACTGATAGTTTGTGTTAGTCATATTGTTTTGGCTCAGTTAATGATACCAATTTATTAGAAACCCAGTCGATCCTTTACGCCAATGTCATGGAAATGTTAATTATGCCATGTTCCACTTTCCAAAAAAATCAATTGGTACTTCAAAGAATATCACTTCACTAGCGATCCACGTTTATTGAAAAACCCTTTACCATCGTATAAACTATCAAAAAATTTTATATTGAACAGCATTTTTTTATTATTATATTTTTTATTTTTTTTATTATTTTTTTTTTTTTTGATGAAGAGCACTAACTTATAAAATGTAAATTACAAAATTAATAATTAAAAATAACACATATGACATAAATTCCAATAAGTAAACACGATCATAACATTTTCTTTTTTATTTACCTGTCAAAGCAAACATTCAAAAAACATCAATAAATCATTATGTGCGGGAAAAAGTGAGGTGAAACGTGACAAAAGCGAAAAATGTTCCGGTCAATTACAAGAGTCATATTTCTTTTTTATTCATATGTTCTTACGATAACAAAAAAATACTTTTTTCTTTTAGTACAATAGAGCAGAACATTTTAATTTAAATAAAACACACATTTAGATAAAAACTTGTATAATTTCTTGTGTTGCTTATTTTAGTTTGAAAAATAAAATTTTTATAACTCCGTCCCGTATTCTCTTGAATAATGAAAAATTCCTCTTGTTTTAGAAGAAATAAAAAAAAATAAAAATCTTGTGAAAAAAAGAAAAAATGGCAGCGCTTATAAATTATATGGAAATTTTGCTAAGCCACAGTGGTTGTTAAGAAAGAAACACAACGAAAGAAACAATTGCTAAACTCGAACGTTAATTTCAGATCATTTATTTATTTTTTATTATAAAACTCAGAGATGGTTTGTTGTTGCCTGGCTTAATTAAAAAAATTTTAATTGTTATAATGATTTTCATTGATTAGATTTTTTTTTTAACCACTGCATATTTCATTCATTAGATATTAAACCACAGGAATGTAACTACTTTCGTTTACATACGGAGATAAATCCATGTATAAACTTGCATATTTTTATTATGCATGTAATATTTTCTTAGATAGAGAGATCCATGCAAAAATAGTTGGAGAAAATGTATGAGTTTTACGTTAAATTAATAATGAAAAAATGTGTAAAAACTGTGAAACAGCATAAAGGGAAACTTTTCTAATTTATTATATTTGATTACAAGCAAAAAAATTCTTATCAGCATTAGTGTTTTTTTCTAAACTAAAAAAGGGAAACGATAATTTATAATTTATTCCTGATCAATCATTATGACGTAAATTATTGGGACGTATGATTAATTTTAGTAATTGGGTGCGTATGATTAATTGAAATTATTGAAACTTATGATTTATATAAATTTTACAATTGTAATTTTATAAGAGCAATGAAATGTAGTTTTTTTTCAAAGTTAATTTGTATATTTTCAATGTCTTTAAATCCGATCGAACTTCTTTATTTGCCACCATGCAACTAAATACAATTAAAAATTGTGAACTGTTTAAAATAAAAGCAAAGCCTGTGGGCCAATGGCTTTGCATTTTGGCCCATAATTCAAGTCAAAGTGTCATGTCCATTAAATGCTAAAAAGCTGATAAGGGTCTCTCAAATCCTCTCAAATTGTTCACACAAGCGAATGGGCTGGTTGTATGAATAAATTTATTGTATTCGTCTATTAAAACAAATAGAAAAAATAAAACTTAAAAGAAAATTTATGCAATAAAAAGACAAACGAGCAACAAATAGTCTGCAACATCTCGAAAGGTCAACACCACTCATGGACAAGATAGACATGGCAACGTAGAAGAAAATAAATAAATCAAATGAATGGAGCATAAAATGGTATGCCAAGTTGTAAATATAGATATTTATTAAGGTATTAACAACATTCCAATGCTCACGCTCACACAAGCTCACGTCCACTTCAACATCTATTTATTTGCCAAACGGCAACTGTAACGCAACGACAACCTCAAATGTAATGAAACATTTGAGTTGCATTGCAAATCAAGATAATGATAAAGGCCTTTGGGAACGATGTTATTAAATATTCTGGCTTTAATTAACTCCTTTGAAAGGGGAGAAAATATTAAAGTTTGATTCTTAGCTTAAAGCATTATGTACAAAATGAAAACTTGTCAAAGTAACGAAACCTGAGTAGTTTGTGATGACTTTCTATTGGTTTAATAAGCAAAATCGATTTATTTTATATCAACTCAGCTGTGAAGTAATTGGTTCGATTTAATATGCAGCGTTTTGTTAAAGTTCATTCTGTTTTGAAAACACAAATGAGCTAAAAATACAATTGTTGTAATAGTCTTCTATTTTCACTTTAATACATCTAAGTGGAATGCAAGGAAGCTGTTGAAACACTTGTTTACATTGCAACATCTAACACCATTTTACAAATGCATACAAATGTATGTACATACATCATGTTCAGTAAAATAAAAATAAAATAAAAAATGATTTTATATTGAAAACTTATTAATAAATATATAGAAATTATTTGTTTTTCATGCAAAACAGTACGAGGGCGCGTCAATAAGTCCGTGACTCTTTTTATTTTCCGCCTTCGAACTGAAAGCACAATACTTCCCCTGTCAAGAGGCGTCACAAATTTGAACAAGTTGCGTGTTTTGGTTTGTGGTTGACAGTTATTGATAACAGACTATAGAAAATAGAAGAAAGTTAAGTTCATTATTTTCGGGGGAAAAAACCCATGTCTCAAACCATCAATTCAATGGTAAATTAGTGGCTCATTGGATGTTTTTAAGGACGTACAATTATGGAAGATGCCGTGCATTCTTTACACCCAGTTGAGTTCTCTATACCCGAAAAAAATTGAGAAAATGCACGATATTATGTTGGCCAATCAGATATTTAAAGTGCGGGAGGTGTGAGAAGCCACAGTCATATCACAGTGGTTTCAATTTTGAACGATCACTTGAGTATGAGTTAACTTTCCGCAAGATGGGCGCTGCATTTGCTTAAAGTCGATCAGGAACACAATAGTGTGATAACTTGGCAGGGCGTTTGGCGTTGTTCAAACTCTATACGGACTAGTGTTTGCACCGTTTCTTAGCCGCTGATGAAATAGGGGTGCACCACAACATACCAGAGACCAAACAGTAGTCAAAACATTGAGATTTTAGGGGTGAATCGAAGCCAAGGAGACCAAGGTGGGTTCGTCGGCCAATAAAGTCATGGCTGGCCGTCCTTTAGGATGCATGTGTTATAAAAAGGATTTTGTGTGATTATGATCTTGCCGTAAATTAACAATATTAAGATATACGTATATACTTATCATATTAATATAAACAAACAGTTTGTATACGCAACCATTCCTTATAATGTGATTCAAAACTAGAGTCTGATAGACTCCTTGTCCGAAGCCCACTTTTACGGAAGTTGACGTGAGATTTGTCCTAATATACTGGTTAGCACTTCATCATTGATATCTGATAAACTTTCTCATCTAGAGTCATACTAAAAAAATTCTGCAATTTTCCTTTGGAATGATCGTGCTGTTACTAATGCTATTCCAAGCACGCTACGCAATTTTTTTCATAATCGATTTTTAACTTTTGGAATCTTATACAACATACAACGTCTTAAGTTCACTTGTTCTTCGCTCATAATCACGATCTTAAAAGTTTATAAAAAAAAATTATTGAAATACCAAAAAAATTGATATAAATCATCACACATGTACTAACATTTTGGAGCGGTTTTTGGCGCATCCGAGGTTCTGCTACGGATAAACAACTCATTAAGTTTAACGTTCCTTAGAACGACATAATTTCCCATAACACCGTATGAATATAAAACCTCTACCTTTTATTTTTTATCCAAAGCAACCAAATATACTTAAAGTGTATAATACATACACGCGTACATATCTACATGGACTTTTCCAGGATGCTCATATTCGTGTATGGGTGTGTGTGTGTGTGTAAAAATGTAGGTCGTTATAAACGTAAAGCCGATTTAAATGCAAATAAATACTATTCATGTCGAAATGAAAATGCAAAACAATAAATTCATATATGCTTGAGTGAATGACAGCGGGAGCAATTTTACTTAATACTTTCTAGAAATAAGAAATAAAATAAGGATTCACACATACACACGCAAGCTTGTTAGCGCAAAAGCTTATCAATACTTTGGCTATAACGACTCGTGCAAATTCAAGGTAAAATATTTGTTTGCCTCCGAAGTTAAAACTGGTTCTTTATATGTTCTCAAAATTAGCTAAAGCTTCTGCGTGAAAAAGGACAACGAGTAAAATGGCCATTTATTATTTTTGGTGAAAATTTTTTCTCCTTAATTACAAGCAAACTTTAATTTCAAATAGTTCTCATTTAGAAATTATACTAGGTCATTTAATAAGTCATTGTAGGAAAAATAGGTTGATTTGAAACGGACCATGGCCTGACGCCCCCGTTAAATGTGATGAAATAGAATAGACTCATCGTACCAAGATATGAAAGAGATGATTAGACTCCAAAAGATTCCATCGGCTTGAAAAAAAACAGAAACTCCTAATGACCCATCATCTAATAGACCCATATGTCTATACCTTTTGATACGTTATTTGTAAGTGTTACTTGCAGGACACCGCAGGGTACTGTATTAGTTTAGGTTTAGTAAATAGAAGTTTTTTGTTGGTGACAGCAAGTCTAGCGATAAATAGGATAAGTAGATCGTGCGACTACTGCGATGTCGTGATGTTAGAGGCGAAAGATGCCCTTAACTCTGCGAAATTCGGGGGAAGTTGTAGAGGTACAGTTTAACCTAATTATTCTAGATTATCTAGTGAGCATCATACAGAACTATTTTTTCGAATAGGTAGCCTTCTGTAACACAAAGGATGGTGGTGAAGAATATGCACTTACCGGAGATATCCCACAAGGACCACTACTTGGGTCATTACTGTTGAACGTAGTGTACAATGACATTCAATGGTTGAATCTTCCAGTGACTTGTGAATATAATTGCAGAAAAATTGTTCGTCATATCTAGTCAATGTGTAAAGAAAAAAATAACCGTAACGGACTGCTTCATCACATCGAAGGATTCTTACTTGGGTGTACTGGTAGATATTCATTTATCATTTAAGAGTCATATTTAATATGTTGTCATTAAAAATAGCACGTCTGTTGTAAATCTCTGTTTAAAAGTCACCAGGCTGCCTAGAAATGTAAAGGTATTTTAGCATTCAAGAACTTGGTCCTCATGTTCATATCAATACTTTCAATTGCCCTAATTTTTTGATGATAACTTTTCACATTTATATTTTTGTGCGAAAGAATTGCATATAAAAATCACGAAAGCGGAAACTTTATTCCTCCAACCGTTGGTAACGGGCGTGCATATCTGTGTATCAAGAAAGTAAAGAATGAGTACATTCTGAAAACCTCCAGGAGCAGTTACAATAAAAATTCTCTACAAAAATATGACGACACAAATAAGCAGCATCTTATTGCCCTTAGACGAAAAGGTACAGCTCCGATGTAATGGAGGTATCCCTTAATATTGATTAGTGCATTAGTGAATAAATACCAAGAAATCCTTATATTTTTTTATGGTGTTAAAAGCAACGTGAAGTGTTTCGTGTAGTATAAACACTATATGCATATGGCCTGAACTTGGTCGGGCGCACTACTATTTACCTTATCTCAACATAGACATTTATATCTATAATACTTTCACAAGATTTTAGGCTTCCAACACCCGATAATGACATACATCATAATAACGTAGCACTCTTACACCGTGTTTCTTGGATTAATAGCCTCTCATTATCCAGACCATACAAGTACTCATAAAGGCCATCAGAGCAGAATCTGTGCCACAGAACTTCTAGGCTTTATTTATATGCGTTTTTGCAACATTTTGTGTCTATTTACTGCATTCATAAGGGAGTTATTCTTGGAGCACAAGGCATTAAACCCTGATAGCTAAGCATTGTCGAACAATGTCCCACAATACCTCCGCAATTCTTGCGCCACTTGTAAGCAGATTTCTTTTTACGGTTCATATTAAATCTATATCTATTTATCCTTGTGGAACAATTTATGAGATTTATTTGATGCCGAAGGACTTTTTTAGTTAAATAATCTTTTTGGGCGATCTGGTAAAGGGACGAAAAGCGTGTTTTAAATAACATAATTTAAATAAATATCTGTTTTGCCACAACATTTTTACTAATATATTTACAAAATTTACTAGATTCATAAAAATACTACCATGTATTTAATTTTGTTTCCTATTGTTCGTATTTTGCACATTGTTTCAACTCATAACAATGAAAACAATGTTGTAATGTTTTTCAAACCCTTCATTAATACAACATTTTCATATTCCATAATCATTTATTATTTATACATTATTTATCAAATATATTAAAATTCATATTAGAAACCTTAACAAATTTTATTTTATTGTTTAATGAATATCTGATTATTTTACTTTGTTTTATCTTGACTGGCGTTTTCTTTTCCATATTTTGCTCCATCATCCTTAATAGGACTGGGGGAATAAAAATACTGCTTTATATATTGTATTGTATAAGAGTTATTGTATGAATAAGACCATTTGTTGTTAAGCTTTATTTATTTCCTTCCTTAAGCTGTTGTATCCTTTACCCTTTGTCTAGGTTTCCTTTGCACATTGTCATGATTCAGCAAGTGATAATTATAGGGGCATAAAATCATTTGGTAAATATGCGATTGCTGTTGTATTTTGTGGAAGGATACATCTTCCGTTTGCAAGCACAATGCCCGTTTACACTTGCGATTCCTCAGCTCTTAGAAGAGGGAAGAAAGATGAATGGAAATACTCACGGAGTTGGGTGTTCTTGCAATAAATTTCTTTTATAAGTAAAATTTCATATGAAAAAATTAAAACTACGAGTCCAATATTTCATTGTGTGGACAAGAACGAAATTTTACGATAGATAGAGAAAGAGAGAGAGAGTCTTATAATGTTGCAAGCGTAGACGGGAACTTGTGAATTTGAAGCCGTTGGTGCACTTCTTTCTTACGATGTATTTTGAAAGAATTCTTTCCCCAAATAAAGATCTAAAATACGATCTTCGCTCCCCAAAAAATTAAATTCACACGTGATTTATTATGAGGATAAAGAACAAAACATCATCAAAATTTAACAGTTTTCTAAAACAAGTAAAATTGAGTTAAATTTTTCTATTCCTAAAAAAATATTAGTTTCAAAAATTTATTGTTTGTTGTGGCTTTAGCTGTTCATATGCCAAAATTTTATTGGTCAACTCAACAACTTTATTTTGAAATTATAATTGTTTAAATTTGGAGAAAAAATGTACATCTATCATTTTCTAAAGTGCCATTCGTTTGGCAATGCATGATTTGTCAACAACCATATAATTCCATCATAATATGGTCACTTCAAACATATCCTTTGCATGTGGAGGTAAGTTTTTGACAGAAAAAATTTAAATAAGTT
Source organism: Germaria angustata (assembly GCA_963681545.1). Lineage (NCBI taxonomy): Eukaryota > Metazoa > Arthropoda > Insecta > Diptera > Tachinidae > Germaria > Germaria angustata. The sequence goes on along the minus strand of OY812998.1, from coordinate 137,350,894 downwards.
GGAACCGGGAGCCGTAAGATAAATAGAAAAAAATATTTGAAAAACTAATATTTATTATTCAAAATTAGGACCAGAGTTCCCATTTTGGGAATATTCGATCCGCATCTAAAATACAATTTTGGGGATAAGGTCGTATTGAGTTTGTTATAAGTTTAGATATCGCAAATAATGGATCCTTGATCGAAAAGATGATTCTAGTTGAAAAAATAAATTATATCATTATTGATTGCACTGGACGACTTTAAAAATTTAAAACTGCAATGAAGCCTCTAAAACAACTTCACAATTTTCAGTTCAATAACACATTTCAGATTCGCTGTAAATCAATTTCTTTGACAATTTCCAATGCAGAAGTAATAATTTTTCAAACCCACCTTATGGCAGCTCTTTACCATTGATAAAAAGTTTGTGTCAATTCTAAAAGCTAAACTTACAAACTGTTTAAATATATTTTGACTAGTACTTTTCATTTGCGCAAAAAATTAATCCTCTTTGGACTGTCACTTCGAAGAAAAGCACTTTTGACAGCGATATATTGAAAATTTTCTAAGCCAATATTTGCTTTTCTGAAAATTATTGCGATTAAAGTTGGTTTGAGTTTTTTTTTTTATTAAAATTTCAAAATAAAATCTTGCTTAGCAGCCTTCATTTTAATATGAATTTGAAATTAAAATCTTTTTAATTTGTATGCCAGTCTCAAAATCATGGAAAATTTTTTTAATAATTCTTTAAATTGATACAATGAATTTTTGTGTCTCAAGTGCCACGTGTTGCATTATTTTTATTTGTAGTTTCTTGGAATTTTCCACATTTGCAACACACACTCCAAACGTTTCTTGGCAATCCTGAAAACCAAGTAGAAAGAGTTTGGAAGAAAATTAAATATATAAATAAATAAATAGTCAAGTAAGAAAATGTTTGATCCTTTAGAAGAAAAACAAAAAACATTATTTTATCAATTTTGCTGTTTTTTTTAACAGAAAATCCACCAGCATTCAAATTATGCAGAGGCAAAGTTATAAATAATGAAAAAAAGTTAATAAAATAAGATAAAAAATTCATATTTTTATTACAACATTCAATCACTTACAAAGTATTTGATATTAGAAGCATGAGCTTGAGATTTTTATGATGCCTTCGTGTGTTGTTTTGCCATATTCTACGAACAAAAAATAAAAACAAAGAAAGTAAAAGTGTTTTTTTTTCTGTATTCCCCAAGTACTTATATAAAGATGATGACGATGATGATGATGATGATTTTATATACTTTTGAGATTTTTTTTTCATTTTTGTTATAATTTTTTAAATTTAGTTAAAATTTTTGATGAGGCCAATTTCTCTGGATGTTTTAAATAAACAGTTTGAATTTTGTTTCTTGCATCATTTTAATAAATTTTATATGAAGCTTATATATCTTATATATTAGTTTCATATGCAAAAATTAAATTTGCTCTTTGGTTAAATAGTTATGGGTATGTTATATAAGGCTGTGGGAATTCCTCTTATTTAATTGAAATGAATTTTCAAATACATTTGAAAATGATGCAATAAAAATATTGTCAACGAAGCAGAATAATATTTTTAATCATGGATTGGCATATGAAAACTTGCTCTAACAAATGCGAAATTTTCTCTTTTCGCCTAAATATTTATTATATGAAAATGTTATTTACTGAAAGAAAATGATCTTGACCTTTTCCAAAAAAAAAAAAAATTTTCTACTTTAAAATCCTGCAAACAAGTATCAAACTTATAATGTATAAATCCGTGGGTCTGCTCCGACTATAAGAAAGGACTTTTTTCACGCCGTTTATGGTATGACTAATTCAGTAGTATTTCATAATTAATTTCAAATACAAGGTGGCCCAAAAGAAATGTCATATTTGAACTTGCGGGTACGAAATTGTGGCTGCGTTAAAATAACTGACAGAAAAATTTGTCAAATAAGCAGTAAGAATAATTCTACGCTCTTTAGGTGTGCAACGCTCCCTGTGCAAAACTGGCAGCCAATTAAAATTATGACATTACTTTTCCACCACCTTGTACAATTTTCTACAGCACGCCGCCTTGTCGATTACTGTGTGGTCTCGATCTTATAATCATATTTATATGTCTCATATAATGCCAGGGTACGTATCAGCATTGACCGTCGTGGAAGTTCCCTTTCCTTGGAAGTTTTATTCACTTAATGGTACAATGGTATTTGTTATTTTATATGTATGCGTTCTAAAACTTGATTTCCTCCTCGTAAACACCCTTTCGATTCTTGTTTGTACTACATACGTGTGTATGTATGTATAATTTTTAACAGAAAATATTTACTTGTTATTATTGTTATTATTTGGTTTGAATTATATATGTGTATTCATGAATGTCAATGTAATGTATATAAGTAACCATAGAGAAATACATACACCCAGTTGGCCACATCTTCAGGTCACTCTAGTTTAAGCGCACCATACAAAAAATACATTATAAATGACACACATTGGCAACAGTTCAAGCCAATAATTAACAAGTTTCTTAAAAAGCTGATGTCCTCAATGATCTCATAAGCGAATAGTTGTTAGAGCTAATGATGTCAAAATCCATACACCAAGTTGACTTCCAAACTGTCGGTGAATGTAAGCGACAATATTCAAAACTTTTCACCTCATCCATTTTCTATCGGAGCTAATTTTTTTTTTTTTTTTTTGAGAACTAAAAATGCATGAAAAAAATTTTAGTTGTCTAGTCCTGTTCAAATTATATTTCATATTTTTTTAAGTATACTTCCCCATCTTTGGGTGTTATCATTAAGTAATGAGAAATATACTTTTTATAAAAACATTTTTTAATTTTCATTTAATTTTATAAAAAAGAATAATTAAAATAATATTAGCAATTTTAATAAAGCTCGATAATTTTTCAAGAATTATGAAAAATGGATAAGACAATGCATAACAATTTTGGAAATAAACATCATTATTTTCAAATTTTAAAAGTGTATTATTCGAGATATTTTCCAAAATAATGATTAAACATTTATTGAACGAACATCATTGAAACTCGATTCGGCCAAAGAGTACTGATGATATATGTCAATGAAATGCAGGCAAATGCTGAGCTAAACCATTAGCAAACATTAAACAAACAGCACCAGTACAAATATAGTTACATCGGACAAGAGATCGAAACGAGATTTCCGGAATACACAAGGGTCTGCAATAGACAACTAAGAGAATCGTGATCTATACTGGAATCGAATTTTGCGAACCACATGTTTGATAACAAAATAATACAAATTGAAAAAACGGTTAAACTGCGGCACTTACAACATAAAAGAGGACGACGGGCGTGTTGGAGAACATGAAAATATAGAAAGAGAAAACATTTGACGGAAGAATAATAAATGAACAGATAAACACCTTATCAGACAAAATAATAATCGAAGACTTGAAACATTTTTACATGGAACAAAACAATAACCCAATTTAAGCCACGAAAGTAACATCACATGACAAAAAAAATTAGCTTGGAAACCAGAAGGGAACAAATACAGAATAGGAAAAACGAACATTTAAACAGGAAATTCGAAATACTAAGATATTGATGAAGAATGAAAAAGATTGAAGAAGATAGAGAGAGAGATTCAGGCAAACGAACAATGATGATAGAGTGACACGAAGTAGATTAGGTAAAATATAGAGAAACTCATATGCGGAAACACACATAAGCCAAGGAACTATACCAGGACAACGAAAAATAGGAAAAAGATTTAGTAAGAAAAAACCACTGGAGATGACATATAGCAGAAACCGATCGCTTTACAAACTAAATATGACGTGGGATGACGGAAAATCATTTCATATCCAAGCAAACCCCATCGGAAAAATTCTCATATAGTCAATTGTTGCACTAGCAGAACGGAACAGTACTGTTTTCGATTGTCGCAAACAAATACATGGAAATTTCGTTAAAAATATGATAAATATTTGCTTAATGCATTTTTTCTTCATACAAAAGTTTGCTAGGCAGTTGAGATTCTTCAATGCTGGCAGTCTAGAAATAAAAAAAATAAAAATCAGATACGTGAAACTTTGGCGATGATGGTGTGGCGACCAGTACTGTTTCTCTCTGCAGATATAATAATTTATTTGTTCTTACTTATTTCGATTTATGCGAAGGTCCCAGGTTCGAATCCTGCCGCAGAACTCTGGCAGTTGTGTTTGATAATTAAAGGGAGCGCACAACAAGCCTTCACTGGCTTAAGTGTATGTCGTATGACATGGGCTATCACACCCCTCCCATCAACCTAACCTAACCTAACCTACTTATTTCTCAAGAGGTACAATAATTAAAAAAATTATCAACGAACTTAAGCCAGGACAAAAACTTAATATTCAAAGAAAATTGAAGACAGTCTTTTTATCAACTTGTCATTTTTAGGGTGTGAAGTATGAACCAATGAATGCATGCCCTTTATAGGAATTTTTTTTAGAACTACTCTAGATATTTTCAAAATATTGTCTAGTAGCCAAAAATTTCGAAAACAAAACAATTGACTCTAGCCTATTGGTCAATTGGGCATTCAGTAACATCTGACAATCTAATATTTTTTAAATTTGTTTTATTTTACCATTATTTTTATATCTTTCAGTTACTTCAGACGTCTTCAATCATTCATGCCATGATTTGTGTAAATCTGTAAGTAACTTTTTTATGTTTTTTTTCGTTCCCAATTTTGTGGATTATATGAATACAAACCAAATCAAAGTCATTTGTTAAATATCCTTTTGTAGTTAAGTAGGAGCAGGAGTATTATTAGCAACTGACATTTAAACTTTCTTATTTGCTTCTTATTTAATTTACATTCAGTTTGTTGCCGCTCCACATTTCAAAGCTTCTCTTCTAACTATTGATTTAATTGGAAATTTCTCTAATACTTACCACATACAAATTTATGTGACTTCTATTTTAATGTGTGTATTTCCTGGAAGTAAAAGTAATTGAGTTAGAACATAAAATATGTGCAAATTGAAGTAATAAATATTCTACATAAATAAACTATTGAACGAGATGAATACAAAATTATTAAGTGGGACAAATCGAGGTTAATTTTGGGGAGTTTTGTAGACAGACGTATTTGTGTGTAGTCGTATATAAGTAAAACTTGTGGAATGAGGTGCGTGATTGCAAGTATTTTTCTATTTGTTCCATGATTTCATTCGTGACTCAATATATTGATAAAATGGGAATGAATTTTTTTTACAAAATATTTGTTATATTTTTACTTTGGAATTCTCATTGCACTCAAATTAATATGTATTTATTTAATTCTTTCCATCTTCTTATTTAAAATGTATGTATGCAAAATTAGTATGTGTGGTTTGAAATTTTCTCATTTTGTTACCACGTCTGTGGCTGGAATGTGAATAGTTTTAGAGTTATTTAAATAGGCGTGGCACACCCAAAATAAATATTAATTTTATTACGATTTACAGAGAGTGCTACAACAGCGAGAATATTAAAATATTACGTGAGTAACTCTATCAACTTGGTGTAATTAATTTTCACAAAAAAAAAACGACTTAAATACAATTACCCAAAGGAACAGATTATGAGTGAGTTTATGATTCAATATCATCTATTGTCACTATCAGCGTGCAATGGCTCAAATCGAATAACCGCAGACATTACTGCCCCTATCCCCCTTCTCATAACCTATTTGCTTAGTTCCAGCAAAATGCATTGCAAGAGTAGGGATCATCTCCTGGGTAATGGTCCAATTGAAAAAAAAAAAAAAAAACGTGATGCGTTTTGGGCAGCTACTTTGACTGACCGATTTTCTTTTAAATTTCAAATGGACTAACTGCGAGCATGCCGTTTCAAATAAAATAAGATTTTTCAATTATAAACAATGTCACTATTACAATCAACCAAATATTATTTGTGACAGGTATCCTTCCCCCAAGTGATATCTATTTAGTTTTCTAGGGTGATTGAATGAGAAGTAGCTCTCGCTAACATAGTCAGCCCGATATACGATAACGAGATATTGCTTTGCATCGGAGTTACCCTTCTCCCTGGTCCTATTTCATGTTGGTTACATGTAACTTTGATTATAAAAGAAGTTTGAAAATCGATTCACTAGCGACAGAGTTAAGCGTATAGAAATAAAAACAAATATATAAAAAGTATTCTGAATTCTATTCGAAAAATTATTTTGAATTCGATTCAAAACGGATCAGTTGAGAAAAATGGTCCTGACGTTTTTCATATGCGCTGCATATAATATGTAAATGTAGTATACAATTAAATTTATACGTTTAATAAATTTTGGGATATCCTTAGAGCTCTGTATAGAAAAGGAATAGTATTGTTATTGCTGAAATGTCCGTCTATACATCCATCTGTTCCCTATTTTATATATGTATCTCCCACAGGCTTCTAAACTGTGAATCGTGGTAATTAAAATCCTCAAATTTCCACAAGGTATGGATAACGATGGCCGCTATGATCAAAAGTAATAAAAATAAAAGAAAGATCAAAATCAAACTGAAGGCAACTGAAATGATTTTGACATGGAGCAATAACCTGATAACAAATTTTTACACATCAAGTGATAAATAACCACATGTTTATTAGTTAAATCACTTTTTTCCTAAGCAATATCGAATGATAAATATTTGCTCCTTCATGAATGATTCAGACACACTCTGCTGATATTTTTTTTATTGCCTCCAATATTCTAAAATCTTAATTTTCGTTAATTTAGGCTGCTATTTTGGTCCCTTTCTGTTATCTATAGATATGAGCAAATACAGACGATAGGAGGGGGGGCTTAGAAATTATAAACACATGAAGGGCTTGTGGAGAAAAAAAAGGAAAGAAAATATGTCTCGCCATGGCTAACTAGCTCACATTGGCATACGTGTGATGACCTCCGTCAAAATGGACTGGCACTGCAGTTTTAGCAAAAGGCAGAGGCATAAAAATTGGAGGATCTCTTCCTCTTTGTAAAGTCAGATCCATTTGTCTGGCGTGTTCGCCAAATGTACAACGTCCGTGTCAATTGCGACCTTTTCCCTCGATTCCCTGATAGAAAAGTAATAAATTTCTAATGTGAGCTGCTTTCAATCGCAGAAATCTACAATTGGGATCGTTTAGCCACTTGATTCGAGTCAATCAATTAATATGGTCTCCAATTCGCTATTTTCAAACGGATAGAAAATGTCTGCCGACTTCGGAAGGGAAAACTTATTCAGCAAAAATCATTCTCAGAAATTTAAAAACGAAAAGCTGTTAATCCTTTAGTCAAGTATGAAAAAAGTTTCATTTATTTAAGTTCGTATTAACTTTGAGCTGTCAATATCTTAAATGCTGTTGTAGCTGAGGTAGTAAAGGCTTTCTTTAATGATCACGGGGTTATTATGCAGGCCTGGATACAAGATCAATATCAATCAAAGGTACTTAAAATTGTAACTTATTGATAAATTAAACATAGAATACAGAAATTTAAGCTCTATTTAGGGATTGCAATAGAAAATATCATTCCACATGGTATCGCCTCTAGTTACAGCCAGTTTTTCTTGAACCTCGATTTATGTTATCCTTCAAATCAATCATGATTTCATCCATTTTTAGATCGAGCGTAAAGTACATTTGATATCGGTTTGGATTGATATAAGTAGGGATGACTTCGTTTTTGTTTAGAGTGTTCGGTTCTCCTGACTTATTTGTGTCTAAAAGTAAAAAAGAAAAATTAAATGAACTTGCCGCTCATAGCGATTGCAATTAATATTTCAAGCGACTTTAAAATGGACTGAGAGACTTTACAGTTCTTAAATAAATCTTCTTAATACCCTCAATGAAGCATATGCTTCCTACGTAAGTTTCATCTCAGGATAAATACATTTCTTGCCTGTCACCTTTTAAAGTAACAAAATGTTTGCAAAAATTTATGATTTTCGTGCAAAATATTAAGATGCCACAAAATGTATTAGAAAGACATAGTGCTGACACTTTACAATTACCTTCACACGTTCATAATATTCATGTGCGCTCATACCCATACACAACTACTCATAAACAACTACACATGCATCCTAACAGAAAGTAGCTTAACAGTGTATGTGTGTATATGTGTGTGTGCGCGCGTGTGTATGTCTTATAATAAATGTGCTCCTTTAAAAATATATTTCTCGCGAAAGCTTTTTTATACAGGATAATTTTTTATTATGTGTGTATATGAGTTTATGCGCGAACGTGGTTGCAATATGGAGTGCTTTTGTTGCCCTGTGTATGTGTTTTGGTTAATGTGACATAATTTTTTCCTTCATATTCCCCTTACGTCACAATTTTCAGACTGCACCAACTCACGTTTATATTTTTCGGTGGTTTTGTTGGTTGCGAAAATACCTAAAGTAGCTAAAAAGCACAAGCCGTTAAAGTGATGTATGTCTTAGTTAATGCTTTTGCATAATTTTCTTTTTACAAACACACACTAATACACAAACACACAAAAACACAAAAACACTACAAACACACACAACAAACTTACTAATAAGTAACCCAGCAAAATTTCTTTGTGCACCTCTGCATCAGGTGAAAATGAGATTAAAAAAGTAAATGACGAAATTCCATTTAAATCTTGATGCAGCAAAAAAAAATCAGAATTTCAACAGCAAAATCAAACATTAACCAAACTATTCCAAAGCGAGAGAAATACCATGTCATATGGATTTTCGCTAAGAAATTTGGTTACGTTCCTGTGAATTTGAAAAAAAGTTTGTGAAAATGACAAAAATAGAAATATCCGTAAAATATACCGCATCAAAAACTGGAAAAATAAAAAAATATATATATTATTGTTATTAAAAAATGTATTGTTTGTTGTGGCTCTTCATATGCCGACATATCATTGGTTGCTAAAACCAAATCGTTAGTGAAGTTTAAGCAATTTGAAAACATTCAACCTCGGATGTTTATGCCACATAAATCAAATACAATATGAGAATTCAAACAATACATTTTTTTAATTTTTTCAATGAATTTTGCAAAAGCTCTAATTTTTTCTAACGATTAGTTGGAGAGAATATTAAGTATTATTATCATTATTCTTTTATTTACTCAAAAAATTAATTCTGAGCTATAAAAGGATAATAAAATTTAAAAAATCTAAATTTTACCCAAAACTTATAATGTGAAAAAGAACAACCCAATACAAAAATTAAATTCCAAAAAAAAAAAAATAAATAAAATAAATAAAAAGAATTAGTATCCCACCGATTATATGATTTTGCTAAAACTAACAAGTATTTAAAAATCTATTTATCACAACACAAAAGTTATAATTAATTTACTGCCTGCAAAAACTTTCCATTTGTTAGGAGTCGTAGTTGTCAATAGTAGTCGTTGTTAGAAAAAGTTTAGTTCAATACACTTCCCAAGTCTACTGTTGGGTTGCAAAACTTGTGTTAACATAAACAGCTTCATAAAATATTTAAATTAAAAGAACTCATGTTTACCACTTACGACATCGTTCCAGCACACGCTGTCACTCATGAAGTGATGTTTTTGTTGTATAGGAGCAAGTAAGTGATTCTATGTGAGTTTGTATGTTAAACGTAAGTGAGTGTTCATTTCCATATACTGACAGGTACAAACTCACACACACCCACCTACACACACATACACACTTGAGCAAATGAAAAAGATAACAGAGAGCACTCACTTCTATTATCAATATTTCCGTGTTGTGTTAACGTATTTTCCAAATAATTTGAAATGCTGCTGCTCATAAACATCAGAAAAGGAAGACAAGTTAACGAGCATAAATTGGAAAAATAAAGCAAAATTTGTAACACAAACAACAGCAGACACTTCAAATGTGAATTTACATGAAAATAGAAGATGAAGTGTTTTGAAATTGCAAATGAAATGTATTAAAATTGGGTTAAATTTAAGTTTAAACCAAATTGATTTAGGCACAGATACCATTAGGGGATCGTATACTTACGTTTTATTGGAACTATACAAAGTTTCATAATGTATTTTTCACCAACTCAGGAAGGCAGAGCAATAAAGCAGTTACTTGTGTGTCGTTTTTTTTCTCCAATATTTAGGGGTCAATTGATGTTGATAATATCATTATAAAAGAAATAATCTCAAATAAAAATTAAATAATGGGTTTGATTTTTGCTACATTTCGAAAAAAGATATAAGGACAGGTAGATATATAAATAAATAAATCGAAAAGCAGATTGTTAGGTAGATACTACTGAATAGATGAATAAATATGGGAATATATAGAAATATAACAAGAGATATAAAAAGAAAGATTGGCCGATATATATTTAAATAGAAATATATATAAAAAAAGAGTTCATAACAATCATTGTTCTAATCCATAGAGTGCTAGAAAACAAGAAGAAATGACTGCAATACTCTGCTGTAGTTGATAACATATTGGAGATAAAGAAACTTGCCAAAATATATATTGAACATTACATCTAATCTGTTACTTCAAATGAGAGTGGGAATGGGAATGGGAATAAAGAAATGCATCTGCCCTAAACTAATGTGAAAGCGTGTTCCAGAGTAGAACTTCCTGGTTAGGATAACTAGCCGATAGTACATTATATCCATTAAATAATGGGGATGGATAAATAAAATATTATAAATCTATTTAATATCTGTAACAATAGAATCAATTTAAGCGAACTGCAAATGTAAATTCAGCGCCCTAAATTTAACTAATAAATCATTTTTCTTATATTCTTCCGACTGCGTTGGGTCTGAATTTTGACTGGTTTCTGTCATCCCATGTCAATTATGGCTAAATATATAAACGATTAAAAACTTAGTAGAAGATGTCACATAAACAAAAGTGAACTGTTTAAAAACCAAATTTGACATGGGATGATGGAAATTCTTTTCAAACAAATTGACAGCTGATACTGTCCTAAGCTATTTACATATTTGTTTTATAATTTACTTACATACAAATTTGCACTTATAAGGCCGTTAAACGTTTTATGACTTACCAAACCGAAGAAAATTTATCATACAGCTAATAAAAATCTCATTTACCGCTGCTGGCAGTTTTCGCGACAAGGAACAGTTTTATTATGTCAAATATAAAGAAGAAATTTCTTCAAATCAATGTAAAATTTGTTCAAAAATGTTTTTATATTCATATAATGAAAGTTTAGTTAAATTAAATAATGAAATAGTAGAATTTAACAAAAAATTTTTTAAAATTAGGAAATTTTTATTCACGTTGATTATAAAACGCAGATTATTTTTATAATTATACTCGTTTTAGCGGGTTCTATATTTTTTTCATATTTTTCCAATTGATGCTTCTTTCACTAACAAATAGACGATATTTATTTCAATTCGTTTTGTTTTCTTTTTTTTTCAAATTAAAAGAGACATTGACATTTCTGAAAAGTTATTAATTAATTAACGAAAATTCTTTACATCAACTTACTCCACTTTATTAAATTGTTATTAAAATAATTCTTTTTATTTTAGAGAAATTATTCATTAATACATTTCCGTAAATATTTTTTGCTTACCTGTCTCCTTTCTCTCTCTCTCCCTTCCCACCATTCCAATCGCTCTTCACTACTGTATACCGATTTCATTGCGTGAGCGAGTAATTGCCTGATTTTTCTTTCCTACACGCTTAATAATCTGTAATTGGTCGTTTCCGGCTTCGTTGTTTGTTTTGATCATGTGTTGTTGGCTTGATGGCTTCAAGTTTGAGATAATATTTAAAAAATTGTGCTCATTTAAAGAAATTTTTGTTTAAATAAATGAATTTCAAGTTGCTTTAAATTAGTATTCTGCAGACTCAGCTTTTTTGAGGCTTTAGTAAATAATTTTTTTTGATGAATTGGGTTCATGTGAACAAGTGACATGTGGGCTTAAATAGATTTATAGACAGATACATGAAAGTTTAGAAAGACAGTAGAGTGGAGAGATAGAGAAATAGATGTAAATATAAAATTATATACAGAAAATTTATTGTCTAACCAAAAAATTCGAATGACAAAATATCTGTCTGAGGGAGTTTTAATTCTGACTTTCATCGTTGGATAGTTTAAATCGAATTAAGAAAGTGTTCATACTCTCGTTCACTCCAAAAAGAAATAAAAAAATATTTATATTCAAATATATACTCGTAAAGGCAGGTCTCTTAATAAGAAAATGGATAAAATATTACAGTTGAATAAAAAAAATTTTTACAAAAAGTACTAATTTTGTAAATTGTGTCATCAAAGTGACTTTATGTATATGGCAACAAAAACTAAATCATATTTGTTTCTCTTAAAAGTTCTAGACATTTTTATAGAACTTAATTCTTAAATTTTAATTTTGATAGAAAGAATATTCTAATTTTCCAAATTTTGCTTTGTTTTCTTCTTCATATAAATAAAAGTTACAGAATCACAATATCCAAAAATATGAAATGAAAATTGTAGCAACGAATAAGATCTGGTTAGAATAGTGATGATAAGAAATTGGAAAATAAAAATCTAGTAATGAGAAATTTAAAAAAAAAAAAAAATATAATAAAAAGTCTTACAAAAACCACATTTTAAACCACATCAACAAGACTTCTACATTTCGGTTACAGCCAGAAGAAGAAACAAAAAAATATGTATATAAAATTATCTTCTTTGTAATCCATTTCTTCCGCAAGCATAAGCTGAAATGCTATCGGACGCGTCCACAGGTTGCGGATAGTGGAAAGCCCAGTAGATATACTGGGTAGCTGCGAATTAAATAAGCAGTCGCGGACAATTTCAGCGATTTCGAGGGGAGAGTCTCGGAGGCACAGCCTACCAAATACCGAGTTGCCAGTGATCCTTGAAATGACATGGCGAGTAAGTGGCGCCATTAACTAACCACTATTGATGCAGTGCCTGGCTGCATATACCGGCAGCCCCGGTATCAGGCTCGGATGCGATTGGCTAATCACCAGCCCATCTTAAACTAACATGATTACTAAAACCATAATAAATCAAAACCAAACTGATCCTCAATTGATGACGACCTTTAGCTTCAAAACACGGACACGATTCGGAACATGGAATATTAGAACTCTCTTAGAACCAACTAGACTGGCGCAAGTCTGTAAGGAGTTCAGAAGGTACAATCTTCTCTTTCTTGGTTTGTGTGAGACCAGATGGCCTGACAATGGTATGATCAGGAATGGGGATGGCACAACTTTCGTATATTCTGGTAGACCAAAAGATCAATCGCGATCGAGTGGTGTTGGGTTCCTGCTATCAAATAAAGCAAAACAATCTCTAATAGACTGGAAACCCTTCTCTGATAGAATTATGTCGATCCGTTTGCGTACCCGGGCAAGAAATATTACCTGTGTGCAATGCTATGCCCCAACAGAAGTTGCGGAGCCCAAAGAAAAAGAAGAATTCTACAGTAGTCTAGAGCGAACATTAAAGGATATACCTGCTGGCGACATAATCCTACTTACAGGGGACTTTAACGCACAATTGGGCCAAAATAACATTAGTTTAGATGCTGTGATGGGAAAACATGCATTAGGTCGGATGAACGGAAACGGTGAACTATTTGTAGAAATTTGCGCTAAGCACAATCTCACTATAGGAGGAACAATTTTCCCGCACAAAACAAGACATAAAGTGACTTGGGTCTCACCAGACCACAAAACTGAAACTCAAATAGACCATATAGCCATAAGTAGAAAATGGCGTGGCTCATTGTTGGATGTCCGAAATAAAAGGGGTGCTGATGGAGCATCAGACCATCATTTGCTCATTGGGGAAATTAGACTCAAGGTCGCAGCAATCCGAAGGCCAAACGCTCAGAGCATGCGAAGACGTTTTGATGTTGGAAAACTCTATTCTGAAAATATAAGAGAACAATACGTTGGAGAACTTGGAAGACGTTTTGGAAACATGGATAGCCTAGAAAGAAAACAGTGGAGCTCCATTAAAGAGCTTTTCATAGAGAGTGCAAAGGTAAAGATTGGAACCCGGCAACAAAGGCGAAAGGAATGGATCTCTGATGGAACATGGACATTAATAGAAAAAAGAAATCTGCTAAAAGATAGAATTAATACAGCAAGAACGCAAGACGCAAAAGTATACCACCAAATCCAGTACTCCATTAAAGATAGAATGGTTAAACATAGCGCACGGAGAGATAAGAGATTATGGATGGAAAAACTGGCTAACGACGCTGAGACGGCCGCGGAGACGCATAGAACCAGGGATTTGTACAAAATTGTTAAACGTATAGCCGGAAAAAATCAAACTACTGTCCATCCACTAAGGGATCCTATAGGTGGCACAACTTCTTCCATGGACCGACAATTGGCAATATGGTCCGACTATTATGCCGGCCTAGTGTCAATACCGGAACCCACAATCGGACTTCCTTGTCATTGCCACAGTCATCGGATGAGATATGATATCGAGACAATGAGTCCAAACACCTCAGAAATTATGGAAGCTATAAAAGCAATGAAGAATGGAAAAACACCAGGCGTGGACAACATAAGCCCAGAACTACTCAAAGCCGACCCTCTTTTAAGTGCAAATATCATCAAACCCATCATAGAAGATTTCTGGACATCCGGTCTGCTTCCTTCAGAAATTGGCGAAGGAGTGATAATTAAACTACCAAAGAAAGGGGATCTAACTACCTGCAAAAATTGGAGAGGCATAACGCTATTGCCAATGGTTAATAAGATCATAGCCTACATTCTCCACTCAAGGCTATCCAATTCACTCTCTTCAGAACTCCGTCAAAATCAGGCCGGCTTTAGAGCAAATCGCTCTTGTATCGACCATATTAATAGCCTACGAATACTGGTCGAACAATCAGTAGAATGGCGGACACCACTTTATTGCATATTTATCGATTTTGCAAAAGCTTTCGATACTCTCCATCACAGTGCCATCTGGCAAGCAGTGCAGTGTAAAGGAGTGCCAGAAAAGATAATCGAACTCATCCGTGCCCTGTATCGTAATTCGACATCAAGAGTGCTGCATGAACACCACCTTGGAAACACATTTAGCGTAAATACCGGAGTCCGACAAGGGTGCGTTTTGTCTCCTCTGCTGTTCAACATAGTGCTTGACGTTATAATGATGCAGGCAACAACCGATAGACGGGGTATAACATGGGGCCTCAATGGGCGGTTAGAAGATCTAGACTATGCTGATGACATATGTCTCCTCACCCACAACTTCACCGACATGTCCGGAAAACTACAACACATAAACCGTATCGCCAGGAACGCCGGGTTAGAAATTAATACGGAGAAAACTAAAGTCTTGCGCATAAATACAACCAATACCTCAAAGTTTATGTTAAATGATGCTGAACTGGAAGATGTTCAGTCATTCGTATACTTAGGTAGCGTCATATCTTCAACCGGCGGCTCCAGCGAAGACATAAAAAGTCGTATAAATAAGGCAAACCAGACATTCGGAGCTCTACAGAAAGTGTGGAAATCGTCACAAATACATATCAAAACAAAACTCCGCCTTTTCTCATCAAATGTACGTTCCGTTTTATTATATGGGTGCGAGACATGGAACACATCAGCTAAAGACATGCAAGCACTTCAAGTCTTTATAAATCGGTGTCTGCGAAAAATATTGAACATATTTTGGCCAAATGTCATCTCCAACAAGAACCTGTGGATACGAACAGGAGAGCTCCCTATCCGTGTACAAATAGCTAAGCGAAAGTGGAGCTGGATTGGCCACGTTCTGAGAAGAGCGGACGATGATATTGCGAAAGTGGCGATTGAATGGAACCCCCAAGGCAGCAGAAGAAGGGGCAGACCAGCTAATACTTGGAGAAGACAAACTGAATTTGAAGCGAACTCTATCAGAGTGTCATGGTCTGAAGTGAAAATGCTGGCACAAGACCGATCAAAATGGAAAAGCTTTGTTATGGCCCTTTGTTCCACCATGGAACTACAGGAATGAATATATATATATATAATCCATTTCTACAACAATTTGCTTAATAAATATAAAAAAAATCTTATTAACTGAAAGCGACTACTGATGCAATAAAGTGCGATAATCATTCCAACTACAGACCAACTGTGCCGAAGGCTAAAAAATCAATAACTATTGATGCAATACATATACAAAAGGCCCTAAAGTAAACAACAATCTAACAAACACATACATACGTTCACTTAAACAAACTCACACAACTACGACCGAAAGTTACTTAAATGAAAGTTTGCTCCGGCACAATGTGTTTCAACTTCTTTTTTACACTTCAAGCAATAAACAATTTTAAAAGTTCTTTATGTTGTAACATTAAATTAAGAAGAAAAAAAAACATGAACTAAAGCTTTTATAATTTTTTTATATACATTATTTTTATTTCGAAAGTTTCGGAAAAAGGAGTGAGAAGTCCGGTGTAGATCTGTGAATAAGTGTGTGAACTTACCATATTCGCTTTGTACATATATTGTACATTTGTTCCGTCTGTATAAATATTTGTTAACGAGGAGAAAGTGTTTTTTTCCCCAGCGACTCGTATAGGATTTTTATTTTATTATTATTTTTTTTTTAATATGATACAACATGCAAAAGTGCTTTTTTGCAAAACAAACTTTATTGCCAACAACAGGAAATTATTGTATAGAAAATGTTTACGCATAAGGAAATTAAAAAGAAAAGAAAAAGTGATTCTTGAAGTACATGCTATAGATACTACGCGCCACGATATTAAATAGATGAGAAGGTGAAAATTGGGTCAATTGAGTGCAATTGAAAATTTTGATATGCATTTCACAAGCATCTTAATTTTCTTTTTTGGCAAGTGGGTAAATGGTGTTTCAAAAGGTGTGTGACTTCCTCTTTTTATAGATACGTGAATTAATTGTCAAAAGTTATTGCAAATTTTAATCTCTTTTATTTTATAGTGTTTCGGGAATTATAAGTATGAAGGACTTGGTTTAATAGGAGGATTATTTCTAAGTCCTTCGTTAAACTTACTTTCTGATGGTTTTTGGATACTCTTATAGACTAGTTGGTTGCAGGTTTGAACCCTAACGTAGTCTCTGGGTGTGTTTTGCTGCCTACCGTCCATTCTTTGCGTATTTCGGTTATTACAAAAGGACCAAATTATGGTCTTAAGTGATCGAAAGCTGCCTGCCAAACCTAAACTTTTGTCAGTTGTAAAATTCTCATAGTTTTATTTAAAGGTTTAATAAAATAGTTCTAAGTCTTAACCTTGACAAAAAATTCATTTTAAGAAACTGTGACTATCCTAAAACACTTATATATTTGCCTCCAGAGATGAATAAATTTGCAGGATCTTAAATCGGAATATTACCTTATAAAAATGCATCTTAGTAACAACAAAGCGTTACTTTTTTTAAGATAAGCTTTACTTATTGTTTGTTGTAGTGTCCATGGTTAGCCCTATCTCATGAAAAGCTAAGGTCTCTATCTATTACATTACATGGAGAGACGGACAACTCAGCATATATAAAATAGTTCTGTTGTGACCCCTTGTATTCGTATATGGATGGCTTGAAATGTCAAAAGTTGTTAAAGTACCTCAAGTTAATTGAATAAAAATTGCCTGCAAATTGTATTTAAAACATGAAATAATCAAAATTTTCATAAATCATACAGCGTGAAGTCATTAATGGCGGTTTGAAAAGGATGCTAGATTTTTTAGTTTTTCAGCGACACAAACGTGAACTCCGTAAACTTATTAGGAAAGATCATGCAGTCAAATAAATGTTAACAGTTTTTTGAAAAAGTAAATGCTACAAATTTGTAATTTTTAAAAGTTTCATTAAGAAAAATAGGTTTTATTTTTAACATTTAGAACTTTGAATTAAAATAAATAAAATAAACTTGTTTTTCGCATGAATTAAACTGGCTTTTTTGGAAAATTAATTTAGCGTTTGAATATAATTTAGCCATTTAAAATAATGTTTTTTCTGATAAACTTTCTGGAAAAATATTCTTTTTTAGAAGATCGAAAAATTTATGTAGAGATAATATCAAGGTTAACGTTGCAACTATAAACTACATTCTATATTTTCATTAGTAGTTGTACTCAGAAAATTTTTTCTTCTAATGCGATGCTGCTGCTAGAAAAATGGGTTATGGGTGGAAGGATGCAGACAGAAGTTTTTGTGTACATTGGAGTCGAACTTATCGATTTTTGTAGTGATAGGAAAGACATTTTAATGAAAGAACTTGTTGTTTGAAAATAACAGCTTTCTGATTTCAGTAAAAAACATTCCACATTGAGTCGATGTTCCAGTGAGTCATAAAATTGGCTACACTTTTGTGACCGATAAGCCCCTTCGCCCTCGGCTGTTCTCGGTCAAGTGGCATCAAAGTTCAAAATAGACTTTGAAGTACCGGCCCATACTTTAGAGCTATTATTTATTTACCGGTTGGGTATAGGTGGTCTAAATTGTAAGGAGATCAGAAGAAATGAATTATCTGTTACACCGCCTTAAAATAATGAGGGAATTAAGTGCTTACATTCATACATTAATAAGGACTTTACACAATCTCACCTGCCCAAATGCTGGACAAGACTTCCTAATCCCAATTATTACATCAAATCTTAAGTCACTATCACACGCAATGAAACTACCTTAAGTATCATAAATAATCAACATCTTTTAACCAATATGTTTAAATTACGAAAAGGGAAATTTTCGTTTTTAAATGCTTGCAACTTATTGCTTTTTTGCACCATCCCAAGCTGCAAAAAATCTATATCAATATCCTTATGAGCAAAAATGGGTTGCCTGTTTGCCTCAGGGAAGTTAAAAATTATAATAAAACTCTAGATATTTTTCTTTTTCATTTGCGAATGATTTCCTCCTTTGTGGCCTGTTATTTATTGTTATTATTAATGTGGTGTCTTTATCACTGATGGCATTAAATGGCTCGTATGGAAATCAATTTCATACTTAATGTTCACCATGAATTATATCATGTAATTTCACTCATTTATTTAATTTTCGTATTTCCTCCTTAGAGCAGAGGAAAATTTATTTTTACGTATAAATATGCATACAATACTTACAACGGCTTCCACCTTTAACGAGCTGCTGCCTTTTTAAGGAAAGAACTTCTTTCCATCTGTATTTTTGGGCAATACCAACAAATGAACTCTGTTGCTGGTAGCGTTGTAAGCACATTATTGGAAACATGTGGCATAGATTTTTTGGAAGTATGTTAAAGATTTATTTTGTTAAGAACTAAATGTAAAAAAATTGGTTTTCATAATCTTTGCATTATGTTCTGGGTTAGAGGGATATAACAAAAATGATGATAAAGTGGATAGTGACAGAGAAAATATTATTCATTCCGTTAGCATTTTCTTTATGGTTCACAAATTCCGCAGTGTTTAAGCAATAATCACTGAAAACAAATCGTTGAACTGATTTTTAAAAGACGCTCCACAAGAAAATTAATAAGATTTCAACTGTGATAGCCAACAGCCTGTCGCCAGGTGATAGGTCAAAACAGGATGTTTTCTTCTGGGCTCTATTGCATACAATCATATTTCGAATGGCGAGGATGTACTCGTAGAAAGATTAAAGGATATTTGTAATCGTTCAATTGGTTCATTGGTAGTACATCGCGAGATGGGATTGGCAATATTTGTGTATAAATTTATATTGGACTTTTCAGTTGTTCTAATGCCACAAAAATATTAATGTTTTTTGCAAATGATAAAACAGTGAGCTTTTTTCGTATAATCACACGGAATATGCCAATACTTGGCTTTGTTATTCATCATTAAAGCAACGCGCTCCTCATATAATATTTTGTGCATGAAATATGCCTTCTCTAATTTTTATCACAGCTTATCGCTTGTTTATCTAAATTATATCAAACCAAAATATTATTATTTTCAATGCAACACAGACGTTTCTTAAAAATCATGGTTTTGGTCATGTTGATGGAAACGTACTCCTCACTATCCTCTTTTTATATTGGAAAAAAATTATAATCATATCTTAAACTAAACCGAACTTATACCCAAAATGCCGATATGGATCTAAAATGAAACTATTCTTAATTGTAAAATAGTCATATCTCAAAAACTATACGTTTTGCTAAGAGCTTTTAATTTACACTTCGTATAAGATTTGTAATGATTATTTCACCAAATTACTTATAAACTTATTCAGTACATCATTAGGTTTCCTTAAAAATTCCTGAGGAACTAGTGAAATACATATATATAGTATATGGAGACAAGCTCACGTGGGCTCTGTGTGTCTTATGAAGAGAAAATCTTGCTGAAGTAAAAAGCAATTGCTGAAATTATGAATTTTTAACTATGCGAATTCTATTGTATATCCTTTCCTATATAATATATCTATATTTGAAGACATTTTTATAACAATTTGGTTAAAATATTATCCAAGCTTGAGGTCTTATTTAGTGGTTAAACAATTTTATTTGAAATTATCGATATTTCGATACTCATTGGGTATCATCGTTAGGACAAAAAAAAAATAGACAATTGTCCTGAAGATGATATTCAATGGGTATCGAAATATTGATAACTTCAAATAAAATTGTTTAACCACTAAATAAGACCTCAACCTTTCCTGTATATCTTTAATTTTTTTAATTTAATTTATCCATCCCTGATGCACATTATTCTGTGCCATTTCAATAAAAATCCTATCGCTTAATTATTTTAAATATCATAGATATTGCCCACTAAGTAGTGCCTTTTGCGGAAATTCTAACCAAAATTTTCTAAATTATTTAAAAATCAACATTGACATGGACCTCAACTATTTAAATACAAGTTACTCAGAAATATTAAAGATATTTTCTACAATTGAATTTATAAATTTTTATATCATATTTTTACGTCCATAACTTTTCTTTGATCTCCTCTAAATTAAGCAGTCAATGGCATAGATAAAAACTAAATGCATATTTTAATATTTTAAAAGTGTACAATAAAATTCGTTCGTATAAATCAGTTTGTTTTATATGCAATACTATTGTTGATACATATACGAGCAACAATTTTATAACAATTATTGAGAGAGATATGTTGGAACATCGATATGCCATCGTTGAATTGCACTTTTGTTGCATTGTGCCATCTATAAAATAATGGCACAATAAAAACACAACGTGAAACAAAAAATTTATACAGAAATCAATATGAGAAGCACAGATATCGACAATGACAATAAGTGAACCGGCAAAGAAGGACCCAATCATCCTTGCTCATTTCCTTTACATCTTCCATAAATATTGCGGAAAAGCTCCAGCATGCAACAACAAAAAAATAGTTGGAGAAATTTTAAACAAAATTTCATTGGACAGCAACTGAAAATAAGTGCCATATACTCAATGTGAGAAATACGAGTACATACATACAGGGTATTTTCTCAAGTTTGTAAAAATGGGATTTGTTATAAAATGATATGTTGATATTGATGATAAAAAAGGAAACAATATAAATTAAGTAGTTTTTCTCGGACCTTAAACCGAACAACTATTCAGGAAAAAAATTTTACTAATAAAAAGGTCTTCAACAAACACAATTACAAATTGAGCAGATAAAAAATTATTAATTAATTTTTGGTTTATATGCTAGTCTGAAATTTCGTGGATTCTTATGCCAAATCATTAGTAGACCTGTAGTCTTATTTTGAAAAGCTTATTCCTACAGTGAGAATAAATAAATAATAGCGAACGTAATTATAGAACAAAGCGTAAGTTAATGTTGATCAATTCAAAAAAATTTCTTCATCTCTCTGGTTTAAAAACTGTCTTGCAGGATTGCGTGCTCCTTCCTGATTAATTTGCGTTCATCAATGAAAACTAAGGTAACTTTTTGCTCCCTTTAGAAAACGCTGTATGTGTATTATGTTCTCGTAAAAATTCTCTTTCGCAACCTTAAAATAAAGATTAAAAATCAATCGATAAACTGCTTTAAGCGCCAACAAAATGTCAGACATAAAGATGAGCTTTAAGACGACAGCATATAAAAATATATTTTTTAAATGTGAGAATATAGGAAATAATTATTAAAATGCTTATTATAACAATAATAAAATTTTCAAGACAGGCAACTGAAAAATGGAGAGACACGAGGACGCATTGAAAGAAATTAAAACTATTGCAAAAAAATAATAAATAAATAAGAAGTAAAATTAAGCAAAAACTGAATTGAAAATTGTTTTTAATCTGCAATTTCCCTATAATTTTTTACAATGGGTTGAAATAATTTTTAAGGACTACTATTTAAATATCATTTGAAAACCAGATGGATAAATTTAAATGTTTCCAGTATTTTAAATTGATAAAACTTAAAAACTAATCGGGAAACAAGTCATTAATCATATTTAGTGAAAAATTGTCTGATTTAAGATTTTAGAAAATGGAATCTAAGATTTTACAGGGACTTAAGATCTTTGCAGTAAAAGTTTTGTAATGCTTTTGATAAGGCAAGAATTTAACGTCTTAACTAAATAAGGGTGAGTGAAAAATAATTACAAATGATAAAAAATTAAATAATAAAAAATTTCCTATAAGGAAGTTTTGATATCCGCTGACACATCCCCAGTAAAAAAATTCAAAGAAATTTTTAATACTTCTTTAGAAGATATTTTTCCATTATATTTAAAATTATTAACCATATTGGTTTGTGTTATTGATGGATTTAATGGTTACTTAGTTTCATATAGTTCATTAAATATAAAAACCGAAATCCACAACTTGTGATTCAGAAGTAGTGAAAATTTGGACTTCTTTCAATGATTTAATACATTAAGGCTCGTCATTGCAAGATGTTCTCTTTTATGTTTCCAGCTTATTGAATCTAAAGTCATTTATAAGATGTTGTGAAAGAACTATTGTTTGGATGTACTTCAATTAAATTTTTGTTCATATAATCTCATGTTTTTATTGGCATTTTTTGACTGGATCTCAACTTGAACTTAAAAGTATTTCTTCGTGACATATTTAAGAGTCAAAGGATTTACCATTTCAGCAATAGCATCATGTAAAATAGCAAGTTAGTGCATATAGAGAGTAGATGTAAGAGATAAAGTTTTGAGAGAGACAGAGTTAAAAAGAGCTGCTTAAGAAGTAATGAAAATTCAGAGATTTTGATTTAAAAAAAATCAAATCTAGCTCTTCCTGAAATGAATTTAATAAAAAGTTGTCCTTATAAAACTCTCTTCTTAAACATCCTTACCTGAACTATGAACTATTTTGTCATAAAAAAATAATTTTATGTTAAATAATAAATAAATTTTTTTCTACTAGAACTAGAAGTCTTTTTTTCTTCTGAGAGCAATAGTTCCTGTTTTATATGAAAAGTTCTGTTTTCTTGTGAATCTAAAGAAATATGTAACTTTTTCAATACATTCTCAACTTAACTTTAGTTGCAATGAAAATTTTATTCAAATGGATGTAAAAGCTATTTCTTTCCCATAATATGTTTGTAATGAGACTTGTCCCTTCTTATTAGAATTAATCATATTTATTACCAGAAAAAAAGGGAGGGCAGTCGCTTGAGTTAATTTCCTCAGTACTTTTTTAATATTTTTTGTGTTTTGAAATTTTCAAAAATCCACTTTCGAAAAACACCACATGTTTTATACAATGAAAGTGGAACTGTCATTTAATTTTCTTATATATGGGCTTGTCTTTTCTTAGTTTCTTGTTATTGCTTTTTATATTAATTTTTTTTCATTTCGATGGAGAGCTTTTTATTTTCTCAACAAATTCGTACTACATTCACGTAACATTGAACCAAATGTCGCAACAGTTGCATTTCAACTCTAGCTTAATTATACCAACAATTGGATTGACTTTATGCAGTCCCTAGCAGCCCTTCATCAATCCATCAATCCATTCATGCAGGCATCCATCTATTCGTGTATATGATGAAGACAAAAACCGTTTGCCATTGCACTTAAAATTCTTTAAAGTGAATATACGTGTGCATGCGAATGTATTTTTATTTCTCATCCTTTAAACTTCAAAATGAATAAAACAAGCAAATGCAACAGAAATCTGTGTTTCTACACTTTAGTTCACTTGGCTTACATTTTGAAATAAGTGAACTAAACAAAAGGAAAAAATAATAATAACAAATGAAGCAAAAAAAAATTAAATATTTTGTGTTTTTTTCGTTTCAATTTTTACATTTTGATACACATCAACCAGCTGCACTTTGCTGCAAACGAGTAAAAAAGGAATTTAATATGTACTTATAAACACAAATACATTAACATATTACGAGTGTCATACATACACACACACACACACACTCATATAAGAAACGCTTGATCCTTCGTTGCACATTTTAGTTGTGCCACTCGTATCAGAAGTAGAAGAAAATATTTGTTTGTGTACGTTTGAATGCAGTTATGTGTGTATGGGTACTTATTGTAGGTGTTGGCTGTTGTACTATATGTTGACAGAAAATGTAAAAGTATGCTGATAGTAGTTGCCAGTGTGTGATTTTTTTCTTTGCTTCTTTGCTCGCTTTCATGCTCGTACAAGTGTTGGTGTAAAAGTGCATAAATGTTTGTGTTCAGACAAGTATGCAGGAAATATATTGCTTGACATTCATTTCGTAGCATTGATTTTAAATTGTAACATTTTTACAGATGAATAAGCAATAATTTTTATCCTAAATGGTGGCTCTTCCATTGCACCAACACATATATTTGTATCATTGAATATTTGTGTCTTGGTCTTTTTGTATGTTTATCGTTTATTTTTTTATTTTTTTTATTCCAAGTGAAATATAGAGGGAATAGATAGGTAGGCAGGTAGTAAAATTAACTTCAATTTGATTCTGTTTGTAATCAAATACTTACGATTTTCTTAAACAGAAGCAGAACTTCAATAAACATTAAAAAATTTAACTAAAAAATCAAATTTACTTTTAAACTGCTGCTTGAAATTTATTGCATGCAACTTTTTTTATTCATTGAAAGCAGGAATATTACAGTAAACGGGATAACAAGACTGTCAGCACATGAAAATTCATTCGATTTCCTTAAAAAAATTTTCGTTCTAACTGTTTCACTCTACTTTATATTGGAAAAAAGATAAAGTTTCTTTGCCATTTTTCTAGCATTGAAATTTATTTTTCTTAATGGACCAGCACTCCAGGGACGACCCCTACTCACGTAATGCATTGCGCTAAAACTAAGAAAGAGATTATGGGAAGTTGGATATAGGGAGCAGTATCTGATGTAAATCTCTGCACCTAAAAGTTGCAAGACCTCTACATGCAGGTTATGCCACATATGAAGTGTTCGGCCAAAGAGCAAATTTTCTCTGGAGTGCGTAGTGCAATTCAAAAAAAAAGAAACGTGTTTCGGTTAGCAGTTTTCCAATCTCATTAGATCACCACTTCATTTAAGAAATGATAACACAAAGAAAGACACCGGAAATTCAATAGGGCTACTGTCACCGTTGAGCTTCTTCTACCTTTCCTCTACGCTGTCGAGATACTTCAAAATATACTTTGAAACAGCAGTCCATACTCTCATGAGTTGGATTACTTCTTACACCATCCTTAAAAACCGCTACACTTAAACGCTTCTTTAGCGAAATGTGTCCATTACATCTAACACAATCCTCGATTTTCATGCCAAGAACACTAAGGGAATGATACAAGATCGTGTATAAGTGTATCATTTTAATTCTGCCTCATGTCCGAAATCTCTGATAGGTTTGCCCTTTTGTGAAATAAATGGCAAATGCTGCTGTGAGCCGCAAAAGACTAGATTAGATTGAAAGCTTGACACTGAAGGTCACTAAGAAAAATGGGAAATAGGGTTGGAGAAAGAACGGACTCCTGCATAATGCTCTTTGATTTTTGGTGACTTCTTGAATATTCATTTTAAAATTAAAGATTTAGTATCATATTCTAAGCAGAGGTGGACAAAATTTAATTCTCAAAACGGAAATAAAAATTTTTTGTTAAATAAATTTTTGAAAAAATAATTTTTTTCAATACTTTGTTCAAAAATATTTTATCGCAGTCATGCATTTTTGTGTGAATGATTTTTTTTTTCAATTATTCCTTTTGGTATCAATTATCAATCTAGCCACGCACAGTATCCCGTGTAAGTTCCTTTAAAGGAGTTTCCCATTGCATTTTTTTTT
Source organism: Germaria angustata (assembly GCA_963681545.1). Taxonomy (NCBI): domain Eukaryota; kingdom Metazoa; phylum Arthropoda; class Insecta; order Diptera; family Tachinidae; genus Germaria; species Germaria angustata. The sequence goes on along the minus strand of OY812998.1, from coordinate 137,324,720 downwards.
GTCTTACTGAATTATCACTGTGTGTAGGCTTGAGTGCCTTCTATAAATAAATTCTAAGTAAAATTCTTTCTACTTCTTATAAACTAAAATCTTAAGAAGAAAAAAGTACACAATAGAAGAAGAAAATAGAATATGACTGCAACAAAAAAAATAACAACTGAAAGAGAATGATGGCTAAATTTATATCTTTTGCATATTTTGTTGGTCTGTTTGTTTGCAGCCAATTCTTAGCTCATATCCGTTTCTCTAGACGATTCTATTTGAATGTGTGCATTTATGTGAGTGTATGTTTATTTAAAGAGTTTTATGCTAATAAAACATTTTCTTATTACTTATGCTCATTTATCCATCCATCTTTCTGTTCATTCTATTCATTTGTTTTAAGACTTTCATATAGATCTGCTGCATTTATGTGTTGTAAAGTAAAACTATGTTCTTCAATGTATTTTTGTGAGCATTTTATAATTTTTGTTCTCTAATATCTTTTATTCTGTTGTCACTTATTAACAGTGTTTGTGTATTTTGTGTCACTTATTGGGATTTAGAAGGATTTTTTTATATGTATAAGATGCCAATTATTCTGCTTTGAAACTCTTTTTACTTCTATTTATTTGCAAAATATTTTTTTCAAATAGTTGACATGTTATTGGTTTTGTTCATTTTTTTTTTTATTTATCTGAGCAGTATTCTTTATTGTAAACTTTAAAAAAATCGAAATGTTTGTTTTTTCTCTATGTCTTCCTTTTCTTTCTGTAGATTTTTATTTTGTTATTTTTTTTTTGTCTCCAAACTGATAAAGCAAAATAAAGAACAGGAAAATAAATTGAAATAAACAAGCAAATAAACTGAAGGGTAATTTTTTTAAAGTTGTGGAGAAAAACTTGTTAAATCTGGTAAAACTTTTCCTTATCATTGACTCAAAATTTGTTTATTACAAATTGACTTGTTGCATGCGATGAAATAATAATAAATTATTAGGGGGAATCAGTTTATTAACAATAAAAAATTTATTCGTGGAAGCTTTTTTAATATTTGGCATAAATGCAATTGCCTTAGCAATAGATCATTATAATTTGGTAAAAGGATATTGGCTTCCTTTTTATTAGTAAAGATTAGGATGAATGGCCATAGAGCTCGCATAGACTAGAAGTGGTTCTCAGCAATGCCAGCAGATGACAGTAACCTTATAAGTATGGCATTTCAGTTCGTGGTGCCTGTTCCAAAGAGCTACTACACAGATTTAGCAAATCAAAATAAATCAACAAAGTCCTGTTCTCGATACAGATACAATATTCCGAAAATGTGAGAACCAAGAATTCTTTATTTTATGCTGTACAGAGCCAGATAATGGCATAATAGCTGTTCCATTGTCTTCACACCATCTCTCCTACATCTCCTGCAAGTACTATCGAACATCTGACAATATCCCTACAAGGACTCTACATTCACTTCTCGTCAGTGACAATAGGAAGTTAGACGATTTAGGGCCATAAGAGCTCTACATGATCTTAGAAGCTTTACAAGTCCTCGTGTTGCGTCAAACTTTCTGCGCTTTATTTCTCAAACCAGAGTATGTGACCCTCTTTAGATTCTGAACTCGTATGCGGACTTAAACTCTCCTTGCACGTGGTAAAGCAAAACCTCTTTGGACACTGAATATACAATTTCATAAGTAAAAATCAACTTCAAATTCTAATTATAACTAAAAGACCTTGTTAGCGAATCCTAGGAATTTCTACACCCATATGGACGTTATATGAATATTGCCAAGCCTACGAAAGGTAAATTATATTTATTCACCATCTCATTTCTAGGCAGTCTGCACACTTGTCAATATTTTAATTCACAATTCCATCCCATATTAGAAAAAGTAAAAATATCTCGGGAAGCTTTTGAGTTTCAGCTTCTAAACTTCATATTGACTCGTACGGAATCCACAGATTTGCAAAAGATTCACGTCAGTACCTGCCCGAAGGCCTAACCTGACGGTGCACTCCTGCACAAGGGTGAATAAAGCCGTTCACCACCGTCCCCGTTGTCCCCTTCAAGGGCACATACAGGGGGCGGTCCTAAATGTGCCCCCAATAGGGACAACATGGTAGCAATTCTGTACAGGCTGCAGAACCTTGTACAGACACCTTGCTAAAGTGCTGAAGCTATCTAACCTCCAAACCACCCCAACGGCCCGCAACCGTTAGGACTCTGGTAAGCCGCGTGTTAAAAACATCTCCGATTTCAGGTCTCATGCAAACCCGAGGTATCGGTAGCACCTCTACCCAGACAAGCATATGCAGAGCTACTTCCTTTTATTTCTTATATGCACGCCCGTTGCTCAGTTAATTCAGGGATTGGGAAGCAACACACAAGTTTTTAGGGGTTATCAGCAAAAAGGCCTAGGTCCGGAAACCTGATAACCCTATACCCCAGGAAGCACAACATCGAGCCACCATGACAAGATGTATTAACCGTGCCCCCCGGGGGGGAGTACGGAATCCACAGCTGACTTATACGGAGTCCCTTTATGTTTAGGCTTCATTATTTTATTTTTGAGTGAATCAAAGCTACAATCAAGTGGTTTGGCCCGCCGCTAGACTTAAATAGTTATTGACGAAAATAAATTAAAAATTGTGTGATCTTTGCTTCACAGCATAAGAACGCGTTTTATTTAGATAAATTTTTGCCACTCACTGGATGAATTAATTTTTACTGTATTGAAAATACTATAATTTCCTTGGCTATAGATTTCAGAAATATTAGGGAGTAACTAGAAGACCTTATCGTTAGTTACTTTCAGTACATAGAATTTTTAGGTCTGTTCTATTAAGAAAGTTTTTATAGAGCTCCTTTAATAAAAGATTTGGTGGTATATGTCCCGGACTTTCTTAAATTCAACAACAACATCCTTGTGTGCACAACATACAATGTTTCAAGTTTCTGTCTCTTATCAATTATTAAATATTATGCACTTGTTTTAATACCAATTCCCAGTTGCGTTAGAAATTATCTGAACTTATGATTTTCCCTACTCGTTCTTATGATCAGTTATATTTTTTTCGATATATTTTAAAACGATTTACGAACTATTGATATTAAAAAGTTGTATATTTTTTTCGTTTCACCTCATTTTAACTAGTGTCTTATCGTCCTATTATAAATAATTGAAAAATTTTATTTTCATATTAAATACGATAGTTAAGAAAGAATCTAAAGAATATTAATACATCTTAACAATAACGGCAACAACAAGAATTGCAGTTTGCAGTTTAGATGGTTTTGAATAAAAAACTTATTAGGAGTAGGATTCTTAAAAAATATAAAATCTAACACCTACAAGTACAATAAATTTAAATCCTGAATCAAAAAATATATATTTTTTTGAACTCTCCGTTTTTCAACACTTTCCGACTTTTTTCGAATTTTTTCTAGAAAAAAAAAATAGATTTGAAGTAATATTTTTTTATATTGTCAACTTCGTAAATAAATATCATTTCAAAATGAATATATTCACTAGTTATTTCTCTAAATATTTTTTTTATATGCATATACGTATGAGTTTTATCAAAATGTTTGTTAAATATTGCACATTCCAAAATATAAAAATATCTTCTGCCAAAACAATGGTTGTAGATTCCACGGTATGTATGGATATATTTATCCTCGTTTAGAGGAAATCTAAGTACATAAAACAACAATTGTAAAAACATCACATGTGGAAACAATACGTCATGTTTGGTATGACTGTAACAGACATCCATCACATTTCTATGCTCAAATGTCCTGGTTGTAGCAATGCTGTTGCCATTTGTAGAGCATAAAATTATGCCATAATGGATGCAATGATGTCACCGATGTTGGTTACCATTATGATTTAATCACTTTTAATATTTGAGTAGTTTTCATCACGGTCGGAAAGGGTAAATAACCAAAGTTTGTCATTCTGTTTGTGCTTTTCACCAAAAAAATGTCTAACTAAAAATTTTTTGTCAAACAATATTTATGGAAATATTTTATTTGACAGCTTAACATCCCAAACTCCAGAATGATGATGCCCCATACACAAGCCGTATTTTTTGTGTAAATTATATGCTTTAGGGGTTCCTAAAAATAATATAAGTTTAAAAATTTATATAAAACAGACTACATACGGTATGTGATCTTCTTAAAATAACATTTACTATAAATCGCCTGATGACACCACAGGACATACGTGGTCAGTCCACAGCTTTGGTTTTAACAGATTTATAGATATAGTCTAAGGTTAGCGTCCAAAGTCCAATAAGATATAATACTATGACCGAAAGAAAGGTATAGATGGACCTATCTGATGAGTTATTGAGCTTCTCCAGTTTGCAAGAGACTAAGGTGAGATAAAAAAATTTAAACATGTAATATCTGCTTTAAACCCTATTGTAATTTCCAATAATCATTGTTCTCGTTTATTCAATATATATTTTCTTTTTGCACATAAAGTCCTCTTGTTAGTCTGTCCAGTCAAGTCGAAGTAAAATAAATGACATTTTCTCAACGTCCACATCCTTCAAGTTCCTCAACAATTTATCGGTTAGCAGACCATATAAGGCCCATGGACTCATGGTACTTCCCGCTTACAGACCACATATGGTCTGTAAACTATTAAACTGTTAAAGATCAAAGTGTTTTGCAGCAGTACTAGCGTAGTATAGGTACATAAAATGCGGCAATCTTAACCTTTGGCTGGATATAATAGGGCACATCAAACAGTCCTTGTTGGCATCCAATTGGCATACGAGTATATGCATGAGATATAGTAGGAACAATCGAAATAAATTTATACTTCTTACTATTATTATTATCATTATATTATTTTATTAATTAGTTTCCGCTAAAACCAAAAATATTTCTTGTTTTTTTTTTTAAATTTTTTCCCACCAGTTTAAAAATTATACAAAACTTAACATTTTTTTGTGACAAAAGTCTCTGCATTTTACAATCTTCCTTAGAGTTTCTTGCAACCAAATTTCAAAAGTTAAGAAATAATCACTCTTATTGCCAATAAAACTTCACACGAAATCAGTTGCCGTTTCCATAATTCTCGATCGGCTATTTTTTATTATTATTATTATTATTTTTTTTTTTTTTTGTTTCTAAGAAGGAAGAAAATTTTATATTTGGAAATCATCATCAGCGTTCCTCTTACTGTTTTCTTACCACATTCCCCCGGGGGCACGGTCAATACATCTTGTCTTGGTGGCTTGGTGTTGTGCTTCCTGGGGTATAGGGTTATCAGGTTTCCGGACCTAGTCCTTTTTGCTAATAACCCCTAAAAACTTGTATGTTGCTACGCAATCCCTGAATCAACAGGGCAACGGGCGCGCATGCAAGTAAACTAAAGGTAAAAGCGGGTTCGCTCGCTCGTCCGGAGGGGTAGTTGGTCTTTCCAGACCTTGACCTTTGGCCAATTGCCCTAAAACTTAATATGTTACTACCCAATCCCTGAAACACCAGGGTAACGGGCGTGCATGTAAGTAATTAAGGAAGTAGCTTGCTACGCTAGTCTGGGTAGAGGTGTTACCGATGCCTCAGGTATGCAAGGAACCTAAAATCGGAGGTGCTTTTAACACGCGGCTGACCAGAGTCCTATCTGGTGCCACGGGAACCAGTAGCCCCTAGGACTTGTCCTAGTCTGGTTGTTGGTGAGGCCCCTTCGGGGATCACGTGGTGGCTGTGGTTAAAACCCAAAGATACGCGGGGAGAGGTATGGGTTGGATGAGTGTGTCTTCAACCATGGGCTAGTGGCATGATGTAGATGTTCTCTTCAGGCCATATATCTCTAGGTGCTGTTGCTATTCGACAGAGCTGCTCTAATGGTTAAGGTAGGTGAAGCCTCAGGTCAGATGGGGGCAAAATTTCCACTGCCGTGTCATTTGGGTAGTAGGAGGTTAGATAGCTCCAAGCATCTTAGCAAGGTGTCTGTACATGGTTCTGCAGCCTGTACGGAACTTGCTACCATGTTGTCCTTGTCAGGGGCACATGTTAGATGGCGCTCCAGTCATGTGCCTTTGGCGGGGGCTACTGGGGCGGTGGTGAACGTGCTTTATTCACCCTTGTGCAGGAGTGCACCGTCGGGTTAGGCCTTCGGGCAGGTACTGACGTGAATCTTTTGCAACTCTGTTTTCTTACCACATATTAGAGTTATTGTTTAAATATGTTTGCAACTAAGCAAATATGCACAAAAGTTTTTGCTCAATGTTTTTTAACTGCAAATAAAGCAAATTTACAAATGCGCTGCAATGTTGCCGCAATGAAAAAAAGTAATGCTTTTGAGCAAACTTTGTATTGTTTGCACAGCAGTGCTGACTAGAGTGCAAATCCCTAACATTTCATTATGTAGAGGTCGATTAAATTTTCACAAATTATTTTTTAAATTTTTTATAAAATTTTAATAAAAATTACTTCTATCCAGAGAGTCTTTCAAGAACGCATTTGGTGTTTGATTTTATGCTGAGGTGTATTTACAATTCTTTATGACCAACTCTATTTTTTCTCGTGAGATAAAATCCTTGTTTTTTTTTTAATTTTTGCCACTAAATGTAATATTGCCAACATGATGTTTTTTGCTTGCTGGTGGTAAACCATTGATTGTTGTTGATGATAATTTCAGTGTTTGTTACTTTATTTGTTGTTGCAATTTAGTCATAAGTATCAACATGCAAATAAATTCCTGCCAAAAATATCATCATTTGTCCCATTTTTTTGTCCTTTATTTATATTGCTTTGATATTTTAATCATTAAACAAGCAAAAGAGGATGACTACAACAACAAGAACAACAACAACAACAACAACAACAACAACAACATATGTACCTACGGAAAATATTAAAAAAAGTATGGTACTATATACGTACTTTTATCTTAAAAGCTTTTTGTTTAAGAGGATAAAGTAATGGAGTTTTATTAAAAATTACTAAAAGTAAATTTACAAATTTCAGGTTACAACCAAACAAAAGGAAAAATAATGGAAATGTAATTTAATTCTATATGTATGTATGGTTTTTCTATTTCAATATTAATGCATTCAAAAGTAATAAATAAATATATTCAAAGTTTATTTTATCAGATATAAAATAAATTACAAATTAAGTTACTGAGAGAACAAAATAACAAGCATCCTGCCATCAAGTGCACCAGAGCAATCGATTTCAATTGAAGTGAATTGAATTAAATTAAATTACGCTCTCATATATATTGATATAGTAATTTCTTTCTTAAGTTGACCAAATTGAACCTCTTTAAATATAAATATCGCTTTCTTTAAAAAAAAAAAAAAGCTGTAACAATTCGTTGGCGAATTTATGAAAAAAAAATATGTATCGCTCTAATTCAAAAAATTTAACTCTATTATATTCAAAAGGTTTCATAATCCTTCGTAATATTTTTAGCTTAATATCGAGCTTAATTTTCTGGTCTTTGAAAGGCAAAAATATTGCAATCTTTTCAGGAAAATAAAATGCCACAAATATTTTTTAGACAATATCGATTCTTGTCAATCGAATGAATTCTAAGTAAAATGCTGAATTTATTCGTTTTGTATTCATTTATTTTACTAATTTAGTTATATGTTTAATTGTTTATTAAATCACTTGCTGGTTTCTTTATTTCCTTCTTTACTTATTAATTTCCTTTTTTATTTTATTTTTAATATTTTCTTATTCAATTCGCCTAAAATTTCTTCAAGCACTGATAAATTTTACACAAATATATCCAGGGCTTTATAAATAGTATAAAATTAAGGGTTCATGTTCCAGATTAAGCGTTTGATAAATTATTTATTGGATCTATATTTATCATCTCGGCACCTGCAACAATACAAACACTTAATCCTTTAAATTTTAATAATTAAAAATGGCAGCAAAAAACCAATCAAGACTTTAAACAATTTTGCCAACAAACTGTGAAACGTTGCGGTTCATAGTAAATCCTTTTTTTTGCAATTGACTTAGAAATGCAGGACATTTTCCTTCAACAATGCTCCATAATTTATATCCACTTCAAAAAAAAAAAAAAATAAGAAACAATCTAGTTTTATTGTTTTACTTTTGATAAACACAAAAAATTAATTAATAACAGCTGCAAGAATCCCACACCAACAGCCTCCTATTGTCCCTTGATATTTGGTTGCGGGTGTGTAAAAGCCTAGAGAAATCTAAAATACATGACGGCAGTAGGGAAAGGGAGAAAATATTAAAGTATTTTATTACTTCAGATTTTACAGAAATTTCAAGCAACTATTTATAAAATAATTAAAAAATATACAAACAGACAAGCGGCGCTTAAGGCGGCAATCTTGCACAGTGAAGAACTTGCATAACGAGACCAACAATTTAATATGCTGCGCTGAAAAGAACACCATATATGTAAAAGAATAAAGTTTTTACTATGTGTCCTCCTTAAAATGCCAAATATTATATGTTTTTTTATACAGATTCATCTTTAAGGAGATCACAACTTCATTAAAAAATTTAATGCTATTCATTCGTACGAGTATGACCAAGAAAAATATATTTCTTCAATTTTTTTTATCATTTCTTTGTTAAAAATTTTTTTTTTAAATTTTAAATATATGTATAAACCTAAAAAATATTTATTGAAATCACCCGCTAAACATATTTTCATAAATAAAAAGGTTCGAGGAAAATTGAACTACTTCAACGATTATAAGACCTTAAGCTTAAGTAGAAAAACTTACTTATTTTTTTTAAAGGTAGAAGGATTATAATTATTTTTAATGAATAAGTAAATTATTTATTAGAATGACAACACGTAGAAATCCTAATTGAATTTAACTGACCTTCGTAGACTAGTAGGTAGTGTACTAGACTCGTAGTGCGAAGGTCCCAGGTTCGAATCTTGCCGCAGAACTCTGGCAGTTTGTGTTTGATAATTAAAGGGAGTGCACAACAAGCCTTCACTGGCTTAAGTGTATGTCGTATGACATGGGCTATCACACCCCTCCAATCAACCTAACCTAACCTAACCTTAATTGAATTTATGAATTTCCATATTCAATAATTTAAAACACAAACTGTCAATTCGTTAATCGAAATTTCGTTTTATTAAAAATCTTGTATGAGCACAATTCTTGTAATATTATATTTTCTCTTAAACAAATTTAAAACGACTTCTTATTGCAATCTGGGGCGTATACGTAATATGCATGACTTAAAACGTAAATTTTACTGTAACGTATACGCAGTGGCTCATTTGCTAAAAAAATATTTATAATATAGGAAAAAACCAAATGAGTCACAGTAACACAAATAGAAATAATGTTTTGCTCACGATCTTCTTTCCTCGCTTTCTATACATTTATCTTCATTCAAGAGTAAAAAGTTATAGCCTTTTTTAAGTGCCTTCGTAGGCTAGTAGCTAGTGGACTAGACTAGTAGTCCGCCTGTCTCAGGTTCGATTCCTTCCGAACACTCGTTTGTGTTTGTTAACTTTGTTAAAAAGAAAACTTTGGAGTATATATATATGGATCGTTAAAGGAAATTTAATTTAAGTTTTGTACATTAAGTATTTAGCAATAAAGTTAAAGTTGCAAAATGATACATCCAACTCTTTTCAAAACATTTTTTACTGCGTATGACAAATGCTACAAATTATGTTACATTTTTGAGTTTTCAGGAAGCATATTAAATCGGTTGGTTACACTCATTAATTTCTTTTACCATTTAATTGTTTAAATACGCGTTCTAAAGAAATGTTAGTTTGAATGTATGAGGATACGTATTTATGTAAATGATTTTATTTCATGCCCCTTACTCTCAAATGTATTGTTTCTAGTGATATTTTTGATATTTTCGTTAAGTAAAAGTACTTCAGATAAAACGAAAAGTGTATTGCATGCAAGTATTGTTTTGTTCGGGTGTCTTTGGCAACAACTTAAAATTTTTGTGGAAGGAAATTTATTATTTTCCTTTTTGTTATTAACGTGGCTGCTGTTTTTGTTTTTTTTTTATAATTTATTCTCATGTCTTTATGGTTTCCAATTAAGCACTAAATTGAAAGCTCCTTTGCATGCGACAATACAACTTTTCATTAACAATCATGCACACACTTAAACATACATACGAAACTCACAAACAGAAACAGATAAATACATACAGACTCATGTTTGGCTGCTAAAGTATAAATAAAATTAAACGTTGCTTTAACGCTTCTTGGTTGGCTGCGTATATTTAGCTATTTTAACGTGTTCATGTCGTCGTATATGTCTGTATTAGTGAAGTACAGAATTTTTATGTTAAAATATTTTATGAATGCGAATACGAATATTTAATTCGATATTCAGAGATATTTATCTCTGGCTTGACATATACGAGTACATCTCCAAAATGGAATTGAAAATTTCAAAAAATCTTTTTGTTCCTGTACATGATAACTTTTGTAAATTATCACAAATTTTCAAAGTAAGAGTATTTCATTAAAAAAGGTACGATATGTAAAAAATTTATTGCATAATTATTACCGGAATAGTACTAAAATACCCTTAATGACAATAAATTAGAAAAAAATTAGCATAATGCTGTATTTGAAATTACTGACAATAAATGATGCTTATAAACAAACTTATCAGTTTATTAAAATTATTTGAAGAAGTTTTCAAAGAACTCAGTGTGACCGGTGTTTCTGCAGCTTTGAAAAAAAAACTCAACGATTTAGATTTATTTGATGAATCAATTTGGGCCACGGCCGGCACTCGTTTCAAGACCAACTCATTTGCTTATCGCGTCGCTCTTTATCAATCCGGAATATAATATATTTAAGGCAGCATGTCTTAAAAGTGTATTATATGACATATATTTGACTTTCCCTAAGACCTTCAAGCAGAGTCATATAAAATTTAACGAACTCAAAGTCCAAAATGTAACTGATTAGATAAAATTGAAGATTCCATCAATAATAAACATGCATCTCTGGGAGACATGATGACTTTACTTATAGACGAGATGAAATTTCTCAAAACTGTTTTGAAAATGCTGCTTAACCCTAAATACGGAGAACTATAGCAGACTATTAAGCAAAAATAGGTGATAGTAAATGACATCGACTCTCTGACATAGTGAAGATTATATAATCGATAGATCGGTGCTATTTTACCTTTAGCAAGGCATACTTAATCACACTATTGACAAGCGTCCCAAGCGAACGCACATATAATTTCGCTGGGCTTATTTACATACCTCAACCGCCATAGGCCTAAAGGACAGAAAGCTTCGAAACTTTTATGTATGGAATTCAACACATCTCTCTTTTCTTAATATAATATCAAAAAAAGGATTTTTTGAACGTCTTTAATGTTAGTTGTAAAATAAATTTATATTATGTTTTAATTTACCACAGGCGAATTTTAATTTTAAGTTCAATACAAGAGTTTTTTTTTAAGAAAAATTAACAAACTATTGTAAATTATTTACTTAATGTGTTCTTGCACTCTACGTGTTTCTTAAAAAGAAAATATTCAGAAAATATAAATTCATATAATTTTGGCACAAATCCCAACCTTATTCGCAAACACGAATATTAATTCGAATATTCGTTACATCACTACCATGTATATTTATGTTAAATAGCTTCCGGTTATTTTACTAAACTCTTTTATATAATTTCCTCCTTCTTGTTTTTACTTTTTCATTATATTTATAGTTGTGCTAAAATTTTGTTATTCGTAAATATCCTGCTTTAATGTGCCGAAATGGTTCAGTTAAAAATCTCTAAAGTCATTATATCTTAACAAGAGTTGAAAATGTTATAGTTGTTGGTAGATAAGAATATGGAACAATAAAAATTTCGTATTATATTAAAACATCATTGATAATAAAATCTCTAATAAACTTTTTACCCAAAATCTTTATTTGCACTTCTTTTGTTATTGGAAGGCAAAACACAAAAATTAAGTATTAAAAATTTTTTTAGTGGCCAAATTTATATTTTTTTCTTATGTATTTAATTTTTTAATAATTTACATTTTATAACAAAAAATCTTTCGAAACGTTTGCAATTTGAGATTAGTTTTTATTACAAACTGTTTAAAAATCATTTTTAAAATTGTTATGAAAAGAATCATTATCCTTGCTCCTTTCACATATTGATCAAAACTCGACTACTTTGAAGCACATCAACTTGGAGGACCCTCGCTATTCAAGTAGGCCAGATATAAGGTGATTAAATATTAATTTATGTGGGAGGTAACCTTAACCTGGTCGTAATACTTATTAGTTGAAAGTGTATCATCTCTTGAATGTACTTTTCCAAAATCTCTCCGCAAGAGTTCAGTGTCCTTAATGTGATCAAACACTCTCATGACAAAATTTTTATCTGTGTTTCACTTTTCCATGTATATGTATAGAAGAAAGGCCGAAAATATTTTGTGTTCATTTATGGGAATATATTAAAAATATTGATATTTTAGGGCTCACACATGGAAACTACTTTGACATAAAATTACTACCTATGGTCCATTCGCAACATGTTGTAAATGGTAAATTATTGAAAATACATTTACGACAGCTTTAAATATCCCATTGTAAGTTTTGTCTCTTGCTTTAAAAAGACAATCTTTAAAAGAGAAATGAGAAAAGGAAATCATATTCCTATAAACATAAATACAGATAGAAAACTCAATACTTTTTCACTGCTCCTATTGCAGTTGCTTTCAGTTTCTATCTCTAACAAGTGGCAGAATTCCCATTATTCTTGTTTAATGCATTTAGAATTTTCCTATTGTATTAGAAAGTGCAAAATTTAATTAAAAAGGTGCTAAAGAAAATCATTTGACTTTGACATTTCCATCTATGGCTTAACTTAAAAGCTTTAGGAGAAAATGTTGTAAATGTTGTAACAAATATTATTATGAAAATTCCTACAACCTTTGTGCAATTATTATCGTAAATGAAGACTTACAACTCATAAAATCACTTGCTAATTGAGCAATAGTGAAAATTAATCTTGGTTGTAAGTTGGACCTGTGAACCTTACAGATATAACAAATCTGGAATATACGCAACAGCTTGTTGATCGTAGCAACAAAATATATAGTTGGAAGAATCTGCAGGACTAAAGCTCATAGCACAAAGATTTTTTATACAATTAAAGCTTCTCCAAATGCGCAATTTTAGTTTCTGCAGTTCTCCAGTCTATACAAGAGCAAGGAGAGACGTATCGGAAGTAGTACGGACTTGCATGTACTTTTGTTTTTTCAACTCGCACTTTAAATAGAAGTGCATCATTTGGATATGAAAGCAATTTTAAAAGAGAATTTTAAAAATTGCACATACTAATATGTCTGGTCTAGATTAAGTTGTAATAGCAATCAGGGTTTGACATTTTCGTATTACTATCTTGCAAAATAAAAAAAAGTTTTTAAACAACTAAATCATTATATACATACGGGTATAATGAAAGCTTGGATGTTTGTTACCTCATCTTGCTGATATGATTAGAATGAAATTTGACATACAAAAAGCTTTTGTAATCCTGAGACGATATGGGAATATTTGTGAACCGCAAGCAAGGTGAACCCCATGAATCGATTTATACAAACTGGTAGAAATTTCGACCACTGAGGCATGGGATGCATGAATACCTAAAAGCATCACCACAGTGATCAATGGCAGGAAAGCCCCGTCTGCTACACGTGGCTTGAATTTTTAACTATTTAAAATCAGTAAATCGCAGCTGCTGCAAATCGGGGAGGACTTAAACTGGTAAAACTGCATTTACCAAAAATATTTTTCTGCTAGTGGCGACAGGAATAAGCTGATTTCATACATTCTTCAAAGTTCACAAAACAATTTTAGCAAAAAGTGATTCGGTAATAGTGATGACAGGACAACTTTTGCAGTGTTGAATTGGACTACCACAGGAATAAAGGCAATTAACAATTAACATTGTACCCTGCTATAAATGGAAAAAGTCAAAACCAGATTTTCCTATTTGATTTATGATAAAATATTGATTTATGATTCAAATACTTATAGAGGTAACATTATGAGAAAATTTTCTAACAACTTTAATAGAATGTCATTCCTTCGAATTTCATCCAGCAAAATTCAAGATTATTTAATAAACAACTTTAAACTATTTATGTTAAAAAAAGCGTAACCCCAGCCATTAAAATGTATTGAAGATAAAACATACGAGTTCATAAAATAAATGTATAACTTTTTATTATGAATAGAAATTTTTACTTTCTCATCTTATTTCCCTTAACAAACTAATTATTTTAATATCTTATTTTTATCACAGCTATAATACTTTAAAGTTGTGCTTGTCTCTCCAACTTTCTAAACATTAATCAGAAGATTATGACGCGAAGGAGGAAATGCTTGCCAAATTCACTAACCTCATTACTGGCTTAATCAAAAGAATCCACCCCTCTGCCAATGCCTTTGGAAAACTTAAAAAAAGTTAAAAAATAGAAAAAGTTTATAGCAAATAAACTCAACTACTACAGTTTTTATTACACTTTTACTATTTTTATATACTCGTGCACACATTTATGCATACTCGTATGTATGTATGTGTTATGGGATTGAAATAATAAGTGCCTTATATATGCTCGTATGTGTCTAAATGTAATTATACTTCAAACATCCTCGTAAAGTATGGCATTTAGCTCAAACACTTTTCCAAAGGTAAAAACTGTAATTAAAAGCTTTTCGCTAAAAACTGTTACAAACAAAGGCCAATACACTCGTACATACACAAGCAAACGTTTAAAAAAATATACATTCAAAGTAGGAGAGTGAAAGAGAGGTGGAGATAGACAGAGAGACTGTTTGTAAATGTTTAAATGTGGGAGTGTAAATATTTAGTTGTGATTGACTTTATGAATATGATGAGTTAGAATTTGTGGCAAAGTGTTAATGTATGTAGTTTGATGTTTAGTTTAACCAGATTTTTTAAAGGCTGTTTCAAAAAATTCGGAGAACGTCAATTCCAAAATTCCTCAACAAAATTTTTTTTTATAATTTTTTAAGAGAAGTTACACTCAAGCAATTGATGCCTACTACTTAAAGTGTTACTTCCTTTGTGAAAGGGATAGCGGTAGAGAGGGTACACGGCGCAACTCTACTAATGCCCGTGTTTAATAATATTTATAGCAATTTTACAGCACCTTTGGTGTCGAGTAAGCGCACCAACTTTCTCAAGCTGTATATGTAAGTAAGTATATTGTAGCTGTTTTATTGATTGTTTACTTAGCCGACAATTCTGTTAACACTACCGCCAAAAGAGGGCGCCGAAGAACTCTTTAGAGACCAATGGTTCCATGTTAATCACTTAAACAGCCCAAAAACATCAGAAAAATTTATGACATTGATGACTTGACCTGACGAACACAGACCGAATACATTTTCTTCGCCATAATTTGTTTTCTAGTCGACATGCTAAGTGGTTCCTTCAGCCATCAGCACCTGCGGAACTTTCGCATGTATGTACATATATTTAATATCTGTACTGCATACAACAAAATGAAGAATTAATTTTATCTCGAAACTATAGACATTTATTAGACAGTCTTATTAAAAGACTTGATGTAACCAGTAATCACACAAATAGAAATTGTAAAGAAAAGTTCTTTCGGTTTTTGGATACGTGCAATTGTATACTTTAATCAAATAGAAATATTTCTTTATTATTTTTTATTTATTTATTTATTCTATCAATGCTACAATTATAATATTTTAATATATATTACTATAATATCATTAGTTTTGAGAATTTACATATAGTATTGCACCAAATAAATAACGTAATTAATTTTTATTATACACTAATTTTTATATGCAGTTTTGAGGTAAAAAAAGAACAGATAGTGATAAAACATCCTCTTAAGATAATCAAATAGAATTCTGTTGCTTGCGCGATAGAAAAAATAAACATACTTTACTTGCTTGGAGAGGAGGCAGGGAGAGAGCGGACATAACAAGGGCAGTTCCCTAAATTTCATTCCGGTATTTTTTTTATGCACCCAGACCAGAAAGGTCATAACATATTTATGACAAAGTGCTACTCTACATTAGATAGATTAAAAACAACAGATCTTTCGCTTACACTTCATAAATTATAAAAATAAAATTAAGTATCCCAACCAAATTCTAATTTAAGCAATTTTTTTGTCCTTATTATTTAAATCTGGCAGCACTGTTATGTCACGTGTAAGTGTTTTTGTTTTTCTTTAACACACGAACGTGTGTGACATAGTAAATGCCTCCTACCGATTTTAGACGCGCAATTAAATTAAGGCTTTAAGTGGTAAAGAAACATTGAATAAGAAAATGCAAAAGCAAAACCAGCGCCAAAGGACTAACAAAAACATAATAAAAAAAAACATTGACCTTTAACACGCTGTGAATAAAAAGCTGCACTTTTTCTGTTCTATTTTCTTCTCTTCTTTATACAAAAAAATAATAATAATAAACGTGCATGAAATTTAAAACAAAATAACAAAAACAACAAATGAAAAGAAAAACATCACAACATTATTAACTGACATGTCTAGAATAAAATGACATTGTGTTTCATGCCCATTGTCAACGAAAGGATTAAGATTTTTAATTTTCCACAATCGAAAGTATAGAAAGAATACAAAAAAGTTTTAAGTCTTTAATTTTAACTAACGAGGTATAAATAATTTTCTTTTTTTTTAATTTTTTAAGAAATTTTTAAACAGCTTAAGAAACTTTTAATAACATTAGAACGTTAAGTATGAAAAACTGCCGCTCAGATGTGATTTGCACATAAAACTAACGATTTTATTAAATTTTAAAATAAGAATTATATAAAAATATATCAAAGTAAAGCAAATATAAGTTTAAGGTTGCAGAATATATAAAGCTGAAGCATATGGATATAATCGATTTTAAAAATAATTTTCCCTCATAATTTTGTCATATATTATTTTTATTCAATTTTTAATTTTAATTTAACTTACTGTAGGTATTTAAATCTTACTTTAAAATGATCAATTATTATTTAAGAGTCAAACCCAAATCCACTCTCAAATTAATCGTCCCCTACTTGCTACAAGAAAATTATTTCTTAATTTCCTTTCTGCACCGCTTTTTCTACAGATTACTTGATTTGAAATTCCTTGGTACTTGTTAACAAACAAAAATAATTTATTCTTCTTAGAGGTGCTAGAACAACTTTTGCGATGTTTCATTTTTATCCTTCAATGCCATTAAGTATCCTTTGGAGGAATTTTTCTGCTTAATCAATTTCATTGGCCTTCTCTTCTATACTTCTAGTCCAACCTAGTTAATAAATTATCACTGCTGTGTTAATCTTTGTGATATAAAAAAAATATGTAATAACTATTTTCAAGGACTTTAAAATTTTGATTTTACTAAGCGACTAATGTTCACCTAAAATTACTTAATTTTTATGAATGATTTTTTAAGAACTTGCAATTAATAAGTTTCCCAAAATGGAAAATTCATTGAGCCACATATGCTGATCATTTAAAAAGTACGACAACATTAAAAGCGTGATCGGAGCAGTCCTGCTTTGTGAATCGCCTTAGGCGGCCAGAGGTCTCGCAATCAAACTTTAAATGACGTTCGCGTCCCTTGTAAATTTTGTATACTCACACTTGAAATCGTTATTTAAGGTCTTGCTGTATTGACCATAAAGGGCTGCAATAATTTTTCAGACTGGCTTTGCTAAATACATCTGGATGTTGTTTCTACTAATTAAATTTAATTTGCGAGAATGTACTATAATTTCTATTCAACTCTTTTGAAAATATCATCTCGTCGTAATCAAGAAATAATACAAAAAGGGTAATTTTTCTTTATTTAGTAACAAAATTTCCATACATTTGGTAGTCAGATTTAGCTCTACTTAAACTTCATTATCGTTTAATACTTAAGCAATTGGCTTAAGGATAATTATGCATTTTAATTGTTTGATGTTTGTTGTCCTTTCTATAAGATGGTTTAAGTGGGTTTGTTTGCTATTTCCAATACATTATTATCTTTAAAAAAAATTGCTATTGATTGCTGGTGAGGCCGGACAGGCCTTAGTAAATTTATGGTATAATATGCATATAAAGATTAATTGGAGAATACATTGAATAATTGCGATAAGCTTCTCACTTCATTGTTTAAAATATATGTCGCTATCAGCCACATAATTCCAAAAACTAATATTTTTTATAATAAAACGTTTTCAAAGTCTCAAAACTTTCATTGTCAAAATTGTAGTCGGAGAAAATTTGTTAGTATTTTCCCTCAAACTAAATGAGGTCCTATATTTCACATAATATGCCTGGCATGATAGCAATAAATATAAAAAACTAGTCTTTCGAATGAAACTTGTACAAAAAACAAAATTTATTGAATTAATAATATATTAAATAATTAATTATAATAAGCAATTGATTTTTCTCTCATTTGAAAAGGGTAGGGTAATTGCGTAAAAATTAAAACCAATTTAATAAATTAAATGCTCAATTCCCTATAAATTATTAAGAATTTCTTTTAACAAATACCATCCATATCTTTTCTACTGAAATTAATATAACGATGGGAAAAATTCCAAAGCCAGCCGAAAGAATATTTAACTAAATAAAAAATTATAAAAAAAAATCAATCAAAGAGCTCTTTAATTAGTCCTATTTTTAAAGATTTTTTTATCTGAAATGCAAACGAAAAAGGTCTATATTCCTGGCTGTACATTTTAACAATATTCGTTAAAAGAAAAAAGCAAGAAAAAGAAAAAGGCCTAAAGAATATGGTGCAGACCCAAAGAATTTTTTGTAATTATTGTGTCTTATAACAATTAATTACAAACGGCCTGCAGACATGAATACTTTTTTGTAAAGCAGGGGGAAAAATAAGGCAAAATGCTTTATACTTTAAATTAAGTTTGTTAATTTGAATATACAAAGAGCTGAATTTGCCACAGCCCCATAAAACCCAGCGAATTCAAGATGTTCTTTGTATGTGTATGTACTTTATGTACTTTTGGTGCTTTGGTGATAATATTTAACACAGACTCATGAAAAACGTTTTGTGTTCCATATTTTCTTTGTTATATTTTTATGAATAAGACAGTTGAACTTTAAGTAAAACTAGAATCTAGTGCTTTTTTTTCTTATGATAATTTAAAGGTAAAACTATCTAGCAATTGTTTATCAGTAAACTGTAAGCGATATATAAATTAATATGGTTTCCTTTATGTCTTCCTGGCGACTAAAAAAATAATAAACGCTGTTTTCATTATTTTTTAAATAAATCCTTTTCTAAATGCTTCTTTTTTGTTTAATGTTCAATTTTCTTATCGTTATGAGTCGTCTTTATAGCATGCAAAAAAAAATTAATTTTTACAAAAGAAAAGGACAAGTTGTTTTTTCCTTTATTTTACCTTTTTGCAGTTCCTTTTGTTTATGGTAATTTAATAAAAATTTTATTGTTTGCAGGAAACTCCTAATTATTAATTCAGCTTTTCGTAGGCTTGTGATTACACTCGCAGAAATTTTTCCAATTATTCATATCACACATACACTACGTATACGTTATATATTCTTACTTGGGATGAATTCAATATCACTCATACGTACGCACAATAAACCGGAATTCTAATATTGGGGATGTAAGACTTTGAATAAAAACAGAAGTTTGAATGCTTTTAAGTTGGTTGAAATTCGCTGGTTATTTGGTTAGTACCAAAAATATATCAATATACGAACAGCTGAGCCCACAGCAAGCAAAAGGCTAATTATTCGAATGATTTGTTGTAATCAATAAATAATGTTGGAAATTTATTTTTATAAGAGAATTTTCTTTAAGTTGATTGCTAGTTCTTTAAGCGAGTGAGAATTAAATTATAAATATAATATAAATTTAACTATACCAAAAATATTCAAGCAAGCGATTAAAAGCGCATCTTTAGAATTCAAGTACTGGTCCTAAATTAGTGCTCTTTGATTATTGGATAAAAGATGCACTAGATCCATTATCCAATCTTCTTAGTACATGTTGCATTGATGGTAAATTTTTCGTATGCTGGGAGGAAGGCGAAGCGAGTACTCTCGAAACTAGCGCCCAATACCAATTTGTTCTGCAATTTTTAAAGTGATGGAAAGTATGGTAAAGTTCCATCTTCTGAAGTATTTCGATTTCAGCAGCTGCTTTAACGAACTTAATTATGAGTTGCGTATGGGTCACTCTGCTAGTAACCTTATCGGAGAAATTATTATTATTTTCGCTATTTTGACGAAAGTTATTTCCAAGGCGTTTGACATAGTGTGACATAAGCCACACTATATGATATGTTATACACGGAATCTCATCAGATGAGTTCAAGATAAATTCAGGCTTTTAAATAAATTTATTGAAGGTTTTGTGACGCATTTTATTTTCCTTCTCCAACGTAAGTTTGTTCCTAATCATTTGCGTATTCATAAATTAAAAATAATGTTCTAGATGTAAGGTAGCTTTAGCCATATCTCTTTAGATAATATTAAAATATGTATATATAAAATGATTTTAATAATTAAACAATAAAAAAAAAAAAAAAAAAAAAAAAAAAGATAAATTCAGGGATACCGCTGTTCTATACCATAGACTATTTCTTATTATTCTTTATTTAAAATTTTGCAACCTTATTTACTCTTTTGAAGATGATAGCAGCATTGCTCATTCCTTTTTGTGTGAACATAGGACAAGCCCGTTGGAGATTGAGATAAAATATCTATGATACCCCAAAAAAAATATCGATGATACCCTTAATATTGTAAAAATCTCTGAATAGAGTCATGTGAATCGGAAGCTTTGGATGATCTCGTCCTTAAAACTCAGTTTGCTGAACAAGTTACATTTTTCATATCGCTAAAGAAGCTTGCGAGTTTTAAGATGATGTAGGAGTTACTTCACTTCTTGTGATCTCCCTACTATTTATGAAATGAAAGGCTGTTTTAGTCGGTATTTTAAAGTCTTATTGTGAAGTTTCCTAACTACGTAGAGGAGAGAGCAAAAAGGCTAATCGTTGATAGATGTTTAGCCAACTCTATTGACTCACTGGAGTATTGATGCAGTGTCTCTATCGTTATTATAACAGAATGTGCACTAATCAAATTGAAGATCTTGTTATCGAGATTCCTATTTTTGCGGAGTGCATATCCATTTGTGGTTACACTTTGCATTTTAGAGAAAAATCTTTCTGTAGTCAAACAAATTGTTTATGAAATAATCTAGCTGCAGAACTATTTCCAATCACTTTTAATATAGAAGAATTCAAGATGAGTGTTCAAGGACACCACTTTCTCTATCCTTCTTTCCACCAACCTACTTTTCTATTTATTTAATAGCTGTAATCTTCGACCTTAAGTCGTTAAAAACTCTATTCTACTTTAGGCTCCAGTTTTTGGTTGTAGTAGCTTAAAGTAGAAAATTATCACTGTAGATTGTCTCTGCTCTACTCATTATTTTCTGGCTGCATCTGCAGTCAAAGTTAAACTTTCTGCATTAAATTGCAGGAAAACTTCAGTACTGTTATCAACATGATTGCCAGATATCCCAATTCGAGATTGTTGTCTTACAATTTCACCGATAAGGCACAGTTTTCAGATTGCCTAGACAACATGATATTTTGCCTTCTAAGAAACAAGGTTTGTTCAGATTTTCGGACAAGGGTCTCTTGCTCATAATCCCTATGAACTGAAAAGGCAAGGCCATGGGTGTGCATATAAGAAACTGAAGTTAAAAACAGGTTAATCTCGTCCAGGAACGAGGTGCCCCCAAATGCCTCAGGGCTGCATGGGTCCTTCTATTGGGACAATTGCGTTCGCTCAATATATCTTTACGGCTTCTCAAACTACGGGTAACCAGAGACCCATCTAGTGTCACAGCAAACAGTACTGCTAAGATTTGTCTTCGAATGGTTACAGGAAAGACTCCTCCAGGGATCACTTGCCGCCTTTGGCAGAAGGCCAAAACACAGAATGAAAGTTTGTTAAAGTAAAATGATTGGACAGTTATAAACAAATCCTTATCATGTCCATATTTTCTAATCAAGTTCTTTCATTATTTCGCAAAGCAAAAAAAAAGTGAAACATCATAATTTTGATCACTCTGCTTATCTCTGTGTAGCAGTTTGTTGTTTTTTACAGTTACACAACTTAAATACATTCATACACACATCTCTTTTGACATGAGATAAAAAAAATACATAATTTTTACTTTTTGCCGTCATTTACGACTTGTTCATAATTCGCTCTTCATTCTCACTTCTACGAGTAGGTCGCCATTTTTGTAATGTTGATCTAAATTTTCTGTGTTGGTGGTAGTGGTGGTCACAATCATGTCAAAACATGCGTGTATGTGTGTGTTCATGTTTACTTTTAATTTTATTTTTATTTTACGTTCTGGTAATAATTCCGCTGCTGTTTATTATGCTGTAATTTATGCTTAATTACACCAACAATGCCTTTAATACCAGGAGCTATCCTTGTTGAAGGATGAAACATCAAAATATTTAAATGTGTGCATAATAGAGTCTATGAATGTGCACGTCGCTATATTAATATTTTTGTTTGTATAACAAACATTTTTCTTTTTAGTGGGTGGAAAAAAGAGAAATTAAATATGAAAAATTGAAATGATAAACAAAAAAATTAAATTAAAAATATGAACTTTATGATGTTGAACACTGTAATAAAAACGATTCATTTAATAAAAATTTAAAAAAATAGAAAAAGTAAAAATTAAGTTGAAACAATGAAGCAGTGCACAAGAGTATTGAAGAAAAGGATATTCTTTGTAATTATTTATGTGTCTTGGTTTTCTAACTTTGTACCTGCAAGTTTATATACTGAAAGTTTCAAAAGGAAACGGAAATGTTAAAACAAAATTTTTAATGTCTTAATAAAAAATATTTAAATTAACTTATTTTCGTTTAACTAAAATTTTAGGTCAATGTTATAAAAGATTTACTTGAAATTAATAGCCACAATAAAAAATTGCAAAAATAAATCTTATTTATTTGACAAAAAATAAAAATAAAAAAACGATAATTAAAGGATAATTTATTCAATACTTAATATTGTGCCCAAAAAAAAATTAAATTTTAAAATCTTTTTGTTGCAGCTTTAGATGTTCATATATGAACATGCTAAACTACTCAAAGTTCAATGACGATTTCATTTAATGATCAATATAATGTCGGCATATGAACAGCTTATAGGAATTTTCAAATTTGTTAGTATCTTTTAAAGGCTAGTAAGTGTATATCCACTGAAAAGAAAATAATTCGTTCAAAAAGTAAAATGGGTTCTTTTATATTCAGGACAGTTTTTTTTTTTTATCAATATAACAAAAAATTTCATTGCCCAAGAATTTTGTTTAAGTTCAGTTGTTTATGTTCCTAAACGAATTTTCTTCTTAGCGGACTTAAGGAAAAATATCCATAGAAAATAAGACTTTTTCCTTTTATGGTGTTTCCTTTTTTTGAAAAAATTAACAAATGCTGTAATAAAGTCCTTGTATTATGGAATAAACTTGAGGACCTCTAATTTGTTCATACTTGCGACTTAAGGATTCACTGTCGACTCAGTTTTATTTTTTTTTGCTTAGAAAATATCTACCAATTTGTTGAAAAAAAATATATAAAAATAAATCTTTATATTACATTTATTCGAAAAATGTAATTTCTTTACATGATTGCGAGCAATTTCGTAATAAATAAATTTAATTTTAAATAAACAAACATTGAATTCCTTTCGGCAAAATATTTTATTTTCCTTTTTTTATCAAAAATTCTATAACTTTTAGGCAAAACTTATAGGATTCTATGAATTGATTAATATTCAGATGCACCATCTTCAATGTTTTTATATTTGCTATCCTTAAGAATAATTATAAAATAAATAACGATCCTTTTTACACGGATTAAATCAAGAAATGCAATGATTTTACATAAAAAACAATATAAAATAAATTTGGAAGTAAATTTAGTTGAATTTAAATACGTGTAAAGTAGTCAATAGTAATAAAGAATGTGTTATTTGAATACTTGAATTTTCGATGAAACTTTTATGAGCTATTAAGCTACGAAACTAAAAACTACAGGATTGAGGACTTTTATTGTTATCCTTGCAATTTAACAATTTAAAATGCTCTGGATAAATATTAGTACAAACACGATCGACCCATTTTCACATATTAGAAAGAATGCCTTTTTTGTAGACACAAACTAAGGAGTGGTGACCACGTGTCTACAAAACGCTCTCAAATAACATTTTATAAAAACTACAAATTATTTAGAAAAAATTTTTAACGGCTATTGGATTTATTTTTACTCTCCATCCAGTTAAGGAGGCCGTATTGCTGTTCGTAGCCGACTACTAATTAAAAGGACATTAACTTTCATAATTGTGATTATAATGTTATTTTTTATTTCCTCCTTTTTTCTTCGACTTTTTGTCTATTTTATTATCTCTTTTAAAATAATAATTCTTTCTAATCTCGACATTTTCCAATATTAAGAAATTTTCAAAAATATTCTTCAATGAAATACAGCTACAACGATAATAAATTGATGATATTATTTGACCTTTTTATTTATAAATTACTTGAATTATTTTTTTTAATGAGTTTGAGGTCTTCTTTTTTTATAAAAAAACAATATATTTATTTTTTGATTTTGTTTCAAATTTTATAAAATATTTTTAATTTTCTGAAGAAGACACCCACAGGGTGTTGAAATATTGAAAAATCATAAAAAATAAATATATTGCGTTTAAGAAAAGGAAGATCTCAAACTCATTAAAAATTAATTCAATTAATGTACAACAATAATGTTTTTTTGTGATAAATTTTATTTAAGTTGCTAGAATTTCGGAGGGAGTAGCACTTCAGTTGAATTTCCAGTTGCAGGTGGTAAAATGATAATGGCACCTGAACTTGTATATATAAATGATTTTCTGTCAGCTAAAAGTGTTTGATTGCCCATTGGTAGCCCGGCAGAGGTTGCCATGTATAATGTTGTCTTGGAATTACTTTAATCCTTGCAACTATGCAACATTTAGGAAAGACGTAATAAATGAAAAGCATTCAAAGCGATGAGATTTTTAATTAAAATTATCTCTATATAAAAATAAAGGACATTATAGAATTAACAGCCTGATGTTAAATGAAAATGATTTATGCAGTTTTTGTTTTAAGACATAAAACTTGTCCTGTTATTCAATGAGATCTATTATAAATGTATGTCTGTTTACTTAAATCATTAGTATCTAATTAAATATTAAATTTATAAGTGTTTCATATTTTTATCTTAAAAGGAACATTTTTGTTTTACGGAAATAATGTAGTTTGTCCTCATTATTTATATTAATTTGTTTCATTTTATAAATAACGTGTTATTTATTTGGCAGATAAATGTAGTATTAAAAACTCTTGATTGCAAAAGCTTTTATTTTCTACAAACGCACACACACACGTACACATGCATATAAATGTATAGGAAAACTTAATTTGCTTGTGCATACAAATATGAATATAATTTTATAAAAAGAAAATGTTTGTGATCATAAATCATTCCTTGATTTCAAATTAAAACTAAAGATAATAAACTTAAATATTCTAAAAAAAAATATTTATATTCGTACCTACTAAATATAACTTTTTTATATTAAAAAATAGATTATAAATCATTTTCACAGTGTCTGGTTATTTGAAAATCACTCCTATGTTAAGATTTGCCTTTCTTTTTCACCAGTAGCACATAAATACTCATAGCATAGTGGCGGGTAGGACAATAATTTTTATGTACGACAATTTAATGTGATATGCATGCAATCTTAAGTACTCGTAGTCCTTTTTAACAAATGTTTTCATAAATAAAGAAAAGATCAGCTGAAGGACCTAATTTATAGGGACATCATATAAATTTCTTATCGTAATTAAATCGTTTTAAACCTCGCACTTAACATATTGCCATTTCCTTTAAGAAATCCTACAATAAATGTGTTGTTTTTACAAAAGTTTTGAATTTTATACCTAAAGGAATATTTTATATGTTTAAGAACAGCTTCTATATTCTGAAGAAAGAATTAATAGGAAAGTCATTAATATAAAACAATTTGTATTTCAGAACAAATTAGATCTAATGATTTTAATGTCGGAATGTCATTACGGAAATGCTCTGTTTTCATGTCTATTTATTGAAATCTAGTTCACAATGTTAATTAAAATCGATTTTAAGAAGGTAAAATTTTTTTCATATATTTCAATTTGACTGACAAGGCATTAACAACTTCAGATCTAAAGCTGAAACCCCTAATGAATTTTTTATAGAAAAGCTGTCAGCATAATAATCTCTGGGAGAGAGATTAAATAAGACAAGGTTTACGAAAACGTAGTGAAAAGTCAGAGATGATGATATGTTCTATTCAGATCCTGGTTTCAATATAGTCTCTATATTCTCTAAATTGGTCACTATTTTAAACATGTAAGTGGAAATGATTTTGTGGGTTATTGAAACAAAATGTTATAAAAATTAAAACTATATATTAAATTTCGATAAGCTGAGTATATTATTCTGAAAAGATAAAAACATAGCAACAGTCACAACTAATTAGTTCTTGTATTAAATTAATAGTATCAAATATAAATTGAAATACTTAAATTGAAAAATATGAAATTTTATAAAAAAAATTATTTTCTATAAATAAATAAATAAATAAATAAAATATTTAATAAAACTTCTGTCAAACCAAAAACATGCATTAGTGGATCCTTTTGAAGAAATAAAAATGGTCATTCTACAAGCACCACTTCATTTTTTTTTTGCTACGCTCTTTAAGTCGAGCACTGATTGGACATAAAAAATGAAAAAGTGTAGACCGGATGCATATTAGAGTAATAAATGAATTTTTCTGTTTAAATTGATCAACAAAGTATTACACTCTTCTTGGAAAAATGAATGCCGCAAGTATCAATGGAAAAGAGCAGACATTTTGAACAAGCCTTCACAGGAAACAGTGTTGATAATATGACGACGGTTCCTAAAAAAAAACCCCTGTCAGCAGTTTTGTTCATCTCTTTCAAAAGTTTCAGCTCATCCAAATGCCATATTTTTATTTAATAAAAAAATAAAACTAATCTACTAAATATTAAATTTAAAATGGACTTTTTTCTGTTTAAAGTGCTTGCATTCTGATTTTGTTTATATTTCTTTGATATTTAATAGAAATAAATAGATTTTGTTGAAATGTCCTGTTGCTCAATGTAGATGCAAACCAGCACACTCTCGCATAAGCAGAAGCATTCATGCAATAAAACTAAAACGTACTCATACATGTGCAAACTTACTGACACATGTACATGAAAACCATCATCGATGTGAAATAAATTAAATATTTCAAAGATTTCTCAATGAATATACAAAAATATGTGCCATGGAATATACAAATTTGCAAAAATAAACATTAAAGAAATGTATTTTATTTGAAAAAGCAAATAGTGAAAATTAGATTACTTGATAAATATTTTGCTTATATTTTAAAAAAAAATTTCTTCACTAACTTGAGAATATTTAAACAAGATATAAAATAATTTACGACATCGAGACGCCTTGAATTCTCACTCTAGTTGAAGAAATAGTTGGCAAATATCTTAGTGTGTCGCGGAATCGCAATTTCGTCAAAAAAAAAAAAAAAAAAAAAATTCGCATCGATTCCATTCCGGAATAGAAAAATTAAAATTACATATATCTAATATCTAAATTAGTGGTGTGATAAAATATTTGTTTTTAGGAGAGACAAATACATTTTTTATCCATTTTGTTTGTGCGTTAAAAGAAGCCCAAACAAATAAATAAATTTTCTCGATTAAAAAAAAAACTACTCGCGAAAATTGCATGAGTATAACAATACAACTGAACTTTATTTTGGAGAATGTAATCAGTGCGTTAAAAAATATAAAAATATTTACTTTTTGATTCATATAAAATATAATTTCTTTAGAAAAACTTAAAATTTCCTTTCGTGGAATCTTATGTGAAAACTCACAGCATTAAATATTTCAACATATTTTTCTGCCACTTGTTTTTATCCCTCATAAAATATGTACAATAAATTTAAAAAATAAATTCTTTAGTTAAACAACATAATAAACAGGGAGTTGGACAAACATCCAAACATTAAAACTTTTCGGCATAGACAACTCGAAGAAAGTTTTAACACTATAATTTTTATTTTATAATTTTTTTCTTTCTGAAGCCTTTTTATGTTATTGTACTCGTCGTAGTTGGTTATAAATAATAAACAATACTGTCCGCCTCTTAAAATGTGTTCGGCTTTGAAAACCGGAAATGAAAGCAATTTTTTTCTGCTGTGTTTCTAGTTTATTTCTCATTTTCAAGCGGCAGTTGCCGTTTTTGTTTGCTTCTGTTACGATTAAATTGGAAACAATTTCAAATGTGTGCTGCATGTTCCTGTTTGGGAAGCTGTTGTGTACAAGTGAAAAGAAGACATATAAAAAATAGAAAAGAAAACAATAAAAATATGGCAAAGTTTTCCAAAGCAATTTTGTGATAATGGACCGTAGTAAAATTCTTGCCGACAAGTAGAGTCCAACCAAATAAACCGACTACACATAAATAGACAGTATCAGACGGACATAAAGTCATAAACACTCTTCAACACTATTTGAGGCACACAACCAAAATACCAACTTGAAATCGTCAAACACAAATACATGTACCGTCCATTCTAATATGTTTGTTTACTTATGTATGTGTGTGTCTACCAACACTAATGCTTCCTTCGACTTTTATAATTGTGTACACAGCCCATGTTTAAAGTTTCAATGATACTTGCTACAGTCTACAAGTTCCTTTACCCTCTTCGGCTTCAGCATCTTTTGACTTTGCAAATATTTTTCTGTTTGTATTTGTGTTTGTGTGCAATAAAATTGTTGTTCAACATATTTTGTATTGCTCTCCCACTATTTGAACATGTATTTGTGTGTTGCCTGTTACAAATTATTATTTCATTCTTTTTTTTTTCTTTTAGAACAATTCTTTTGTAAATACATTAACTACATATTTCGTATGTATGTATGTGCAATACATTTCAACTAAAACAACACAAACAACATGTGTATAAAAAACTCCAGCAACCAACTATAAAAAGGAGTTTGATTTTAATGGCCTAAAAGGCGTCTTGTGTTGCAACCGAAATTAAATAAAAACAAAAAGGTTTAAATCGAAAAACTACAAAAATGTGACTTTAAGTTGAAAAGGAATATTCTTGATTTGAAAAAATTTTCAATTTTATACATTCAAGGTCTAGGACTTTATTTTAATTAACCTTTTAGTGAATAAATGAAGGGAATGCTGAAAGAATAAAAATTAAAAATTAAAAAAGAAATAATCAGTTCAGATATTATTCATTTAATAATTTTTACGAGACTTAGCAAAACCAAATAAACCTCTAGTTCTCACAACGGCAAATATGTACTTATGTTTTGAACATTTATTGCATTCTATTTTATCAAAAAACTTGGTCAAAGAAGGATAATATTGGTCACTTCCCTTGTTTTCTGACTCACTGACTGACTGATTGATTATAATATACCGCAGACGCCTCTCACAATGCGGCGATATTTGACGGGTGTGAAGAACATTGTCCAAGGATCACCACGTTGAGGTTTGTGAGGCAACTTGGAGTGATATGGATCACCCTGCATTTACCAAGAAGAACCAGTCGGAAATTTTGCCTTATCAGTATATACCTGGCCCCCAAGAAATTTTATATACTCTGAGTAACAACTTTGTTTTCAATTTTACCCATATTTTTGTTATTTTAGCTAAAGTAAATTAAATGCGCTATGAAATTGTGCAAGTTTATTAAAATAAATAGTCTTGCGAACTCACGGAGTTTGTTTAAATAAACTCACATGTATTTTATTCACTAAACTTAAAACTTGCATAACAATAACAGCTTGCGAGGCATTCAGGCGTTCAAATGTAATCAATTATTAATTCTTTCGATTTGCTGCAAGTGCGTGTCCGAAAATAATTTCCTTTGTAGAATTTTCTTCCTTACCAAGAGCTTGTATTGGATTCACGTGTGTATGCAGCGATACTGAAAGGCGCCTTCGTAGACTGGTAGAATGTTTATTAGACTAGTAGTCTGAAGGACGCATATTGCTGCCACAGACTTTGGGTATTTCTTCAGACAATCGGAGTAGCTTCGCAATTTGTGTTTGTTAATTAAAAATAATAAAAATAATAATGGAAAGAAGAAATATATTTCTCGTCATCTAAATAGAAGATTAATCACAACAGGAAATAATTACAAAATAACCCCAATCCCTCCTTTATGCAAGATCTTTTAATGGCGAACATGATAACTGATCTTAAATATAGGGCACCTCATTGTCACGCATGTAATGTTATTATATCATAGTGTTTTTCCCCCTTTCAATTTATGATATTCTACTTTAAAAATTAATAAAGTCTTTAGGTGAAATATTTTGCATTACTGGCATTAATTTGTTCTTGTTTTTTTTTTTTTTTTTTTTTTTTTGTTTGGAAAGAAAAAAATTTCTGTATATTGTTGCACTTAATTACAAAAACGGTGTACTCGAAATGCTATATACGGGAAGAAAATACGACCCGTAAGACAAAAACACTTGTTCGTCTAAATTGGTAGCAAAATAGGCGAGATAAGAGTAGTTTAATAAATAAATAGATTAGTTACTTCATGCTTTCGAGGAGGACAATGATATCATCTTTATCACTGAAACATTGGCGACTGCATTCATTAAAAGAATGGCTATTAAATATTTGCTATAACTAATTTAACTCAAAAAGCTATTGCCAATATAGAAAACGTTTAATACAAACTTCACTGATAGTCTGCAATTATGATTGTGTCTGCCATGTCTTTTCTTTGATTGAATATGTTGCTATTTAGCGATGGCATTATGAACAAGGTACGTATACTTAATATTTTTCTTGAGCAAGAACGTAATTATTACGTATACGCTGCCACTGGTTTTTAGGAAATATATATATATACACTAGAGCCCCGACCTGCGTCGTCCCGATTTGCGTCGTTTCGATTTGCGTCGCTTTTTAAAAACTGGAAAAATTCGATTTGCGTCGTTGCAATTTCAAGTTGCGTCGTTTTGACCCCGATTTGCATCGTTTTGATTTCGATTTGCGTCGTTTTGATTTCGATTTGAGTCGCTAAAAACGGTTAAATTGTTTACTACAGCATTGTGGATTACCATTTCTAGCATTTGTAGTGCCTGATATAGCATCTTTTCTGTCTTTTAGCATTTTTGCAACTTCTGGCCTATACATTAAGAAGTTTTCAAATTGTGTAAAATATGGGGAATTCCCTTTTCTTTGTTATATATGTAAGTGGTGCTAAGAACAACTGTCTGGTTATGGTAAGAATTTAGCGTGTTATTTGCCAAAATCATCTGAAGAGAGCTCAATGTAAGCTAAACAAATTAAAATTTTTTAATGCACCTACTTTTTATGAATATACATACATATGTACATATGTAAATGAATTTAATTTTTATTATGTTTTTTCTTTATTTATTGTTTTATTTCTTTATAATAATTATAAGCATGTGTTGAAGTAAATGAAATAAATAAAAATATATTCATACTTGTTTTTTTATCAAAAAAAATTTTTTTTTGCTTTTTTTGAATATTTTCCCCAATAAATTAAATTTCAGTGCATTTATATAGAAAAAGGTGATTCGATTTGCGTCGTTTCGATTTGCGTCGCGTTTCTCCGGTCCCCATTAACGACGCAAGTCGGGGCTCTAGTGTATATATATATATATATATATATATATATATATATATATATATATATATATATATATATATATATATATATATATATATATATACTAGCTGACCCGGGCAAACCTTGTTTTGCCTTCAAATTTGCACTAAATCGACATAGCAATTATTGTTCAAATAAAGGTATCGGGCTAATTAACCCCACTACACACTGGTTAAGGACCCAACGCCTTCAGCAAAACGCAACATAGGCTTATCGCGCTAATCTCTAATGGGCCAAACACAAAAAACAAAATATTGGGCCATCTGTCGGACGAACTTCAAACTACACAGAAACACTCCTCACGTCCCATAGAACATGTATATAAAGTTTGGTCAAAATCGGTGCAGTAGTTCTTGAGTTACGGTGCAAAAACACACACACAAAACTAAGTATTGCGCCATCTGTTGGACGAACTTCAAACTACACACAAAAACACTCCTCACGGCCCATAGAGCATGCATATAAAATTTGATCAAAATCGGTCCAGTAGTTTTTGAGTTTAGCGATCACGAACATACACGTAATTTTTATGTACATATAGCTGACACCGTCGGCTCAAAATATCTTCGGAACTACATAACCGATTTAAGAGTTTGATATCTCGTTTAGAAGAATATGAAAACGGCTTTCCAAAAAAAAGTAAAATAAAATAAAAAAGCACAAAAAATAAATATATGTCTATGTCATTGGTGGTGCAATATGAAAATTGGATTTTGCCACGCCCCTCCGCCCACAGACCGAAAATAAAAAATCGGACTTCACAGTGTCACCCGCCCGAGTATTCTGAAGGTTCCCTGAAAATTTCGTCAAAATCGGCCTAACCGTTTTGGAGCCATTACGTTACATACATACATACATACATACATACATACATACACACATCCAATTTTATATATATATATATATATATATATATATATATATATATATATATATATATATATATATATATATATATATATAGATAAATATAAATAAAACAAATGAATATATAGGATTATAGTAATATATTGATGAGTCAGGTATATATATATATATATATATATATATATATATATATATATATATATATATATATATATATATATATATATATATATATATATATATATATATATATATATATATATATATATATATATATATATATATATATATATATATATATATATATATATATATATATATATATATATATATATATATATATATATATATATATATATATATATATATATATATATATATATATATATATATATATATATATATATTGGCGGGCTCTGTTAACGATAGCCTTGAGAGGTTTTCCCAAATAATCGCACAGCGATGTGATTACGTTTATTTAAAAAAAATTACAAAAGAGCACTTGCAGATGTAAAGGATAAGGAATGAAGATTAATGGTTAAAGATATAAAGGCAAGAAAAGAAAATTCATTTAAGTTGCATTTAACTGCAAAAGGAAGAGTTTAAATATAAATTTCATCTTATGCCAACATATAAATATCAAAGTGCTTTCTTCTCTATATTTCTTTCTCTCCCTCTCTAGTCGCTTTTGTACACTATCACCACGCATAAATAAACGAACAAATGTGTTCTCTACGTATGGTTGTGATTGTATTTGTATTTGTATTTTAAAAACAATACGATTCTCCATCACATACGCAAACATTTTCATAATAACTTTTGTATACATAAAACAAATGTGTACGTGTATGAGAGTAAGTGTGTGCGTATCAACTCGAAAACATTTTCCTTTATTCATTGTTGCAAATACATTGAAGATTTATATGAATAAAAGTATTAAAACATGGCACTGCAAAATCCATTAAACATTTCTTTTTGTTTTATGTCTTCTTCACATTTTGTTTTACATTTTTTACTGTTGTAATATTTACTCCGTTTAGCACTTTTTTTCAAAATAATTTTATTGCATTTACAATACATAAAAGTGCATAAAATGCTCTTTCAGTAGCATGTGCTTGTATGCGTTCAAAAATAAGTTAACAATATCCTTGTTGTAGGAAACGTCATCATAAGCATCCTTTTGTTTTGTAACCCATTTTTAGATTTGTAATAAATATAAATTCTACTAAATTGAATGCATCGTATATCTTTTGCTGATATAAATAAAACAAATGAATATATAGGACTATAGTAATATATTGATGAGTCAGGTCTACTAGCATTTGCTTGAATTGTATTTGCTTGGATTGTAGTACAAATAAACTTGTATGGAGTTGTATAAAATAAATTCGATTATGTAAATAAATTAAGTACGATTATCATCACTTATTAAAAACATTTTACATTTTTTTTAAAAACTGATCCTACGTAACTAATATAATGTTAATAATATCTTCACTATATGGCAACATATACACGCAAAGAAAAAATATGGCTGAATCAATTCGAATCGCAAATAATAATTTTTGATTGTCCTAATCATTGCATGAAGCATTCCACTATGTTTATAGCAATAATGGTTAATATTCTCTTAATTATGTTATTATATTTGTAAGAAATAATATGAAAGAATGAAATGTTCCTATTTCTATATATTTTCTGTATGAAACGCAATAAATAACCTGCAGGAGAGATTCCTGTAAATTGTTTCAAACCCACTTGCTTTGTGATTTATGAAAAAAGTATCACTGAAAGTAGGAAGGTACTGTCACATTATAAAATAGAACTTATTACTTCGCTCATGTAATCAGCATAACATTATTAATAGAATAGCTAAATATGTTATCAATATGGCTAACTTGGACGCCTAAAAACGTAGCCAGGTGAGTGATATTGTTGCAAGTCCTTCCACTGAATTCTATCAAAAGACTAAGAAGCAATTAATACGCACGGTATTTATGTCAGTATTTTTTCGTGCTTGTGTACGTTTGAGCTGAAAAAAGGAAACTGTTGTTGATTGTCTAGACATATTAAAAATTTTTATTCTAGTTACGGAGTTGGCTTTAGTTTGACCCGCCACAGTACCTTTAGAAATTTTTTCGATCCTTTGAGTCAATTAGAATTCAACTTTAGAGAACTTTTTGAAATAAATTACTTTGAATCTTTCAACTGTCTACAAAAAAGCTCAATTAAAATATTTAAACAGACATACATACATACGTTTTGTTTTAATAAAAATTTAGTTGCTTGCAACATTGTCAGAACATTAATTTTGAACATTCGAATTGTGATTATTATATCAAGGCCAATACATAAGGTGTATGCGGGAGGACTTGACTACAACAAAATCGAGAATGCAATTGCCAGACTCCTTATAAAAGAAGATATGTAGTATGCAGGCATGATGATCTTGATGGTCATTAATCTTTGCATAACTGCTTAAAACAAACACCAAGGAATGCAGTTGCTAGTGGTGAAAGAATGTTACATGCAACATCCCAACGTTTCTGGTTAGAAGACTTAAACATTTTTAATTTTTTCACTTGCTTGATGAAATAATCAACCGCATTCCATAAATCGTATTGGTTTTTTCAAATTGAATTTATATCAAAATTTTTAATATATTTTAATGCGTTTTCTACAATTTGGAATCTAAAATATCATATTTATAATTGAATTATCGAGTATGATTGCAAAAACCTTTAAGGGCCCATTATTTATTTTAAGAAATCACTCGTCTTAAATAGAATAGATTTACAAAATAGAGAGGAATTTGAAAAGGATTAGGAGCAGCCAAGCTCGGGTATTTGAACTTATATCAGAAATTTTTTTTAATAAGGGGCAGGAAATTGTAACAGCATGAAATTTATTCAGGTCATAGTTTTAATACTTAACAATGCAAGTGAGTTGTCCTTTAAGCCAGCTGATGGCTTCAAAGGAGATAATTTCTCAATATTTAGCAATTTGTTATGAAATGAGTAGAACTTGTTAAATTAATTTAAGAAATTTTAAAAAAATTCCTGGAATTTAAAGTATCATATCTGAAATTGAATTACAAAATAGGTGGCCAACTTTATTTGCTTATTTATTTATTTTTTTAATCTAAACCGAGCCACCAAGCGCATCTTTTTGGACCTAAACATTTTTTACGTGTGTACCCCCTGTTAAGGACATGAAAGTGTTATAGAACTAAACATGAGACCAATCCATAAATGGTATAAAAAAGTTACAGTATTGATAATTAACAGTGAAATTGAACGCTCCTTTAAGCAAGTTGATGTCTTGGAAGATGATAAACTTTCCCTTATTTAGATATTTATTATAAAATTAATTTAAAAAAATTAAATTTCTGAAGAAAAAACCTTAAAAAAATGCTTAAATATCAATCAAGTTTTCTTCTTTGACTTAACAATTTTAATTATAAAAATAGATTAATATCCTGTTTAGAAAACCTCTGGAATTATCCTCTAACCACAGAAAATACACCAAAAGCAATAAACACTTAATATTGCTTCGAGCATTAAATATTTATACACTTCATTAACTCTAATTAAAGTGACCTTCTTATCCAAGTTATTGGAATGCCTTTGATCCAATTTGTCTACTTATTTCTTTCTTTTTTTGTTGTAATTGTTGTGTATTCGCTTCATTTTACGACAAAATTATTTTTTACTAAATGCCTTTTAAGGACACGTCTCAGTACACCTTGTTGCTTTTAAAGCAAAATGCTTGCGTGCGTGGCACTTACAAAAAAAAACACTTACAACAATACAACTTTTATTATATAATACATCTTTTGAGATTTATTTTTATTTATTTTTTATGCTTAATGCGTTAAGATGAATTTATGTTCTTTGCGTGACATATTATACCTGCGACACTTGGCGCACATTTATGGAAATCCTTGCTAAATTAAATGATGCCGCTGTCTTCTTTATCTTGCTAATTTTTTATTATTTTTTTTTACAAAAGTCTAACATTTGGCTCCCTGCAGTTCACGTTTATAGGTGGTTGTAAATGTGTATAAATATTTAAATCGCAAGTTTTTTGTGTGTGCGAGTGTTGCTTGTATTTTGGTTTAATTTTTTCTATTTTATTTGCCACCAACAGATTAAATAACAACTTAAAGTGTCATTCAAAAGAAATTTACAACACAGCCTTTGTTCACCAGAGGGCAATGAGTTTGATGGATGTTGCTCTAAATGAAAAGTGGGCCATTTAAGATATAAACAAAATAAAATTTCAGCAATTAATTTAAAAAAATATGTTCGATATAAAAGTGGAATGGTAAAAAAAATACATTAAAAATAGATAAGATACGAATTTTTTAATAAAAATTTAGACTATTATCAAAAGTTAAATAATTATGTTAAGCAAATAGTGAGACACTTGGTGAATAGCCGGTAAAAGTTCGATGGCATGTGATGGTGTTGTTATTTTTCAGGTTACTTTAGTTAAAATTAGTTCAGGCTCTTATTGAAAAATTTACTTGCCTGCTGTCTGTCTATATGATTAATTCGCAGCAAGATCTTTTGTAAGATGTTGAGGGCATATTTCTCCAATATTGCATTCCATTTTAGGTCTTTGCTGTTTCTTTAGCATATTGGCCACAATTGTTCATTTGTCTTTCCACTAGCTGATGCTTTGAGTAACCATCTTAGGCAAAAAACATTCTTTCAAATACTTTTCTTTAATTTATTGACGGTCCTACTTGTTAAAAAAAATCAGCCTTTAATTAATATGGAGATATTTTTTCATGTTTTCCCTTAGAGGTTTCGTTATTGAAACCTTTTTTTAATTTTGTAGGTTTAAGTACCTTTTTGTAGGACATTAAAAAAGAAGGCTATTTGTTGCTAGTTTCCTTTACTTTCATCTAAATGAAAAATAAAGGAGTTCCTTCTTAATGAAGGACATTTTTATTGCTTCCAAAAATCAAATAGACATATTTTCAATTTTCGATGAGCTCAACTTAAAAAATTATTTTTGATAATAAAAATCACGTCTACAAGTTGATGAAAATTGTTTTGAAAACAATTAAAAAAAAAATACTATTTTTCTATAAATGATGAAGTACCTTTTGCATAAGAAACAAGAAACTGTGACGAATGACGTCCTGTAAGCCTATAGCATAAAGCATAACGTTATTCTCAAATTAACAATCTGAATTTAAAACAAACATACAAAAAAATCAAAAACTTACTTTAACATGTTAAAGATAAGTTCTAAGGTGGTGAATAGGATCCAAAAAGAAAACATCTATCAAAGACAAATTCTTCTAAATTAAGTTCTTATTTCTTCCTACTTTTAATATAAATAGTGCCCAAAAATCAATGTGGGAATGACACAAAATTGAACTTAAAGGAAGAAACTTAAAAAAAATTCAGCAATTCTTCACTTAAGTGCGAGAAGTCTCAAAGTCATTTACTGTTTATATTAATTATATGCTGCCGATATTTTTAATACTATTGTTTCTGAGTTAGAGAAGACGTTGGCTTTTGAACATTAAAAGTATTTGGAAGGTGTGGGCTCAAGATCAATACTCGTATTTATAAAAACAGTCGAGTACTCCGTAGGTATTTCACTTGAATATTAGATATTAGTAGTGGGACCGATTATTGCTAAGGACCCTGTTTTCGTCCGCAGATAGATGAAAAAAGCTAAACAATTTGTCCTTGTTTATAGTAAAGAATACAAGGGCCGATGATGAAAAAGTTTTTTTTTTAAATACTTTAACTAATTTCTGTGCTTATGCAGAAAATAATAATAATACAGTCGTATGACTGTTCAAATTCGCATATTTTAATGTTAATAAGATCTTGGTTGTTTGTTGTAACATCACATTTTCAGTAGACTTCAACTATAATTTTTTAAGATCCTTCAACCTCGTATTAGTGCGACATAAAAATTCCCAAGTAATTAGTGAATGCCTTCATAAATGATATCCTAGAATATGGAATATCAACATGATAAGTAACAAGACTAGTGGGATCACTTCGCAAAGAAGTAAACTCTACGGTGATAAAGAGAGAGAGAGAGAGAGGGGGGGGGGGGAATATGTAGGCAGCTGTGACATTTTAGTAATCAACAGATAAAAAAGGATATGAGTTAAGGCTGTTCTATTTGAAAAATTTTATACAAGTTCCATTTCGTTGACTTGTGTAATAGTTCAAATATAAAGTGAGTAAGAAAATAAAATGCCTTTTTTTGCAAATATTAAATCAAATTCGATACAGGATTGAAAGAAAAGCCTAAAGCCTTAATCTTGGTTCAAGAATGGAAGGCTTTGATTTATGTCAAGAAATCTAACAGAAAATGCATCTAATTTTTATCTAACATAAGTCTTGCTTTTCTTAAAACCAGTTTTTTGTTTTTTGCTTCAAATTAGGAACGATCAAGCTTAATACTGCCTTAATTTTGCACATGATCCGTGTTTGAATATAAAGTTTTGTATATGTGGCTGTTTCCACTACAGAAGGTCAATCAAGTAGAATAGAAAGATCTATAGCGTTGTGTACTTGGCTTAAAAAATTTATACTAATCGCGTTTACGACATTATTGTTGGATTATATAAAAAGCATCAAAATTTAGTTGTGTTCAAGCCATTAGCTAAAATATTTATGCGAAATTTTACCTTAAGGACAAATGAAACCAAACCAAAATATTTTTGTTAGTAACTTTTGTTTAAGATTTAAAATGTTTATTAGTTTCCACTTAGCAGCTTGTGTGACTCGCCTAAAATTTCACCAAAAAAGGCTCTCATATATTTTTAGAAAATATATGATCAAACACGAGAGTTTTAGGATTTTTCATATTAAAAATATGACATATGAAAATTTAAACCAAAAATTAAAACTGATAAAATAACTTTATTAAAGCATAACTGAATGAAATAAATACATTTATTTTTCAATTCCAAATGAATTTTAACATTCCCCATAAGGACCAGCCTTAAGGACAAGAAGCCTTAACAAAAACTTTTCTTTTTTATATTGCTGAGATAAAACTTGCCTTTATATTCCATTCACTTTCTAACATTTCTTTTAATTGTATTTACTTTTACATTAAACAAATTTATTTTTGGCAGATAAAGATAATTCATTAATCAATTACTTCCCTGTCAGTACATTGATAGTCCTCCAGGCTCTGTGTGTATGTGTGCAGTAACAAGT
Organism: Germaria angustata; assembly: GCA_963681545.1. Classification (NCBI taxonomy): domain Eukaryota; kingdom Metazoa; phylum Arthropoda; class Insecta; order Diptera; family Tachinidae; genus Germaria; species Germaria angustata. The sequence goes on along the minus strand of OY812998.1, from coordinate 137,284,780 downwards.
TTGTTTGGGTTAATGCTGTTGTGATTGTTGTTATTTTATCGAAAATCTTTTTCTTCTGTTTTGAATTAAATATTTCGATTCGTTTTGGAACTCTACACCATTTTATATTGTTTGTTTCCTATATACTGTAGAAATGCTTAGAGCTGCGTGTGTATGTAAGTGTGTGTCACGTTTTACTGAATTTATTTGGTTGTCTTGATAATTTTGTGGTTTAACGCAGTAATACCTTTTAATACAAGGCTTTGTTTCAATTAATTTTCAATTTATTTTATACGAGGGTAGTTTTATCAAATTATTTGATTTTGTTGCCACTCCTCTAATGCAGTCGGCTTAATTTTCTTAACCCTTGTATACATAATATATAAAAAAATGCAATTGGCTCAAAGCCAACAGAAAATCTTGTCTATATTGTTGTTAGTGATATTTATTTTCGATTTTTTTTTTTAATTTATTGCTTGTTATTGGTTGAGCTGTATAATATGCCGACCATATCGTCAGTGCTTGTCCGCTCTTGTGCTTCAATATCTCTCCTGTTCGAATATAGTGGAGAACAAAGTGATTGACGAGGAGAGATCTCGAGATAATCGAACGTACAATAAGTGAACAAAAGATACAGACAGTTGTACAATTTCGCAACTGTCAACTGAAAAGGATCAACAAAAAAGGAAACTGAAGATGACGGAAAATTGTTTCGAATTTCTCCAATATTCCGTTATTACAAAGATGACTTTTTGATGGTATATAAATAAATAAGCTCTAAATTAATTGAATAAATCTGTAAGTAAGAAATGTAGTTGGTGTTACAAGTCATGGCTGAAACTTGAAGTTCGATTTGAAAAGAATTTCACAGAATATGAAAAACACTATTACACCAAATATTCAATAGTGATATCTTCGAAATGATCTAACCGTTTTATATGGCAGATCAGCATGACCATCATACGTGATATGATTATGTTAGTTTCATGTTAATGTTTACCAAAGTGGCCTTCAAGCTTAAAAGTCATTAGATCACTGTTTTGAATGCCTTTTAAAGACCCAAGCTCTCTGTCTGGGTGTATTGTGAACTAAAAAATGATCGAATTCGTGCTTTTGTCTAAAAAAATACTTCCACTCTTAAATTATGTAATGGAATGGCAGATTTTTGTCTCAAAAAAACCCCTTAGTGGGCTCTAAATAATTCAACGTTATCGTTTGAAAGCACAACGTAAACATTATCCTTTGTTTTTATATTACCTGCCATATGGTTATTACCTCTTTTACAGATTATAGTTTTCGTATTATGATTTTTCAGATTTTTAAGAACACGTTTCTTTTTTTGCCATTTAATGCTTTGGCTGTAAATGAAACAAAAATGAAATAGAAAAAAATATAAATAAAAGACAATATGTATTACGTACAATAATGCTAAAACAATCACACAAATACCCACACACATACATATGGATAAAACAAAACCACAAAATCCTCTCTGGCACACGCACACAAACCACTTAAATACAAAAGCACACATCTACATGGAAACACATTTATCCAAAGACACTCATACATACACACATTCAAACAATGGAAATTTTGATATTATTTTTCCTTTTTGGAAACTTGAATAGAAAAACAAAATAACAAAACATGAATGTGTTTGAATTTTTATTATTTTTTATTAACAATACGGCAGGCAACCTAAATTTGAAGTCTTAAATCCGTAAAGATTTTCGAAAACTGTAACATGAGCAGCAACCAGAAAATTTTTCTCACCCGCACACACACACATACACACATTTATATACATATATATTTATAAATACTCGTATTTACACACATAATGAAACAATAGCAACTAAAAAAAACAAACAAAAAATGTTTAGTTCTATGAGCAAAAATTTTTTATGGGCACATTTAAAAAGAAACTCGTATTAGATTTCAGCAAAAAAAAGGATAAAAGCAAAAACTGATTGCATAACGAAATGATATACAAGTTTTAGCAAAAAAAAACTTTTTCAAATAAATATGCTGTCATTTTTCAATACTTTGTAACTACGTTAGATATGACAATAAAATTTTATTTAAAAAATATATTAGAGCAATTCACAATATTGTGCAAACGATCTCGTAAGGTGTCATTCCAAAATAGTGTATAATATTTTAAATAGTTGCATGCAACACTTAAAATCTAGAGCTTTAATTTGTTCTGCGTATGCAGAACAATGTGAAAACCAAAAAATGCTAAAAAAACGTTTTTTCAAATCATGAAACCAAACTGCAGTGCAGTTTCGTCTAACGAAACACTAGATCAGGACAACTCCTCAATTACTGCTAGTCTCAAAATTATTCAAAATAATGATTCTGTTACTGCAAATTTTCTCTAAAAAAACATCAGTAATTATAACTTATTTCCAAAATTTCATGGCTTTCATAAGGTTTTCTTTTAGCTTTGCTTAAATCCACGATTGGTTTGACTTATTTAATGCAATGGCCTATCCATTGCAACTTGGTCTTAAGCAATTATAAAAAGGAATTATTTACAACACAAGGTTAATTAAGAAAAAAAATTTTATTGTTAATTGAACATACAAGATAGCGCAAAAGTAGCATCCTACTGAAATTCGTTGCCATTTTCTTAGATGTTGCCTAATGCCACTGTGCTTTGTTATTTGTAATGTAAATATATGGAGAATAAGTTGTCAGTGAACCGTCAAGCTATACACACTTCAAGTATTGTTATTACTGCTTAAGTGTTTAGCGTTTGGCTAAGCGCTTCGTTCAAACTGGCTCCACTACAGATGTTGCAAGAGTTTGCCGGCCTCAAAGCTTTTTTTTCCTCTTTTGTAACAAAATCCCAGCCAGTTCAAAATTTGTATACTATTCGCTATCTACCATCAAGGATATCCTGGCCCCAATTTGTGCAATTCGTCTTCCTAATGGGTTCTTTAAACATTTATTTAATTAGTGAATTGGTGTTCGAAATGAACACGATTTTTAAAACTTTCATTAACTACGTTATTTTCTAATTTTAGCAATCAACTGTAACTTTCACCTACAATTGCACAAATTTTGCAATACCGAATGCACGAGATTATGAATCGATGTATTATTTGTTAACAAAAGCTTTAATACACATTTAAATCAAATTAACGTTTGGATTTGCTTTACAAAAAAAATATTTTTTTTTTCTAGGAACTATAGCAAAATACACAATTTTAAATAAAAAAATTAAATCCATGGTAAAATTTAAAATTGTTTATTAAACCATTGTAAACGTATATGTATGTACGTTTGTGATAGTACATTGGCATGTGCAGGGACTATGGTGTATAAGCGTCTAAGGGCCTGTTTGAATTTATACATATTATATTTTTGTTTTGTTTTGTTTTTTTTGTTTTATCAAAATAAAAAAGCTAAAAATTGTGGGTATATAGTTATATGTATCCCTCTGTAACTAAATCTGTGTTCAAATGAATATTTTAAAGAATGACTTTTGTCTAATAGATACAGAGTCAGTCAACCGTTCAAACTAACAAATCAGAAGTTAATACTGCCATTATAACAAATATTCAAAAGTAAAAAATCTTAACTTAAGTATATATATGAGACCTCTAAGAAAATATTCCTTTCAACAAGTCGAAATAAATATTTAAAACTTTATTTTTATCCTCCATTTTTTTTTTTCTTTTTCTTGGTAACGCAACAATATGTCACTGCCAGTGAGATCTCTGATTTCAAAAACTGATTCATCAAATCATTGAAAGAAATTCCATTTATGCTTATTTTTAATATAAAAAAATCACTCGGTTTAATTCCAATCTTTTCAATTTTATTTATTAATTTTATTATAAACATTAATCTCACTTAATGTGTGAGTGATATTCTTGTTTCATACAGTTCATTGCTGTAATGGATCACAAAAAATAATAAATAAGTAAATAAATGGAAAAATCGAGTCAATCATAGTTTAAATAGGATAATATATGAGGCAAACCTATTCGAGGGGTACATTCGGGTGGTGGTGACGTATGTTGCTGCACTATAAACGTGAGCGCGCTCCCCCCCACTATTAGTCAAACTTACTTTTCCTGCCATTTTTCATCATTACAAATTAGTAAACATCATTCTCTAATGGGATCTGAAGGTATTTTAACACGTTTAAGAAATGTTCTATTGATCTCATAGTGTAGGCTTATGATTTTGACCGTATATTCTTCAAGAGTCAATATCCAAACTATAGGAGGAAATATTCAATTATAATTTCAACCTACACAGCAGAATATAATCACGATATACTCCCTCTTCAGTGTTCATATGTATTAATAACCATGGGATCATCGTAATAAATATTTACTTACCGCTAACATAGTCACACCTGCGTTAGTCTGAATGAAAACAGCAGAAGAGAGAGTTAGATTAACTTAAAAAAAGTCAGACCCCGCTTGTAATACGGAGGCCAAGTGACCCATTCTAATGATCTTTCCACACAAAATGTCAGAGCTCTGTCCACTAGCGATAACTATAGCCATAATTAGCCTGGAGTATGTTATTGCTCCTTAATGGATGAAAAATTATGTCACTTCCAAGTTAAGTAAAAAAAATTTAATTTTGGGACCCTCAATTCCATTACTGATGCTGTTCTATTTGGACTTTCCTGATGAAGAATACGTGTGTGTTAACAATTGATTGCAAATAAGTGCGTCATATATGCACGAGTACACAGAAATACGTTCATTCCTTGTATTTATTTTATTTAATATAAATTTCATTTATAATCTGGCAATATATTTTCATTTATTGTTCTACTTATTTGTATTAAATTTATTGTCAATTAATTTAAACTCATTTATTTATTACTTATTGTAGCAAAATTTTAAATAATTTTTCGCATTATAATTATTTAAATTTATTATATTTAGAGACTAAAACAAATATGAAATTATGAAATCGAATGCGGAAGTGTGTGTTTTTTTAAATGGACTACGAGGCGATATGAATAAATGTATTGATTTTTTTATTTCATCTCCAAAATCAAAAGTTTTATGCAATTTTTAATTGACTGACATTAATTTATGTTCATGTTTTGTTAACATTTTTAGAATGTTTAATTAGTTGGTTGCCTTTTGCTTTCATCATTTCGGTCTTAAGCTGCATGTTCTTATATGTTTTTTTGCGATTATCTATATCTGCGGTATGGAGAAAGTCAATCAAACTTAATACTACAATCATTTAATCTGTATTTATTTGTAAAACCAGCTGAAAACATATAAAGGGGGGAAATGTACAGCTTTAAATTGAACTTGTGAGAGGGGAAACACATTTAACCTCAAACACTAATACTCTTGCAGGCAATCCGTACAACGATGAACAAAAATATAGCAACAAGTAATTAGTAAATGAAATGAAGTGAATACATTGTATGTTTGTAAATCTATAAATCTGTCTATATGTCTATATATTAATAACTGGTTGAAGCTCTGCAAATATGTTGTAATCACGCACAATGGGAAAATTTAGTACCAACATACAATATCAATTCATTTGTACCTTCGGTAGAGCGGCATAAGCGTTGGAATTATATTTAAATAATGGGCAGTGCGGTATGTGAGTAATAATATTTATTTATCTAAATGACAGAATTATAAGGTTCATCCTAGATGTGTTTTGTTCGTGGATCCATTCATCGATTATACCTTGTGTAACCTTTTTCTGATCATTTGATATATCATATTTATAGACGCAAAGAAAACATGGTTAATATAATTATAATTGCTAACTATCATTATAATTATAAATAAATAAAATATTGTGATGTTTGTCAAAACCATTCATATAACTATGTCAATTGTAATTATAATTAAAAGCTTGATGCATTTTATTTGGGACGTTCTTTAACTTTTTTCAATTTATTAACATTGCACGACGAAAAAATGCCCAAATATTTCTACATTTTCCTCTATGCTCTGAAATCGTCTTAATCTTGTGATGTATGTATGTCTCTTCTAGGTTCTGTCGAACCCCGCCATTTTTATTTTTTTAATTTTATTTCGTTGGGTCTTGCCTTATTTGGATTGTTTCCTCATCTTATTTTCAAAATTGGAAGCAATTTGATTTCCTTTAAAATCTATATCCTTAAATTTATTTATTTTTATTTAATAAGTTTTTTAACTTTAAAAAAAGAGGAGGGGGAGGGTATCAATTCGATCGTGATTTTTTGTATTTTTTTACTTTTAATGTTTGAATACGCGTAACTTTATCATTTGTGACATGAATTTACATTTTTATTTGAAAGGTTTTGCTTGCAGGCTGGTCCCATATTTTTTTTTTTTTTTTTTTCAAAAATCGGAAAAACGAATTCCAAACCGGAAAAATATTTTATCGCATAAATCGACCATTTGTGAACCCATAATGATTTCTTCGAAAAACGTAAGCGACAAATGCAAAATGCTGCTGTAAATCTAATTTGCTCTCAATTTGCCCAACCTCTTGAGAGATAAAAATTAAGAAATCGTTTAGGTAGTATGTGAACCAAATGAACATTAATTGTCATTAAAGGGTCGTATTAAAATTTCCTATAGAATGATTTTCATCTATTTCAATGCGTTTCATAAGTGGAAATTGAAGAAAACGCAAAATATTGCTATTAGCTGGGGGAACATAAGAACATTTTCAGGTCCGCCATACACCTCATCATCACCCAATACAAGTAAGAGACACGAAATCTGGATACGTTTTTAATTGCCCAAACCTAAACTGATTAGATTACAAAATTTATTCGCTTTTTCCCAATAAATTGAAATTTGTATTGGACCAAACATTATCAATATTTGATTCTGGTATCCATTTTCTGAATAATTGTGAACTTTATTATAACATATCGATAGTGTTATCGCTAGTTTTTTACAGGTGCAGTAAACTTATTTGCCAAATGCGGTCAAACGTCATGCATCAGTTGCATTTGTAGCAAAAATTAATTCAAGAAAGAAATATTTTTCCTCAGGGCTTTTCTAAAGATAATCCTAAATTTTAGTGAGAATTTACACTGAAAACTTGCCACACTTTTCGCCTCTACTGTTGCAAAGAATCCTTTGCACGACATCTGTTCGCTGATAAGAAAACGAGAACAAAATGCCAACGAAATCCTACGCTTAAGCCAAAACAAATGTACTCCCATCAATACTAAAGGACCAAATGAGGAGTTCAGGACTTAGAAAGAAAAGTACTATAGCATTTACAATTTCCTCCATATGGCTGATACACAATCAGAAAGAGAGTAAAACCGCAAAAAATAATTACATTGAATCCGCCTTCTTGCTGCAAACTAAACTGTCTTCACCACCTAATGACTACCAGACAGACACTTGGATGGAGAGACAGTCGGACGATCCTAACAAACCAATATTTTGTAGTTAAAAGTTGTTGCCTTAGTTATAATCCTAATGCAGGTAGTAACGCTCACTGTGAATAATGCAGATGACTGTTTATGTTGTTGTGGGTTATTGGTGGGTGGTGTGTCGTGGCATGGCATGGCAAAGTAAAACAAGAAAAAATTAATCTTGTAACAAATAGAAATCATGTGGTCAGCTTTGGAATGACATTATTGAGCTTGTTTCTGTTTTTTTCTTCAATATTTCCTTATAAAAACGTTAGTTTGCTCTGTCATCAATTCCTGGTAAATCTGCAATGATTGTCCTGTAACTAACGTTGCTACTTTGTTAACATCTCTTAATGCACTTTAATGGTGGTTGCAGTTCTAAATGTTTTTGTTGCAATTGCAAAGGTTTATTGCTTGATACTGATTGCGGTTTTATTTGTGCATCTATTGCCGATTGATTTATCAAAAACATCCTCAATTTTTAGCAGAGATAAATCTAATACCTTTATCCTTGTATGTATTTTGGACAGGAGCAGGGAGGAGAAAATGTGTAATGTAATAAAGAATTGATAATCTTGTTTGCTCTTAAATCAATAACTGTCATGTCATGGTGTTTAAAAGATTGGAATTTTTTCCTTTTTGATATTTGGTTACAACAATAATAATGGCAATTAAGGAATGTTTTTTTTTCTTTTTTTTTAATTGATTAAAAATTAAGAACTTGTTGCAGATCATAAGTTTAAATGTTAAATACTTTTTCCAAAATTAATAGATAATGCAACTGTATATTGTTGCATTAGAAATGCAAATAATAAATAACACTACAAATACAAAGGGTACTCTAATCTAAGCTTTTTCTGTTTCCAAACTCTAATTCGTCAATATGTAAAAAAGGAATAATTCGATTCAAATAAATATTCAATGTTGCAGTTGCTGGGTGAAAAAAAATTTAGTGAAAGGAGCTTTGCTCATTCTTCTTACAAGTTTAAATTCCACTTTAACTAAGGAATTACTTGAATAATTTATATTTATCGGAAATTTTAATCATTTTTGGTATCACCGTTGCCGTTATCGGAAACGGAAATATGTCACTTCTTGCCATTTTGAAACGAAAATAGTAAGAACCAGTAAATATTCATTTTCATTACTGATATCGAATGAAAATAACAAAAAGTCAGTCTAAAATTTCGACTTTTTTGAAAGCATACAAAACCTTTAAATTTCCAAGGCTTTTGTGAGCGACATTGCAGGAAACTTATATCTGTTTGGCCGTCCAGTTCATGTCGGAAGCGGTTGCTTTAAACCAATTAAAATAAACTAGTACTAAATACGAATTATTTCAGTTTGAGTTTACATAAATATTTATTAAAAAGTTGCAAAAGAGGCATGGAAGGATTCGATATTTAAGGTAAGGAAGAAGCTGGTGAGAAGCAAAACTGAAGCTGGAGCAACAGTGCTTATAAATACATAAGTTCCATTGCCACCATTAAGCGAAACGGTTGCAGATCCCAAAGCAAACGGCATGGTGCTCGTCTATTATGAGAATGTGGAAGCTTTACCAGTCGAGCGCGAGCAAACACGTAATCTAACTTCAGAAAGTGAGACTTTATACTCATATATTGAAATTTCTGCAACCAAAGAGTAAAGGAAGTCCAGTTAATAACAACTTCTAGATCCGCTAAAGACAAAAGTGCGTTATTGAAAAGTTACAATTATATATTTGGACGCAATATTTCAAACATCTTCCGATCTATATTTACGTTCGACATATCAACAAAACCTGACTTTTTACTAATCAATACAAATGTTGAAATATTATTGTCAAGAAATCTTGTTCAATATTTCAGTTGTACGAATTTTTGATCTTCTTTTATGCATTCGATAACTTCTTTCTTTTATTTCAATAATACTAATAAAAGCAAAACGACAACGATATTGAAACAAAAAATTAAAACGAAGACGCCAATGGGTGTAGGGCGGAACAATTTCCTTAACTATTGGAACATTTGCTTAAATTTTTTGTACTCTATAATAAATATTTAGAACATGTCTGCCAAAATACATATATTTTTTAATTTTAAATAGACAAGCCAGAACTGGGTATATTCGTCCTTCGGTTCCAAATTATATGTCTCTTGTTTGTATGTCATTGAATAAGCAGAGCTGGAAAATTCGAATTTTCCCATGGCACAAATAACGAGTAGTTTTGTATAGTACGAATACACAACTCACACAAGAACTTGTGAGTTGGATAATTATTTTTATTTGCAACAAATTTAGTATTTGTTTTTTATTAGTAGTGGTGTTTCCGACTCATAACATCCACGCTTGGCTGTTAATTAAAAATTCCTTTTTTTCAATTAAAAGAATGTTTATTTATATTACATTATAATGCATAATTTTACGTAGTCCAACTGATATTGTATTTAACGCATTACACTCGTTATATAAAAACGTAAAAAAGGAAAATGGGAAAATAAGGCAAAAAAAAAAACTAAAAACAAAATGTTTTTTTATGCAGACGGACACATAATGTAATGCTAACGTTTAAATTAATTAAACTTTTATGTAGAGTTTGCTGTAAAAAAAAAAAAACAAATAAAAAAGTGGGAAAGGCATGCAAGAGAAAAGAAAGTATAGACAAACTCTTTGCGAATAAAAGCAAAAAACATCATGTTGATGTTGTTTTTATTTTATTTTTTATTTTTGTATTTAGCAGTTTTCTTTTCTTGCACCATTCGGGTGCTCTTCTACAACCGCAATGAAATTATGAAGCTGGGTGTCATGTTTCCAACATTTTTCAGCGCCTCTTAAAAGAACCCATAAAATAAAAAGTACAAGAATTTCTCGCAAAAGGTTGGCTTGACGTGTTTATATTATATTTTTTTCTACTTGTATAATATTTTTTTTATTCTTATTCTAATGTTCCTTGTTTCCTTTGCAATAGTTTTGCATGGAAGGCAAAGGACTTCATGTACAGAAGTAAGTGAATGGACTTTTTTTCTTTCTTGTGAATAGTCATGAATCAAAGTAACAATGTTTGTCTTTTGAAAATTCTCTTCTCTCTTGTCAGCTTCCTGTTTGTACTTCCAGTAGTTTTGAAGATTGTTTGAAATCTTTTTCAATTATGATATTTAGGTAATTATGTAGGCAATATTCGGACAGATACCCGATTCATAGGAACCTATTGTGACTTTAAGTCTTCATTGTAAACACAGATCGTCAAATAAAATGCGTTTTATGCTTCAATTTTTCGCTGTGTTCAAGTTTCGAATTGTCTATATGCCAACCAATGAGACAATCTTGGGTCCAATAAATAGTATTTTCTTTTCCAAACAATGAAAATATGATGCACCAGGAATAAGAGAAGAAAAATTTTTCGTATTCTTCTGCCAGTTAACCTTAGTTTATATATTGTAGTAATAATGTCTGGATAAAACTTGCCCCAATTGGTAGATTCGGGTGGTGATGAGCGAATCGTATCTTGCGGCACCGAAAATGTTTTCATGCTCCCTCCAGCTAATAGGAACATTAATTTTCCTGCCATATCTAATTGTAAAACACATTAAAATAAATAAACATCATTCTCAAATGGAGTCTAATGGGAATTAAATTCCATCCCACCAAGGAGAAATTCGCTATAATTAAAGTGTCGAAATGTTTGCTTTTCAATGGTAGAAAAGGGAAACTCAGTGCTCTTTAACAAACGTAAACTTAGGAGGCAAATGCATGTATTTCATTAAGAAATCAAATAGAAATTTTTTATAAATTAATCGCCAAAATGTTGCACTTTTTCAGTCAAGCCCAAGTTTGCAAGGCAGAAATGCCAAACTATCACATTTTTGGCGTTCCGCTGCATACCTGTGCACCTCTGCACTCCAAATGATACACATATTAAACTCTTCACTCACAGCTCTGGCAGATGGTCACCAGTCGAAGAATATTTTTGACTTCAAAGGTGAAAAATTCTCTTACTGTTATCGTAAGTGTATGGCCATTATTGTAAGTGTTAATACTTGGCATTCATTCTCAAGCAATTCACTACGTATTTGAGGAGGAGTCAGTACTGGTAGAGCATTTCAGTGGTTTTAAACCAATGGGTAGACTAAAATTCCATATACTTGTAGTCTTAGAATCATCTGTATAGGATCTCACCCCTCTTAACAATTGACAATTACTTTATGGGTAACATGCTGATATCTAGGTCTTGCTTTGGCGCTAATGAACTAAAATTGTTGAGATGTAATCAATACACATCCATAAGCTTCAAAATACAGTATTTTGCAGTGACTGGGATATTATACGCAGACGGATTGTAGAAGCCATGGCCAGCTTCCAATCAACTCAGGCCAGTGGTATATGGTGTAGAAGCTTTTCCAATGCTTTCAGAGAAGTACTACAAAGAGCATCTCTTGTATATAGTGAGAAAAGTTTTTAAACCTTTTCTAACATATCAAAAGATATCTAAAGCTGGCCACCAGACTATAAAGTGTAAAGGCACAGGTGTGCATTTAGATCCACTAAAGAGTTCTTGAAGTCAAGCTCCAATTTCTGTCGATGTACCTTGCTTCCAGGATGAAGATAAAATGTCTTGACTAAATCTGTTTATCTATATTTTGTTAATAACATTAGACCGGAAGTCAGATTTCCTGTATTTCCTCTTGAAGAAAATAATTTTCATTTCCCTACTCTCCGATTACATTTGGAATAATGTACAAGGCTTTCTTAGAGAACATCTTGCTTGAGTCAAGGATTAATTCCGAAAAAAAGTGCTAAAATTTAAATAAAAATGCATTGTGGAATTTATCGGGCCCATAGAAACTATATATATATGACATTGGCCTTGTATGATCTATACATATATAAAATATATTATATATAATTATTTATCTAATACTATTTGGGGTCCTCACACTAAAATTTTGTTTATTGATGCCAGAACTGTTGGGATCTTCATTTAATTTTCAAATTATGTGTAAGTGTTTGTGTGGTAGTTACGATTATGGCCGCTTGCAGTTTCCTTAAATAACGTAGAAAAACTTACTTAATCGCGATCTTATTACAAGCGTTAATTACAACGCATTGTTGGCTTTATTTATTTGCCAGTCGGCAACTGACTGTCATGAAGGCAGTTAATGCACTATGGGCTCGATAGCAATCAAAGAATACTGAAAAATAGAATATAGCTATTAAGTATGGTTAATAAAAGAAGACAATTTCCACAAAAATTTATATACTCCCTGATTTATTATGATTAAATAGGAATGCCTGTAATCTGTTTCTATTTAGTTTAATCAAGTCATTCTGAAATAAATTTTCAATGACACCCGAATGATTTTTATGCTTCACTGACTATTATCCTTAATTTCTGAGGATACCTTAAGAAAGTACAAAGGATATATAGCCAAATTTATTTTATTTATTAGATAAATGAATATCATTTCGATTGTGTGATATAAAATGCCTGCCATTGAGCCACACGCTGTCCTCAGTATCCTTCGACAATTAAGTGTCATATATTCATCTCTAAATGTAGATTTGGTTTCTATAACTGCATCGATTTGTATTTATTTTTCTGCAATCACTTTTTTAAGCACCACCTTCCCATGGTAATTTCCGCTCTATGGAGTTGCTTGTTATTTTCCATTATTACGTTACGTTTTTCTGTTTACACCAACTTGACTAGTTCTTGGTCGAGTCGTACAAAAGACCCTCAACAACTGCAAAAACAACAACAAATACCTTCGAAATAAAGAAATTGTAGAGGGGCGGACAAAAAGTAAAAATTCGAAACAAATGAACTGCCATTCTTCTTGTTTGTTCAACATTCTGATAAAAGATATTAAAAAATAAATAACAAAAGAAATGCACAGAGAGAACATGTAAAAAATATGCACTTTGCACTGTGTAATGCAAATCGCTTGGTATTTGGTCATCTCTTACACACACACAGGCAGAGACGTGCAACAACTTAATAAGTAAAACTTAAAAAATATTAAGGAGAAGAACACCAGTTAAAATATTGATATCTTACCACATACTCCTGACTTGTATTATACCGAATTATTCCCAGATCAAAGGCATTTCATTCATTGTTCTACGATTTTTTCGCTGACTGGCGAAGCAGTTGGCTGAAGTGATGGACTTGTGCATTTAGACAATTTTTGTTGAATTTCTTTGAATAAATGATTAAAATGTATATGATTGCAGTCACTTTTGTCAAAATGGTTTAATGAGATGTCAACGTTATTTTTATCAATTGCCCCTGGTAGAAGGTTTAATCCTTGATTTGTTGAAAAGCTGGTGGTATGGTCAGTTTTGCGCATATATTTTTTAGTTTTCCAATAGTGGATGCGACCCTTGCAATTTTTTTTGAATATCCTTATTTTTACCATTATTTTAAAATGAGGCGTTTTTGTGTCATGGAAACTTTTGTTGAGTTTTGGCTTTTAAGTAGTAATATTCCGGACTCGACTTTTCATTTCCCATTTTGTGTGTGGGCAAGATTTCCATTTTTCGCCAATAACAAGTTACCAGACTCTACTCACGTCAGGGGTATTAACACGAGAGAATTGAGGAACTACCTTAATAGCACAGGATTTCTATAGTTTTTAGAGGTTTAAATTTTTACGATATTTAAGCGCTCAATAGGCCTTTTACTGGCCTTATCACAAAATAAAATTAATATTGACAATATCAGTGCCACACTACGTTAAACTGCTTAAATTTTTTGACGGAAATCATCTTGATATTCTTCACACAAAGAATGCGTTAGACTACTTTTTGTAAAAGAACACTACATATAGAACGTTAAATATACTGATACTAGGTAGTTTTCTCTTTACTGTATCCCATTTTCTGTGTTGCAATATAAAAATAAAATATGGACAGAATTTTAAATATATAAAAAAAAATATTATTTTGTTTTCAATATTCTTAATGAAAATTATTTCTTATAAATTAAACTACCTAAATTTTTTTTAATAATTTTTTTTTTTTCATAAATTCAGAGTGCTCAGGACGAGAGAATTTAATTCGAAATATTATTTCTCTCACACACACACGAGTACTTACTTATTTAAAATAATAAGTTTTAATTTTAAGTACTTTCAAAACTTCAAGCCTAAAAGCAATGGCTTAATGCACTTTCCATTTAAATTTTATTTATTATTGTTTGTGTTACTTCTACTCGTACATTTATTTATTTATTTTTAAAAACATTCCTGTGCAACAATGTAAAATATTGCAAGTTGTAGATGCAGCACTCCACTTGCCACTCACGTTATTTGTTCGCCTGGTGTTTTGGGGTTGTGGCAAAGCATTTCGTATTTAACACATGATGCTGCAAGAAAACTAAAAGTTTTGTAATTTTATTGTCAGATATTCATATAAATATCATTTTTAAAAAAGTGGCTTCTAAATTTAAATGGTTTTAAGAAAAAGAATTGTAAGTAACAACTTGATTATCTAAGTGCTTCTATTGTTGCTTTTGTCCAAAAATAAACCTAAAATAATTGTTTTGTTATATTTTGGGCCTACACAAATTCTTTTTAATGATTAGAAAAAAAGTCTAAAGTTGTTTAATCTTTAAAAAGGGGGAAAGTAAAAGTGTTCTTTAATAACAGCAGGCTTATTAGGAAAGGTCATGCAGTTCTTTAAAGAAGTTCAGTGGTTTTTTATATAACACACGTATTACCGCAATTACAAATACCTTTTTATGTCTGAATTTCAATAAAAATGTACGTTATATAAAATTAAGAAATAATTATTCTTAACAAAATATTATGAATGGGCTTTTCTAAAAATTTTGGGCGTATGATACTTATTTTACCACATGATCTTCTGGTTAAAGCTGGTTCCATTTGAAATATTGTTAATAATGATGAAATATGCAACAGCATGTTGCCAATTTAAAGATGTTTTTTAATCAACCTCATTATCTTATTTATATTATATACAGCTTAAACCATAGCAATTAAACTTTCTCAGCTAGAATATCAGGACATTCAGTTCCTTTAAAAATGATAATTCCCTTATATTAGTTCCTGTTGTTCCTATAAGCAGCATAGGGCCGTTTTCATTCATTATGGTTTCATTAATCATTCAAGCTTCCGATGATTAGCAGCTTGGGCTAAAGCATCCTAGCCTGTTGCTAGGATGCAAGAGGCCAGACAGACACGGAGGACATTCGAAAACATTCTTTTATAAAATGTTTGTTGCTTTAAGTAAGTAATTCATCAAGGTTTTGGTTCATTAGCTGTTCTAGAAATATTGGCTTATCAAACTTCAAAAAATAGTTGTCTGAAATTTGTTCTAAGATATTAAGCAAATATGAGATTTAAAAAATAAAAACTAATTTATTTACCTATATTTTTTATTGCGAGAACAAAATAAGAAAAAATTTCCCCTGGACATGTTAATTGAAAAGCTAAATAATTTTTGTTGAAAAAAACCAAACTAGCAATGCTGACCACCGCTGTTTGGTATTTCTAAAGGACCCTTGACAACCTCCAGGTATAGTTAAGTTGCCTTGAATCTAGCGCTTGATTTATTTACTCCACAGTTAAGGATTTTTACCTTGAATTTAGAAAAGAACTTGTTTTTTTGAGTGTATGCACACTTAATTACTTCAATAGTAATTAATATTGCTTTTATATACACCTACATACTTCCATTTAAAACAATAAACCACCAGAATTGTGGGTCATCATCATGACAAGGGTATTAACAGATTTAATAAGATCACAAATGAATCAAAAAAGAGCTTAAAAGTGTATTGTCCACCAACCACTGCTGAATAGGATAGACAGGCAATACTTAATTACAGGAGTAAATAAGTATGTAAGATAAATAAATAATATATAAAAAGTTTTAATTAAAAATGGAAAATGAAAGGGATGTAATCAGAATTATTTCGTATGTTGAATAATTAATTATTAAAAAAGGAAATATAGGCCTGCTGAACTTGCAACAAATAAAATAAATTTATAATTATTTGGGGAATATCCTAAATAGTTTTGATAAATTTTCAAATACTACACTGGCAAAGTTTACATTTCAATTATCTTCTAAATTTTCTCTCGTGTTTTGCATTAAACACATTCGAGGCAGCTGGCTACCGACTACAACCTGTAAAAAAAACAGAATACATGTGTCTATATGAAAATGATTATTTTCACAACTGCACGGCTACACGACTGCAGGTTGTTGTTCACGCTACTTTTGTCGTGTAGTCAAATGAAACTAATTTCTATTTTTGTTGGCTACAAAACAATATTACAAAAGATGTAAAGCAAATTACCGATTAGAAATATTTTTATTGCAAAATAAAAAAGAAAATTCCAAAATTTTGTAAAATATAATATATATGCATCAAGCATTTTTTAATAAATAAATTTATTTGTTTTATTGTTATATATCATATTGACTTGAGCCAACATTGTTAAAGATTAAGAAAATCACATAAAAATTTTAAATAATTTCTTTCGGTGCTCTCTCTTGATTCCGGAGTTACGGCACTTAAAACTTTACTATATTACTGATCATAAATCCTACAATATAGAACGAATGGGCTCTTAGGTTCTTTTTTAAGATATTTTTTTTTTTTAGATTTGGACGGGACTTGTCCCATGAAAAAAAGGGAACTTTAAAAAATTTAAAGCGCTAAATATGCACCACTGTAATATACATAAATGAATTGTTGCCACAGCTGTTTACTATATAGCTGTCGTTTTTAAAATTATTAAGTAGATGGCTACAAGGCGACATTTGTAGCCAGCGACATTTGTAGTCGTGTAGCCGTGTAGCCTGCTATCTCGAATGCGTTTAATGCACAAGAAAAATATTTTTGAAGTAGAAATTAATTTAAGGGCATTTTTTTCTTTCAAAGAGAAATTGGTGAATTTAGTATTTTTTATTACTTTTTGAATTAAGGCAATCAATCGTAACCTTTTTGAAGAAGAGCAAATTCCATAATATTAACAAATATAAAACCTTAAATAAGAATGTAAAAAAATATATCTCGTAACCAATTAAATAAATTTTCAATTGTTAAGAAGAAAATCATATTTCTACCACGATTTCATTTCATTGAAACTTAGTACTTTTTCAATATTATGCATACCACATTTTACGCTCACTGTAATAGCCAAAGAATGGGGTATCGACATTCAAGTCAAACTGAACTCAATTTAAAACAAAATGCATTATTTTTGTAATATTTAAAAAACTATTATTTTTTAGTAAAAGAAAACAACAACTTCAACCACATGCCTAAATCATTCTTTTATATTTCATAAAACTTGAGTAAAGCCATGGAATGATGCAACCATAAGCTGTTAGATTTAATGATGCCACACATGGTACTACTAAGTAGTGGCATGTTTACCTCTAACAAAATATCGAAACGCATACACGAAGAAAGTGTGTGGGTTATAAAAGTTTTACTAGAATATTTCGCTAGATTGAGAGGAGAAAATAAAAAAATATATATAGATGTGGTTCTTTTTAACAAGACACTCATTTAATAAAGTTTTATTAAGTTTAGGCCGCTGCTAAAATTAATTAATTTGTAAACTGAAGTTGAGGAATTAAAATGATTGATGCTTAATAACATTATGGCTGGCAATCTCTAATTTAAATTTGCTTTAATATTGTTTTGTCAACATCTAATTTAAATTGTCATTTCACAAACCTTCATTGTCAATTTATTACCAAAAATAGGGCACTTACACATTGTGGTCGAAAGTAATTAGTGTCAAATATAAGTGATTATGAGAGTAAATTTTAATCAAATGACAGATTTACACTATAACTATTTTGAGATTTTAAACCAGAACCAGACAGATAATGTTTGCACCTGTAGGAAATGATTGAAATGTTTTTAATTTAAACATCAAAGAATATTTGATGATTTCATTTAACCCAATTTTAATTTGAGTCAATTTGTGTGGTAAAGTATTTTCATTACTTAATGAAGTTGTCTCAAAAATAATGAAAGTTTGGCGGCCGCAGTTCGAAAATTGTATATAAAATATGTTTTTTCTTCGTCAACTTTGAAGAGATTAATGGAAAAACTAAAGCAGACCGGATAAGTTCGAGATGTTAAACTCAGTCGTTGTCCAAAAAGAAGCCGTTCAAATGTCAATATTTAAACAGTTCGTGAGAGTGTTGGTGAATATCTGGGAACATCAATTCGGGGTCATGGACGAGTATTGCAAATTTCTAGCAGCCCTCTACAGCGTTTACATACTAAACATTTATTTGGCCACGTGCCTCATATCCAGTGAAATTTTTTGACTACTGCATGAGGTATACACTGGTTGCGTACTCCCTTTTTTCATAAGATGCCTTTTATTAGAGTGCCTTCATAGGCTAGTAGCTAGTGTACTAGAGTGGTAGTCCGAAGGTCACAGGTTCAATTCCTGCCGAAGATTATGGGTGTTTCTGCAGACAAGCCAAGTAGCTTCGCAGTTTGTGTTTGTTAACTTTGATTCAAAAAAAAAAAAGAAAAAAGTTATTAGGAGTAAAATTTCTATGTCAACAAGCAAACAAGCCAACAACTAGCCCTGCTACCTTGGCCTTTAACAATAAGGTGGCGGACTTGAAATATATGCTGGCATGTATCCAATTCTTACCTTTGCTTGATAAATATTAAGCCAGAATAGTTTAGGTTCCAGGAAATAAAGATATTCATGGAAACAAAAGGGCTAATGATCTGGCCCGACCTAAAACTTAGTATACTAAAGAGAAATAGTTTTATTCGCTTACATTAACTGCCCAATAGAATTAAAAGTAAACTCTAAAACAATACAACTGAAATTTCCTCCTGTTTTATGCCAAGGCTCTTTGGCCTTAAATAAGATATAGGACTATCATACTGCTAAGCCTTTGATACTCTTGCACTATTGCAAAACGTCTAGACATCTACACAGTCGTTTAATAAAGCACCTAAACAATTTAAGGGTGTGCAACTGAGGATGCGTTTCTAAGAGCTTAAATCTTTAAATTTTGCAGAAAAGAGCAACATGTCCTTAGTGCCCAGTTACAGTATGGCCTCCAGGCGCAGTCCTCAACTTCCGGCCCGTCCACCTAGCCCTTCCATGCTTATACATATTTCATGTACTGTTTGTTAGTAGTATTTGTTGCATGTAAGTTATGTGGGAACATACTTTTAGAAGCGACTAGTAAATGTATGATTGTTAAGCTTTTATCTTAATCCATTTTTGCTCCAAAGAATATAGGAGGCGCATTACGGTACGACAAATTTTGTGGTACATAATAATTTTAAAAATCAATCGGAATCTGAAAAAGTTGAAGTTAAAACTTTGAAAATTCGTTACTTGAAGAAAATTCCATTGTGTATTAAATCAAATAATGGGTGCTGCAAGTAAATTCCATATTCCCTATTTCTGTGTATATATTTAGGTCTATCCTTTTCTTCAGACTTTGATTAAAATCTAGAAAATTTACTTTTTGTATATAAAAAGAATGCAAGTTTATAGAGAACGTGGTGGGTGATAATATTTTAAGCAAATAAAACCTTGATCATTTCAATGTATGTTAAGAGGTAAGCGCTATTTATTTACCACAATCATACATTGCCAAGGAGATCATAACATGTTTGCTGCCACTATGTTTATTCATATTTATTGCAATTAACTTTGTTCTCTTTGTTTATATTTATAGCTTTTCATAAGATTTATTGCCTCCTTTGAGATCTATTGGCTTCATTTCAAATATTTAACAAATTCAATCGGTTGTTAATTTTAAATTGCTGAACAAATCGATTGGCCTCCAAATTTCCAAACGAATTAGAGTACCATATTTTAAGAATTCATAAAAAGAATACATAGTACATAATTTTTAACTTAATTTGCTCATGGAAAGAAATTGTTTATAAAATATTCATTTTCGCCTCAAGGAATAAAAATAAACCAAAAAATTTTTCTCAATCCTTTTTCTTGGATTAAATATGCGTAAGAAGTACCTAAAGGGCAACTAAGCGTAAACAATTTTAAAATATACGTGAATACAATAAATGTCAAAGTACTCGTAATGTTTTACATCCTTAATTTTACTAATTTTTTCCTGCCTTAAGCAGCTTAACCATCAAACTGGAAGAAAAACGAAAAAATGCTTTTAAGGACTCATTAAACCCTTAAATAAAAAAAAATAAAAAACAATAAATAACAGTAAATGAGAAACCCAAATTTATAAAAATTGCACAACTAAATAAATGTAATGGAAATAGCAAAAATGGGAAAATGGAACAGGAAAACAAATCATTTGCAATTTGGCTTGCAACAACATCATTTGCATACATTTTTTAAAATTCCAAAGACAAACTAAAGAAATATTCTAAGAAATGCCAGTGTTACAATAAAACATATTAAAATTAAAAACACTGGAAAAATGGCATGTTCCTTTCTTACAAAAAAAAAGCATCTAACACCTTAGGCCCTTTCAAACAAGACAGGGAATTTTGTGTTCTTTGATAAGCCCAAAATTATTAAGGAAACAATACGCAAGTCTGCAAGAAAGTAAGGCTTTTCAAATAAAAGCGATAAATAGTTTTATCACAAATTTCTAAGAGAAATACTCAATAACATGAGTATCTATTAGACAAGACGTAAATGAGAAAAACTATCAATGTTTGGGCTGATAATATACTCTTATATACACATAAATGTCAGTTTTAATCGGAGTTTTCATTAACACACCACAAAAACATGTTTAAAATAACAAACGATTCTATTTCAGCTTGCCCTACCCCAAATATATTCTATAACTCCAATATGATTTTTTTATATCCATTATATCCTTAATAAATGTATGTCATTTAATGTTAAGGTTACTTACAAAAAAGGACTTGTTGTGGTTTACCTAAAGTAGTGGTTCTTAGTAGTCACGTCACGTCTTTTGAACCATTTATGACCAAGTCCAAGGTCTGGTATATGCAATTCAATTCAATTCAATTCAAGTTTATTGAAACTTTTTTCAAAATACAGATTACAAAAGTGATGAAGAACTAGTTAACAGAAATTATATGTGAACTTAAAACTGTAATGTATTATTTTAATTGCCTTTAAAAGTATTACTTATGAATATATACGCAACATGCTTAAGTAATTTTGTGTGGATGATAGGAAAATGTTAATAGATAATAGATAAATTATATCGCTCAATATAATATAATAACCGTTTACGGAGACAGCCAAAATGTCCGGATATAAACTTAATTAATTAAAACTTAATTCTAAAACTAAACTACCAAGAAATAAATAAAATTAAACAAAAACAAAACAAAACATAAAGCACAAAAAATAAAATAAAAAAGTAAAAAAAAAATTTAGCCTCTATTCGAGCCAGGGATTGAGTGAGAATAAAACTCTGGTAGACTGTATGTAGCGTCATTGCGTGAAGAGATAATTTCCTCATGAAAAATTCCAACTGGAGACAAATAACAAGCGTTTGACCAGTTAACTTCAGATTGAGACTCAATAATGTCCCTCATGAGATGATTCTCATGATATTCAAGACGAGACATGAACTTCTTAAGTAAGACTAACGCGTAAGTGGAAAGCGGCTGCACTTTGGCTTTCTTATAAATTACCGAATTAGAAAATCTTTTTACATGATTTTTGAAATTTAAACCAACACATAGTCTTAAGCAACTACGCTCCAAAATCTCCAACTCTTTCATGACTGTTGGCGAAATTGTGAACCAAATGGGAAAACCATACAAGATAACTGAACGGATACATACTTTATAAATTACTAATTTTGCCTTTTGACTGAGGTGTCTGTTAGCTAATAATCTGGAAAATAAGCCCTTAACGCGTAATCCTTTGGACTTTGCAATTCTTCCATGTTGGTTAAATTTAAAGAGATTGTTTAAGCTTACCCCGAGGTACTTTATGTGGTTCTTAAAGGGTATAACCGAATCCAGCAAGGAGAGATTTAATACTTTACTTAAAGCAACGGTATTGCGGAGTCCTTTGCCTGAGGCATTGCGGAAGCAAATTGCTTCAGACTTATGAGTATTAATCTTAATACCCCAGTTTTCATAAAAATGGTTAATTTCCAATAAATGATTATGTACATTCCTTAAAGCAATTGTAGGGTCCCTATCATGAGCGTAAATTAAAGAATCATCCGCATAAAGAATGCTCTTAGACTGACTGAAGATATGCGGAAAATCATAAACGAGAATGTTATATAAAAATGGGGCCAAGATTGCTCCCTGTGGGACGCCACAGAAAATGCTACCTAGATCCGATTTGATATTATTAATCTCCACAAAAAAGGACCTATCCTTAAAGAAGCTATAGATAAGTTTAATAATAAAGGACTCGCAACCTATTCTTATAAGTTTAAAAATAATACCCAAATGATAAGCTCGATCAAACGCCTTCTCTATATCCAAAGAAACCGCAACTGTGCATTGTTGCCTTCTCAGATTGCAAATAACTGCATTCTGAAAATACAGTAAAGCGTCAACCGACGAATGACCTTGCTTAAATCCGAATTGGTAAGGTGACAATATATTCAACACGTTAAAACTTTGCAACTTTAATTTCATGACTCTTTCAAACAATTTTCCAAAATTAGAGAGCATTGAAATAGGTCGAGAGTTGTCAACTTGAAAATTATTAGGCTTTTTCATTAGCGGATAAATTTTTGCTATTTTCCATATCTTAGGAAAGTAGCCATTATTAAGGCAATTATTAAAAATGACTACTAAAAACTCAACTGCAGAATCCGGAAGCTTCTTGATTATATAATTAGAAATATTGTCTAGTCCACAGGATTTTTTTGTATTTAATCCTTTAATAATTTCCCCAACTTCCGAAAGAAAAGTGAATCGATAGTGATCGTTAGGAAGTAGAGCACTAGACTCAGAAGAAAATTGACAAAATTGTTCCGGACAATTAGATAAGAAAGAGTTCACATAGTCAGGAACTTCTGAAACCTCCGAACTGGAAGGTATAGAAAACTGATAAACATTTGAAAAATAACATCTAAAATGTTCAACTATATCATCGTAATTATAAAATGTGTTCCCGTTAACAATTATCTTATCAAAATGTCTAGCTTTTTTAAAACCAATAATCTTGAATACCTCCTTAAAAGTCTTTGCACCAGGTTTTATATTCTCTAGCCTCCTTTTAAATTCAGCTGATTGATGAAGCTCAACCCTCTCCCTAATTATAGTCTTAAGTAATTGAATTTGGCAACTTAACAAAGTATACTCATAAGAGCTTCTATTTCCATTTCTGTGAAAATTTCTTTTAAGCTCTTTTTGCCATGCATATTTTATCTTATATAATTTTCTAATGCTGTCTGGTACTAAAAATTTTCTAATTTTTAGTTCAATTTGTCTTGAGTGCAATTCTAATTCGCGATTTAAACAATCATTGAGGTTAGATACTGCTTCATCAATTTCAGAATTAGATTCCTATTGACAGGAAGAAGTATATTTTCTAAATTTTGATGAACGCCATCACGAAAGTCTTCCCAGTTAGTATTCTTAAAAGATCTAAAAAATCTCGGAGGATTTAATAATAAATTAAAGTTAGGAAATTTAAAGGTTAGTTTTAAGGGAAAATGATCTGAAAAGGTTGGCAGGCTAACTACTTGAAAATTTGTGTTCAATGCATCAATTAAACTTGAGCTGATTAAGAAGTGATCTAAATATGAAGGACCAGCAGGAAAAGAAGGAGCTGTATCACAAACTCTTTCAAAATCAGAGCCAGACAGATTTAACCAATCATAAAGGCTTCTTCCATTGGTGCTGGTATATGCAAAAAAATATTACATCTGCGGCAAATTCTATCATTTACTAGGATGTTGGAAGAAGCTACTGAAAAGTGTAAATAAATAAAGTAAAAATAAGATATTTTTCGCAATTGATATAAGAAGAGGGTCTATCATCGAGTATTCTAAGGATGTGGTCATCGTGAGGGTCACAACAAATGGAAGGGTCGGTAGTGCATGAGATCGATAAAGCGTGAATAGCAAGAGGTATAAAGCAGTCGCCGAGACATCAACACCTGGACGACTTGCAGCTGAGAAGCGTAGAAAATTGGCTTTGGATTTCGAACTTTTGCACCGCGAGGCTGTATTGCTGCTTTTGCTACGTGAGTACCTCCAAAAGCAGCATCACAATATTGAAGAATTCGTGATGCATAAAGGCTGCTTAAAAGGCAGTCAGCGAACTTCGTGACAAGCAGGATTTGTTTCGAACTTGGTGTAAGTTTTCTCAAAAACTACATAAAACAGAGCTCAGATCTATTAACTTTTCCGCTACAAAATAAATCCTGCAAAGGCGTAAAAAACTTTGTTTTAAATTTTACTTGTTGCTCTTATGTTTCTTTAATTTGAAATTTTGTATTTATTTTATTAATTAACACTATTTTTTCGACCTGTTTTTTTTTAATATATCTTTTATTTCATAAACGAGCTTTAGGTCTTTTTATAAAAAACAAATATAAAAAAAATTTAATTCTATAAAATATTGTTATTGCTCAACCATATTTCCCCAATAATCTCTACTTAAGTTGTATATATTTAACATTTTTATGAAGTAGAAAATAATTTCACATATAAATATGATCTTTTTTTCGGTATTTGTGGATTTACTCATATCCAGACGTTTATAAATATGGAAATGTTAATGAACTCCGACCTTTCGAAAAAGGCACGAAAATTCACAAATGGAATATAATTTACCAAAAGAAGAAAACATGGAAAAATAATATTCAGTTCGTTGCTAATACGTGAGGTCATTTAAGCAAATGTTTTACCAATTTAGACAAAGTTAACACATTTCAATGTTTCTTTCACTTCTAGCTGATTGCATGATTCATATTCGAAGATAAAAGCATTTACACAAGTGTTTATATTACATGAGTATGTGTTCCGTTGTGAACACATACACATCCTTCCACACACACACACACAGGAATATTTATGCATGAATAAACTTCATGTACAACTTCAAGACGTGTTCAAAACGCTTTATTATTAAAATTCCCGTAAGCGAAACTACCAAATCAAATGCAAGTGAAGAGAAGAAGCAAAACTAGAAATTCTATAAAAGCAAACTTTAAATGCTTTAGAATATTTGTTTACATTGAAATAAATGATTTTGGTTAAGAAACAGTTTCATTTGAAAATCAAATTTTTGATTCATTTGATTTTATAATAGAGCAACAAATGGTTTTCCTTGTGGTGTCTAGAATATTAATTTCCTGCAAAGCTTTTGAATTTAAATTACATATAAACTGGCAGAATTTTCACGACTAATCATATTAGATTTTAATATTTATTTTTAAACCAATTTATATTGACGAGTTAATGAATAATAAATTAAGAAAAATATAAAAGCGCACGGTGGGGACTTTCGCATGATAAATTGCATCAATTGTACATCTTGTCATTTAACTGAAGCTGAATATATCAGTATAAGACTATTTAAATATTTTGCTGTCTACGATAGGTTCCATTCTAAGAAGGACTAACAGTGAAAATCTGCTAGAAAAACTCAATTAATCCACATAGAGAGTGTGGCATGGTGTACTAACAGTATCGCTGCCATTGCGTATCATTAGTATAGAATGACATCATTATTAAATTTAATCGCACGTAAGATAAATCAATAACTTCGAAATTCAGTCGAATTTGCGAAAATGAAAAATTACAGAATTTACTTTTCAATTATGCAGACTAGTCAGTTAAAAGTATTTTGGACGTGTGAAATTCGGTTCTTCATGGAATGAAGTTAAAATTTATGATTTTTACAAACAATTTTGAACTCAGATGCATTTTGTAAACTGACGATTCGATCGCTCAGTCAAGCTGAAGCAGTTTGAAAACATTCAAACATTCAAACTGCTTAAATTTGAAATATCAGCAATTGAATAGCTAAAGCCTCAACAAATAAAACATTTTATACAAAATTCTAATTAATTACTTGCGGAGAATATCCCAAAATAAAAAAATTTCAACATTAAGTATATTTTGCTTCAAAATAATAAATATTTTCTTACATATTTGCATTACAAATAAAATTCATTGAATCATAATATAGTTAAAGCAGTATTTTGCACACGATTTTTTAATAAATGTTTATTAGCCTCAAAATGTTGGCTGACTAATGTGAACTTTTAAGCTAAATTAAAATATTTTTTTGTATGTGGTCGTAATAATTCTAAAATAAATAATCTCAAGAACTGTTAGTTTTAGAGAAAAAATAATTAAAATATTTTATTGGCAATTTTCTAAGCTATCATTTCAATAGCAATGATCTTTAACGATATATTCGCAACATACTGACACAATGATTAATGGAGACTTTTTTTAAGAGAAGTTACACTCAGTCATTTAGTGCCTTCTACTTACTTAAGGTGTTACTTCTTTGTGAAAAGGATCGGGTAGAGAGGACAGGCGATGAAATTAGAAGGCAGAGAGAGAGAGAGAGAGAGAGAGAGAGAGAGAGAGAGAGAGAGAGCTTAATTTCTGTTTTACAACTCAACTATTACGCGTTTTTTATTATTATTTTTTTTTTAAAGGAGATTGCAGCGCATCTGGTGTTAAGTAGACCCATTAAGTTTCCTAAGTATGATGTGTAATCATTTTATAAATTGTTTCACTTCGCCGTTGATGCTGCCAACATTACCGACGAAGGAGGGTCCTTTGGTGTAGTTAACATTAGCGTAGAGTGTAACCAATCGCTGTTATTGTTAAAGTGATTAGTGCTATGCCTTTATCACTTAAATAGTCCAACAGCAGTTAACACAATGCCACGCCAAGTATTTCAAAAAACTCATGATGTTATTTTTTTAATGTTTTGTCTTGAACAGGGATCGAACTCAGGTTCTCAGTCATGAATTGCTCTGTAGTCAACGTACCCTCTCTTTATAGCCTCAAAGGAAAGTTCCAAGCAAAAATCAAGCTTTCCTTTAACTTTTCCGAATTTGAATATCTTAATTCTCTAGACTTTGTAGTCTGTTATTAGACATTCCAACGAAACTCATAGAATGAAATAATGATGTTAATCATGTTGTCCTTTGCTAATAATTATAACCTTATTATGATCTTTTTGTAGTCAAACAAAAAATTTATTAAAATCATTTCGATTAATTTTCATAAGTCTGTCCGTTTCTAGGATTATTCACGTATATATAAATTACAAATTATATTACTTAACAATTTGCTTAATTAATTTCAAGGCTTCAGTAGCAGCTTCTCTTATACATACTGGTATTAAATTTATATTTTCAGCTCACTGTCTTTCGTCTATTCTCTTCTAATGTTTTTCAGTTTTATTATTTGTAAAAACATAAAGACAATACACTATGACCAAGAAACACATATGGCCTCTATATGAATTAAAGGCCTGCTAATAAGTTTAAACTTCGCTGCATGGGTCAAAGGGACGATGATGAATAGAAAGTCGCACATGAAACAGGATTTGCACACATGACTGAGCACACGCTTATGAAATTGATGTCAAACATTTCGGTCACTTAAATTCAGTATGACATTCTTTATTATGGATTTTCAATCAATCGTATGAATTTTCATATTCAGGCAAATATTTGGAAAATGAAATGTTTTGTGCAAAACAACAACATAATTTGCTTATAATTTCATTTCATTTAAAATTGTATCCAAGTTATTGGATACATACATCTGTACAAGTATACAAACACATTTACTGGATAAACTTAAAGCTCTCGTTCTGCCACTTTATATAAATTGAAGAAATTTGATTAAAATATTTTCATTTCTTAATATATTTCCAGCTCAGAGATATTTAATTAAATAAATGTTCATATTTGTTAATATTTGAACTGAATTTGCAAATGTGTTTGTTACATGATATGAAAAATGTTTCATAATACATATATCAAAGAATAAGTCTAGCAATATTTTCACATTTGAAAAAGAAAAAATCAAAAACAAAAAATCATACTTCTTAGTAATACTATTTATCACTCTTTATAAGTAACATTGATTATATCTGGAATAGAGCTTATATTAGAAATTCTAGCGGCGCCACAAATATTTGATTGGAGTGGGGGTCACTTCCAGAATTTGTTTTTGTGAAATTATAAAAAAAACATAAAATAATATACATTATTTTGAAGATTTTTTAAAGGAACAAAAGTATTTTCGTTGTAGGCAAATAATCCTACGAAGGGGCCTTTCTAGGCCAGTGGTTGTGGAATATTACACACGTGTATAACTTGCCATATTTCATTTTACATTTGATGCCATTTTTGAGACGGTTTGTGCCAAAGGAGATTAATAAATAAAAATAAATTAGGAAAATACCAAAGATGCACTAGACTTCACAGATTATTTCTTATGGACTAATAATTAGACAATAACAAAATCATACTATGGACTCCGAACATATATTTGCACTGCGAAACTTTTATAATTTTCCTCAATAGTTACTAAAAATTAGAGAACTAAATCGGTCCGAAGCATCAAAAACAAACATACAATAGATAAATATATTTAAAGGTATTAAAATTTGTTATACCATCAATGTATAATTAACAAAACTATTGCTCTCCATTGCTCTCTTCGTAAAGCCTTTCATCTGTAGTCTCTAACGTTCTTTATTCGAAAGTCTACATCGACAACATGTTTCCAACTTTTTCTCAGTCGCCCTTGTTTTCCATATTATCGTCCATATGCAAAACATTTAGACTTTCATTCAGTGCCTCCAATTCATGTTTGTTTCGTGATCTGTATACACCCGTTTCAATTTCTATTGGACAAAATATTTTATTTTAGTATTCTTCTTTCAAAGCAGAGTAATTGATTTATGTGAGATAGTTTTACAGTCCAGGGCGGTTACTCTCTATTGCGATGCGTAAGAAAAATGATACGTAATCGGATAATTGGTACCCTTTATTGAGTTTACGCGCATCTGATTTTTTCACTTTCGCAAATCTGGTATAATTGTCAAAGTCGTTCGTTAAAACCAAATATCTTGCGCTAACAAAACATCAAAGGCATCGAACTAGCTTACGCATCGCAATAGAGAGTAACCCCCAGATTTCACACCCATATGGTAAAACTGGTCGTGTTCTATAGAAATGAAGTTTGAGTTTCTTAGATACCAAAAAGGATCTATAGGGTCTTAGATGCATAAACCAGGTTCTCTTTGCAGATTGTATTCGATCTTGTATAGCTGCAGTCGTATCGCCGTGCGCGCTTAAGTTTATTCCAAGAGGGATATATATCTCTCATCTTCAATGACCAGCAATAATTAAAACAGTCGTATCGCAATTTGTGTTCTATCTAGTCTATCAAATGCTTGTTTAAAATCTACGAATAGGCAATGTAAATCTGCAAATGTACATCTGTTTTTTCGGTGTACAAACTGATAACCTTCTAATTTGAATTCTGGATATTCATTAAGACGTTCATACAATATATTGGTGTTAATTTTGCACCCACTGTTATGGAGTGAAATGCCACAATAGTTATTACAGTTTGTCTAATTCTTTTTTGTGGATAGCCA
The DNA here is from genome assembly GCA_963681545.1 of Germaria angustata. Classification (NCBI taxonomy): domain Eukaryota; kingdom Metazoa; phylum Arthropoda; class Insecta; order Diptera; family Tachinidae; genus Germaria; species Germaria angustata. Next base: position 137,254,877 of record OY812998.1, on the reverse strand, counting down.
ACCACAACCATTCTGTTAGTAGCATCTCTGTGCGCCATATATTAAACAGTACTTGATGTATATATTCGTGATATGTCACTCTCTAAAAAGTGGAAGACTCTGCAAAAGTTATTGGTTTCTAGAGTTACAATGCGTCTATTAGTTATGATCTTTTAACTGCCAGATTGTATATCCATCTGTCTGTCTTGCTCTTAGTACACCCACCTGTTGTTATGTATATCTCTATGCCTGTCTACTTGTTGTGTACTTATATATCTACCACCTGCCTATCATCTTTCTTTAATCTGTCTATCCATCTGCCATTTTATTTATATATTGATCCATTGAATTATCTATTTGCATATCTATTTACGCGTCTGCCTGTCTTTCTATTTGTTACTTGCATGTGATTCTGATTGGGTGCCTGTGTGGTCATCTGTTTAATTTTCTGCCTGCCTCTTGGTATGTCTAGATGTCTGTTTGTTTGCTTGTCTATCCGCTAATGTGTCGGGATGTTTTTTTTATATCTGTCTGTCGGTCTGCCTATTTTACTGCTCGTCTGTCTTTTTGTTTGCCTGACCGCTTATCGGTTTGCAGGTCTATGTATATTTTCTATGTATGTTTCGCCTGCCCCTTACTTTGTTTCTATGTCTGTACGCGTATTTGTGGACTTAATTATCTATTTATCTTTCTTCCTGTAAATTTGATATACATGTCTATATGTCTGTCAATCTATCCATCTGTAAGTCGGCATAAATAAATAAATATTAATATTTCTACCGGTGTGAATGTTAAGCCAACCAACCATGGATATATCAAATAACGATTTAACAAATAATACCAAAAAAAAAAACGAAATAAATCTCAAAATTTTCCTTGTATTTTTGGTAGCTATTGCATTATAATATTTTGAAAATATTTTCATTGCCTTTTTGGAAATAATTTTATTTTGTGAGAATATTTATAATGACATAAAACCAATTATTTCAGGGGGGAAAACACTTACTTCATTAACTTCAATTTATTAGCTTCTCATACAGCAAGAAATATGCGGAAGGACGACTTGGTTTGCTAAAGTATTTCTGAATTGTTGTCCTTCGGTGTTCCGAAATCTTGACTAAATAATAAACAACAGACTAAGCAGATGCCATCTAAATAACATGACCGTCAAAAGACCACCACTGTAATTGAACAACCCGATAATGAATTTTGCAATTCATCAGACTAAACACTTTCCGTGGTCGTTTTCATATTAAATAAATTAAAGAACTTTTCACAAGCAATCATGGGTAGTGATAAAGTTTCTTGTATAAAGTTTTATTAATTAATTGCTTGTAATAGTTGTAAATTTATTTACTCGTATTTACTACTCTTAGATCATTAACATTTCATGTCACTTTGATAAGTCATTAATTAAGAATTTATTCGAAAAGACTAACGATAAGAAAAATTTTGAAGTATATTGATAAATGGCTCTAAGAAAGTTTTATAAAAGGAGAAGATATGATGTTGCTGAATAATTTATTTCTTAAGCATTTGTATAAAAAAACTGAATATGTAAAGCTTTTTTAGAAGCAATTTTTATTAAGAAAATGCGTATATATCGGCATGGGCGAGGTTCATTTACGTAGTTCATCGCAGATTTATGTACAAAAATATTTGTGAAACATCTCGTCAAACATATCGAAATATGATAAGATTCATTTCATGCTTGAAAGAGCGTGTATTGTGGCTTCTAAGTTGAATAATTATTTCGCTTAATGATCCTTTTATAATGCTTTGATTAATCCGTACTGATGTAAAATTGTACATGGCAACAGGTGAAATTGACAATGACATGGGGCTCGATTTTCAATCAATTTAGCCATAAAATCGTAGCTAGTGGAATAGCCAATATACTACCACTGTTAGTGAAATACGCAAAAATATTGTTTTTTACGACTTTTTTCTATCCTAAAATTGATAAAATTTAGAAGCTTTGTATACTAATTCAAAACAGCCATATTAAAAAATTTTATATATTATATAAAAAGTTGCTGCAAGGACTTACATCCTTAATTTTATAAGTTTAATTTCAGCACAACTATTATCAGAGGAAGGACTTAATATAACAGAAGGACATTTTTAGATTCCATATATCCATTTGAATTTAACTTTCGCTACTTTTACAATCATAATACAGTGCAACTTTTCATGTGTTTATTTTAATCATACATTTTGGCTTCGTACACTGAACTAAAAAATTTTTTTATATCAACAATTTTTTAATAAAATTAATGCAAACTTTATCCTATCAAAGAAATGTTTCCAAATGAAGAAATGAAAGAAACCCATAAAAATAGTTAAATTAACGTACTAAAATTAAATTGATTTACACAGTATTTGTGGTAATTCGACTTAAATCCTTAAATTTGAATCTCCAACTGGAAGTATTTCTTCAATTTGCAATTAGTCTATATACCATATTATTTATATATATGAACATATGTAAATATGAATAAATGCATATTTTATTGTACATACGCACATACATATATTGAATGTGACATACCAATATATATGTAGACTTTTACATTAATTGTATTCTTTATATCAGCAATCTTTGTCCCATATTTTATATAGCCCTGAGCGGCTGTACGTACAGGTCCAGATTATTATTGGAATGCCACAGCAGGCTCAATGACATGGTGACTCAAAATCAGATTACTCTGATATGGGTACCAGGGTATCAGGGGCATGCCGGGAATGAGATGGCGGACATCTTCATTGGACCCACGCCATCTTTTGGGTTCAACAAAAGTCTCCTTAAGAGGAGATTTCGAAATCGACATCGTACAGGATTGCACAACATTGAAATGACATCAATGGGTTAGGTCACTCCAAGAAATTTCTATGCTTTTACGCTGGGAGGGCGGATCTGGCTCTTAGACTAGACAGGAAAAGCTTAGGGACGTTGGTAGGGGCGCTCACAGGCCATTATACATGCAAAGCCCACCTTTACAGAATGGGCTTATCTGACACGGACATTTGCAGATTTTGCAGTGAGCAGGAGGAGAAGTCGATGGGACACTTGATAGAAAATTGTGCAACATTGGGCCACAGAAGACGCATATACGCTGAGTGGAGAGGATCTTCTAACGCTCTCATTGAAGGAGCTGATCTTATTTGCGAACGTGTTGGACGGTTAGGGACAGGGAAAGCACAATAGATCAACAACGGCGGCAGTGCAAAAGTACCATCCTGAGCCAAACCCCCATTTTATTACATTACATTACATTATATACATATACATATACACAAGTAAACAATTTTTAATCCCAGTATAATATCTAGTGTATTCTTCGCTTATTTTTCTTTGCCCTAGCCACCATCTTCTGAGAAAAAAGAAGATAGGAATTAAAGATTAGCGAGGTTCTTCACCATTACACCAAAATACAGAGGGGGCGTTATTTCCAGGCAACTACAGACGGCAGCCCCATTATCTTAGACCTGCTAAAGTAGATCAATCATCTACTCAGCTGGAACAAAACAACCGAATAAAACAACCCGTGTAAAGATGAATATGCTTTGTAGTAGCCCTATGCTCCCTCCAGGTAGTGATAAGGATCATACATATATTTGTATGGTTTCTATCATCTCTTACTTTTCATATGCCTTCCTGTTTTTACCCTGCATTGACCATTTCTAGAACAAAAATATAGCGCAGATGAATGTGATTGCAGAGAAAATTTTGCACAAGGGTTGAATTCTATATTCTACGATCTTTAAGGAATTTTTTTATAAAAGGGTATATGGGAAAATTTCACGCTCTAGCTTCGATTTCGAAAAAGGTCGTGTTTACAAATTATAACCAACATTTGCGATTTTTAATAAATTTTTTTTAGTATTTTGTGGCTTAAATTAGCTCAAGTTATAACTTCGCGACACCCGTATCCTTGCTGCAATTTCAAATGAAATTCAAGTTATAGGTTATATATCGGAAATTATTTTAAATATTTGTTGCTCTTGTTATTCTTGTTTTACCTTAGTCATTATTTTTCCGTAAAGGATACGAGAAGTGTGGTGATTTTTATCAAAACTGAAAATTTTTCAGAACTTGATGATATGTGAGTCAATTTGCAAAGAATTTTGCATCACCGCCTTGTTATTTTGGTGGCGCCTACCAAATATCTTCTTTTAATAATTATCAAAACTAAAAAAATGTTATACAAATTCAAATAAATTAGATATAAAATTTTTCATCCCTGTATAAAAAAATTTTTTTTTGGAAAAATTATTTATTTGAGTTGAGAAATCTGGGAATCGAACTTGGAAGAATTACTTAGAATTTAAATTTTTTATATAAAGGTCAAGAAAATTATATTGATGACAAAGTAGGTCTAAAATTTTGTGCAGTGTATTTTGCATAAAATTTATTAAAATATGTATGAGAATTCTCTTAAACACATTTTACTATTTATTTGGATAATTGCATTAACAAACGCACAAATGTCTAGACTAATAAACAGAATTATTTACTCGGTAAGATTACATCATCGGTAGTTTTGAATTTATTACAACAATTCAAACATATATTTACATTTACTTTACACATTGAAAACTTTTCAATTAAATTAACATCATTTCTAAACATTTACGAGTAGTTACCCATTGGTGTCACTTCTTATTCTTTCCTAATCCTATAGAGTCAAGAACAAATCAGAAGAAAAAATTTATTAAAAACATTTTATTACCGAAGGGAAAATGAAATAAACTTTTTGACACTAAACCTTCAACGTCTTAAGTTGTTCCATTTTCTGGCAGCAAATACGAAACTACTCATCAACTCCCCAACCACAAGGACGTTTTCTTTCTCCTGCCCCCGCTTAACGACCACCGATGGAAAATATGCTGATGTTGGCAGAATAATACAAAACCGAAATTGAAAGAAAATTGTTGTAAACCTAAATCTCATATAAAATCACTTAAACATTGTATTAAAACTGTGCTAAAACAATAACCTTAATAGCACGTATCAATTTAGGATGACAATTTTGTTTAACTTCTACCTTAAATGTTTCAAACTAAGTTAGTTAAAGAAAAATGTACAATAGGCAGAATTTTAAAAGAGTATAATCTTGTTCGGTAATGAATGTTGTTTGGTATTAGTGAATAAAGTCATTTTTTTCCGTGCAATGAAAATGAATCTTAACCATAACTGTCGGAAAGCCTATACTATTGAAGTGTTTAGGATATAGAGCTGGAAACTAAGTGATTACCAGAGAAATACAATATAATTAATTTTTTTTTTATTTTTCAAATGGTTTGGAATAATATTTTACTTGGAGATAAATTATATTATATATTTTTTATTTTTAAGAAAAGTAACACTCAGGTAATTAATACCTGTAGTATCATATTCTTTGCGATAAGGGATCGTGTAAAAAGGAGAGATGAGGAAAATGTGAATGACAGAAAGCTTAATTCTAAACCTTTCGTGCAACTCTGTCATTGTGTGTTTTATTCATTTGTAGAGCAATACATCACCACCTTCGGTGTTAAGTAGGTGCATTCAACTTTTTTAAGCTGTATGAATTACTATTTGTTTAATTGCTTTCATCACTTTTAATAGTTCCCCAACAATGTTGATGACTTAATCTCAACAGGGATCGAACTCACGTTCTCAGTCAAAATTTTTTGTAGTTCGATGTTGCAGAAATACTCATAACATATTTTATTGAATCTGAATCATATATTGAATTTGAAATTTCAAAATTAAACATATAATAAACCACTGTGAAAAAGTGTTGCTTATAGCTGAATAAACTGTCATAGCATTTTTATTTATTTATAAAATTAATATATTTCTCTATTGTTTGTTGAACATACTGAAGGACATTTTTCCATTTTTGAGGTTCTTGGAACTAATAGGTAAAATTAGTGTCCCTGTTTCAAAGAGAAAAAATCCAATGTCTTTGAGCCATATTAAATTTTTTGAATGCAATAATATATTAGAATTCTATAGAATCCAATCATAATTTTCTACAAACATCTGCAATTGTTTGTTGTGCTGTTTTGTATTTGTATACAAGTTTTCTAAAACTGATACATTTATATGTTTTAAAAATCACCAGTAGAAAAATGTGATTGAATTCTCTGGAATTCACATATAATATTTGTTAGTTTTTACATGACTATATAAGTTCGAATGCTTTTAAAACATGATTTGGCTAAAAAGTACTAAAAAATTGGGTATATAATATACGGATACGTGCCTCATTCTCTCATTAATTATTCAGACCAACCATGTTGAAAACAATGTGCCTCGTAATATAGAATTTCGAAAGCGGGACAGCTACAATCTACTTGCTTCATTTTGAAAATAGTTGAGACGCACAAAAAATTACTATATTTTCTAACTTGTATCGCAGTTTTTCGATCGTTTTTCTTAACTGATAACAACATAAACAACCATAAACAAAAATTATAGATTTTGTCTTTATATAATATTCAATATAAATGAAAAGTAAATAAAAATAAATATAAGATAACAAATATGAAGTAATTAAAATAATTAAAAAATATATGGTATATAAAATACCAAAAATTGGACAAACTATTCGGATATGTACATAAAAAGTACTGCCTGACCGAAGCACAAATCAGTCGTATCAACAGCATGATTCACAGTCGTAAAAGAGAGTGCAAATTAAAGAATATTAACGAATATTAAAGAATATTAGCGAAGGCATTATAAATGTGGTGCGTATAGTTAATATTGTTCTGAAACACAAACTTAAATTACGTATACGCATACGTGTGTATAGATGAAGAATGTCACTTTTTCAATATTCGCGAGTACGATTATGAAAAACTAAGGAAATATTCGGGAATACAAATGTTAAACTTGAAACTCAAAGATATTTATCTATGGACCGATTTACATGCCCGCAAAAAGCAAAAATTACTCACTTTTATTTTATAGAAGATATTATTTGACCGCACTTGAATTCTTAGCGATTCGTAATTGGTTTTAGTTTCCCATTTTAAGTTTTTTTATTCAAAATTATTACAAATTAATATTTTTCGTGATTTAATGTGTTTTATTAAATTGTATGCATTTTTTGCAACGAAAATATTCGACAAATTTTCTCCTGATTTTAGCGAACAAGAATCGGAATATTCTTTCACTGCATATATCAACCAAAATATAGATCAAGCAGCACTTTACTTATGTCTACACATTGTACAATAAATTGGTGGGCCCTACTCCCAAAAAGTCCATTCCAAAATGGTTCGAAGGCCTTAGTAGAATGTAAATCATTTTTACCGCGGGTTCTCAATTTCTAGCAAGCTGGAGGAACCATTTGCGAGGAATCAAACTATTTTTGAAATAAAATATAGAATGCCATGTAATAAATAAGAGACAGGGTAGAGGAACAATAGAACCTTGAAGTAATTTTACCCAGTTTACCCCAATGAGACGACGTAGGCTTCGTTCTCTGCTCCACATCAAGATTTCGACCATGACAACGATAATTTGACACAGACAAGTGGAGTGGTTTTGCTGCAAATAGAATTTGAATTATATATTGCATTTTACTGATGCTAGTGGCAACCAATCGACAAAAACTATAAAAAAATCTGTGAAAAATATCTCTTTTTTCAGGTTGATTTAATTATTTCAAATATCTTAAGATCTGAAAAAATCTGTAAGAATTTGTTACGGACATGTAACACAACATACAATGGCCAGCAATATTCCAGTAATATGTGCCAATATTAATAAAAATAATAAAATATATTTGCTATGCTCGTCAGAGAGATGTACATACATGTGGAGAAGCATAAATATGTATGTCTAAACGAGCAGACATGTACTGGTATGTGTTTAGGTCGATATATAAGCAAAAAATGAGGTGAGCCAAAGGCATGGTAAGTTCACGTGCTTAGCATGCAACACACTTAGTTTTGCGTGATTGTATTCAAATTGTTTTTGGCAAATAAAAGCCACCGTGAATTTTTATCAACACTATTTCCTTTGTTTTAATTTTTTTGTTAATATGTTCTCACTTCTCGCTTCCAAGTTGTAGAAATTTCGCCCTGTTGCTCCTTCTTATGTTATTTTTAATAGCGTTTACGAAATGGTGATCGGTTGTCTGTCAGATGCTTCAAATCAGCGATTTTCTACCGCTCGAGTCTCAGTAACGATTTCCTGACTGAGAATGCTGGATCCCTATTCATTCTAAACGTTCTTATTGAACGATCGCGCGGGGCTATGGGGTATTTCAAATATTTTATTAATATAATGTATATAGTGAAGCGTACTTTTTACATTATTCTGCAATGACAAGGGCACATTCGGCTAATTAAGCAAAGATTTTTTTCCTTAAGAGAGAACGTCAGAACAATGTCACATATACGGCTGAGTTCTGAGCATTTTATAGCTGAATCTGTATAGTCATATGCCCACTGCATGAGTCTCAAGAAGTTCTTTTATAAAGAAGGGAAAGACAACTATATATTCATTGTAATGTAGTAACTGAATCAACTGCAGTTTGCAGAAGACTTGATGTCACCATTCTTTATATGGCTAAGATAGATGTCAAATAGTTTGTTAAGCCCCACGCATAGATCCAAACTTAGATAAATATGATGGGGAAAACTGTAAGCTAACAAAAATGTCTGCACGCCACGAAAGATGCGGAAGCTACCTCTTCTAACGTGTCTAGAATGTCCAAAAGATCACGTGATATTTAATTATCCACGACTCGAAACAATGGAAGTAAGATTTATGCTTCACATTGAAGGAAATTTGCAGAAAGATAACATCATCAATGTTTTGCTAAAATCCCAAAAACCAGGACGCAATAGCAATCTGCCAAGGCAGGATATAAAGAATAGGCTTGTAAGAGAATGTGTGTTAGTATATGGAAGTCGTGGAAATTTTCCAGTACAAGTTGGATACATCCTTATGAAGGGTCCATTCTTTTGGCGGTTCCTAAAAACGTATACTAAAATTTATTAAGAGAAACGCATCCTTTTCAAACCTTGCAATCTCTCATTTCGAGCTAATTTTAATTCAGGCATTTAAAAGACTGTTCATAAGTTCTTTATATACTCAAGTTTTTAAATAATTTATTTATTAATTAAGTGCACTTAGAGTACTTGTAGGATTCGAGGACGTTACTCTCATATTAGATAAAAATCTGCTAAGTATGCAATAAGGATATTTATTTATTGGAAGTAAATCAAGAAAATTTTATGCTCTTAAGGTGTCTAGTCACCATTCCGGTTGAAGTAAAGATTTCTTCGCAAAGGAAGTTTTCCAAGCGGTTCAAGTCACCGATCACCAAATAAAGTCCTAGAAATAAAAAAGTATCAACTGTTTTGCTGCACAACTGAACTTGTCACTGGCAAGAGGTAATCATATCCTTTCACCTCTAAATCGTCAGGATGCAAATGACTCATAAAATGCATGCTTTCTTAACTGGATTCTTGTGTGTGTACAGTATCAAGCGAGTTTCCTTGATCTTTGTATTGACTTACATCAGGACAGCTCGAATTAATTGAACAATTGGTTGATGATCGGATGCATATAGCAACTCAAAGGCCTAGATTATTTCTACGAAGTAAGAAAATTAAACACTCACGACTTCAAAAGTGTTCTTTAGCTTACATGTAAACATACTCATGAGTGAAAAACTAAACACGTTTCCATCTCCAACACATACACCATATAGACTATTTGATCCGTGTGTACATTTTCGTCAAACATTATTAGGGCTTATTAGGTGCTAAAACCATTAGCCAAATCAGAGATGTCAAATTAAAATTCATCATATCGCTAGATGATGTTTTCTTTTAGTAAAGAAAAGTATTCACAATATAAATCCCAACACTGTTCAAACAAAACGAATGTGCAAGTAATTCTAACGAAAACCTTCAACTGGCATTTGTGATTTTAATATTGACACGCACTGCAGGTTCTTAATAATAAATTAATTTAATTTTCTGTCTCTAAAGATGATTGACAGCCAAGAGAGTATGAATTCGGTTATAACCCCGCTTTTTCGCAGCATTCGGTGATTCCTAAAAGGCAAAATCAATAAAGTTATTTATTTTGCATTTAATTATTTAGCGTGACTTTGAGTTCTTAAAGGGCCACTTTGTTTCTAGGGTATTTTAATAATAATTTGTTGGCTTCAGCTGTTCACATGCCAACATTGCATTGGTCGCTAAATGGGCGTTTAATTATATACGCTGATTATAATTGTTTGTTGTATTGTTTGTATAAAAGCATTCTAGGCCTACTATGATTATGTATTTTGTTATGATTCATATGCAATACTGAATTCTCATATTGTATTTGATTCGTTTGGCATAAGCACATGAGGTTGAATGTTTACAAATGGATTAAAGTTCACTTATGATTTGGTATAGCGACCGATGAAATGTCGGCATATGAACAGCTAAAGCCTCAACAATAAAACATTTTTTATCCATTATACGTTGAAAGAGATATATTTCTTTGTTTTGATATATTTTCGAATATTTTTTAGCTTAGGGCACAAATTTGCATATTTTCGACTTAAGACAATATACTGTATAATCAGGATTTTGTTCATATAGTTTTATGCTTGATGATCTTAAAACGTTAATTATGCGTTTGTGTTCATAATTTATTTCATAATTATTGTATTCATAATTTATTTATTAAGCTTTTTACTTCTATAAAAACAAAAACAAGAATTACGATATATTTTTCATATGAATTGGCCATTATTGGGATTAAAATAATTATTCTCCTTTTGCGATTTCATATATTAAGGGTTCCATATCCAAAGAGAGACAAGGAAAAAGCATATTTTTTTCGCTGAGATCTAAGTCTGTCCAACTGTCTGTATGTCAACCCCTTGAAAACAGGTCTCTATGTTGTATGTCGAAACAGATAGAGGTAAAGAACTTTCTTTTAAAGGTTTAACTTTAAATGAGAGAAAGTTTACAATCTAAGAGTTTTCCAAAAAGAGGATTCAGAATGTTGGCTGTAATTTAAATTATACATTCCGTAACACAAGATGATAATTTACTCTACATATTAAACTATTTTAAGCAAATAGAGAGTGTGTAATAAAAAGCAGACATACGCAACGTTGTTTGTGTGAGTTGGACCCACATCTGTCCAATTTCTTAGATCTGTGAAATCGCTTGCAAAATATTTTTTAGTGGCTTTTGCATTTTCATAGTAGACAAAGACTTATTGATGAATATTTGTAAGCGAAAGAAAAAATCACAAAATTACTTACCCTAATTCCCAAACATATAAAAAAATAAATGATTGCTTTGCTAAAAAAAACTTGTAATTAAAGTGGCAACTATCTTATTTCAAAAATTATGAAAAAATTTATTGCCCCGCGCATACACTGCTTTTGCTTTTAACGTTTTTTTTGCTTTTTTTTGCATTATTTTAAATACATATAATATATTTTTTTGGTATAATTAAAATTTCTTCGTTGAAGCAAGCATCCACTATCCTGATGGTACAACATTTCGCATAGATTAATAATTAACATGTCGGTAATAACTCGACATTATCTGTGAATTAATCGGAAGCCGATTGTGTAAAATATGTTGCATATTCACTGTTTTATGCTCAAAATATATAGAAATGCACGTGTCCTTTTTTGCACTATTGTTTGTTTTTTTACACTTGCATACAAGCATGCAGAGTGGCATAAAAATAATTTATCCTCGCATTAAATAAACGAAACTAGAGATGTTTATTGACCTGCATTTTATAAGTGTGGTGGCGTGATGTAGTGGTTAAAGTGCTTGCTTACAAACACGAGTACCCCAGGGTCGCTCCCTGGCAGAGCACAAAAATTTTCAAGTTTTAAAAATGAAGTGGTTTCAACCCTCTCCCAAAAATCCATCCAATCAGACCCCCAACAGCCACCCCTCTTCCTGGAAGAGAGGATAACATAATGACAAACAAAGGTCAGGCAGAGCCACCACCTTCTGGAAGAAAAAAAAAGATAGGAATCAAAGATTAGTGAGGTTTCTCGCCACTACACTAAAATAGAGAGGGGGCGTTGTTTGTAGGCAAATTTAAGAGAAAACGGTTTTAATCCTTAAAAAGCATTTTTATAGGACTCTGCATAGGCAAGTAAGGGGAAAATGCAGATCAACATTTGGCATCGTAGCACGAACTTGTTTTCGCATTGGCTAAAATCAAAAATGTTCTGCTAAATAATATTTCTTGTACAATTTGAAATTTGAAATTTCACCATAAACTGTATATTGTTGGGTTTGAAGTGACATTCCAGCCTTCAACTGAGGGAAGAGCTTATATTTTGCACTTTTGTATTGCAAATTATTTTTAATGAATGTGTTTCAAATAAATTTTCATTTTAAATTTTTTAGTTTTCTGTCTGAATTTAATTAAGAACACAACCGGATTTCACAATTGAAAAGTTAATACGTTTTATTTTAATTCATAAATTTTTCAATGTCATTTTTAATTATAGTAGATTTTTGTATTGAATGAAAGGATGTATTTATTGAAAAAAATATATAAATTTTTCAACAAATTATTACAAACTGTTGCATTCAAATTAATAAATTCCTTTGAAAAAATGTCGAATTCTAAAAAAATCTAATTCACATAATTTTATTTTTAACTCAAAAAATTTGTTTCTTCTGCATTAATAAATAAAAAATAGAAGTCAGCAAGAAAAACATGCAGTTATTAATTTTGGCAACTAAAATCGTTCACAACCTTAAAATGTGTATCAACAAAAAACGCAATAATGAAATAGTTCTTTTTTTTTTTGCTGTCCAGTGTAATTAATAATAAAAGTTGAACAATTACAAGTTTTGAATGTTTAAAATTTTAGGGCTTTTGCAAATGCAACAATATACAAATTTTGCTTCAACATAAAAATTTCTTTAAAATGTATTAAAAACTTAAATCAACAAAATATATTTATTTGATAACAAATTAGAGGCTTTCAACAGAAACCTTAACCATAATGGAAAAATAATGGGGAATAATTTAATGACGAACAAAAAGCAAATTGTTCGTTATTCTGAATAAAACTTCATTAGAAATTACCTTTGGAACAAATTCAATACAATTACACAGTAGCATACGAAGGATATTCCTGTAACATTAGAGTCAGAATTTTTTCATAAAACTCTTATAAATTATTATAAATGACAATCTAAAATTTCCAACAATTTTCCATAGAAGCGTTTTTCCGGTCTAACATTAAGTTGTATTCAAATGAGTGGTAAGTACAAATATGATATATGATTCCTACATACATACATACATACACACATACATTCACACATGCATGAGAAATGTAATAAATCATATGTGCATTCACGTAGTTAAACTAATTCTACTCTCACACTGACTAATATAAACTAAGTGTATTTTTCTTCTAACGACCAAATCTTTGTGACATGTAGAAAGAAAAAAAGAAAGAAATAAAATTTTAATATATGTATATTCATGCATATGCATGCATGTAATATAATCATATCAAGTCACATCAAATTATGCTCATCACCAGCATTATATTCTAAAGTTTTCTATTATATATTTTTTCCTATTTTCATCACTTCTTTTATGTGCCGTCGTCAATTCTTCTTTTCATCGACCTTGCAAAACTTTCTATATCCATTGACTTGCACTTTATTATTCTAAGAAGACAACTAAACGAGTGGGTGAAATGTCATGTGCGAGTATACGAGCCACTACACATGCTGATTCGAATTTAAGGAGAAGAAAATATACAACAAGGATACCGCACTCTGGTGAAAGAAGTAACAAGAAAAAATAACACAACGCAAATTGTTCTTTTGAAATTTTAAGCCTCTGTCTAGATATATTTCCATTTTTCTACGAAAAGGACATGTCTATAAAAGGATATGTGTGTACGCAGCAACCCAGTAAATATATTTGATTGAATTTATTCAAACCTAGAGATTGTCGTGTATTGTAAATGCCAGATGATTGTGTGGACTATTAACAATAAAATAAGTTGCTGTTGGCAAACTTATTGAAATTTACTTATTTGTCTGACAGAACTCTCGATGAACACTGGCAGAGATCAGTTGCAAAGATTTAGATTCATTATCAATATTTTCAAGCAAATCTGTAGACTTCTGGAAAAATATGATAAAATCCAAATTTGCTCATTTATATAACGATTCAACTAAAAGTCAAAGATATAAAATTAAAAAAAAAAATTAAGAATTTCATTTTACTATTTCTTAACTTTGAACAAGAGTCTGGCATAAAATTTAGAAACTTCTAAGCAATTCTGACACCTTCCTATTCTTGCGAATTAAATGTTTTATCCGGGAAAAAAAATCCATTACTGCGTTTTTTCATCTTCTATCGAAGTCAAGTATGTAGGCAAAATTTCTATTAAAGTTCTGCAAATAAACAAATCTGTATAACTCTGTTCCTATTTTCTAAAACACTTTTTTTGTAACAAAAAAATTTACATAATTATTTTTACAATTAGTAGTTGATGCAGCAAGTTGTGCATAGGACCACATTAATCGTAACTATTGGCAAGTCGTAAGCCTTACCGGATATAAAATCTATTTTCCGTGACAAAGGACTTAAGGCAATTCAATATAAAATTATATAACTTTTTTTGCAAAATATAAGATTTGTATTTTCAACAACATGTTCAATTCAACTTTCAAATTGTTAATAAGAATCAAGCCAAAGGACACCCTACCATGATAAATCTGTGGGAATTTCCACTACTTTACGTTGAGAAATAAGGCCATAATTTCTTTATGAAACAGTGTCAAAGTTCTAACATGAAACTACAGGGCTAAAACGATTTACTGTAATCGTATGCCTTATTCGCTTTTTTTGCATCATTATTAGTCATTTGTATTAGATGCGCAAAAATTTGCAACATAAAATATTTTATAACCATTCGCAGAAAGCAGTATACATACACACAAACATACACACATATATAAACATGTCTAATTCAAAGGCACATAAAACGCACACGCAGATATGAGGTTAGACCTCCAATATATTCAACATTATTCCACTAAAACATGCAATCAAACCTGCTTCTTCTCTATTAATAGAGATGTCTTTGTCTGTTTGAATGTCTATTGATTTTAAATTCAAACACACAAAAAAGACAAAACTAAAGTCTGCTCATTGATGATGTCTTTCATATCGTCGTCATCATTTAGTTCAATAAGGCATCATCATTATTTGATTTTCTTGTGTGTGCATTGCAGTTGTTATTGTAATTGTTTCTATTCTATTTGTCTGCTGTTATTGATGTTGCTGGAACATCGTTGACTTGCTGAAAGATGCATGAAAATAGACATAAACTGACGGAAAAGGCTGGCAGGCAGGCAGTCAGGCATGGAGGCAAAGAAACATCAACTACAGTGGCATGCTGACAGAAAATAAGATGCCACATCATTTATCCAGTGAATAGGGGTTACACACATAGAGAAGAAAATGTAAAAATGGTGTAGCACTAAGTACGTTACAATATTTACATATTTAAGTTTTATTACCAATCCGCTCAACAGGCATATTTTCACTAATGCAAACATCTCATCTTGTGGACTTTAAGCAGTCCGTCGATGCATCGCATAGAGCAAATTGGAAACTTTAATGAACTTTTATACTTATGGATGCAAAACCATTAACTTGAAATTACAACAGCATGACTGACGATTCAGGATCAAAATACAGGTCTACCACTTTTCAAAATAAAACAAGAAGAATTCCGATTTCTTTATTTTACATTGAACATACATATTTAGGATTCAAGCCCATATGGTACTACACCCAACTCTTTTTTTACACAGTAGCCTTAAACACGATACATACGATGCTTTTTTTACTTGACTTTAATGGGTTGTGTTTTTTAGTTTATGGCTAATCGGGGTTAAGAAACGAATTTGTTAAGAAAAAAGCATGAAGTACATTTTAAAGGGATGTTTGAATTTCTTTTTGCCATTTTTTATTATCGGCAATATCTAGACTCCTGCATCGAATTTGTTTTCAAAAATATTTCATTCAGAAAACGTACTTTCCTTTTATTTTAAAGTATATATGTACGACAGTGCATCAGATTGCCTGGATGTTTCTCTTAACAACTGCAAATCGATCTATACCTGGACAACCCAAAGATGCATTAAACTTCTTATTTAATAACTGTAGAAGAGAATCAGTACTAGGCCCATAGCTTTTCCATGTGACTTTCCCTTTTTTTGCTTGTATATAAATGTTATACATTTATAAGAATATACATCTTATTTGTTTTACATAATGCAACTAAATGCTAATGTACTCGTTTTGTTCAATCATGTTTTGGACAATTATGTTCAAAAAAGTACAATTTTACGAAGCTACTGATGCAAATTTTAAAACTAAATTGTTTATCCCTGTTTTCCACAAACTACATAAATGTTTAGGAAATAATGCCAAGAAAGACATGAGATAAAATTCGAATTAATATTCAAAGTGTCTAAGGATAGTATTTAACCCTGAAATAAAGTTGACGGCAGGATATGCTACATATTTACATTTTTTTGAAAAATGCTTCGAAGAGAACATGTTCTTTTTAGCATCATTATTTATTTATTTACACATTTTTTAAGGCTACAAACATATTGGAAAAGCCAATTATATGCTAAATTTTTGTCAGAAAAGAAAATACCATTAATTTTACCTATAAGTTAGAATCACTTAAAAACATCTTAAAAAAGCGGCCCATTTCCTTTATTAAGTGATTAAGAATAAGATGATATTCGCTGAATTTCTTGACCCTCCGCATACTAAAGAGTAGTTGAACTGTCAACTTTTCAAATCAATTTCCAACCTTCAATTCAAACATTTAAACATTCGTAACATCACATTTACGTCTACACTCCATCAAAAGGGTCTGTTTGACTTCATGAAAAAATACACATACACAAATGAATGATTACTGCCATAAAATGAAATAAAATTATCTGAAATGTTGTCATCAAATTCTGCCCTGAGTCTTTCATATCATTTATCACACTAAATGTTATATAAAAGGAAATATTTGGAATGTCTATTAACTTCTTATGTTCTTTAGCTTGTTTTAGGTCGTCTCTTTGACTTCTAATTTGTTATAGGGCCAAGTTTTCTTATCAAAATTTAAGTCAAAACGAAATAAATTTGTATGATTTCAAGTCATTTGTTTTGAAGATAGACAGCCGTCAATTTTTATTAATAAATCTTTAGATCAAGAAATCGGTATAAAAAATAATTTGTTATATATTTAATTTCTCATAAATGGAATTAATAAAATAAACTCATAAAAGTCTTAAAAAATCTTTCCCTAAACGTTTTTTGTTTGAAGACGATGTTTGCCATTTGATTTATTTTTCCTATTTGATACAGTTAAATATTAATAATAGACAAACTGTGAAACTCTGCTGCAATTGGGGCAAACAAACGAAAAGTCGAAATCATTACAAAACAGTTCCAACTAAAAGGAACAAATAAAGTAACAAATAAAAAATTAAACAATAAAATATTCTCCCTTCAAACGACCCAAAAGCTTCTAAATATTTTATGGGTTATTTTTATGGAAGCTTTGAATTTTTAAGATAAACCTAAAATCAAATAAAAATTGTTTTAATTTTGTACTCTATGGCAATAGTGAATGCTCGGAATGGCAGACAGGCAAAAAGTCAGAATGTGTGTATGGTTTGCAGTGGTATAGCAGATATCGCACTTGAGAAGTATTTGATTATTTTTGCCATTTGCACTCGCAGTGGCATTCGGTAAATTTTATGGAAATTTCCAAGCGCCCAGTTAAAATGAAAAGTCTGTCATCTTATTACAAAAATAAATTTAAAAAAACAAATCCAAAATGAGAAAATGGGCCTTCCAGTTAGTGCCCATGTACGAAAGGGTTAATTAGTCATTTCAAAGTAAAATATAATGATAAACACCGCCTAATGGAAGAGGCTCAAAGTCAACCCATTGATGCTACTCCATCTATCTACAATCTAATACTTCTTCAAGTCCAATAAAGCAACTAACCCTCAAAGAATCATAAACAAAAACACTAAGAAATGCCATAGTTGTTATACTATATTTGATGAAATCGACAAATTCAAAACGTATCATTCAATCTTGTGCAAGAAATACTAATACCTTTCCTTGCAACGAGCTGAAGGCGCTGGCTTTCTGCAGAATACGTTTTGTGGAAATATGTGAGAACCAATTAGAAAATACATGCTCAGACAGTCGTTCGAAACCGATATCAAAACATAAAAAAATTTATGAAATTAAAGTAGTTATAAGCAATTAAAAGAACGAATATAAACATATGGGTAGTAGCAATGGAAAAATAATGAAATAGAAAAGAATCATTCTGCATGATATCCTTTGGAATTACAAGCTAATAATCTAGTTCAGATTCTGTTAAAATCAAGACCATTTTTCTTGAACTTGGTGCTTCGCTTTTGCTTAAAATTAATCCGGACTAGGCAAAGAAAACAAGATATTCCCCCTCTCCAAAAACGGCTTAAGGCATTATTAAACTTCTGTTCAACGGTGTGTTTTTTCTATTTAATTTTTTTTTTAATTTAAGATTTCTGCCTTCAGAATCATGCGATAAAGAAAAGTTTTGTTTTTTAGACCAGTCGTTAAAGAAAAGCGTCACTGTTGCTCCTATAATTAATGTGTGTATGAATGTGTGAAATTTGTTTTCAGTACAATTTTGTTTGACATTTTACTTTCTTTTGGCAACAGAGTCAATGTTTCCCACTGCGAGCACTGCATTAAGGAATGCGGAAGTTTATGCTGGATACTCAATCATGAAAGCACACATACATAGTTCCCTCTACTAACACACATACACAAATTAATTCTCACACGCATAATGGAAAGGAAGACATTGGTGCTTATGTACGGATAATTGAGAATTTTTTTTTTTTGGCAATTTATTCACCCCGGAGAGACCATTGAATATTATGGTTGTATATCATTTATATCATGGCTGGTGAGAAGTTACAAGGGGACTGTTTATGAAGTCGCACACACATAATATAAAATACATATATGTATGTAAGAAAGTAAAGGGGACTTTTTGAACAAGGCAACACAGTGTAGAGATATTAACTCACATGTAGAGAAAATATCTAGTGATGATATGGTTGCGATAGTCATGTTATGATTTGTTATGGCGAAGATATATTTATTCTTATATGCCGGAAACATGACCTTAAAAATTTCAAAGTCATATGATAGTTGCAATTGGAAATGAATGAAAATTTTATTACAAAAATACAGCACCTGTAGCTTTAAAGGTATCCATGTTTTTAAAATTTTTCTTTAAAATTTTTAAGAACTATAATAGAGATTAACTACAATCAAACTTTTTTTTACAAAATCAAGACAATTCATTTTAAATCAAAACATGAAAACAAAATCGAAAAAGGTTTCCTAATAGACACACACTTATGTACTTTTAAAATTAATCTTGAAAATATAATGGAGTTTTGTTCCTTCCAGGACAAATACTATTTCTGAAAAAGACCCTTTACTTCTAAGGACTTCCAATATCAATTACGTGATAAAAATTAAAGGCTTTAAGCAAATTTTAGATCTTGGCATTTTCCTAGATTTCAAACTTAATTCTGGCTACAAAATGTTTTTACCTGATTCTGCATGTTCATTTACTCGTATAAGAAACACTTTAAAGGTTTTTTGTAGATCCCATGACATTAAGAATATTATATAATTCTGTTTTTCGCTTAAATTTGTAACAGTCTTTCTTCGTATCAAACCCCTTTTGAAAAAATAATGAAAAAGTAATTTGTAATCACTTAGTCTTGTGTAATATAAGCTTGGAATGCGCGAAACCTTTCGATGCAGTTAAATCAGAGCTAAAGACTTGGGCACAAAGGGCCCATTCAACTCTCTGGAATAACGGAACCATGGGAATCAATACAAAAATTCTATGGGGAGATCCAGACGAGAGAAGAACGAGGGAGCTGCTAAGACTCAGCAAGCTCGAACTAAGTAGAATAATGGGAGTGGTCACAGGGCACTCTCAACTACTGGCACATCTTAAACGCTTGGGAATAGCGGGAGGAGATGAATGTAGAGCATGTGGGGAGGAGAGCGAAACATTGGAACACTATTTGTGCCAATGCCCCGCCTTCTCACAAATAAGGTCCCGATATCTTGGGAGTGACATCTTACCGGACATAAGCCGATTACGGGGAATATGCTGGAGGAAATTAAGGAACTTTGTGAGTGACACGGAGTTTCTCTAGAACTTTGGTTCAATATCTTATGGTTAACTCAAGGTTAACTCAAGGGAGCGCACAACAAGCCTTCACTGGCTTAGGTGTATGTCGTAATGACATGGGCTGTCATACCCCTCCAATCAACCTAACCTAACCTAACCTAGTCTTGTGTCTTCCTCTAATTATGCTCGTTGCTGGCTTTGGGCTTAAAGCCACATTATTTAAGAAAATCTATTTAGTTTAGAATTTTCAGATCTTACAATAAATTGTAATATGTCGCTACACTCAAAACAATAATGAACTAAAATCTAAAAAATTGGCTCAACTTGAGTTCAAAATGTTCATTATAGAGCGTCAAGGGTATTTTTGTAGAGATTCAATAAAAATGTCCTTGTTCTTGTACTTGTCCTAGTAAAAACATTTTAGCTAATAACAATAGAAACTTTCTTATTTTTTAGACCAGTTGTAAATAAAATTTTTACTGAATGTTGGAAACAATTTTTCTTAAATGTTATTAAATTGGAAAAAAATCGATTTTTTAAATACTGGCCATGTACCAAAATTTAGTCCTTGCATATACTTAATATACTTAACGAATGGATGGATAAACAAGGACAGAATATCTTTTTGTAGACCACAATATAATGTTAACATTTATACTCGAATTAAAGTTATTTTTTATACTACTAATACATGAAAAAACAGTTTATTTTAGCACCAGGTCCTTTTAATTTAAAGCATAATATATTATTATTTAATTCTTTCGACTGGCAACGTCATGAAAAAGTTTTTAAATAAAAATTAAAGACATGACAACAAAAAGGATCGAAAAATCGCAATATGTCAAAAATGAGCCTTTTATTTTTTTATTAAATTTATATTCTTGTTGGTCCTTAAGCCTCAAACTACTCATATGAAAATTCTTTTAAAATTCGTTTCACTCTCTGCTTGTTTGCAAAGCACACATTTGTGTTTCCTTCTTAGTGTATATTTGCGTGTGTGTGTGTGTGTGTGTGTGTGTGTATTTGTTGTGAGTAAATTGATGTACATTTGTTTGAATTTCCATCATTCACATTGATTGACTTGAAAATGTTTTGGACTATAAAATTGTCAATTATTTAAGTTCATATTGAATAAAACGACTACATAATTAAGAATAATTTAATAATAGTTCAGTTTAAATTAGTAACAGTTGTTGTTATTACGACTCCAATAATATTAATTGGAACACAAACTTGATGTTGCATGCAAATGCAAATGTGTTTGTATATGAACAAACTTATGTGTATGCATGTGTATGTGAGAATGCGTGCACATATTTCTAATTACCTTTTAATTTTATTTGTTGTTTTCGTTTTTGCTGGTGCTGCTGCTTTTAAGTTTTATTGCGGCATGAAGATCCTGTTTCTGTGTCTAAACGTTCACTCACAAATTTGTGCAAATAACCTTAACCAATAGCGACAAAATAACGTAAAGAAGTGTTTGCATTCACATACATATTCACATATATATCTAAGCATTAGCTTACATTTATTACACATACATGCATATAAGTAGTGTAGCGTCAGCTGCAACGAAAAATATTATTTTAAATCTGATATCTGGGACATAAAAATTAAACATAAAAGTCTTCAATTACTATTCTTCAGCGAACAGTATAGAGATTGTAACTTAAAAATGACTTGGGCCAAAATTGTTTCTTACAATATTACATTTTAAGTTGCAACAGGTTTTTGTTATGGTTTCGAAGGTCATGTGGCCAAATAATTGCTCATTTGGGTTACCAGATTTTGTCAATTATGACCAAAATATCACTATCTATGCTCACTTGAATTGAATAGCTGATGTTGTTGTTTTGCTGTCTTTACATTTGTTATTAAATTTGAGAAGCCATAAACGAATAAAAATTTAAAACAGCTTTTGATATTCCACTGATTATTTGAACTACTGGGAACATGAAATTGCTTTCAGAAGTTTATTTCTTAACATAAAATATATATAAAAAATTTATTATTTGTTATTGGTCCGTAATTAATTGGCGCTAACCCATACATAGAATTCTCATATAATATTTGATAATTTTTGTATAAGTTTCAGTTCTTTTCACACATAAGTTGGCTAAAGGATTTTGATTATTGGACATCTACTCAGATAAACTAACAACACACAATATAATTTTAAATAATTATCTTGGGGAATATCCTTAATAATGAATTTAATACATAAAATTTATCGTAGTTCTTAAATATGCTGCCCTTTTAAAAGGTTTTTTTTCATACAGCCACATTCACCAGAAGCTTAGAACTTAAGCTTTAGTTGGGGATGCATTATAAGTTCGTATGTTTTATATTCAAAAAGATATTTAAGGTAAACATTATGTCCTGTAATACCAAATTAACATCGGTTTAATGTGAGCTTTAAGTTTGCTTTAAATCTTTCTTATAAAAAAATTCCTTTTAGAGTTCTGTTTAGCAACCCTTTCTAAAGCAGTTTTAAGTTATTATTATTTTTTGTTTTTGACATACGCCCCTTAATTACTAGCATAGGGATAAATGAAAGGATAAGCGAATGACTCCTGCTTGTGCAATGCGTTGTCGTGGAAATATTGGTTGCGGAAAGTGGCATACAGCGAATATTCGATTAGAATATTTTACTCTGAACGTGTAATTATTCGACATGCAAATTGTTCGCCTAAAAAGTAAATTGTCTCTGTAATGTGTAGTGATAAACGTTCGCTGTTTGACCGCGGATAGATTCATTCTTAAAAAATATTTTTTTAATACTTGAAATCCTTGTTATAAAGCTTAAGAAAATAAATCATTGTTTTTGTTAATATAAGGAATCATGACCCTTATAAAATTTAAATGATGCGGTCAATATGTTTTTAATCATTAAATCTATGAAGTCTATTATTCACTATTTAAAGAGATGATTTTAAAAAATTTTCATTCTTATTAATAGATAATTTTTTAAGGGAAAATTTTGTATTATCTTTTATTGAACGTATATACAAATTATGTATTCATGCCAAAAGCCCTCTAGTATTTAATAAATTTTAATTAAATTTGTAAATACATGAAACTAATTAAAGACGGTTGCTTAGTCGGATGACAAGCGTAAGTAATTTAAAATTAATTTGTTGCTTGATAATTAAACAATTGTTGGATGCAGTTGAGTGCTAATAAAAATTCCACTCAATTTATATGCTTTTATTAACAAAAAAAATAATAACAAAAATAAAAATAAATATTTTCCCACCATTTTGCTGCTAACGATTTTTCTATAATCGTTTATTATAAAAATTATATAAGATTTGGCAACATAAATCTTGTTTAAATAAAATGGACATTTTAAATTCCTACAGGAAATCTAACTGAACAAGGAAGAGAGCAGAAGAAATGGTAGAGAGAATAACAGAAGCAAGTGAATCAAATTCCAAAAATTGTTTTTAACATCTCATGTGAGGAAAGGGAAAGTTGTTATCATTTAAAATTAATACCTGAGATAATGATTCTAAGATTTTGCCAGAATTATTTTCTGAGAAATATAAATTAAAATATAACAACTTATAGCCAAAGCTATTCTTTAAGTAAACACCCTAAAAATCTTCAAAGTAGACTCGAACAATGTTGCAAGTGTTGCATCCAAGTAGCAACAGAATTCCAATGACTAAGCAATGCTTGCAATATTTTATTTATCTTTTTAAAACAACTTTTAGTGGCTGATCCTGCTAATCGTTGTCCTTGGATATGATTTTAATACAGCTTTCATAAATTCTAGTTATTGGAAATTCAATGCTTTTATATTCTCGTTATTTTGCTCTTAACGACTATTGGCCAAAACTTTCACGCAGCCAATATTTGAATTTCAATAAGAAATCAAACAAATACATTTTTATATTATAGCAACAACAAAAAATGTATAAAAAACTAGTTTATAGGGAGAAACCAATAAAATTGGAATATTTTAAATGGCAGACTTGCCGACAAAGTAGCAAACATTTCCCTAAGGATTCATATTCTACTTCTGCCAGTTACTACTAGTTTCCCTTTGCATTATAAATTTCTCATCGTTTCTGTAAACATAGGAAACCTCAAAGTTGCAGTTTCACTTACAAAATTTACAACAGAGGGAGAGAGAAAAAAAAGAAAAACATCTGTATTTATACGATTTCCTTTTAAGAGGGGAAAAGTGGCAGAGTAAAGCACTTTAATGCAAATTATTGTCAAACATTTACCTCAACATATTTTATTGACGCAAATTGCAATTTGTGGAATTGAAACTTAACTTGGCAGGAATAAAAGTACTTATTCGCATACACACATCTACACAATTTCTTTTGTGGCACAACCTAATACAGACACACAAACATAAGCTTAATCTATAACCACTACGTAAAGTCTTCCAAGGCCTTTAACTTGATAATACAATATTGAGCACGAAAAAAATTATTCCCTTTTTATATTGTTGCTCATATTAACAAGAAATCTGGAAAAGTGTTTGCAACATTACATGAACTAAAAATAAAAATTTCACTTTAACAAAATCTTTGATAACCGAGATGAGAAACTACCTTGAGATTTCGTACTACTTATTTGCTATTGTATTGAGTTGTACCGAAATTATAACAATTTCCATAAAAAATATGGTATTTAAAATAATGTTGGCACTTAAAATTCTGTGGTAAATATGAAACAGTTCATAGGAGGTTCATAGCAAATTGCTGAAGGCTTATTTCTTCAAATGCATGTTTATGTAGTTATTAGAATAAAGTTAGCTAGAACTGGATATACCAACTGGTCCAAGTGCAAGTATTTTTTTAATAATTGATTTCTGATAAACTGTGCATGATGATGCGCCTTTCTGCTGAGACCATATCTTTCACTTCAGGTCATGAAAAGTTGGTGATCATGGCTACATTACGATCGCCGTTAACCAGCAATTCGAAAATATGGGCGGTGATTTTAACACTTCAAAATCCACATCAAACTCTCACTCTCTGTGGATGTATTGGCCTACCGACAATAACATGACAGCTTTTTGAGCTCCAGACGATTTTTTCTACTGCCGATATAAAATTGCGCCTCGTTTTATTTTCGATTTTTCATATATGCAACCTGATGTTTAAGGTTTGCGTAACCCACTGAATAAGAACATATTATTTTTCTCAAGGTCGAGGCGAAATTATCAGCGGTGGTCTCCGAGTTTTTTTTTTTGCATCAGTGGCGATGCACTACAAGACGTCTTATTTTTTCATTAAAAAAAAAAAAAATTAATAAAACTAGAAGGACTTTTTTCCTTCAGGCCTTCAGAAATTTTAGTGTCTGCTCTGGAGCCGATACAAGCCTATTGAACCAGTATCAGCGATAATGATGAAAAAAATCATCGTCGGTGGGTGGCATACCATCTGTTGTGAAACTTAAATTGGAATGAAATTGGTATTTTGGTTGAAGTATATTTGCAACTGATAATTCATTATCGGCAATAAACTACTGAAAACTTTATACATAGAGAAAGCCAACCTGCTGATTTCCAGACAACATTAATGTTATTGTTTCATATTTTTACAGTATCTTTTAGATCCGACTAACAAAAATCCACAATGTCAAATTTTTGCAATCTATAGTTTTTAGTTTTTAATTTTCTACTGCAACAGCAATTAACCACTACCAAAATTTTACCAAATTTGTGTAAACTTTGAAATCTCTTTTTTAAAAAAAACTACCGCAACAAAATCTTGTAAAAATAAATTAAGCTCAATAACCTGCAACATGTATCAATAGCATAGATTCATACCACATATAATCTTAATACAAAATTCTACTGCACAAAGTTCGCCATAAAAATTTCTCAAGTTTCATGCTTTGAAATTGTTTATCCTTAAACTTTTGTAAGACAAATTTTTCATACAAAATCAAACATCGTATGGAGTATTTTTTTTTTTTTTTTTTTTTTTTGTAATAACGAAACCTCATGGCGTTACAACAACTAAAATACATGCACAAACAAAAAGGACTTGTGTAAAAAATGAATAAAAGCTACTTGAACTCATATACTCGTATGTACACAATTATACTTGTGCTCCTGTACATGGAAATTTTTTCAACAACGTTATAAGCATATCGATTGCTGTATGACTTGTCGTGGCTAATAGTGGGTTTTCATGGCAGAATCTTTGGCTATACCATATGAAAATTTTGAAATCTTTTTTTGATGTCAAATGTTTTGCGTAGGAATAATAATATCCTCCAAATATTCAAAATTTTCTGGAATTCAAGATCTTAACTATTACAAGGAAAATATAGCTCCTTAAGAGATAATTTCTAAGATGTCTGGTTCCTTCACAAACAGGTAGTGGCGGAAAAGCTATAACGCTGGCCTTTTTTTCTTTTCATCGAAGCAGCTCGTGAAGTGAACTTTATGGGAGAGCGTAGTCATACAAACCGATTGTATAGTGGCATGTAATGATTCTAAATAAGAGTTAAAATTTGTTTGGGGTCCAAAAGTCATGGATATGCAACAAGTGGGAATTCTGTACCAACTGAATTTAGTCCTCAGCCTGCCGTGGTAACATGCTGTTACGGTTGTTGCTTCTTTGTGTGTTTGAGTAGCTACTTTCTTGCCACTTGACATAACAACATGAGTCTGCAAAACACAACAACAACCAACAAGGGGCTCTAATGTAACTTCATATTGATGGCGAATAATCAACAACAACAAAAAACACTCATGCTTTCAATAGCCTGCAGATGTGTTCAATATGGCCCTACAAGTAGAATTTTTTAAGTTTATGCAACTTTCCAGAAAGATTTGTCTATAAGCCAGTCTAATTGGCAAACGACTATTTGGACGCAGAAGTAATTTGTATGCTGCACCTCAACATTGAAATGTGTTTGCGTTATTGTACGAGATGTGCTCCAATAAAAAAAAATACTTTTCTAAGGGTGCAGCAGAAGAGAAGTCATCGATCGCAATTTTGCAAAAAATGATAAAATACAGCAATTTATGATGTAGGAATATAATAAATTTCCTTTTTTTCTTGGAGGTTGCCGTTTATAAAAAAGAGGTGATAAGAACTTGTTTAGAAGCTCTTTTGTTAGTGATAAATTGAAACGGAAATAAAAAATTATCATTTTAACACATCAGGATAAATAAGAGACTATATACTCTTATTAAATAAAATAAACTTAAAGATAATAAATGTTTTGTTTGGTGTGGATTTAGCTGTTCATATGGCATAACAAAATAAACATTTTTTAAAAACGTATTTTTAAACAAAACAGTTTGAGTATCAAGTTATGGCAACTTCTGAGCTGCACGATGCCTAAATGATGTTTGTAAACATAAAGTTCTTAACGCAATCAGGTTTCCATAGGCTTCCCACTTCTCTCACGATTTTAGCTGCTACGTTACACTAACGAATATTGTCCTTAAAAGAAGTGAACACTCCTTAAAATGAAATGATTTATAATGGAGACGATACAATATTAAAAAAACGGAACGAAAAATATGAAAAATATCTTTGTTTTGTGGATTAGGAAACAAAATAAAATACTTAAATCATTCTTCCAAATACAATTTCATGGCTTTTCAATTTTCCTAATACAATTTAAAATTAACAATTTTAAAATTTCATTTCAAAGTATAAATAATGCTCCTTGAGGGACTAAGAAATTGAGCAAAAAAATGTTTTTAAGGACATGACACCAGTGGTGCTCTCATATTCCTTACTTCCTAGTTCGTACAGACGCTTTAATGGTAAAGTTTTTATGTTCATGTACATGCGCTTGTAAGGAAAATTTATATTCATGTATATTATGCCCACACTCGTCCTATTCCTGTGTTACATATTTTTTATAAACTATTTTACACGAGAAATTCTGTTGATGTCCTTGTATGTGTGATCGCTGAAAGCATGGGGCTTTTTTATTATTTTTGCATTACACCACCACCTTAGCGTTGGATTAATTTGAATATCGCTTATTCATTCCCGTTCAGTATATAGAGTCGCGTAAAAGGAAGCAAAAGTCCTGATAAATTTATGGTTTAATCTTCGTTATTTCTGTATTCCTTACTAGAGTTGCGCTTAACGCATTTGAAAATGATATTTGAAGAAAGAAAACTAGAATCTATTTCAGGTTTTCTGTTTGAAAAAATATCCCATTAGAAGGAAGAATAGAAATGTTTATAAGGACATCGATTGCTTTGGAAAAAGCGATGAGTGAACCGGAAAAATAACGATGAAACCAAACAGGCATGGAATGAAATGATTGAAGGAGTCAAATCGTTTTTAATTGTTCTCTTATTTATTTAAAATTCAGAACTTTTGAAACTGCAAAGACGTTTTGTTTATATTTTAAAAACTGCCGAACTAACATGTTTACAAGATGGTATTGCTACTGGATTTGATTATATTTTGCTTCGCCTATTTTTAGTGAGTCTGTATGTCAAAAACTGTGTTCTCGCTTGTAGGCCTATTCTGACTTGTATACATGTGAGTTGTTTTGTTATGGGTGTGTATGTATTTAGTTGCTGCTTTATTTGGTTTATGCCACATCTCTTTTGCAACACAACTTATTTACACAAACAAAAGTGTATGTTTCTTATACTATTTGCACACCGAAAAATATTTCAACTTTCCATTCCTGTCATTTATTTATTTATTTTTTTTTTTTTTGGAATAAGATTTTATAAAATAATTAAAAATTTTAATATTTAAATGAGCAACCAAATTCTTAAAAGTGATTAACCTGGCCATCTCCTAAACATCTGTATTCTTTAAAACAGTAATTTTCCCATCCTTCAATTAACACTTCCCCATGTGTAATTTGGAAAACGGTCACACTTGCAACGGAATCTTATTTCAATGAAGTCTGAAAGGCAAATAATTTAGATTTTTTTGTGGATGTAGATGTAATTAAAACAAATGTTAGTGACTACTATAAGTAGTTATCATCCCATTTGACGAGAGTCGTGTTTAGTCCGTTACCCGCTGATTCAGAAATAGTGGTTAAGTGAATTACAACAAATTAGATTTAAGTAAAGTTATTGTAATAACTGACCTTCGTACACTAGTAGGTAGTGTACTAGACTCGTAGTGCGAAGGTCCCAGTTTCGAATCCTGTCGCAGAACTCTGGCAGTTTATGTCTGATAATTAAAGGGAGCGCACAACAATCCTTCACTGGCTTAAGTGTATGTCATATAACATGGGCTATCACACCCCTCCAATCAACCTAACCTAAACTTATTGTAATATAGAAGTTCATATAGAAAACACTGGTGCAGCTTCCTATCTCAGTGGTTCACAAAAATAAATATTTTTGTGACAGAACTTTGCACACTAGCGAGTCCTACCACAGCACACAGAGAAATCGTCGTCACACATGCTACGCTTTCATATGGTGTTACCTTTTAAATTACTTTAATTACTTATTCAAATAATTCTTTGAAATCCCTGTTCCTTGTTGAGTTTAAATACGTATATACGCCTATATTCAGCTACAGGTTTATTGAGTAACACAAAAGCGAGGGTGGTTCTATTCTTCCAATTCTTACCTGCCCTTTAGGTATATATAGAATATCTTTGGCCCCATCTCTCTGCCCTTCATATCACACTGACCAAATGTAGTTAAGAAGGATTTGCAGTATCTGCCTGTAGGTGTTTTAACGCGATACTCCTTTTTTTCCTTATACTCAATCTCTTTGCTGCCAGTAATTGTAAACTTATGACGATATCTTACAGACTGAAATATACAGACAAAAAAATTGTATGTTCAACTTTGAATAATAAAGGAAAAAAAGTTGTTTTCTTATTTTTACTTTTCGCACAACTTCTACAGTGTCGTTGCCTGTATATCATAAGTGATGTACACGATTCTTGGGCTCAAGATATACGAGTTAAATTATAAACATTTTTCATTTTGGCCATTTCCTTTTGTTTGTAGTGTCGCTTGATGCTTTTTTCAACTTTTTTTTAATATTTATCGTTTTAATTTCAAGCCCATTGCATTGTATGAGCAGTTTTTATTACCAGGCAACATTTGTTCGGCGTTATGCGTTCTCCTTATCTTTTGTAGGAGATTGTTTATTTTTCACTAGAATTGTATTGTTTTCATTGAAACATTTATGATATCAAATGCTGGTGCTGCTCATAAAATATATATTTCTCTATTGTTTTGAATTAGAGAAAAAAATTTATATTTTATTTTAAATAAAAAATTAATTCATTGAACAGTCCTAGTGCAATTCGATAATTTAATTATAAGAAATATTGCCCAAAATCTAGATCACCCAGATGAATAGACAATTTCTGAGCCACCATGTTCCACTCTAAATTTTACTGCAGCTTATATATTTATTATATAGACTATATTTACATTTAGAATTTTTTGACAGAAATTTGCTGCATTAAACTTTATTTTTCTGCCAGTACCAGGAAAAGTTAAACACGTGTAATAAAAAATATTGTAAATAATCTAATACTGCCAGTTTTACTATCACTTTTTCTACAATATCCCATCTAGCAACGAATAAAAAAAGTTGCATGCAACAAATCTCATGAAAAAAACTCATAGCGTAAGTCCAGCCATAATGAAGTATTAGAAAAAGTATTGAAAGCTCTTAATATTGGCAGTGCTGAAGTTCAATCTGGAGTGCAACGAGCAAATTATATTTAAGTTTCAAAAAAAGTTATTAAAACTATTTGAATCAATTTCTGACCCAGATGTTATAGCTTAATTCTTCATATCATATTAAAAAACTTTCCGCATTAATTAACACTATTTTCCTTCCTAAGCAGCGCGAACCGCGTGATATTTTGTGTGACGTTATGTCTAACAAAGTTAATTTCAAGCTACGGTTAGAGCCAAAGAATCAATGATGTGGAACATCATATACTTTGTGTAACCTGTTCTATATGAATTCGATCATATGGAACGGGCCTGTTCGTAAAAGCAGTGTTGTAGGTAAAATGCTTATAAACAGAACAGAAAGAGATGAAAAAATTTAAGAAATGTTGGACAAACGAGACTGTTTTGAAAAACAAATTGATATTTTTTATCCAAAAACCTGTGCCACGGAGTTTTAAAACTGCCCTCGTATTAACTAAATAATAAAATAGTTAACAAAGACGTTGTTCAAAAAGATCATTTAGGTACCAACAGCTCGTGTAGCGAGTGTACTACGAGTACATTAGTAGCCAAAGGGTTGCACGTTTGGAAGAATTTTAAACAAAAATATTGTAATATTTTTTGCTAAAATAAAATCCGCGCAAGTTTTATGTTTTTAAATTATTACCAGGATTTGGCTACAAAAGTTGAAATAGTCTGAAATTTATAAGGTTGTTTTGCTTCTCCTGTAAAAAATTAAAAAATATACGTATGTCGTCTTGGGTCTTAGGTTCCAATATGGTCCTTTCCAAATACAAAAAAAAAACTTATTACCTCAATGATGATTCAATATGTTCCTGATAAAAAAAACCCCCTTTGAAAATAAATGTATTAAATCTGTTGCCAATAGTAGTTCCATATAAAACAAATGTAAGTCTGCAAAAAAAAACAAACATATGCGTATTCGCACCCACTGTGCGTTGCACTTTCGTAATTTTGTCTTCATTTTCCCAAAATAATTAATAATTACATTAACAACAATAACAATATTAATGAGTTGATTTCAACATCGTTTCATTATTAAAACAAAATTCACAGGATTCTAAATTATCTCACTTTTAGTTGTGAAATAATTTTCTAAGGAAAATTGAAAATTTAATTATTAAATTTCATTTCAAATTCAGGCATGTGTACACTGAGAAAAAGACATGTACTGAATTCAATTTCTCTAAAACTAGGAAAAACATACTCGTATTGAATTCAATAATAGTTTCTTGGAATGACTTTTACAACGAAATATTAAATGACTTTAAGCAAATATTGCCAAAAGGTTTGAAAATCTTTATTAAACTTGCGGAATTGATGTCATAAAAATAAAAATAAAATAACATAAATTCAGTTTGAGAAATATCATTTCCATGATGGGTTCTCCACTCCACTGAAAGTAGTTCACATGGGATAATGAATTCGGCAAATCTTTAAACTAGAATTCAGAAAAAATCTCTAAAATCGAGCAAAAATATCGTAGTTGAAAGAAATTTACATTTGGCTCTCAATTTTATTGGAAATTTAAGAATTTTAATTTAAAATCGTTGAATCCTTTATTGTTTATTCATATTATAATTTTTTTTTTTTCGAAAAGAAACAAACTGAGGACATTAAGAAAATTTATGAACTCGAATTTACAAATAAATTGTTTTCGGGTCAACAAAAAATATAAAAAAATAAATTAAGAACATTTCTAAATAATTTTCTGAAAATTAGTAAATTTCAATACTAAATGAAATGATATTTTCTAAGAATTAAGGAATTTTTTATTGCTTTTAAGTAAAATTTTTTGTACCAAGAGCGAATTTTTTTGCTAAATTCCAGTGAAAAATGGCACGACAACCATTTTGGATTAAAATTGAGTAAAATTTCGCAAGTTTGCGATCATATTTTTTAGAGTGTACAAATACAAAGATACCATAACGAACACCTTTGCACAAATACATGTAATTTGTCGTATGTGTGAATCATGTAATATTTTAGTTTGCATATGCAAATGGCAATATTTATGTAGAATTAAAATTTTCTAAAGAAGATATTAATTTACATGTGTTTTTCTTATTTTGCTGGTGGATACTTTTATGTGAAAGGGAAAGAACATGCATATGCATGCATTTGTTCATATTTATGCATGTGGTGCAGTGGCACGAATATGCGGCCATAGGCTCAAATACTTTTAATGAATTTTAATTTATAAGACGTTCACATTCATAATGAGGGGGTGTTCAAGGACTTGAGTTTATTAAGGAAGTTGGTTATTATGTTTATAATTATGAACATCGTGATTATTATTATTATGTTCGTTATTATGATCACTAATGACATTTTTATTATTCTTACGATGATTTATTTGCAGATGAGTATAGGCTTGGAAAATTTACTACATATACGAGGTCTGTTCAATAGAAAAGGTGAAGTTTGAAATTTCCCGAGCTACTTGCATTCGATAAGCGATTTATTTTTATGTTGGCACACTCGTCTCAAACATATTTTCTTAGATGAGTTTGTATGTGTTTA
This sequence comes from Germaria angustata, assembly GCA_963681545.1. Classification (NCBI taxonomy): domain Eukaryota; kingdom Metazoa; phylum Arthropoda; class Insecta; order Diptera; family Tachinidae; genus Germaria; species Germaria angustata. The sequence goes on along the minus strand of OY812998.1, from coordinate 137,221,439 downwards.
GTTTAGTTTGTTTGTGGGAGGCATGACAACTTTGCCCCCTGCGACTTTTTCCTGTTCCCAATATTGAAGAGACCCATTACAATTTAGCACATAAAAACCGAATCTCTAAGAGAGCTCCAGCCCATACCAAACAGTAAATATCAGAACTGCCTTAAGGATTGGAAAAAATTGTGGCACAAGTGTATTATATCCAAGGGGGAATACTTTAAAGGACACAAAATATAAATTGATAAATAAATAAACAGACCTCGTACATGCTTGTTTAATAAAGACCTTTTCAGATCCACACATCTTTTTGAAGTCTTTTTTTATTTGGTAATTCTTTTTCTGTAACTTCTAGAGAAGGCAACCCAGAAGGTCTTGTTTCTACCTTCTAAAAGATGAGGCCACATGCATTGCTTGAAAGTTTTATAGGGTTCTGAGGTCTCTAACAATTTTTCTAAGGTGCTAATAAGCCTTCAACGAAAGGAAAATAATGTTATTTATTTGAAATTCCACAAGAAGGAAAAAATTCTGTGCGATGCAAAATTTCTTCTGTGGGATGCTTAGTCCCCTTAGTCAATCCTATCTGCTCCCATCGATGCGAATCAATTTTTAACTTCCTTCCAATTCAAAGGAAAAGGCGAAACAGTTATTTATTTTCTGAACAAACAAATGCAAATTTCTTTATAGAAACAACATCAAATTGAAAAATTCAAAGCACAAAGAGAAAGATATTAGTTTAGTGTAGTTAGAAAATCTGTAAATACTCTCAAGGACATTTAGTTGAAAGCCTTTTGAGAGTTTTTGTTGAGAATTCCGTATAAATTTACGATTTTTTCACACCCATAATCTACACAGAGCCGATATGTTGGCTCGAAATTACCATAACGAGCCAAAAATCTTAACAAACTATATATATATATATATATATATATATATATATATATATATATATATATATATATATATATATATATATATTTTTTTTTTTTTTTGCAAAAAAAGCTTGTCTTAAAGTAATTAAGGTTGACTTTAACTAATTAATTATGTTGCACTCACTAGTGTGAATAAATCTGCTTTTATAGGGCTAAACAACCTCCAATGTAAATCTCTTCCTTAAATGTGTTCCTTCATATGAAAATTTTGTCCAGAAAACAATGGTTATATTTACAAAATACATAGAGCTTAAATATATATATAGATTTTTAAAATATTTTAATCAACTTTTTCAAATACCAAAAAATTTTGTTTTGAAATTGGAAACAATTTGGACTGGACGAAAACCTTAAATTTTTATTCTGCCCACTTTTTTAATATTTTTCTTATGGTATTGAAAAAATGTTTATGCTTGGAATAAAATTTTTTAAACAAGTAAAATAAAAAAAAAAATACAAAAAGATGGGACAAAAAAAATATATACATATTTCAGGCTCAAAGGACGAAAGCCAAGTAGCTTCGCAGTTTGTGTTTGTTAATTAATTAATTAATTAATTAATTAAAACCTGTAATTATATTATAAATTTGACTTAAGCTAATATGTTCCATAATTCAAACAGTCAACACATCTAAAAAATTACGAAAAAAGCACTCAATATTTTTAATTCTCGACCTTTGATAAAAAAAAATTATCCTTGGAATAGTACTCTGCAGAGCGAAAATTCAAAAAAAATTCTTAGCCTTTTAGGTTGATTCTCATAACACCACAGTAAAAATAAGCCATGGAAATGCTGAGATAGAGATACAGAAGTCGAGCATATATAAAAATATTTAATGATTTTGATTGACTGAATGAATGAAGAAATATCCAAACATGCAGTTATTTAAACATCCAAACATACCAATTTTTAATTTGATAATTTTAGTAAGATTATAAACTTGGTTTTAACGATCATAATAAAAAATGCTTTTATGTAAAAAAAACAATTATAATAAATATTTCCTACAACGAAGATGGCATTCCATACGTTTAAGTGTGTGCATTAATGTAATTTATAGTTTCATTGTATTTTAATTATATTGCTAATGTAAATTTGAGGAAAAAGGTTTATGTTAACATATTTGAGATTTTAATTATTGTTTTTAATATGATGGCTCCAATTGAATTATCTTAATAATTTACACGACCACTAACTTCTCATCAATCATTGTTAGACATCTGAAAAAAAATCATGAAATAATCAAAAATTAACAAACAATAATATTGCACCAGCCCCACCCCCAGAAGTCAATATTTCTACACAAAAAAGAAACAAAAAAGAAGCATCACTTGATGTCAAACTTTTTCTTCGATGGAAGCCTCTTAAAAATTTATATTTTCTAAAACATTTTGCAAATGGAGAATTAAACATTGTTTTGAAGTTCATAAATTAAAAATAAAAATTATAAATGGGAATATCAAGTTTGGCCTTGTGTGATTTAGCCATGACGTATACGCAATATTTGAATTTTTTTAATAATTCCATGTAACGTATACGCCCACTAGTAAGATATTTTGTCTTCAGTTCCATTCAAATTTTTCTAAATCTAAAACTACAAAGAAATAAACAAAACTAAATAAAACACAAAGCAAAACATATTAGAAAAAATGTTTAGCCTCTATTCGAGCCTGGGATTGAGTGAGAATGAAACTCTGGTAGACTGTATACAGCCTTACGTGATGAGTTAATTTTCTCATGGAAAATTCCAACTGGAGGCAAATAAAAAGCGTTTGACCAATTGACTCCAGATTGGGACTGAATAATGTCCCACATGAGATAATTTTAATCACATTCAAGACGTGGCATGAACTTCTTAAATAAGATTAAAGCGTAAAAGGAAAGCGGCTTTCTTATACTTAAATAACTGGATTAGAAAATCTTTTTTTAAAATTTTTATTAACACGTATTCTTAGGCAACTGCGCTCCAAAATCTCCAACTCCTGTTTTCGAAATTGTGAATCAAATGAGAAACCCATGCAAAATAGCTGAACGGATGCATACTCTATCCATTAGTAATTTGGTTTTTTTGGCTGAGGGGTCTTTCATTTCATTTGGTGAAAAACATAATATATCTGTGTATATAAAAGAAAAATATTTTTGTTTCAGAGAGTGAAAAAGATATAGCAAGAGTAGCAATTTGTAAATAAAAATAAGTTACAAAATCTAAGGACTTTGATTTTTTTTTATGTCATACCACTAAATAGTGTCATCGGACGAGATACTGCTTAAATGGCAGTTAAAATTAAATAAATATATTTTTGAAATATATTATATATTATATTACATGTTTTAAAAAGTGTCAGAGAATTCACTCTTCTTTGAACATAAATAAGTGTTAAGAAAATACTTGATTCCAATTAACTTTTTAGAAAAATTTAAAACTTTCTTAAAACTTACATCGACAATATAAGAATAACTTAAGATTTAGTCGTCCTATAAAGTTTAAGCTTCAGGATGAAAAAGCCTCATTTCGAAAGCAACAGGATCCTAAAAGTAGTGACTATAACTGCGTGCGTTATAATGAGCAAATAATTTTAAGTTATTTTCTTGTTCAGTGTATGCTTTTCTGAAATAAATAAAATAAATGATTGCGTTTAAACGATAAATAAGCTTAAGCGATTTAAAAGTTCTGAAAGTTATAATCAGTTTAATGGATTTCTTTAGAAATTTTAATTTGCAATAAAAAAATATTTTAACAATATTTATATATTCGAAACAAATTTTATATGAGTATTAATTTTTATTCCAATGAAAAATAATTAAAAGCTGAATTAAATTTCATTAACCCGCCATTCGTCAAACCACTGTAAATATTAAAGTGTAAAAAAAACGAAAAATAATAATTAGAGGCATAAGGCGGGTATACCAGGTTGATATTTGAGGTTTTAGTCATTTCTTGAAATTCTGCCAGGCGTTTCCAATATTCATTGGTATTAATAATAATTTTTCTTGGATGTGTAAAAAAAACAGTTGATAATCCTGCCACAAGATGTTGGCTTTTGGTACCAATCTATTACCAAGAGTTCTGTCATATGAAATTTTATAGTCAGATTTTGAAGCTTAAGACAACGGTTTTGAAAAGTTAGATTAGATTAGTTAGATTAGGCTTATGCGATTTTCTTATTTGCTTATTTACAAAACTTGTTACATGCACATTTTTAATTGTAACAATGAAACGATTCAAATAGAACAGAAAACAGAAGAATATCTAATAAAATAAATAAAATATTTAAGATCTAAAATGCCATATCTGTTAGTGTTTTTAATCTCGTTAATGCTAAATCTCAGCCACCACCAAATAAAACAAGGTAATGGTCCAATTTAGAGAGAAATTAAATATGTATTTTAACCATCTACTTATTGCAATTATGTATATCGTAAACATTTCTTTAGAAACTTTTCGTCTTAATTAAACTTTTAATAATATTTCATTCCCAATTGATGTGTCATGTGCTGTTAGTTTTAAAAATGTACTTTTCAAGTGTTTGTATATATTTATCCACCACTGTCTTCCTTTACGCACCTTTAAGCAAATTCTATTTACTGTTAGAGGGGCAATAGTGGTAAGTAAAACAAGTCAAAGCAAAAGTAAATAATCGCATTAAGTTCAATTAAGTGAAAAATATTTGTAAATAAGATTTAAAAAAATCAAAGTCTTTCCATTTCATACTATCGTTTTATTTTTGGATTTTTAGGAACTGCTCTTCACAAAGATATCAAGCGAAGTCATGCTCATAATTACTTTAATAGCGAAGCGGATACACGGCACAAAAAGCTCCAAAAGTGAGTCAAAAGTGGTGTGATAGGAATAGTTAAGTCCATCTCCAGTTGATAATCTCCTGATGTAAAGAATATAGTTCAGATCACTTGGGTCTCAGAATTTAACGAGCCTGAGGATAGAAATGGATTATAAAGACAATTAGAGAAGAAAAATAAAAATTTAACAAAATGAATTAATGTATGAAGCGAGAACGAACGCGCTGAAGTAAATAGAGTGGGTGCCGTGTAGAAGAGGTAAAATTGGGGAGATGCATCTTTAAAGGAAGGATCTATTTTTTGGTAGTAGCTTAGAGAAAGTTATGAAGCTTCTTCTGCCTTTGACACTATTACTCCTCTGGACGATGAAGTCATAGAATACGAGTCGAAGTTTTTTCATTCATTCTGTTGTCAAAGACAAGCTCAGCCTTTTAAATCGGTAACTAATCTTGCATTGGATAGTCAACAATCTGGGTTAAAGTTGTCAACTAGAGTTGTCAAGGTTTTTCGAAAATTGACTTTTAAATTGTTTAAAAAGCCGCAATTTTCCAAAACCCGGGTTTAGGGTTTATAATTAAAAACCGGTTCTAATAACCGGATTTTATGGTTTTTCACTATAAACATTCAATGTATTTTTTTTATTTTTGTAACATTTAAATTACAATAAATTTCAATCGAAACGAACTTAAATTTCCACGCATTTCATCCCCAAAATTGAAATGTTTTAACTTCAGAACTTAAAACATTATAAAAGGTTACATTTATATTAATACATAGATATATAAATAGATACTCATATATATAAAAACATAAATTAAAAATAATTATTCAAAATCAAGATGAAAATATGTATTTTCATTATTTTTTTGTAAATAATATCTTAAAAAAGATAATATCACTGTTAACAGCCGTTTTGTTGTGCTTAAGTCGTTTAAAAAATCTGTCCAATTAATCATAATCGTCACTTGAATCTTTATCATTCATTATTCAATGATAAATGATGAAAATAAAAAATATTCGAAAATATTTAATACTTCGACACTGAAAACCGGTTTTTTGCATAATCTGAAGAGCGTAGTTTTTAAAAATCCATTGGAAAATATTGAGAAAATAGATTAAAAAACCCTGTTTTCTAAATATCCGAAAAAACCGGATCTTATAACTCTATCCTTAAACATAACCATGGGAAGCCGTAATTGCAATCTTTAAAATTTAACAACTCACGTGGTGTCCTTTCATCCGATGCAAGACCTAAGGATTTTTTTTCATAGAACGGGTTTGATCTGTGTTTCATTTTTTCCAACTCCAGCAAAATGTATGGACTCTTTTTAGTACAAAGAAGCTAAAGCTTGCATAAAGTTGTTGTTGTCTTCCTTGTAACGCATAACAAAAGGATTTCTTACATAAAGCAGGTTGACTCAATGTTTCATCCTTTTAGCAGGAAAAGGACGATATCACCCATAAAGTGTTAATATCTACTTTTTGAAGTTGAAACAATCTTCTCGGCAGTAGTTTCATATCCATGTGTTCATATAAAGGTGATAGTCGAATGATACGATCGATATACCATTTTAGGATGTCGGGCATTATTCAACTAAGTTTGATATGGTAAACACATATGCCAGAAATCTGATTATAAGCATCTCGTACGCAGGGCTTTGAATACTTCTATCGATTTTACAATAAATTATGAACCAATTTATTGCTCTTTTAATGGTAAATATATCTGTTTAAAGGGCTTAAATTAACCTCGTTCGCTTTAAGTGCTATTTTAACAGATGTATGCTGAAGCAACATGAGAACACAACAGGACTGTTTATCAGACAACAAAAGCTTCGAGCCCTTTGTTTTTTAATTTATGGTAAAACCTTTGTCTCAAAATTAAACTGATAAAATATTAAATATTGCCAGAAAAAACACAACAGATTAAGAAATAAAAATTTTTGCTCGTGTTAGTACTTCAGAATCATTTACAGGGCGCTAGAAATATATGGATTTACCTCCATATTGCTTCTTTGATTTGACCACAAAGTCGTTAGAAATAGACATTATAAAAAAATTAATGTGACAAATCCGGACTACAGCAAATTTCTTAAATTCTAATATTTTATTATACTAAATTTATTCTGTAATTTATTTCATAATTCGCTCAAAGACTTGACAGTCACGTAATTTCTAGCGGTCGGGAAATGATTTTTATATAAATAGAACATGGCTTTGAGTAAGTTAATGTTCTTTGCAAATGAATTTCAAATAAATTAATATCTAATAAAAATTTATCTCAAACTAAAGATTATTTAAATGCATTAATCAAAAAATTAAATTTTTGAAGAAAAATTATCATTAATATAAATTTAATAAATTAAAGTTTCTTTTTTTTTGTCCTTCTAAATCTGGCCACTACATTTTGGATATGTCACAATCAAATTTATTATAAATTGGGTTACTGGGATTGAGAATGCTTTCAGGGTGCTAGAATACATCAATTTATTAAAATATATCATATTAATTAAACAAAGGACTTATTAAAATATTGAAATACTTATAACACACATTCGATTTTGACTTAAAATATTTCCATCATCTCGAATGAAAAGGAATTCTTACAAAGTTTAATTAAAAAAGGCTCATAATGTAAACTAACCAAGATCAAGATATATTTAAAAAGATAAAAGCACAAATACACTGCCATAGACAAACACACACACACACACACACACTCATACACCTTATTACATTCACTTACAGAGAACCAATATATACAAAAATTATTTTCACAGTCGTTTGGAGTTGAAATCAATTATTTTTAAAAATAATCCTTTTTTCTTAATATTGTCTTTTCTCTTCAGCGAATTTATGTATATTTAGTTCATGAAAATTCATCAAAATTAAGTTTAAATAATAACACTCTTGAATATTCAGCTAAAAAAAGAAAGGGTGAGAATTAATGACAATTTGTGTATGAAAAATTGAGGAAAAAAAATCCAAGAAGAAAAAAACTTTTAAGTAAAATAATTTGAAATGTTAAACAAACCGAAAGGCAAAATGCTTTATTGGCTTTTTTACTCCATTAATACATCAGTCCCAAATTGAAAACATGCAGGACTGGCTGTTTCATTTAATTATTCATAATATGGCTGGTATGGGACCGTAAAATATGCAACTCATTCTACTGAATATTTTATGGAACATTTGCATAGAATGTTGACTCAGACAAATTATTACATGAAGCAAGGAACTTTATATGGACGTCATTTATAAAAAATATTTTTGTATATAAATAATAGAAAAAAGTTTTTGAATAACCATCTGCATATAAAGCAGGTATGGACATTTTCAATATTAAGACAAAAATAGAATTGTTAATGGCTTAATAAACTTTTGTTCTTGTATTTTACACAATAACACTTTAATTTTTCACCAAAAACTTTTTTGTTGTCATTTACCAGCTCAGATATTAAAGATCAATCATTAAATTTATGTGAAGTATTTTCCTAAAAGCTATTGCCTTTAAAGGATAATCCTTTCTATTATTAAATACGTTAACGATTCCAGTCCAAATATACCCTTTTATTCAATGCCTTTCGGCATTACATCAAGCATAAGTCTCGTAAATTTCATGATAGTTTCAAAACCCTCTTAAGTCCTTTGTAAGGATTTGGATTTACCAAAGTAAATTTTATAGTATAATTATACTGCAATAAAATAAAGAAAAATAATTATACTATAATAACTATAATGAGATAAAAAAATCGCTGCCTGTGTGCTGGTTGAAAACAAAACAGTTGTTTTTTGGTATAAAAACACCTTTGAAGAAGAGTAAGACGAGGAAAAGGAGGAAGAAGGGAAAGACAAAGAAGAAACTGAGAAGCATATTATAGATGAAACAGAAAGCAAACAAGACTTAGTTTTGTGGAAAATATTTTTAAAAAGCAAATAAAAATGAAAAACAAATAATTTTTCCAACATTTTGCTTCATAAGCACCAAAAAAATTTTCTAAATGAATTTTTTTTTTTAATTTTCATTGTTGAACAGGTCTCTAGCAGTAATTTGGCTTTTACAGATTTAAAAAATATCAATTAGGCGACGAGTTATTGCCAAAAAACCATTTAAACAATATGCTGAAAATCGGCATTTGACTGCAAAGTTCGAAGGTCGATTAAAGAAAAATTCGAACTAACATAAACAAACGCCACGATACGGGTCTTCTAGTTTAGCTTCTATTTTCACCCCTCACTCTCAGAATCGATCTAACTTTCGCTAACAAGCATAATGGATTCGAACTTGTGCGCCACTAGCCACAACCCAAAACCCACAAACAGATGTTATTTACTGGCATGTTAATAACCTCTGCTATTACTTCCTCCAAAACACCAATTTTACTGATTATATTCGTAAATTCCATCGAAATAAAGAGCGACTTTCTTTTTCTAGTACTTCACCAAAAATATTTCTTCGAGACAAGTCAATGTTTTTAAAAGGCGATCAAAACACTGTTATCCAATGCAAAGTAATTTTGGGAATGTCATTCAGGTCCTTCTGAAGTTAAACATTATTCTTGCAATATATAATATTAAAAGTAAGAGGAAGGACCTCCGACTGGAGATCATTGAATACCCGAATAGTTTGTCTAATGAACGGATTCTAGTGAAAAATTCAAAATTATAATAAAACATTCTCTAATAACATTTTCTATTTTATATGTGGCTTTTCCAAAAAAAAGTATTAAAAAACTGTTAACTTCTGAAAAAATCCAATTTATAAAATCGTTTTATATCAAGAGAATATCTTTAAAAAAAGGACTTCTTTAAAAAATTATTTATCCAAAGAGGAACTTATGGTTAGAGGAGCTTGAATGAAAAATATTTAAAATAAATATTTTCACAAAATATTTGTTTAGGAAAGTTTCATTAAACCTGTTCAAAAATTGTCATTCTATATTAAAAAGAATTTCTTTTTGTGTATCACATCTTGAAAAAAGTCTTAATTGAAGTAAAAAAAAGTCCTCCTTGAAACCAATATTCTCTTGGAAAAACATAATATGTTTGTTTTTTCTTTGTGCAAGAGATTATTTTTCCTATATAAAAAAATTTTGTAAAATAAAAATGTTTTGCCATTTAGAGCAATAAAAAGGGATTAATGGGAAAGAAATAAAATCAAAAGTATGTAAGTTTGCTAAAAGCAATACTTGAGACTGTAATTTCTTTAAGAATCCTCTCATAAGAACAATCCCAGGCTTTTTGATTTCTATAACAGTTTTCACTTCAAGCAAGTCAATTGACTCAAATGACCCACCATTATGAAGGTTTATCTTCAGCTATTCAGGATAGCTGCCCTTTTTACTTTTTTTTTTTTTTTTTTGTTAATGTGGACTTTTTGAGGCTACAGCAAATAAAATTAAAACGTTCAAGCACAAACATAAAAGTATATTGTTGGTGTACCAAAATGCCCAACATAGCCCTTGTATTACTGCTTTGCTTTACTTCCCTACGCAGTCGAGATCTAAACAAAATATTTCCTTGTACAGATATCATATGAAGAAGAAAGGTCTCTAGTGTTAATTTAAAAAGGTCAAAGGACATCATTAGGACATGTCTGTTAATATAGTTTAGTAAAATAAAAACACAAATTTAAAACTAAAATGTCCATTTTTTTTATCATATCCACTTCCGCTCCAAGAAGAATAACAAATACAGCAACATATAAATAAGTATATATGTTTTTAAGAAAAGTCATGATTATTTGACCGGATTGCATACAATTAGACTTTTTTAAATTTATAAATTTTTTGCGGGGTCAAAAAGACTATATTTACACTCTGAATTTTTTATGAAATTTATTGAATGGAACTTGATTTATTTCCCACTACAAGGTAAAATGAAACAGAAAACTATTTAAATTTAAATAAAAAATTACAAACAAGAAAAATGTTCATAAATAAAGAGAAATCTTAAACCTAAAATATAAAGAAACAGAAAACTATTTTTCAGCTTTAATTTTACAGCAGCCAAAAAATTTTTAAAATATCAGGCAGTAACTTAAAGGTTCTTTTTTTACAAAACATCCAAAATGTTATTAGGTTTGGAACGAAAATTTTGGTATATAAGCAAAAAAAAAACTATTTTGGGGAAAAATACCAATTAAGGTGCATTTCTTATATATTGCAAATTCAAAAGAATGTGAATTTCTGAAACTTTGCTTAGGAATTTTCTTTTATTACATTTAAAATTTTTTCATAATATATGACCTTAGTTGGCTAAATGTCTGATAATTCGTTAATGCTAACTGACCCATCAGTAAACTTCGTAAGATTCTAATAAGAATTCAGCCTCTTAGAGAGATTGCTATGGTAGCAATGGTGGAAACTGAAACCACGGGTGGAAGTCTGTTGCTTAAAAGATAATATTTTGTCTGTGATAGCGGCGGCATGGCATGGCATGGGCTTCCCGCTACCAACAGTAATACCTCTAGGTGCTGTTTCTATGCAAAAAAAAAGCCGCGGCCTCGAGCGCTGGAGGCTATGTAGTTCCAGCTCTTTAGCTAAAAGCCTATGCAAGGTCTGTAGCTGTCATGCAAAAAAAAATTGCTACTTGTGTGCAGAGCCTTGACAACATAAAAAGGCGGCGAGGACGCTTAGAGATTAACTAATGTTAAGATCACTATGTAATTAGTACGAAAGGCAGGTATCCCCCTGAATCTTAGACACATATACAGCCCTAGAAATGTTCAATATGATGCATGATAAGATTTGTAGTATTTGTTGAATGTCCATGAGCTTAATTGTCCTACTACCATAATTTGTGTCCTTTATTGCATTATTGTACAAATTAGATTTTTCAACGCACTAATTTTAATTTGTAAGTATTTTCCGTCATATCGCTTCAAATTTGTTTTATGAACAGAATTAATTTTAACACTAACAAAACAGTTGAAAATATGACAAAAAGTATTGAATTGTTTATCATTTTTAATTTATAAACTATAATAATTCATTTATTTTTATGTGATTAATTACTTACTTACTGCTCGTCTTCTCTTCAGGACTTTAATTTTTCCTTTTTGTATCCCTTTAAGTGCTAAAGTCAATTAAAGTTAAATACTAGCATTGGTGTCCTTTCGGAAAAGCGAGCTCCAATGAATCTCTTGAAAAAAAGTATCCATTTATTTTCAATAAAACAAGATCCTCTCAAATATATTTCTACAACAAATATGCACATAAAAAATAAAATGAAATAAAATACTTTTACATTTTAACTATGATAAACGCACACAGAGACACAATCACCCTGATACACATACTTGTATTGACATCCAAATAAATTTCAACAAAAAAAAAGCTTCTTAATGGAAAAACTTAAAACAAATATAGTTTAAGGATTCAAATAAAACAAACCAAAAACAGTACAAGCAACAAATATCATACAAAAAACACAACAGAAAAAAGATTTATAAGGGAATAAAAACCGAAATGCATTTGTATCCGAGCGATTCCCTGCAAATGGACATACAAACGAAAAAATTTTATTGGAAAATTTTTCAGGGAACGAAAGAAAAAGGGATTAAAAATAATAATTTCATTTTGGCGCACAGCTGGAAAACTGTTTTATAGCAAATCAAACATATGGGCCAACAGCCATTATTACATTTGTACGAGGTAAACGCAAACACATAAACACACACACACACACATATATATATATATATATATATTTACACTTACATACAAAAGTACTGCTATATTCATATATGTATGTGTATAAAAGCCCTCAGCACAAATATTCCTTGCTTTATTTCTCGCATTCTGTACATTTTCATTTGTAATGGTCATACGTTCAATTAAAATTAATCCTTCATGGTATGAGAGTCAATCGTAAATGTTTGCCAAATGCCACATAATTATTGCTCTTTTACTATTCTTTGTTAGTCATATAATCCCACTAATTTAAGACTTGAAATTTTCGCCAAAGGTTTTTGTCTAATGGGACTTGCAAGTTTGAACTTCATGCTAAATTAAAAAATATTTTGCTTAATGTTTTTATTATTTTGTTCTTCTAATAGACATTTTCGGAATATTTCGGCTGTATATTCATAAAGCCCTCTTTTTCTGACTTTTGCTTGGAATAGAAAAATTTATAAAACTGAATTATGGCCCTGATCCTGATATTAAAGTGGCATGTCAGTACCTGCCCGAAGGCCTAACCTGACGGTGCACTATTGCACAAGGGCGAATAAAGCACGTTCACCACCGCCCCAGTAGCCCCCGCCAAAGGCACATGACTGGAGCGCCATCTAACATGTGCCCCTGACAGGGACAACATGGTAGCATGTTCCGTACAGGCTGCAGAACCATGTACAGACACCTTGCTAAGATGCTTGGAGCTATCTAACCTCCTACTACCCAAATGGCACGGCAGTGGAAATTTTGCCCCCATCTGACCTGAGGCTTCACCTACCGTAACCATTAGAGCAGCTCTGTCGAATAGCAACAGCACCTAGAGATATATGGCCTGAAGAGAACATCTACATCATGCCACTAGCCCATGATTGAAGACACACTCATCCAACCCATACCTCTCCCCGCGTATCTTTGGGTTTTAACCACAGCCACCACATGATCCCCGAAGGGGCCTCACCAACAACCAGACTAGGACAAGTCCTAGGGGCTACTGGTTCCCGTGGCACCAGATAGGACTCTGGTCGGCCTTGTGTTAAAAACACCTCCGATTTTAGGTTCCTTGCACACCTGAGGCATCGGTAACACCTCTACCCAGACTAGCGTAGCAAGCTACTTCCTTAATTACTTATATGCACGCCCGTTACCCTGGTGTTTCAGGGATTGGGTAGTAACATATTAAGTTTTAGGGCAATTGGCCAAAGGTCAAGGTCTGGAAAGACCAACTACCCCTCCGGACGAGCGAGCGAACCCGCTTTTACCTTTAGTTTACTTGCATGCGCGCCCGTTGCCCTGTTGTTTCAGGGATTTGGTAGCAACATACAAGTTTTTAGGGGTTATCAGCAAAAAGGCCTAGGTCCGGAAACCTGATAACCCTATACCCCAGGAAGCACAACACCAAGCCACCAAGACAAGATGTATTGACCGTGCCCCCCGGGGGGAATTATACGAGTACAGCTGCAATCAGATAATATTGTTGTCTAACAAAATGATAATGAAAAATATTGTGAATATTCTAAAAAAAATGCATTGTTTGCTGTCGGCTTAGCTGAGTATGTGCCTGCATTTCATCAATATTTTCTAGCCGAATCATGTTTAAAAAATGTAAACATAATTATACATTGTTAGAAAACTGCATGATAAAACGAAACATGGTTCTATGGCATCGTTAGGTTACCCGCTAATTAGATTTTAAAAAAATTTTCGGCCTAGTATCACAGAGATTACCAGCCACAAAAATCTTAATTTAGAAAAACTGCGGGTTTGATTTAAGGAAAAAAACTAGTCGGCTTTTCAATTGAATGCATGATACCCGGTATGGATGAATGGGTAATCTATCAAAGTGATTTACTCCAAGGACGTCAGATTTACATTATAAAATGTCTAAATTTCAAGCCCGAATCTCTTCTTGACTTAAACATAACTTAAGGATATTTGCACTTGTCACAACTTGCCACCACTTTTGATTTATGTACGGATGACATGGTTTTTCTTTATAAAATCATTTTTGAATGGCCAAGTTTAAACAAACGTGATTCCGTATGATCATAATGTTCCTATCGAGGATTTTGAATTTTGAGTGGCAATTTTGAGCAGGAGCAAATGCAAGTTGTACCAAACATCGCTACAGAAAGTGTAGACGCCTTTTCAGAAGGAAAAAATATCGAGCTATAGGTAACCGATGGATTAACAATATATCATAGAGGACGTAACACGGTGCGGTTTGTCGAAGACAACTGTTAAACTGAATTTCGGAAACTTAAATAAGTGGCTGCTTTTAACTCTTAAGAATCATGGGATTAAGTACTTCATTAGTGAAATTCTGTTTTTGTTTACAAATAAGAAAAATTTTCATTTCTGTGTTTTAGTCATAACAAATTTTTCCACAAAAGCCCCAAGGCGCGATGGTAAAATTTTTTTTAAATAAGGATTTTTTCGGGATTTCGGTACTTGCATTCCCATTTTAACACTTTGTCTGTTACACTCTGATTAACTTGTGCCCTCAAGCATACATCTCCCAATTCACAATCTTGTGCAAGTGTTCTCTCATCGCAGGATTTCCAAAATGGTATCCCATATTTTAACTCAACAGTAATAAAATATATGCATTTTCACATGCCACATCTTTCTACATGCGCAACACTTGAAATCAGTTTAAATTTTTTCTACGTACGCACCACTTAATTTCAAACTTTCAACTGACAACTAAAAGGGCGATGGGATAAAATTAAATTAAAATACACGTAAATAACATTAACAGAATGAACCCATGAGGATTTAAAAAAATAATACATTAAATTCAAGAAAATTCGAAAACAGATATAATAAAAATCCTGAGCGGCTTATAAAGCTATAATTATTTCAGACCGGACACAAAAGGGTCGACCACAATTATTTGCAAATGTTTACAACTGCAAGGGTTTTCTATCTCAAATTCGTAAGACGGTAAATTGATTATAAATTTTTGGAATTAAAAAACGAATTTTTTATTAGTCTTTCTTGCATCCCACTGTATATCATAATGATTAAGCGTGTGACTAAAAAATCCACTTTTATAAAACACCAGACGATGCCACACGCAGAAACACACGTCTATGGTAAAGAAGTCTGCTCGTTAAGTGACAGCATTTATTTTAATGGGTTCATGGCTGCAAGTTGTTGATGTGGCAAGGTAAATCACTGCAACAAATGCCAGGCATACGATTGTAATTGCTATCGATTTCAGTCTGTCTTCGTTATTCATTTTTTCTTTTTCCTCGTCTATCTGCTTGGAAACTGAAGTGCAAAACTTTTAATTTTTTGCAGAAAAAAAAGAAAAAATATGTTTTTTCTTGACAGCAAAAAAAACCCAGTTAACAAAAGCTGTTTGAAAACATAAAATCAATTAAGTAAAAAATCATTTATTTGTTTTTTTTAATTCTGGAAAACACATATTTATAAAAATCAAACAAGCGAAATTCTATTTTAACCAAATTATTTATGAAAGACAATTATTTTAATTATCAATATCTGCGTTCTACTTGAAGGTAATAGAAAACTACTCAATTCAAACTTAAAATTTAGTTTGATAATTTCTTTCTAGTGACTGATATAGAGTGTCCTTGGATCTATTTAATTTATCGAAACCTGAAACCATTCCACCTTTGAATGAATCCATGAGAAAAAAATTCATCAACTGAATTTGTTATTCTTTACGTTGTTTTAGCCACTGTAGTTAAATAATTATATTTTTACAAATAATATAAATTTTATTTTATTTCATTAAATAAGCAATAAAAAAGTTATAATATTGCCTCCTGTGAGGATTGAACTCACGACCCCTGGTTTACAAGACCAGTGCTCTGCCACTGAGCTAAAGAGGCTTGTAAACTCGAGAAGTCGTTTCTTTCTCAAGAGTGTTTTTTTTATCTAATTCACTTAACTCAGCAATACTTAACTTAACATTTTTAATAAGGGAAAAATTTAATATTTATTAAAAGAAGTATTTTTCATCACATTCATATTTCTCGTAATAAATACAATATAATCAATAATAGAAAACAGACGCCATTTTAAATGAACCGACAAGCTTCTTTTAATTTCCGTGAGAGCCAAGCGCCAGGCTGATCATGCAATCCTTCCTTTAATAGTCACTAAAGAATTGTTATAAAAATATAATTTTTTCATAGCATGTCATATAAATTATAAAAAATATTACCTGAACACAGTATAAATTTTTAAATGATCAAAAATACATGGATTTTTATATACCCATTATTTATGCACTGGATTTTAACAAGCGACCATAATGATGCAATTGGTTTCTATTATATTTTTAAATGTCTCTTTTTAGATTTTTAACTAGAACAAATTGTTGGCTTCATGGTTTTCATTTTATTTTTATGCAAAATAAAAAACTTTTATTTTCATCTCTGCAAATGTAAAAGCTTTAATAGTTTTGCTTCATTAAAAAATAAAACATAAATAAAAGTTTAATATTTATTTCTCTCATAACATTTTACCGAACAAAATTATTGCATACATTAAAACTTTTTAAAAACATAAAACATATTTTTGTTTCACATCATAGAAAAAAGAAGAAAAATTATTTATTTTAGTTTGAAACATGTTTAAAAGGAAACCACAAGTAATGGATTTTATACTTTTTGTCAGGGACTAAAATTCAGTTGTTTTAAGTGAACACATAGAAGGTCACACTATATTATTAAAAAGTCAATTCAAAAATTCATAAACTAAATATTTGATCCTGCTTTCTCTAAAGGTCTAGTACGAAACATTCCTTACGTATGATTAACCAATATCAAGTATACGCTTCCCGCGCACATGTGTTTATAAATAGAGGGAGAACTTTTGATTGAAAGTGAAGTCTTTCGTAATACAAAAGCAAAAGTTCAATTTCCGCATGATTAATAAATATATCGTACTTTTATTCACGATGTATACATATTTAATAATAAAGGACATGTCCTGAAAACTTCAAAAAATAAACTTTTTAACTACAAGCATTTGTTGAAGTCATTGGAAATTATCTTAGTTTGCATTTATTCATCGTTATCCTGAAGAAAAAGCGAATAAAATTTGTACGTGAAAGTTTTTTCAAAAATGCTGTAGCATTCATTAAATTAGTATAGTTGTATAGTACTGCAACACAAAAAATATAGATCAATGTTTTGGGGCAAGGGCACCTGAAATTTTATTTACGATAAGGGTGATTATGTATTACACTTTATATCGGGTACTTCTTTGCCAACTCCTCTATAAAAAATTAATTTCGCAGCAACTCTCAAAATTATTTAATGCACAAGTTGACTTCATGTTGTGACTTTTTAGATAAAAAAACACTGCCCGTACAGAATCATTTCACACCTTAGTACTCTGCCACACGAAGATCTTGCACTTTTGTTCAGCGAACTATTATTTGCTTATCTTTTTGCGTCAGGTTAAGCCAAGACTTCATTCTTGGCTGGACGTAGATTTGCTTAAATGAATGAAAGTTTTCATTCCTGACAAAATTACATTAGCAACCATTTACACTGACAGTATATGCTCTGAGCCTTTTGTAATTGCCTTTTAATGTAAATTAAGTTAATGAAATCCGAAAAGAAAAAATATATATGCAAAATGGCTGTTATCTTAGATGAAGGCTTGGGTAATTAAAAATAAAATTAATTAAATTTTTAAGACATATATTTGGCCAGCTTGATTGACCACATATAAAATATAAAAAAATTAATGTATTAGAATTGACCACATAACATTTATTAAACTTAAAATGTCATATATTCCTCTCATATATGTATATAAATTAACTCATATATTTCATAAGCACATTTAATTAGCTTGCATGCTTAAATGGCTTTATTATTGATTTTTAAGCCATCTATAGAAACATTCATTCAATATATTGAAATTCCTAACAAAAGTGTCTCAAAACAATCACAAAATGACAAGTTTCTTTTACAAACCAATATCTAAACTTTACTTTTGCATTCATAAATTTCGATTATTTATTGCGTGTTTGCATTATCCGAAGTTATTCATAGAAATTATTAATTATGCTCATTAAGATTTTGTCAATAACAACAATTAAAATAACAATTGTACAAACTCACTTACCTGTGAAATAATATTGTTCGTAATTAAACTTCAATTGTGGTTAGTGCCCGCAAGTATGTATGTATGTGTACATGTGTATTTAGACTTATACACATATACAAAGAAACATGAGCAGCAGATTCCTTTCAATAATAAAATACCCTCACACATACATACACAGAACTTAATCCTTAATCCTGTCATCAAAAAAATCATTCTACAATTCTTTAGTCTTGCATAAATAATTTAAATGTCAACTGTAAATAAAATTGAATGCTTTAAAATTTTAAAACATATTACAATAATTAAAAGAGAGTATTAACAAATTAGAATTCTTTTGCCTTATTTATAAAAAAATATTCATTCAATAATATTTATTTCTAAAGTCAAACTTACTTTACTGACAGCCTGAATAAAAATTATACATAATAATTACTTATAGTTAATTTTGCAGCTTTTAATATAAATGTAATTTAAGCCCCTAGAGTATAATTGTAATTTTGTTTTCGAGCTTAAGCTTCTTATACAGATCCTTTGAGTTTTCAGACATTCGTCAGTGAAGACAAAAATTGAGAAAAGTTAATTTTTTCAGACGTGAACGTGGCAGTCACTCCTTAGTATAAGTACTACCTGGGTCTAGCCAGGACCAGTAACATTTTATATTAAAAATATATTAAAACTTTAGTTAAACTTCACAGAGCATTAAATAAAATCAAATTAAATGTCTAACTAAAAGTTCGTTAACAAAAAATTCAACCGGCTTCCAATAAAACATTCGAAATAAATACGATATTAACATATGCATTACCGACCGAAATTTTTGGATTCGATGGCGATTTTACTGGAACTGTGAACTAAATTTAGCATTTAGGAGCCAACATTCTTGGCACCGACTTCAAATATCTCATTAGGTAATGCATGTTTATATCAAACATTTTTGAGGTTATATTTATCCGATGAATTTTTAAACTTTTCACAGCTTGTTTAGTAGCCGGTATAGGAGGCATCCTTCCCCTGCTATTACACATTAGTCAAAGCGCCATCACCATTATAGACAGCCAGATATAAGATAATTATGTATTAATTTGTGTGGGAGGTACTATTCCCTTGCACTTATCAAGACAGTTTTTCAGTTTGCAGAGCAAACCACGGCCATTTTTTAACAGTCTAACTGTTATTCGTATATTAAGCATAATATAAGATTATTAAATTTTACTTTGCATGAATGGTACCCTTCCCCTAGTTCTTTCACATATTGGTTGGGACCAGCTCTGTACCTCAATAAAAAGAAATTTTTCCGAAATCGTTCAAAATACATTCTTGCACACAATAGACACAAAGAAGTTTAATTTGTTATTTCAAAGGATCTCAACAAAATTTATATCTCTGGCGAGTGATTGTGAAAGAAAATCAAAAACTATTTTTATTTATGTATAGAAGTTCCTTATGAAATAATAATATAGTTTTGAATAGTTAGTTGACATATACTACGTTTATACGCACGTCTTATTTGCAAATAGAACTATTTGCAAATAACTAATTCACTGTTTATACGGGAAATTGCATACAGAACTTGTGTTATTGTTAGTGATGCCATGTGACGAAAATATGATTGTTTGGTAAGTAAAACACAAAAAACGTTAATGAAGTGGCAACGTCTTACTTTTTATTTGCAAATAGTGTCGTTATTCACGACTTATTTAAGTGAGTTAATAAGTTACAATAAAAAAAGTTATACGGCAACATTCTTCTTTTTTATTTGCAAATAAGACGTGCGTATAAACGTAGTAATAAAAGGCATGATAGAGTGGAAACAGTTTGTCTTAAAATATGATCCTTGACATGTCAAAAGATTGGCAAAAGCAATTGCTGACATAGAAAATAAAATTCGTATTGAAGCCACCAAAAATGAAGAGATTGATAAAATTTATGACATTCAGTAATAATTTAAGAATAACAACGAATTAGAGGGTTTTAATGCAGTGGAAATATTTAAACGGCTTTTAACAAATTAAAAAAAATTATATATATATGACCCTTAACTGTGAAAGTGGTCTAAGACAAAATTAAAAGAGTCAGTTATTTTACACCACTTTCGTATTCACAATAAATTAACGTTAATCAAGACTGCGAATGTATTTACGCAAAGCATTTTTTCTACCAACAAGTTGTATGGAGCTTTACCCACATAGAGAAAACCAAATTTCGTTTTCATTAACCAAATTCACTAAATCAGTAAATTTTTCTTTTGTGAATTCAAGGGCAGACCTGCAAAGAATGTTATAAATTCAAACAATAATTTAATTTAAAAAAAAAAAAAACTTTTTCTTATATTCTAAAGACTGGAACTAATATTTCACTATGGCAATAAAAAAAGTTTGACTGAAAATAAAATTTAGTTTGGACAAAATGTTTGTCTGAAATTTGATGGCAATCATTTTTTCTGTCTATTTACCCATATAAGGAAGAGGGAAATAGTTTGGATATAAATATAAAAATGAAATCGGCTGATACTTCATGTGCTACAAGTTTTGCCTAAATATTCCTGATATCACCGAATTAAGCAATAAATTTCATGAACACAGTGACATAACACAGTGGTTTAAATTTTGAATAATAACTTGGGTAACGGACCAAAAACACAGCAGTGTGACAACTCCGCAGCAGTGATGGTGATGTTATTTGTGAGTTTATGCGCCGCTTTGTAATCGTAGACGAAACGTGCATTCACCACGACACACTAGACACCAAACAGAAGAAAAATTAGTGGGTTTCGTAGCCAAAGAAAGCCAAGGAGGGTTTGTCCGACAATAAAGTTATGACTCGCGGTCATGGGACGCACAATATATAATCCACATTGACCACCTTCAATGGCGAGTATTACGACAACTTATTGGGTCGATTTAATGAGAATTTGGGAAAAATAATGACCGCATTTGGACAAGAAAAAAGTTTTATTTTGTCACCAGGACAATGTAAGGGTGCACACATGCAGTTTCCATGCCAAAATGCCATGAATTATCCTACGAGTTGCTTCCTGGTCCACCCTATTTTTCGGATTTGGCACCGAGTGACTATTTTTTGTTTTCACGCCTTGAGAAATGGCTCGACTCCAACGATGAAATCATCTCACAAATAAACACCTATTTTGATGACTTCGATAAATCTTATATTTTAAACAGGATAAGGAAATTAGAGAAACGAAATTTAATGAAAGATTTCTGCATTTGTTACATGTACATAATTACTAATATATATTATTTATTGTAAATACGTATTGAATACTGAAAAGATTATATTAATATTGGCTAAGAATCATAAATTCCTTGGCAAAAAGTACATGTTTGTTCAACATATGCATAAGTTGATTCATTGAAAATATGCATTAAAATTCAATGTTCAGTATGAACGGCACCTTAATAATTAATTAAACTAATGAACCGGTTCCTTTATTGAATGACACCGTACATTAATACTAACATTTATTGCATTTGGGGTCATTTTAAGTGTTAAAAAATTTTATTTTTGTAAGAATTTTCTTGTTATAAGGTTTTCCACCTTCAGTTTTAAAATTTTTTAATATTTATCTATATTTGCAACATTCTGGAAGTTAAATTTTGATCGGATTTTAGATTGCATCCTTTTGCAATTTATAAAATTTATTTATTTTAAAATTAAAAGTACATTAAAACAAAGTTGATCTATAGAACCAAACTCTTTTTCTTGAAGCTGCTACTTCAGAATTAGAAAGTGGTTTAGAAGATATTGAATTTATACGAACCAGAGCTTTATTTCCTGTGCAGCGCCAATAACATTATTACATGGCGTTGAAAAATATTATTAAATACAAATCATTAGTTTAAAAGCAAATAGACCTGCACAACTAGATCTAAGACCTACCAAGTGGCATCATAATAAAGCTTATAGCAAAAGACAAGGAGCTCGGCAAATGGAAACTGTACCTCAGTGGGCGGTAAAATGTTTTTAGAAACTTTCTAGTAATAAAAAATATTTTAATCAATTTTGAAGAGATAATAATAATTCTCAATCACTTATAGATCCGCATCACCAATCAGTTGTATGAACCAGACCAGTTGAATATATTCTTTTAATATACATTTTCAATTATAGTCCTTAAAAATAGTTTGTAATAAATTTTTCAAAACAGCTAAATTGTTGCTCCTGCCTTCTTTAAACAAATTTAAACATAAATATTTCTCATTCCAAAGGGCGTTAGGGCTTTAAACTCACATCACCATAAAGATTAATATGACAAGACTGTCTGCTTTGAAAATACCCGTGTTGTAGAGGCTGTAAAAATATATTTGAATATATTCTATATTAGGATGTCGATTTTAATATATTCATATGTTTGTATGTATGTGTGTAAGAGTTCAATTTAACATGGTTCTTTGCTTGTATTTATGGCTGACTTATTACATCTGCTTGTGAGTTGAGTGTATGTGTAAAAATATTGACATGTGTCAAAATAAATTGCATGCTTTCAATGTGATTATATTACAAGTGTCATGTAAATTCGTCTCAAGTATAAAATTAATTTAATTTGCTCCTTCTCAAAATTTGTTTTGCAAGCAAAAATCAATAAAATATGTGACAGAAAGGAAAACTTATATGGAAAAAGAATTTTATATATTTTATTTTAACTTTTTAAGCGTTTTATGGAATAGAAGTTTATCTATTGAATAATGGAAAACAAGCTCAAATGTATTATATTTTTTTTATTTAAATATTTTATCAACTTTAGCATTTTGTAGGATAAATAAATTTTTCTACTTTAAATTCAAGACACATACATAAACATACGAAATATTTTTGTACAAATAGAAAAGTCAGAGGGCAGGACTTTCCCAACAAAAAGATAATAATTAAAGACTTTTGTATTTCAACTCTAGTAATGATGACTACAATTGCAACATTGAACGTGTTTCAATGCAAACAAACACAGACTCAATTCTTGAAATGTAACAAAATATACAGAAAAGACCAAAAGAGGATAGTACCGCCCGGGAGGTTTTAAACTTATAAAATTGTGCTTTACTTTGTTAAACCATAAGGGTAATGGATGTTTTATTCCTGGCGTAAGAGAATAATAATGATGATATTGCATTTATGGACACACAAATAGATGCTTATATATTAGGGTATTCACTCGGATAATATTTGAACGATTATTCGAGAATATTTAGACAAATATTTATCATTTTATTTAGACCTTTGAATTATGAAATAATTTTATCGAAAATAGTATACATACACACATACACGCACGTATTTACATATAAATTTGTGTAGAAATATTGATATTTTTCTAAAATAAATGTAACGAAGTATTGAAAATAAATACCTTTATAAAAAGAAATCTTAAATTTCAATAAATAATTTTAATATCAATGACCAAATAAATTTTCGCATTCAATCTCTTGCTTATTCGAGTAATTACCAACGAACAATATCAACCTTTTATATAATGGTTTATCAATAAATCGAAGAAATTAAATTAAATACTGTTCGGCCAAACTATTTGGAGCCTCTGCTGCCATTAATCGAATAAATTAAGTGAAATTAAATATTTATTCGAATCGCTAAGTTGGTCAAATAAAATGCGATTAAAAAAATTTTTCCATTTCGGATAAAAATTCTTAAATAAAAATCCTATAATATAACATTTGTTCGCGATTAATCAATTTCACTCGAATAATGATTAACCGAATAGTTCAAAATATTAAGTCAGCTAACATTCAGTTAAATTAAAATTTTCAAACTCCGGCAAAAATTTCTTCGAGTAATACACTTCGATTAATCGAATAACTCGACAAAAAAAATTTATATATTATGCAGACATTTAATTAAAAAAGTTTTGAAAGTAAAAAGATTGAACCTGTCATATATATCAAATTAATATTTACCGTTTGAAATAAAAATTTTTAGAGTAAGTTTTGTTGAATAATCGAATAATTTTAAAAAATAATTTTTTAACAAATTTCGCCGATAAGTCGTACTCACTTGAACAATTTTTAATCGAATAATTAAAAAATTTAATTCTTAAGCCGATCGATTTAATAAATGCAACTGTGAGATTAAAGCTTTTTCCCTAGATATGTACATGGGACGCGCAAAATAGAAAGGGACCTAAGGGTAAAAACCGGTTTTGTTCACGAGATCCATTTTAAAGATTTAAATACTTGTATCTTTGGTGTACCATCACTTTCATAAAACGCGCATATCTCTGGGAGGAAACACTTTTGGGGCATGGGATCGGTCTCATTCGATGGTCAGATGTTGTCCACATCAAAAAAAAAGTAAAAATTGATTTTTTTACCCTTAGGTCCCTTTCTCTATGCGCTGTCACACATATTCTCACAAGAGAAAACCCACAAAAATTTCAATTTAAACTTGAGATGCATATTCGACTTGCACCAAAAATTAAAAATTTTAATTCTCTTTAGTAAATATTTGTATAGTGAAATTTTAGTCTACAAATTTAAGGAAGGAAAATAGTGTTTTCATAACGTTATTGGACGTCATGAAAGTTTTTTCTATTACAAAGAATAAACAGAGTTTTTTTATACCATATTCTATAATAAATAATTTTCCCAATAATATATAATATAATAATATACTAATATATATTATTTATTGTAAATACGTATTGAATACTGAAAAGATTATATTAATATTGGCTAAGAATCATAAATTCCTTGGCAAAAAGTACATGTTTGTTCAACATATGCATAAGTTGATTCATTGAAAATATGCATTAAAATTCAATGTTCAGTATGAACGGCACCTTAATAATTAATTAAACTAATGAACCGGTTCCTTTATTGAATGACACCGTACATTAATACTAACATTTATTGCATTTGGGGTCATTTTAAGTGTTAAAAAATTTTATTTTTGTAAGAATTTTCTTGTTATAAGGTTTTCCACCTTCAGTTTTAAAATTTTTTAATATTTATCTATATTTGCAACATTCTGGAAGTTAAATTTTGATCGGATTTTAGATTGCATCCTTTTGCAATTTATAAAATTTATTTATTTTAAAATTAAAAGTACATTAAAACAAAGTTGATCTATAGAACCAAACTCTTTTTCTTGAAGCTGCTACTTCAGAATTAGAAAGTGGTTTAGAAGATATTGAATTTATACGAACCAGAGCTTTATTTCCTGTGCAGCGCCAATAACATTATTACATGGCGTTGAAAAATATTATTAAATACAAATCATTAGTTTAAAAGCAAATAGACCTGCACAACTAGATCTAAGACCTACCAAGTGGCATCATAATAAAGCTTATAGCAAAAGACAAGGAGCTCGGCAAATGGAAACTGTACCTCAGTGGGCGGTAAAATGTTTTTAGAAACTTTCTAGTAATAAAAAATATTTTAATCAATTTTGAAGAGATAATAATAATTCTCAATCACTTATAGATCCGCATCACCAATCAGTTGTATGAACCAGACCAGTTGAATATATTCTTTTAATATACATTTTCAATTATAGTCCTTAAAAATAGTTTGTAATAAATTTTTCAAAACAGCTAAATTGTTGCTCCTGCCTTCTTTAAACAAATTTAAACATAAATATTTCTCATTCCAAAGGGCGTTAGGGCTTTAAACTCACATCACCATAAAGATTAATATGACAAGACTGTCTGCTTTGAAAATACCCGTGTTGTAGAGGCTGTAAAAATATATTTGAATATATTCTATATTAGGATGTCGATTTTAATATATTCATATGTTTGTATGTATGTGTGTAAGAGTTCAATTTAACATGGTTCTTTGCTTGTATTTATGGCTGACTTATTACATCTGCTTGTGAGTTGAGTGTATGTGTAAAAATATTGACATGTGTCAAAATAAATTGCATGCTTTCAATGTGATTATATTACAAGTGTCATGTAAATTCGTCTCAAGTATAAAATTAATTTAATTTGCTCCTTCTCAAAATTTGTTTTGCAAGCAAAAATCAATAAAATATGTGACAGAAAGGAAAACTTATATGGAAAAAGAATTTTATATATTTTATTTTAACTTTTTAAGCGTTTTATGGAATAGAAGTTTATCTATTGAATAATGGAAAACAAGCTCAAATGTATTATATTTTTTTTATTTAAATATTTTATCAACTTTAGCATTTTGTAGGATAAATAAATTTTTCTACTTTAAATTCAAGACACATACATAAACATACGAAATATTTTTGTACAAATAGAAAAGTCAGAGGGCAGGACTTTCCCAACAAAAAGATAATAATTAAAGACTTTTGTATTTCAACTCTAGTAATGATGACTACAATTGCAACATTGAACGTGTTTCAATGCAAACAAACACAGACTCAATTCTTGAAATGTAACAAAATATACAGAAAAGACCAAAAGAGGATAGTACCGCCCGGGAGGTTTTAAACTTATAAAATTGTGCTTTACTTTGTTAAACCATAAGGGTAATGGATGTTTTATTCCTGGCGTAAGAGAATAATAATGATGATATTGCATTTATGGACACACAAATAGATGCTTATATATTAGGGTATTCACTCGGATAATATTTGAACGATTATTCGAGAATATTTAGACAAATATTTATCATTTTATTTAGACCTTTGAATTATGAAATAATTTTATCGAAAATAGTATACATACACACATACACGCACGTATTTACATATAAATTTGTGTAGAAATATTGATATTTTTCTAAAATAAATGTAACGAAGTATTGAAAATAAATACCTTTATAAAAAGAAATCTTAAATTTCAATAAATAATTTTAATATCAATGACCAAATAAATTTTCGCATTCAATCTCTTGCTTATTCGAGTAATTACCAACGAACAATATCAACCTTTTATATAATGGTTTATCAATAAATCGAAGAAATTAAATTAAATACTGTTCGGCCAAACTATTTGGAGCCTCTGCTGCCATTAATCGAATAAATTAAGTGAAATTAAATATTTATTCGAATCGCTAAGTTGGTCAAATAAAATGCGATTAAAAAAATTTTTCCATTTCGGATAAAAATTCTTAAATAAAAATCCTATAATATAACATTTGTTCGCGATTAATCAATTTCACTCGAATAATGATTAACCGAATAGTTCAAAATATTAAGTCAGCTAACATTCAGTTAAATTAAAATTTTCAAACTCCGGCAAAAATTTCTTCGAGTAATACACTTCGATTAATCGAATAACTCGACAAAAAAAATTTATATATTATGCAGACATTTAATTAAAAAAGTTTTGAAAGTAAAAAGATTGAACCTGTCATATATATCAAATTAATATTTACCGTTTGAAATAAAAATTTTTAGAGTAAGTTTTGTTGAATAATCGAATAATTTTAAAAAATAATTTTTTAACAAATTTCGCCGATAAGTCGTACTCACTTGAACAATTTTTAATCGAATAATTAAAAAATTTAATTCTTAAGCCGATCGATTTAATAAATGCAACTGTGAGATTAAAGCTTTTTCCCTAGATATGTACATGGGACGCGCAAAATAGAAAGGGACCTAAGGGTAAAAACCGGTTTTGTTCACGAGATCCATTTTAAAGATTTAAATACTTGTATCTTTGGTGTACCATCACTTTCATAAAACGCGCATATCTCTGGGAGGAAACACTTTTGGGGCATGGGATCGGTCTCATTCGATGGTCAGATGTTGTCCACATCAAAAAAAAAGTAAAAATTGATTTTTTTACCCTTAGGTCCCTTTCTCTATGCGCTGTCACACATATTCTCACAAGAGAAAACCCACAAAAATTTCAATTTAAACTTGAGATGCATATTCGACTTGCACCAAAAATTAAAAATTTTAATTCTCTTTAGTAAATATTTGTATAGTGAAATTTTAGTCTACAAATTTAAGGAAGGAAAATAGTGTTTTCATAACGTTATTGGACGTCATGAAAGTTTTTTCTATTACAAAGAATAAACAGAGTTTTTTTATACCATATTCTATAATAAATAATTTTCCCAATCAATTAATTATTCGAATTATGACTCTGAAGACAAATTTTTATTTAGAAAATATTGTTTAAACGAGTGATATGAATTGAAGTCAGATAAATGTAATATAATAGCAAAATTCGACTTAAAAAATTTGCGGAATAAAAGAGTTTTTACAGTTTTACTACCGGCTACGATTAGTGAATATACACTTGTAAAGTCATGGGCAATTTAAAACAAATCATTTCAATTGCTATTTATTTCTAATAATACGAGTACTATTAACCTTTTGTAAATTTCATATGTAAATACCTTTGCTAAATATAAATAATAATATTTTATTAAATTAAAATAATCTGTATTTTCGTTTTTAAAATTATTACAATCATTAGACGAATGATAAATTAATCATATTGTTTTTTTGGAGAGATGATAAAGCTTTCTTTTAATATTTTTTTTTTTTGAATTTTAAAAAATTTTAAAATAATTCCTGAGAACAAAAATTGTTCAAATAACTCGAACGAATTAAAAACTTTTAGTTGCTTAAATGCATAAATTGTAAACCTCACGTTCGATTACTTGATTAGTGCTGCAATTGAAAACGATTGCCCTAATAGATATATGGACATGTTGAACCCAGCAAACACATCGACACTACAAATATTTTTAAGCCCAAACACAAAAAACAAAACAACAATCAAATAGAAAACTTTATCAAAACGAAATAATAAATATTATTTTAAAATATACTTCTAGGAAACAATTTAGGCACATTAAAGAAGGCAAACACTTCTAAATGTTTGAAGGGTTGCAGCAAAAAAATTTGAAATGTATTAATGGCCCTTTTATGTAACCCTTCATGTCAGTTTGCCTGCATTGCAACAGCATGTGCAATTAAGTGGACTTTAGTTACAATTGTTTTTATTTTTTCTTCAATCATATATGTTGCCTTTGGAATACGAGTATAGAGAATATTGAATTCATATAACAATAAAAAAGTACAAATTCGTAAGAATTTATTTCAATATTTTTCTATTACTCAATATTGAATTATATAATTATAATCGGAAATCATCAATCTTATTGATAATAATAATTTTGGCCTTCATTAAACTATTTTATCAACATTTCAGAAATCTTTTACAAGTTAATAAGAACATACATTATATTACACAAAACGTTCATGCTCCTTTTTGTGTCATATTCACAATTCAAAATTGCATTTGAGTTCAAAATTATTTTAATTTATAATTAAAGATAAACGGCCTTAGGCCGTTAAGTAAAAATATATTAAAGAAAAATGTTATATGAAAATTGTACAACAAGCTTAGACTTATATAATTTAATTAAACCTCCTTTAAATTAATATTTCAAAACTTTCGTTTTATACTGAAAATATCTCTATAAATGCAGAGAATGGGAATCCATGTAGCATCTTAAGTTTAAGTCTGAAGGCTTTGCATTTTTCATTTGATGGAAAATATCACTTACTTACACAACAAAATCCATAAGAATTGCTTAAGGAAATATATTAATATGAGAAAATTTATTAGTCATGTACACACAATCAAAACAAATATGAAAGACTAAATATTCAAATGGTCTCTACAGTAGAATACAAATAATCGGGTGAATTTTTCTTTATTTATTATATTATTGCTAATTTTATTTTATATTTTTGCTTTAGTTTCACGATAGAAATATCTTCGAATATTTCAAAGTTTATCTTTTAAAGATAATCGTCGAGCAAAAATATAAAATCGCATTAACAGAGTTACAAAATGTGTGTCTGTCATAGAGTCTATAATGAAAAGCACTTGAGTGTTGCAATAGGCAAAGAGTTGCAGTAATTGAGAACTGCAAGAGGCAAGGAAATATCGTCTCTTTCAGACGATTGAAGATAACTTCCAATTCAGTAATTATTTATCAAAAAAATAGCTATTTCCACATGGAAAATACTGTGTGGTAAAATCATTGGATATTATACGATCATAAAAGGCCTTTAAATTTTGGAATATCTACCGTTAAAAAACTAACGAAATTATTCGCTTTTAATTGTAATATTTTTCAAAAACTGCGCGTGATGGTTGTGCAATGTTCAAATTACACGTGCGTATGATTAATAAATATTGCGTATACGCTGCACAGTGTAAATAAGAGTGTATTTAACTGGGCAAAATTGAATGTCGTGGCAAATGAATTGTGTAATTTTGCTGTAAGGGGCTACTAGGAAGAAATATGCAAATATGAATTTATTATATTATATTATAAATATTATGTGAATATATATAATCTAATTGAAGAACAACAAAAAATCAGGCGTGAAAACGATTTTTTTAAGAAAATTTTTCTTTGTTAAGTTTGTAATTATTTAAACTAAAATCTACTTGAAAAGAACTTATCAACTTATTTTTGTTTCTTTTGGCAAAACAATGGAATTTCCAAAAATTGGTTTTAGAAACAAACGTCTTTATTTACAATTTTCGAAATAAAACATAGTTTTCCCACAAATATGTCAAAGATTTTACGTCAGTACCTGTCATAAATTTAACCTAACGGTGCTCTTCGCACTGGGTCAATAAAACCGTTCACCACCGTCCCCGTCGTCTCTTCCAGAGGCACACACAGGGTGTTGGTTCCACATGTGCCCCTAATAGGGACGACATGGTAGCAAATTCTGTACAGGCTGCAGAACCATGTACAGACACCTTGTTAAAGTGCTGGAGCTTTCTAGCCTCCTACCACCTCAATGGCCCAGCAGTAAGATGCCCCCCCTATCCTAATAGGCAGTCACCAACCGCAACCACTAGGGCAGCTCTGTCGAATAACAACAGCACATAGAGATATATGGCCTGAAGAGAGCATCTACAACCGGTCACTAGCACCATATTGCATAACTCTTCCCGCGTATCTTTGGGTTTTAACCACAGCCACCACGTGATCCCCGAAGGGGCCTAAGCAACAACCAGACTAGGACAAGTGCTAGGGGCTACTGGTTCCCGTGGCACCAGATGGGACTCTGGTCGGCCTTGTGTTAAAAACACCTCCGATTTTAGGTCTCATGCAAACCTGAGGTATCGGTAGCACCTCTACCCAGACAAGCATAGGCAGAGCTACTTCCTTTATTACTTATATGTACGCCCGTTGCCCTGGTATTTCAGGGATTGGGTAGTAACATATTAAGTTCTAGGGGTAACTGGCCAAAGGTCAAGGTCTGGAAAGACCATATTACCCATCCGGACGAGCGAGCGAACTCACTTTTACCTTTAATTTACTTGCATGCGCGCCCGTTAGCCTGTTAAATCAGGGATTTGGTAGCAACATACAAGTTTTTAGGGGTTATCAGCAAAAAGGCCTAGGTCCGAAAATCTGATAACCCTATACCCCAAGAAGCACAACACCAAGCCACCAACACAAGTTGTATAATCCGTGCCACAGTCTCTGGCATTCATTTACCTTGGAAAATACTTTCTTTTTATATTTCATAGCTCTTTTTATATTTTCTTATTGTTTTATGTTACCGCCAGTCCTTCGCTTTAGTCAACTTCACGCCACATGCCAGCTAAACACGACTGCTGTCAGGAATTTAAGTATGTATCTAATGTATGATTTGTTGCAACAATTAATACTATCGTAAAATTATAATATTCCATGCTAAAGTTACACACATTGAATATTCACTTGAATTAAATAAATAAATTTGATAATAAATAAATAAAAATCTGTGCAGATGTCGAATGCCTTTATTTATTTATCCCTCTAATAGTTTTATTTATTACTATTTTCTTTCTGCTATAAAATTTGCTATCCATAATCGAAAAATTACAGTCATTTATTAGGACACCTATTTTTATTTATTTGCTATTTTTTTTTTTAAATAATCAACATTTATTGAAATTTGTTATTTTGAATATTCTCCCCAAATTAATCGTTTAAACAATTAGAGTTTGAAAATTTTGTTGTGGCCTTTGCTGTACATATGCCGCCATTTCGTTGGGCGCTAAACCTAAACGTCAATGAACCTCAAATAGTTTGAAAGCATTCAACCTCATACGTTTATATTGAAATAAACAAAATGAAACGTATATCCTGATGAAATGAAAAATCTTAATGTTTAGAAAATTTTCTAATTTTCTAATTTCTGATTTTTGATTTTTATTGCATATTGCTTTCGTATTTTCACTCATTCTCATATTATTTAAGTTTATCATAAATTCAAGTACTCAGTATTATAGTTCGAAATAGACCTTACGAATTTTTTTCTTCGTAAGTATTTGTATACAAATTGCTGTATTTTAGGTATTCTATTAGAAGCAATGCCAATTCCTAACAGCTGGAATTGATAGGGCAAAATTGCTGGCCAAAAGCTCCAATTTCCATACTTTATACATATTTTATCGCTGAATAAATCGTAATTTCCAGCCACTAAAACGTTTTCGATTTCACACCCTTACGTTTTATGAAGGTGACGGTGAAGGTTTGATGCATCATAGGGTAGGCAAAAAAAAGACTGCTTTTTGGGGGTAAAAAATGGTTTTCAAGTCCCTTATATAATTGCTTTAGAAATCATTTGGGAAATTTTTCGCCTTTATACTCGCATTTGTATATAAAATCATAAACAATTAATTGTATTTTGTATCTTGGTTATCCTATAGGTGGAAATTAAGGTTAATGCTAACTAATTTCCTGAGGGAGTATCTTCCTTTTCTTTTGAGGATAATTAAGTTACGTGCTCCCAAACACCAGATTCACTCATTCAACTAAAGTTTTTTAAAACTTTTGCTGCTAATCAAACCCCCTGATAGAGCAGCACGTCTGCTACCAAATTTAATTCGAAAAAAAGTTTTTTTTTTTTTTGTAAAACAGTGAATACTAATGATTATAATGATAAACATAAATATGCATCTAGTGAAACAATCTCATTTAATAATAATTATTTAGCAAAAATTTTATATACTTACAACCCCAAAAATAACAATTAAATTAATGTAACAAATAGAAATACAAACGCAAACTAACGAACAAGCAAATAATAAAGATAACAACAACAAAACGGAAAAATTAAACAGATATAATTTGATATAAAACATTTGTTAATATGCATAAGTACAAAGTTTTTATTATTATACATTATACGTATTATACATAACAACAACAACAACAGCAACAGAAACAACTACTACACATGAGAAAATCCTAACTCGATTTTCCATCTAAGGAGATGTGCAAACTATTTGTAATGAAACATAAATGTTATAATATAATATACATATACATATATACATGTGTATGTATGTATGTATGTAAATGTTACGATAAATTCCAACGTTTGAACGCACACGAGGAGAGAGTGTTTATTATTAAATACACAAACACTAGTGTAATTTGTTACAATTACCACTTTAATACATAAACATTAAGATGTTCGTATACGTGTGGCCATATACGCATGCATGTGTATGTGTATTTAAACAAACACTTGCTTAGGAAATCCATATATAACGATAACTATAGAAATTGCCGTATTTAGATATATTCCTGCAGGTATATGTATGTACATGTGAATGTGTAGATGGAAAATTTTGTTAACGTAAATACACTGCGAAAAAAAACTCATGGTAAACATTAAAAAATTTTTGCAATTTTTGTTGCAGGTTCTATAAAAATCTAATATAAAATAAAAAAAAAAATAGAACATTAACTAGTTTTAATTGAAGTTGGTTTTTGTGCAAAGAGTTTTTAACAATAATTTATTTCAACATGAAAAACTAACTAAATGTATATTTGCGGCTTAATTAATAAAAGCTTAAAACAGCTTCATTAAGCTTTTATAAGCAAACTTGTATTTATTAAAATTTCTTTTTATAAAAAACTTACAAATGCAGCAGCATATTCCTACATTATTTGTACCTAAATATTGTTATTATTCTCCCCAACTAAAACAATTAAACAATAAATGATCATATAAAATAGAGAATTCTCATATTGTTTGAAAATGTGTATAATTATAAGAATGAATCAAAATGCATAAATTTATGATTTTATGCAACCTTCATTTTTATAAATTAATTGAGTTTTTTTTTTTAGTTTGAGTTTTCTTATTTTCGATTTCTCGATATTTCTACACCCTGTGGGTGTCTTCATCAGGAAATTAAAAATATTTAATAAAATTTGAAACAAAACCAAAGAAAAAATTTTTAAATATATTCAATGCAAAAAAATTGACAAATGAGGAAATGAATAAACGTTTTAAATTTTATACATAAAAAAAAATTTCTTTTGATTTTGTTTCAAATTTTATTAAATATTTTTTAAATGCCTGATAAAGACACCCACAGGGTGTAGAAATATCGAAAAATCAAAAATAAGTATATCGTTTTTATATAAAAAAGACCTCAAACTCAAGAAAAAAATAATTTAATTAATTTATAAAAACAAAGGTCGAATGAAATCATCAATTTATCAACAACAACATGTACGAAAAGGGATTCCTGCAGATTCAAGAAAAGTTTTGAAGCAAGAAAGCTTATCAACAGATTCAAAAACATAAAGGACAAAATTTTAAAATATAAAGTAAATGTAACCTTCTTAATTCCTTGCCGGAAGAAAGATATAAACCCAAATTTTATAAAGAATACGACTAAAAATATTATAAAATTTTCAACAATCAATTTCGAAACATCTTCAATCGTTGCACAGCAAGATACTTAATTTACCAATTAAAGACAAACATGAAGTTCTGAAGAAAATACAAAAGAAATTATTTTGGATTATACATAATTTAAGAGGTTTTCTTAGCAATGAGGAAATGAATAAATTTTTGGATTATAAGGACAGACTATCAAACAAATTAATATTAAAACCAAAACAGGTACATATAAAGATTTTTTATAATTTTTTATGTATGAAATTTCCCCATTTGTCAACTTTTTGTATTAAAAATATTTAAAAGATTTTTCTTTTCTTTCTTCTTTTTATTAATTCCCTGATGAAAACACCCACGGGGTGTTGAAATATCGAAAAAATCAAAAATAAATATATTGTTTATATAAAAAGACCTCAAACGCAAACAAAATGTAATTCAATTAATTAATCAAAATGTATGTATAATAAAATTCAGTTTCTTACGGTATTTCTCTTTTTTATGTTTATATATAAACACTTATTACTCGTATGTCTATGTATAAATGAAATAACAAAACAAAACTGATTGTAACAAAAGTTACTGCTAATGTTGTTGTACAATTTAGGCCATTTTGTTCTTTTGTTATGTAATTACTTATGCTTTCCTCTTATTTTAGTTTGGTTGTTATTTTTTATCTGTTATTGTTGTTGTTGTTTGCTTTATATATTCTCTAGTTGTTTCCGTTACGTGTTAAATGTTACACAAACACATACTTACAACGCAAAATTGTAAATAAAATACATATAGAAAAGGATACATTTACACTTGTCTACACACAAAGGGTGTCCCAAAATTTATGTAAGATTTAATTTTTGCCACGATTTGCCGATAAATGTTAACAGCCCAAGAAAAGCTTCCGAAATTCAAGAGATTACAAATGGATTATTACGTTTGATCTTGTGAACAGTATTTTAAGGGAGTAAAGTAAGTTTAAGTTTTAGGAGTAAGTTTAGCTTCGCCAATTTATTTTAGCACTCAAAACGACGAAAAATAACAAAAAAAATTTTACATTTTGGGATCTATTGCATCATGAAAGTATTCGAGATTTTCTGAAATTTATTTCATATATTCGGGAATAATTTTATTTCCTTTATGGAATTTTTCATTTTGAGAAAATACTTAAAATAAAATAAAACCCATACAAATTTTTATTGGTATTATTTCATCGCGACTTGTTACATTTTATTTGGGTATTTGCACTTTCTTCAATGTAATAATTTCTCTTAGAGAATAAAATATCTTTAAGGCCGGCTTCGTTTTCTAAAGAATATTTGCCTTGGCGGCCGTGGGGGAAGCTGATCTCGGATATTAAATTGGACAAAAGTCCTTGTGTCTGCCCGAAGAGCGTAAATGCATAAATGCTTTAAGAAGCAAAGCTGTGCTGAGTATATTTTTTCTCTATGAGAAATTAGATTAAAAAGAAATTAATTTGGAGTTATGCTTTGCGGCCCTCTGCTGTGCTGAACCCGGATTAACGTTCATGGGAGTTATTTCATTTTTTAGATCCTATTCCATTGGGATTGGCTTCAGTAAGCGCTGGAGTTGCTAAATACCGAAGCATTGCAATTACTATATTTTTAAATTTTATTATTATTATTCGAGATATTCCCAAAATAATTTGTTTAAAAAAAGATGGTTTGCCTTAAGTTCCTTAATGATTTGGTTATTGCCAATAAAATACAGGAATATAAATAACCAAGTTCATAAAAAATATAAATATTATGAATTATTATATTTTAAAATCAAAATGTCAAATCAGTGGGTGTGAGTTTGACTTAAAAAATTTGATCTCGTTGTAGTTGCAAATTTATCCGAAATTCGTTTTTCTGACAAAATTTAATGATGCATTACGACCACTTAAAATATTAAATTGCTGCCTTAAATATTTCATTTTAATGATCTGAATTGGAACTCTAGATAATTCAATTTAACACCACTGAATTTCTTTCTATAGGGTGAAATAAGCCAAATAACCATCTCTATTAAGTAGCCTAAGGGAAGACCTTTTAGAATAGATTTAAAAAAAAGCCTGCACTTAAAATGAAAAATTTTCTAAAAAATTCATGGCATGTACCATCGAATTCAAAATTTGCTTGATGATTAATTTTATACTTTTAAGTTGAAGTTTCGATATTAATTATTTTTAATTTGTAAAAATTTTTCCCTGAAGAAGGTATTCGAAAGTTTAATAGTTTAACTCTGTACCAAAATTATATTTCTTATATCATATAAATTTTGCATTAGTTTTAGTACGCCCTATAAAAATAATAATACATTTATTGTTAGATATTCAGTTCAAATACTATATATACATAAAAATAGGGCTGTTCATTATCTCTGTTTTAGAATTGGGCTCTTTAGCGTTTTTAAAACATATGGCAAACGCCCGATTTGTACCAAATTAATCAGCATAGATCCGGAAGGCGTTAATAAATTCCATATAAAGATTGCCTTAAGAATCATTCTCCTTAAACATTTTGAATTGTTATCATTCCCATTGCTGGCCAAATAGATCATCTGGTTTGAAATTTCAGTTCTATACACAGAATCCAATATCTTATAGTTTTATACCAAATGTTAGTCAGAATAAAGTACAAGAATATTCCGACTGGTTTTTTCGATCCCGGAAAGTTTTGTACATTTAAAACAGAATTTCTATTGAACACACCCATTGTGTTTATAATAAAATAAATACTTCCATAAAACACCACAAATGCACATATGCATAAGCAAACAAGTGCTGTATGTGTGTTTCTATTTACTGCATTTAAACAAAACAAAATTTATAGATGTCCGTCCAGTTGTCTGTTTACATACACCGACCGGACAATATTTCGATTCCTTTGCAGTCATATGTGCATGTGTTTGTATTTGTATTTGCATATGTACACATATGCACTATTGTGTCATATTTGCCATTAATGTTTTAATTTTTAGTCCTTTCCATTCGCACATCTATATATATATATATATATATATATATATATATATATATATATATATATATATATATATATATATATATATATATATATATATATATATATATATATATATATATATATATATATATATATATATATATATATATATATATATATATATATATATATATATATATATATATATATACATATATATTTATTGTTGTCTGTCTAGCCTTCCCGAAACCAACAAACAAAATTTTACGACAGGAGGCCTTAAGCACAAACTGACACACTTACATTTCACTATGTATGGAGAACACTTTTTTCATTATTGTTATTGTTACTTTTTAAATATATTATGGCCATATTTATTTTGCCATTCAAATGCTTCCTTGTTCCAATGGTTTATGTCCTTAATACATTAAAATAACTTTAATTCTACTGGTACTATAAAACTTTATATAGATTTTTGTTTGCATGTGTTTAAAGGGATCATAAGGATATGCATACATTTGCTCTTGTGTTTTTGCAGCTGACTTGTTTACTTTGAAATTGTCTTACAGCTGTTATATTCTTAAAACGTAGCAATTTTGTAAAATATATAACCGGAAATGAATAAAATATTTGTAAAATTAAAGGAAATGAATTAATTAGCAGCTTTGTTATGTTAAACAACATGTTTTTTTAGCAATAAATTAAATGGAACATGTTTGAATTGT
Organism: Germaria angustata; assembly: GCA_963681545.1. Classification (NCBI taxonomy): domain Eukaryota; kingdom Metazoa; phylum Arthropoda; class Insecta; order Diptera; family Tachinidae; genus Germaria; species Germaria angustata. The sequence continues at coordinate 137,182,644 of OY812998.1, read as the reverse complement.
TAATTTCAACAAAATTTCGAAATTCATTTGCATACTTTTTATAGGGGAAAATAAAATTACTGGCCTTGGCCTTGGCATTGTACATACAAAGAGCGGGAGATTTAAACAAATCCAAAAAATTGTCAAATTAAAGCTCTGAGCTTTTCAAGTAGAGCGGTGGAAAGTATTCGAAAATGTTGTTGAAAGGAGCAAAATTTTAAATTTAAGTAAAACGTATAATCAACATTTGCTATTTTCAGATGATTTTGAGGCGATTGGCAGACCACAAATGAATTTAGTTCAAAATATAAATGCATTATATTAAGGCTTGAATATATTTATTTATTTTTTAGTGCATTTTTAGTTTCTTTTTAGTTAATTTATTTTTATTAATATTATTTTTTCAATTTAAGAGATCAGTTTATTGCATTTATATTTAAATATGGTTGCCCCAATAAGTAGGCAATACTTTTATAAAGTAAACAATCGAAAGTTTTTATATATATTTTATGTGTTTTTATTTCAAAAAAATTTTTGAAATAGTTACCGCCATGGATATATGATAAATATTTTTTATTCAGGTCACTATGTTGCATAGGTGTATATCACTGCCCCCATAAGTAGGCAATACATTTTTTTCTATTGCGTTTTCAATTGGATTTTATTTATGTATTTCAAGTATTTTCAATTTCAAATATCATTTTATTAGACAGTGTTTAAAAATGGCTGTTTCGATTTTTAGTTTTGCCAATTTAGTATATTTTGTGCTCGACTTAACGCATTTTGAACTCATTTAGCACATCCATTGTTTTTAGTTTTCTTACCCCATTATTTCTTACGCCTTGTTTTGTTAACTTTTTGCAATATTTTGCGCATTCACAACTCTTCTCTAAGAACATCTTTATGTGAAAGTTTGAAAGGAAAGGTTTGTAATAATACTATTAAATTTAATTATGTATTTATTTTTGTGCCGCACGAGTACATGCATATACCACACTTTGAAAAGAAATTACCAGAATATCTGATGCAAAGTTGCATTGAGAATTTTTTTCACAATAAAATGAGCTCAAGTTACATTTCAAAATCGCCAACAAAAATGTAATAAAGCAAAGCTTTTATGCGAAATACCTAAAGACGATATAGTTCACCTTTGTTTAATTAATGGTATTATATTTATATTCAAAGTTTCTAAGCCAACGAAAACAATCCAATACACCTTTTGAGAGAAATTACTTTTATCATTATTGATAACGACAATACGGACATTTTGCTAAATAATGGACATTCCAATACCCGTGTGTTTTCAAAAATTTTAAGATTCACTGTAGTAAAAAAGGACTTGAAATTGGAATTTATTGCGTTGGTTATGGGAGTAATTAATATTATTAAACCAAAAATGAGCGAAAATTCGAAATAATTGAAAATACGCATGTAAGAAATTAAACATTTTTAAGGAAATTCTTCAAAATATAATTTTTTTTTCGAAAAATTTAGCACTTAAATGCACAGAACATAAGATGAATGGAGGTGATAGAAATTATTGGCTTTAAAACACATTACATTTTGTTATAAAACTGCTTTGCGGCCCATGATCAAATGTAGATCCTGGACGTATCCTTAGCCATTAAATCATTAAATTCTTTCCGAAACTATTAAAAACTTAATTAACTTTCAAGTAGGGACTAATGCCATACAAAAAGTATGATTTTACAATAACTGAAGCAGATCGGAACTAATCAGTGCAAAGATGTAAGTGATTTTTAATAAAATTTACGAGATAAAATTTGATTATCATCTCATATATTGAAAAATTTGCAAAAATATTTTTGTAGGATGCTTGTAGCTTCTATTGAGAAAGTATATGCGTGTTTATTTTGTGTATATTATTTAATTTACTTTGATTTTGTAATTCATATTTTAAATAATTTTTGTTTAAAAAATTTACCCAAAAAAAGAAAAATGTACGCGAGTTCTCCATAATAATGGCACCCAAAAAAGTTATAAATTTCACTTCCCTTTTGGTCTAAAAATTTTTGAATATCCCTCAAGTGGTCACCATCTAAATAGCGCTGTCCTAATAGCATAAAATAAAACTTAATATTTCGTTTTGATTTGTTCTCTTTTCTTTTTATGACCTCTTGTTTTCCTTAAGCTAAAAATATAAATAAATTAACTGTAACGACTTTAAAATCTCTGGTCTAGGGATTTATTAGAAGTCATTAAAGGCCTTAATAGACTTTGTGTTAAGTAGAAAATTATCAAATAAGAAATTAGTAACAACCTTATGCGAATATATATTTCATAAAACTTTTTTTATTACCATAATAAAAAAAAAGCTTTAATCAAATTAACAGCCACTACTGATTACAGTTGCATAGGAAAAACAAAAAATGTCATTACATATTATATAAAATTTTAAACACTTTCAACTAGTTTGTAAGAAATATTTGCTTAAAGTTCTAATATCCTGGTTGATTTGAACCCTTTTTTGGTAAATTTGAAACTTTTGTAAATGTTCTTTTCGCCCTTTAGCCATGTCCGTTCTTAATTGACGCCGAACCAATTATCTTTTTAAAAGAATAATTTCTCTTAAGTGTTTACATGGACCCTTTCGATATCTTTATTATGCCTAACCATGACTGACCATTAAAAAAAAAGAAAAAGTAAATTATTTTAATGGTGATACTTGACGGAAATAAGGAAACAAACAAACAATAAGAAAGAAACAAACAAGGAAATTTCTTTTTTACTTAAAGCTATTCGCTTGGACAATTTCTTTGTCATGACTCTTTCTCGACCTGCCACACAAACAAAGAAGCATTACAAATCACACACACACACACACACACGCACACAAGCTCATGCACATACATTTATCATCAACCCTCCCATGAAGGAACACATTTCATGTTAAGGAACAGCTCTGGTATTTCCGTCAATAATAATTTTATGTGCGTTTCGAAGTATTTCTGTATTTCTGAAAAGTATCATCACAAATTTAACATATTTGCCTTTGAAATTACTTCCGGCTTGAATTGTTGTTTTTCTTGTCGCTTGTGTTGTTGTGTTTCTGTGGCACATTTTCTTATGGTTTGAGTTGAAAGCAAGAATTCACTTAAATAAGCATTTCTAAGATCCCTTTTTGACAATTTAATTATAAAGACATTTCGAATCAGCCATTTTATGAATTATTATGAAATCGCTAAGCGAATTTCCAGCATTATTCCATTCCTAATGTCGATGTATTTTCGCTAATGGCTTTAGAATTTCATATTAATTGGTGGCAGAAAATATTTGGTTGATGACAGGCTTTTTTATTCGATGTAATTAAAAAATTTTCTTTTTATATTGTTTTTGCTGTTAAATTTGTTAACTTGACGCTAAGGAATTTTATGCTTTGTTAAGCTTTATTATCTAATTACTTCAAATAAGATGATAGAAAAAAGCATATTATTGCTGTCATTTAAAAAAAGGCTGTTTTGACCGGACTTAAAAAAATATTTAAAAATAATGTGCACTTTGCACACTTGTGAAAGGAAAGGGGCATCCTCATCAGATAGTGTTATAATAATGTAATGTAATTAGATGTCGAGTAGGGCTTTGCTTCTGTACATTAACGGGACAAACACACAGGAAGATATCCATAGAATCCTAATTGAAAAAATGGAAATCATTCCAAGGAATGATATTTGTTGCCTCAAAAATGGACATGGGCAATAAAGACAATTTGCTATATTTCACTTTACGTTAACAAATAAAGAGATATGGCATTATTTTCATGGAACGAAGAAAATTTCTCCACCCATCTATTAATGGAACAGCTCATAAACTCCCTACAGAAGTTTTTTTTCCCTATTACTCTTAGCGTGGGAAGTTTCAAGTCAAATATTCCCAGCATTAGTTCAAATATAAAAGCTACTTTACCGCTTCCACAACGACAATTAATTACGATGTCCTTAATATATTGTTAACAAGATCACGAATTACGCTTTATCGTAACAGATTTGAATCAAGCAGAAGACTGTGCCTTCGTAAAAAGTTTTATTTATATATTTATCATAAGTAAAGTTAAACTGTAGTAACTCCCAAGCCCAAGACTTTGAGGAAAATCTGAGAAAAAGAACCACAGCTCATTTAAGCCTCTGGTAGTTGGCCGAATTTGTTTTTAAATTTATTATTATTTACTGAATATTCAGAATAGTTTGGTCTAACAATAAGAAAGTCCCAATCAGTCGGTTAATATCAGATCAAAACCATATGGTAGTCTCTGAAGGTTCTGTAATGGTTAATTCAAGTCCCTTGTGATTGGTCAAGATCGAGAGTATTGTTCCTTCTTGGCCAAGCATGGCTTCCATAGTTTAAAATGGTGCGAGTTATCGGACTTGGATTGTATATTGCCATGTATTATGAGACTCTATTGTATGCAAATAGAACTTCTAGATCTTTATGAATGTACAAAATTTTTACATACCAACGAGCTATCGTAATCGTATGGAGGTCGCCTTGTAGAGGCGGTGCCTCATAACTAAATCAGATGGCAGCATATTGGTTTTAAAATCTACTTTTATGATAAGATATTCCAATTTTGAAAAATATATGTATATATTTAACCATAAGTAAATAGTCCCACCTCTGCAGCCATTGAAGCTTTATTTGAAAATTTTAACAAATCCTTTTTGAGGATATTTAAGTATAAAAATGTTTTCTGATTTTAGAAGTCGTTGCAACAAGAAGGCACATAATTTAGATTAGCAGCTTAGAGGAAAGAATTTGAATGTTTTAAAATTTTTTAATGTTAAAAAATTTTCACAAAAAAGTCCAATATGTCCAAGTTTGGGGGACTATAACTTTGGAATAATATGTGGTATTGCAATGTTTTATATATTCTAAAACTAAAGTGGAAGCAAAATATGTGTATTTTTTTCCTCAAAAGTAATTCTAAGGCAATCAATATACAGTCAGTGACAAAAGTTTTTGCAATTACCCAATAGAAGCATAAAATTTAGTTGGACTGCTTGCAGTTTACCATGGACCAGCTTTGCATTTATGTGACCATTCAATATTAGATGGTCATCAATGTTGTACTAAAATTTTTCCTACTGAATTTCAACATAATATGTGTACACTTTTGCTCGTTGACTTTTATTCTCTTTAGTTTTAAATATTAGTCTAGCAGTAATATGCATTCCCGTGACTTGCAACATGCTTCTCGTGAACTTCCATTCATGCTTAGAAAGGCTGCATCTTTTATGAACTGTCATCAAAAACTATAAATTACATTATATATTCATTTAAATTCATGTAAACTCCATTTATTCAAAAAAGAGAATATTTATTTTTATTTTATCATTATAGTTCACAAAATAAACTTATTTCATTTATGACTGCCAGTCAGTCATCCAGCCTGATAGCTTCACTATTACTGTCCTTTAAAAAGAAGTTTAATTACCAGTAGAGAAAGTTTTGAAAATGGAAAAGGGAAAAAACGAATTTTCTCTATTACAGATCATTAATTATTTTATTATCAGCTCCGTAATTAAAAAAGTAAATAAAAAACTTTCAACAACTTTGCAGTTTTTAACGCCCACCAATGTTTAAATTGAAAGAGGATAGGAAATGCAAATATTTAAACGTTTGTGCTCTAATATCATTTTCCGCTGGTACACCTCTTGAAGCCAGTTTTTTTCTATTTTCGTACACAATTGTTTTCACTTGCAATTCTATTATTATTTGAAATTGGTTTTCCAAAACTAATTTACAAATTGATGACTAAAGACTCCTTTATCCGTTTAAGGCCAACTGATGCCAACGCCTTTGAGAGAAAAAATATATATATTAATAATGAAATATAAATAAAAGGAGACCTCAAAATTGTTGGCGGCTTAATGTAACAATTTTCCATCTGTTTTGTTCTGTTTCACATCGACACTGTTAATTGATTTCCATTGATTTGTTATTGGCTTTTTTTGTTTTTTAGCTAAGAAAGCATGATTAGAAGGATATTAATTAATAAGGAATTAAATGCAATAATATGTTCTTTGCCTCTTAAAAAAACTCTTTTATCGCCATAATGTCTGGACATCCTTGCAAAAATGGGTAATTGATAATATAATTTATTAATTTTTTCTTAAACGAATTATGATACCGCCTTCGCTTCAATAGAACATATAGGAAATAGCGAAAGCTTGAACATTTACTAACACATTACCCGTCCAGGCATATGGCAACTATTGGTCAACTGCTTTTTTCCTGTTCCTTCGCTGACATGACAACTTGTTGCCATGACATGAGCAGATGGCTTTTGTACACTCTGGTGTAAGTAAATGTGTTTTTATGCTTTTGTTTTTTCTATGTATATAATTTATTGATTATGCCGCCATGCCGATTGCTTAATGAAATAAATCGAATTTTTTTCAGAATAATTTAACGAACAAAATAATACCAAAAAAGGCTAAACAGAATATACCACAATCGCTCTCACTCGAACGCAAGGATACACAGGCATTAAAGGCGCACACGCACACATACACACAGTTTCTGGAAAACAAATTTATTTTTATTTTGTTAATTTGTTTTTACCAAATAATGACAACAATGATGGTGATTGTTGTCCACCAAAAAAAAAAAAAAAAAATACAAACAGCATAAAGACTCAATTTAATTAATTAATTTTCTGCCACATAGAATATTCAGCGTTTGGCAAAGAACGAAATGGAAATTTTCAATGACGGCTAATTGAAGGTCAGCTTTAATTTGTTTGAATTTATATTTTATATAAAAATTTAAAATTCAAATGCATATAAAGGCAAATTACAATCGGTAAGAGAGATACATATCTGTACTAGTAAAAGTTGTTATGGATTTCTATGTCCTGTGTTCTTTTTTTCATAGAGCAAAAACCTGCTTAACACTGAAAGGACCCACATATTTGTAACAAGTGTGCTTATAGAAGTGATCGCCATTCAACTTGAGCTGCCAACGGTATGTAAATGAAATTTCCACTGGAACATCTAGACTACTGAGACCAGTTTATCAATATGTGGAGCTTATAAAGGTCAAGTTAGTTTGTCAATCCGCTGATAAGTTTCTGAGGAAATTTGGTTCAATAACTATACAAATCCTTTGTGGAGAACTGATAAAGAGTAAGAAAGAAAACTCATGGTTGATTGATTAAATTAGAATTATTGAATATTACAAGACTAGAAGTATTTATTTGTATAAATAATAAATAATTTTTTTTTTGGTTTGTGAGGCAGATAAGTGCAATAGTTTGTATAAGTAGTGAATTTAAATAAAAAAAGAAACATGATGCTGTCCACATTGTGTATTTAAGTGAAAGGAACTTAAACATTAATTAATCTTTAAAAAATTTTACTTTGTGTAGTTAGGTGCAAAAGGCAGTTAACCGAAATGCATATAAATGCTCAATTTGTTGGTAAAAACTAGTTTTTCATTACAATCCAAAAACAAAATTATTTTAGTCAAATAAACATAGTGTTTCTTATTGGACTGGAGTTCAAATCACATCGGACACCATTAGAGTACATCATACATCATTAATAATTTTTAATGTATTTTATGATTAGAACAAATAAATGTCAAAATATTTTAATTATTATAAATTTATGATTTTTTTTTTTAATAACCGAAAACTGTCGCAATTAAAAAATTAAAAACTTTAATGAAGGTTTGACTGACCTCAAGCTGAAGAGAGTGGAACTGAAAATTTTAAAATGTTAAATTAAATTTATTTATTTATTTTATTTATGTCCATGCTTATTCCATTAAATATTGTAGTAAACTAAAAAAAATACCAGCAGCAATCGGCTTTAGGCTTAAGAATTTAATTTGTTTGGGGAGATAAAAATTGCTGGTAAATATAAAGCAGCTGAATATATTCCCTCATAATTATTGTTGCGTTTGCTACATTTTTCCCTTAATTTGTTTATTCCTTTATTACATTTTCTTTTTGTCCTTTTCTTTTGCTAATTTATTTCTTTGACATAATTATTAAACTCGCATTTATACCGCAGGCTGTTTTAAAACGACTATAATGATAATATTTTCAACATTTGTTTGTATCACAGCTTTATTTTATACTTAAATATATTATTATACTTATATCTTAATAAAACTCCATAAATTATTACAAACTTTATGTGAATGAATCCTGATATTTTGCGCTTGTTGTATTAGCAAACAGAAATTGTCCTTATAATCCTTTGTAAACAAAGAAAATCCTTAATTAGTAATTATTTTTCTAGTAATTTTCCTTATAAAAAAGAGCCTTCATATAGTTTTATTTCTCCTTAATAATATGACTTCAGTCAAAAGGCACAGCACACTTTTGTATGCAAAATCTATTGGCTTAATATCAGCGAAGGCATATTTATAAGCGAGTGTATCGTACATGAAAGCTACACACACTTAATACCTAAAACCCTTCTACATACAATTTATCTAAAGGGACAGAAATACCATTATTTGGTCTAATTTATATCGGGTATGCAACTTAGTTTTATAAATAAATTGGAACTCGCTTGTTTTTGAAAGGCTTTGCAAGGCATGTAATTTTATTGCCTTAACCTTTTATGAACTGCATTCTTGTATATTTCACAAAATTGTTATTTCTTTACAAATTAGAAATATTGATTAGACTTGATTAGAAAATGGGTACAGCTACAAAAATTTAAAGAAATGATCTCATCGGACATATGATGATTTAAATATTTGTGTTTTGAAATCGACAAGGATGTTAAATGACCATTTCCGTCAGACTTCCAAATCTGTCGATTCTATCGATTGTAGATGACAGCAGCTTTTGCCATTCATATTCATTCAACAATAGGCCAACCCTGTCATGAGACAAAATGGGAATATTGCAACATTCTCTGAATGGCATCATGTGTCATGAATAGGGTTGATTTTAATGCTCGTGAGACCCAGAATTGTACGACTATGCTTACGTTTAACCATAGAACCAAAAATGTTGCCCCACATGTAAATATTAAAGAATCGGAAGCTACCGATGTTCTTGGCATATAAATCCCGTGTAATGTGCGATGAACTAAACACATTTTTCATGTCGCTAAAGAAGCCTTCAAGTGCCTCGATTTCTTAAAATGGTGTAAGAGTTACTTCACTCTATCTGATCTCCTCACTATTTGCATCATCTTCACCCGTCCGAGACTATAATAACGTTCTCGGGCATGGGCCGACATATCAAAATCTTTAGAGTAACTCGACCGAGTACAGGAGAGGGCGAAGGAGCTTATCGGTTACAGTCTATTGACGCACCGGAGCATCGATCCTTTTTGGGGCATATATCACTCTTTTATCGTCACTATAAAGAGATGTACTCTGGTGAAATTAGGAGACCTATTCCCAAAGTTCTCTAATTTTTGCGATTAACTCGTTTCTGACTAATTACAAATCCTTTTGTGGTTGATGTGAATTGCACTTTGCATTACAGAGAAAAGTGTTTTTTTAGCCAAACAATTCGTATGTAGAATGATCGTCTTGCAGAGATCTTTGCTGTGATTTTCAATGTAAAAGAGATAAACTTGAATGTTCACAGACGATAGTCCCTCCACTTGTTCCTATTTCCAGCACAAGTAGGCGTCATCCCCTAAATGCTGGTCCACTTTAAAAAAAATCATATATTTATATATTTTGTTCAATTACACACACTGCTTTGTACTTTCCCTAGTACTGAATTAGTTCAATAATACAAACTACGATCACTTTCAAATCTCGATACTATAGCGACTCGGTTTTCTAAGTACTGGTGTTAGTAGAAGTTTGTATACGATTATAGGGTTTATGGGTTTGATTATTAGAAAGCAAATTATAAATAATTTTTAAATAAAATAATCAAACTAAAATACTTAGTGAACTGTAAGCGAAGTTCTGAATGTTTCTTATCATTTTTGATATACTATTTTCTTACTTATTCAGAAAATTGCAATCCTGCTCCTAAAGGGGTTAAAGTTAATGGTATTCAAGAACATATAATAGTTCTTAACAAGCCATAATGTATCCTTTAGCAGGATTTCTAGCTTTAGCCAGGCTACAACTACACACCTATTAAAATAGCACACAGTACGCGTATGTGTGTACGCGAGCAATACTTGCCGCTGTGGCTGCAACATTTTAAAGTTCATTTGGTGCATTTACTGGAGGCATGATATGCATGCTTTTAGAAATTGTAATTAAAAATTGGGCACACATTTTACCAACCGCATACAATATTTACCATATAAAATGTACACTGTAAAAGTTTTATTTTCAGAAAAATGTTTGAGCGACCATTTTTTCTCTGAAAATAATTTTTTAGCAAAAACTATTATTAATGTTTATTTTCATGTTTATATTAATTTTCAGACGGGTGTTCATTGCGCGTGAAAAACCTTGTATTTATTCTGCATTTTCTAAAGTAATGAAAGGTTGAAAACTGTGTAAATATGATGGTTGAAGGTCTACTGATAAATTAGCATTAGCAAAAAAATATACAGCCTATTAACCAGCATAATTAGTAATATATGTAACCCTTTTTTTTTAAACATTTAGTCACATTCGATTGAGAACTGAAAAAAAATTACAGGAATTGTCTTTAGTTTAGAACGACGTTACGTCATTCCACGTCAAATTCGGTTTATAAACAGACTATTTTCTGGCCATTAGCCATCTTTATTGTTGTTTTCCTCACTAAATCCAAATAAATCCCATCCGCAGCAATATAAAACACTGAATTGTGTTCAAGTTATCAAAGATTTTTAATGAAATGTACCTCAAATGCTTGAAACGGTTTTTAACACACTCAGCCCTTCAAAAATTGTTCCTTGAACAGGAAATGAAAAATGTAACAAATCGAATTTAGATTTATTTTATAAAATAAAATTCAATCAAGATTTATTATATTTATTATTCGAGATTTTCTCCAAAATAACTATTAAAAAAATCTATTGTTTGTTGATTTGGCAAACTCGTACTCATCTAAGCCTCCCACAAACAATAAATTTTTTTAAATTTTCTAAAAGCCGACGCTCCATAGTGTTTCGTTATCGGTAAATTGAAATTTTTTTTGCTAAGCGATGTTTGTTTCATTTATGCCGATTTCGTTTTTGAAAAAAGTGTAAAAAAAATATATTGGGAAAAATGCATTTACCCTAAAAGAGTACATGTTCTGTCCTAATAAAATTGCACTTTTCAATAACTATTTTGCTACTTAAAAGGGCAATAAATCTTACACTTTGTGTTAGAAACGAAAACGCCATTAATCTTGCACTTTTACAAACAAGGTTCTCTTAAATGGTTTTTCATTGAAACAGATTTTCTTTAAGTCCAACCTTGAAATTATTAAAAAGTAAAATTAAAAATTTTTTGATATCAGGCAAGCAATTTTTTCAAATGAATGGCGCACCCCGGCATTCGCGCATTCAAGTTCGATAGTGTCATAAACTTTTTCCGATTGTTCAAATGATTATCTCACGCAGCTCATAATTTTCTCAAATCCGCCAAACAGGCAAAAGTAGAACTTTTGATCACATACGGGTACACATTAACAGGTGTTTAAATGAGTCACAAAAACTAAACAAAAAATGTGTCAGCAGAAAATGGAGAATGTCTTTTTATTGTTTATTTTACATGTTTATTAACACTTTTTTATCTCTTTGTTAGTTGGTTTTTTTTTTCTTTTTTGTTTTTATCAATTATGTCTCCCACATGTTTTATTGAACGAATTGTTGTTATCGCCTTTTTTGCCACTTCCGTCTGCTTGTTTTTTTTTAATAGTCTTTTTCGTTTGACACAATAAAACGACAAATAAAATAACAATCATGTACACACACACACACACACTTTCAAACAAACATGTTAGTGGTGGTGTGCTGAAGTAAGTTTTGTAGCATTTACATGTATTTGTGTTTGTGGTGAAACTTTTAGTTTCCTAGACACCCATACTCACATATAGAAGACCTTTTAGACATTTTTCAATTGTGCATACGTGTAAAAAATATCAAAGATTGTGTTTTTGACTTTTAAAGGATTTGTAAGCTCAATTATCGTTAAACTTAATGCTAATGGAGCCGTATTGGCGATGCTATTTTATTTTTCTGTTCATATGTCCGTCGCTATCAAAATTATTATTTTTGCTACTCTACAATTTTTAAAATAAATTTATTTTATTGCCGCTTGCATGATGCTCTTATGAAAATTCTCAACCTTTTATTGAAAATATTTACATCAATATAAAACCATTTGAGCCTTCGCAACATGCTTAAAAATACCAGATATACGCAGATATTTTGACCAGATTAAAAAACTTAGAAAAATAGACTTTAATATAAAATGTATAATTCAATTATAATTAATAGAAGCAATTTATTAATAAGAGATAATTTCCAAAATCTTACAAATTTATAAAAAAAAAATCGCTTAAAGAAAACAATTTTGTACAATTACAACAAAAAAATCTATGGCCACAAATTACCTGCTTAATTTGCAATCCACTTGTATCATAAATTTGGTGGTATTATTATATTTCTTTGCAGTAATAATATATTTTTTGTTATTAATTTTCAATTAAAAAATATTTTACAACAATATAATTTTATTTAATATGTTTTGCAAAATTTATGCTTAAATCCAGAGTTGTAAACGAATTATTCTTTTTTCAATAAAACAGCGTAACATTCAAGAAATTTATTGTAATATTTTGAATGCGTTATTTTTTCCACAAAAATAAATTGAATTGAAAAATGAACTTAATCATAATGAATTAAAAAATTTTAATGAAATCATTTTACAAAAACTATGAGTTGAATTAAAAAATTCCTAAAGTTCGATTATTTAAACAATATACACATAAAAAAATTATATTATGTATAATAAGAAGGATTTTTAAACACTCGTACATATAGTTAAATGTAAAATATGCTTTGAAATGAATGAAATATGCATTAAGAATAAGAAAATTTCTAAATTTTTAACCAAAAATGAGGGAGTTGTCAATTCATCTACATCTTTTGTTTCTATTTTAATTCTTAACGTTTGTACTCACATGACTCTCCCATTAGTGAAACGATTTTCAAGCAAGGGGACATGCTTACAGTTTGGTCCCATTAAAATAGTTTTTTTTTCCGAAATGGGTTCACAATTTGCCCGCCCAAAATATTTATTGTCGCATAACTCCTTGATTTATGGATCGATTTTCAAAATACTTTTCTATTTCAAAGTGCATGCTTGAGATTTACTCTCATAGAAATTTAATTGGAAATCGGAAGGACAAAGTGACCACCTAAAATAATGATTATCACAATAGTGTGCCAGTTTTATAGCGATTTTCAAAGTTTTTTACTTTAAACATGTGCTTTAAGTTTGGTGCTAAGAAAAATTGCGGACAGACATGAAAAATCGAATGAACACTTTATCGATTGTTCCATAACTCTGCGATTGGTAGGCTGATTTTCTAAATTTTACGCAGAACTATTTTTTACTTCTAGAGAGGATATTTCAGTCTCTTATGGGAATAAAACATAAATCAGAGATAAAGTATATCAGATTTTAAACTTATCCTTAGCTGCTTCCCTTTTGTCGTTGTCTGGTCGGTTCACTCTTTGTATTGAAAGCAATTTTTTCAGTTTCTGAAAACTGCTTTCCCTTTATTTTCTTGGATATAACTTTTACTACGCAACTGACTTGGACGAGTACTTGTAACTTTAATCTCAATACAAATTGTTACAAAACTGTGCAATTAATGTCAGATAATTTGAAAATAAATAATTATTTTTCCCCACCATTCCAACAGTCTTAAATAAGAAATCTTGTCTCGCTGAGAAATTTTACAAGTTTCAAGGGAAAATGTAATTAGTATTTAAATAAATTACTCTTTTGGGGGTAGATGAAGTTGAAATGAAATATAAAGATTTTAAATTTAAATTTTCTTTTATCTCGGCAACGATGAAACGTTATATGTGTGTCAAGTGATTTACTAGCCATTAATTATAAAATGGTCAACTGAATACTTAATTAAAGTTAGCAAAATCAAACATTACAAAGCAAAATGATACAAACCTTGTGATTACACCATAGAAAGCTGAACATCAGATTTTAAAAAAATTATTTAAAAAAACATTGAAAAAACATTATTTTAGCTCTTAATATGCCGCCATTTCATTGGTTGCTAAAACCAAATCGTCATTGAAGTTTAAGCAGTTTGAAAGCATTCAACCTCGGATGTTTATGCCACATAAATCAAATACAATATGAGAATTCAATATTGTATATGAATCATAACAAAATACATAATCATAGTAGGCTTAGAATGTTTCTATACAAACAACACAACAAACAATTTACTCAACGTGAGTCTATTTTATTCTTCTCTCAACAATGCATTTTGCAAAAGCTCTAATTTTGTCTAACGATTAGTTGGGGAGAATATCCCAAATAATAAATTTCAATATTAGGTATTATTTAAAAAAACGTTGCCCGTTTTATATTTTAAATTCTTTTGCAAGCTCATAGGATGTTGTCGCAGCTTTTTGGCTTTTACCTGGCTACGAATATTTCCCTCTATTTAATCCTAAACCCTTGCCGGCGGAGAAAATCAGAGAAATATTAGGCAGAAAGTTTTAATTTTTAATAAAAATAATTAAATAACAACTAATTGACTATTGGTTATAAAACAGATGAATGCTAAACCATAAAAATGGCTAACACTTTAAGCCAACACATATACATCCGTAACAGAAACTGCAGAAGAAATTTAATATTAAACAGATTTCACTTGGAAATGAGTGTATTAGTGCAACAATTGCTAACAACAATTGCTAACAATTAATGGGCCAATTTGAGCTGCAAAATTTTAGCCATAAAATTATACGAAAAAAATAGCAATAAAAAGTTTTGAAACAGCAGCTACAACAATACAAATAGCTAAAACAACAATAACAAAGGTGTTGGTAACAAAGTTTAACTAAAATATAAGAAACGCACCAACAACACTGTCTGTGTCTCACACGTACACATGGACGATTTCGTTATTGCGAATGAAAAAGGAAAAAAAAATAAACTAATGCGAATATGCTCATGAACACTACGAGTTAATGAGCATGTATTTATATATATATATATATATATATATATATATATATATATATATATATATATATATATATATATATATATATATATATATATATATATATATATATATATATATACGTACGTGTGTACGTTTAAGAGCATGTGGTTAAATATGGCTTAATATGATATTATCCTGGTGCATGTGCAGTTATGTTGCCCGTCTGTAGTTTTAGAGGTGTTTCATCATAATCATCAATATGAAATCGTAGCACTAACATGCAATGGCTTAAAGTTCTCTAGCATCAGCTCACACTTTGGTGCAAAAATCGGGAGTCCCAAACTGATCCCATACTGGTTATGGAGCCAAAATATCCCAATGAGAAAATCTATTTGCTGGTATAAGATGTATTCATCTGAAGACGTTTAAAAATAAAACTCATCGACTTATTCCATTAAACAATCAATTACAAAGCAGATGTTTTAATATTTTTTTACGCTAGAGATGGCCACTATTTACTTTATTTTCTCGCACTGGGATTTTTAGGAATTCTAAAGCAGTGAACAAAAGTCAATTGAGAAAGCAGAAGTCACTCATTAACATCAATAGCCAAGAAGCGAATATTTGTGAGAAAACCTCGTGTAGCTCTTTCCGGGACTTCAACTCAGTATTGGGCATCATAACCTTTCCAAAACCAGCAAACCAATTCCTTGTACATCTTATGAGTAAAATTTAGGAGGCTGAAGCCAGCGTCAAGGGTATTCAAGGTCACTTCCACGTGCATCAAAATCTACATAAACTCTGCCAGGCAACCGCAGAATTTTTCCAGATCAAATATCACACTGCTCTTAGTAAATATTTTAAACGATTGTTGAGCGTGCTGACCCCACTGTTTTGCAAACGCCCTTCTCGTGGTGCTCCTTGTGTCCACTTCCTACTGGGTGCGAGCGATTTCAAGCGAATTGTTAATAACTTTTCCTCCAGCCAGGATAGTGGCTTAACTGGCATATTCAATACCAGTCTGTCGGTGCAATAAACTAAACACCTATTCTCTCTGGAATTCCAATGATTAATGAAACCACATATATGGAACTCCACTATCTCTTTTCTCGAGGGACGGCAATCCGTAGTTGTTTTTTTAATTCATTTTTATCAGACAGTATTAACAATTTTCAGTCACAAAGTGGACGAAACACTTTCTTTTTCCTTTCTCTATTCCGGTCATTCAACAAAAATTCCTTTCGGTCATAATAATAAATAATGACAACTGGAAGGAAACACTTACTTTTCCTACTAGAAAAACTAAAATTTATTATTATTATTTTTTTTTAATTTACTTAAATGTTATAAATACAATTAAAATTATGTTATAATTCGGTGTTAATGAACGTAATAACCAGGTCCTCCATTGCAGTCTTAATTTTGTACAATTACTTTTCATTAACAGACAAACGTAAAATATTTCGAAAATCCTACAAAAATGCAATTGGACTACGATACAAAAGTGTTTGGGAATCTTTGATCTAACACCAACAACTGCACTTTAAATAAACGATATCTGCCAACGACAACAATAAAAACAATTTGAGCAACGAACACCCCTCTAAGGTATAATTTTAATTTCAACACTGTGCCATGAAGCATTTTGAACCCATAAAATCTTACAATACCGACTTTAGTGTTGCTACCAAACCCACTTGCAGCATCAACATCAATATCAACGCTCTACAACAAGCTGCTGTTACGTTCATTACGAAAACTTCTGCCACAACATCAAATATTGAAGTTGTTGCTTTTACTACTCTTAGCAGCTCAAGGAAATTGAAATGCTTGAGAAGATATGCATTCCATAGAATATTGTATGAATACATACAATTTTTCACATTGAGCTCATTGCGTAGCATAAAGTTCGTTACGTTGCACAAACATTTATTTTTATTTCTCTACTGCTGCTGTTTTCTTTGCATTCAGCACCTTGATATCGTTGTTGTAGGTGATGTTATTGTTATTTTTGTTTTAATAAAACTCTGGCAATGTAAGTAGTCTCAATGTTGCAAATATATTTGTTGCATGGCTGCAAACACAGTGGTGAATGTCGCCGCTTTTTTGAGCAGACATAAATATATCGAATAATCCTCCTTTTCTTTTCTATAAGAGAAAAGGAACAATTCCAAACTGACTAAAAAAATTTTATAAATAGAAAAAATAATATGTTATTGATACCGAAATATTGGTCATTACACTTGAGCGTATGAGTAATAAAATAATGAACGTAATAAAATAATATTAATCATACGTATGCTATTTTATATAGACATTAATTTGGAAAGCTTTTTCATCTTTCTCATCTCATTTGTTTGGTGTACGTGGCTGCATCCAGAATGAGATACATAAAGATCACTGAAGTAGAATCTAGTGACGCCGTTGTTACACGGTGCATACAGTGCATGAATTTTCTTAAATTTATATGTACAATCGTATTCAGATAAACTAATGCCATTTACAAGAAACCAAATTTAGGAACTTTTGTTTTTTATTAATTTCGAAGCACTTTACTTCGTTTAAAAGAAACCCCATTGAAGCGAAAAATCATTTAAACGAAACAGAATTTAAGTACGAAAGTTCAGTAACGCTAGAAACAATCACGAATGGGCTGGAACTTCAAAGTTTATTTTGAAACTCTTCCACAGTGTAGAGGAGGGACCGCAGAAGCTCATCGTTGACTCACGATGTGCCTCTTTCCAATACAGGGAAAATTTGTTTAGTAATTCATACGTGGATTAATCTTCCTCAAGACAATATAAAGGCGTTGAAATTAAATGTCTACAGACATTATTTCTTATATCTTTTTCCCCACAGAACCCACCTACCTACTTGCAGCACAATGAAGCAGGACTCATATATAAAAAAAGAAGATAAAAAACGATTATGATAAATATTACTATGTATATTTTACTAAAATAACTAATAATGATCTGAAGATTTTTGCAAAGTTACCTTCAACTATCGACGACTGTAAATGCAAGTTTGAATAATGGGCAATAAAGTACCATAAGTAATTTGATTAAAAAAACTTTATTAGTTATAAATAAAAAGTAGAACACAAACTTCTGAAGATAGAAAATATTTGCTCAATAAAATTAATGTATAACTTGTTACATAAAACTTATTTCTATTTACCCAAGAAGTGGCATTAAATAAAGATGGTACTCGAACTGGCTAAATATTAAATAAATGAGGTTTTTGGAAAAGTTTTCTTTATTTCCTTTGGTACTCATCATATCGTATTGGCAAATAAACAATGTTTCAGGCAACATATAACATAACTCAAGTAAGTCAAGTCATACTCGCAGCTTTGCAACCCACTGTTTTTGCTGTTTTTTTCGTTTCACTTTCTCAGCAGCAACACCGTAGCAAAAGGTTCTTTACTTCCATCGCCACCTTAATTTTTATTTTTTAATATCCTGGAGTAAAATGCATAAAACTTGATTGTTTTAAATTTGTTCCTTTCTTACATTCGCATCCCTGCATTTTTAGTAATTTCATACTGTATATTTTCTTCTCTAAGGAAAAACAAACGCAGTTCAAATAAAAATAGTTAGAATTTATTTTAACACATACACATGTAAACTTATATGCATGTACCTGCACTCACGCCTGAAGTAGCGTTAAAATATGATAAAGTTAAGAATGAATAATCAAATGAATGAACTAAAAAAATAAAGCTGCTCATATGCGTTCCGACCAACTGCTTAGTTTTTGCCTCCATTGAATATTAACCACAATTTGCAGTATACAGATGCACATGTACGCAGTTATTAAAACTCACAACGATACTTTACCCGCACACATGCTAAATTTATACGAGTATTTATGAGTATTTGCGTGGCTCTCCTTAAGCAGATCGGCCACAGTGTATTTTATGAAGGTAAAGAAAATTTCTTGTATTAAAATCTTTATATTCCCTACCTTAAAGGACATGTTTTCCGTTGAAAATACCTTTGAAATTCTCTTTTTATTTCAATTGGACTCATTGCTTTTCTTTATCAAATTGAAACATTCGCTTCTGTGTATCCCTTTATCTGTATTTGTGATTTTACTTATAAATGTTTTGCTTTTAGCTTTGCTGCTTATTGTCTTCTCAAATATTTTAAAGACCCACTTCACACATTAATTCACTTTATGCGCTTTTTGTTACACTTGAGCAGCCAACGAAACCGATTCTGTCGCCAAAACTAAACAGCTTTACCGCCATTTTAACCGCACAAGCTTACGAACTTAAACTCTTTTTGCCAGAGTATGAGACAAAAAGTTCTAAGAGCTTAACCATTTATCTTAGCAACACTGCAGCAAAAGCACCGCCAACATTATACCCAGGTGTTGTATCAATTCCTTCTCTATTTCACAGTCTTTGTACTTTTAATTCTTTTTTCATCTGTTTTTTTTTTCTTTTCTTTTCTTTTGAAGACTGATGCAGCAACTTATGTTATATATTTTTATCCATTTCCTTAGTATCATTATCGTAACCATCTTAACTTTTGTTTTTACTTAAAGAAACACTTTCATCCTTTTAAACTATTTCAATGCAATTTGCTACGTAAAGCAAGTGCTAAGGTGCTTGTCAATATACAATATGGGGCTTTACATTATAATGCAAAACATGGAAATTTTCAAAAACGAACGAACACATGTGTACAATTGTGGGTAGTTGTGGCTCAACTGTTCTTAGCACCGGCTGAACTCAATAAGTCTAATTTATAAAGCTGCCTAAAGAAATCACATATAACGTATTTATTCAGGAGGTGGGGCAATCTAATCTAATCCACCACACAAGGCGGCTCTTTTAAATAACAATATGAATCAACTAGAATCATCATTTTGAGGGCTCGAACGTTGCGCTTTTAACAAGCTTATTTATGAACCCAGCTTCAACCAACATGTGATCCTTAGAGCCTCATCAACAAAAATAATAACAAAGATTCGGCAACAAATTCTGACGCTTTCAGACTCTGAATCCGAAATGCTGAAATTTAATCCTTTTTGTACATTTGAATTGATGTTGTAGCAATGTGCAGGTTCTTTTATCCTTTCCTTGGTGAAGGTTAGAAGTAAGAATTGTGGTGAATGTTTTTCCCACAATATAAGAAGAATTTTCGTTTTTAATAGACAGACACAAACTGTGAAACTATTTTAGGTTTTATGCAGCCAGAAAACCAAGTTCCAAAAGTCAGGTGTTTCAGAGTACTTCATGTAAATTCTTTAATTAATTTTTTCTATAGCCAAATTTCACTGAAAACACCTCTTAACACCAGACTACAATGAAAACATAACATCGAGAGTCCCCAAAACTACGTGCCCTCTGGGGAGCAAAAAAAAAACGATGAAATTTTTTTATTTATATCATTATTTTTATAGAAATCACAAAAACTTTAATATGAACAATTGGGAGAATGCTTTTCTATCACTATGCATGCCACCCCATAATCATTTGGTCACAAAATTATAAACAAAAAAAAACTTTAACAGAAAAAGTTATGGAATTACAATAGTAATGATAACTCCGTTTTTATATAATGATCGGTACTAACTGCAACTACACAATATAAAATGTTCTTATTCTATTTTTTCATCTTGAAATTTCGAAAATTATCATTTTCGTTATTGCAATTTATATTTTGTCTTAATTTTAAGAGAATCGAACAAAGTGTTTGCAATTAAGCAAGTACCTTGGGACATTTTTACATTCTTTACTGGAAAATAGTGATTTTAATATTTTTAATATTTAATATTTTTATATATACACATATATAAAAAATATATATCATATCATTTAATATTTCGATATACCTTAATGTATCCTTTTTCAGGTTTAAACAATGTTTCATATTTAATTTACAGACAAATAAATGTTATACTGATACTCCTTTCGAACTCGGAAGAAAAAGGGCTTTCAAAAAAGTCATGAAAATAGAGAAGTAATGATTCTGAAGTAGAAGTTTTCTTGTTTATTGCTTGTTGACTGAATCGGAAGTTATATTCTATATCCGGAGAACAGAAATTTTATAATTTCTTAATAAAAAAAGAGTGAACTCTTTTTTCATCTTTTTTCCATCGTATAAAAAGAGAACAAGCGGAAACTTATAAAGAGAACCACGCAAATCTATAATGGAGAAAAAAATTTAATCAGAACGAAAAATATTTTTTGTATGAATAAATCAATTAAATATTGTTTTAACATCAAAAGTTTTCATTAAATTTTATTTAGCATTAGGAGGCGACAAATCACACATACAAATTCATACATAATACAAAAATATATGATAGATTTTGTTGGAAAAAAATTTATCAAATATGGCAAATAAAATTTTAACAGGAAAAGGTTTGGCTTTAAAATCAAATTGGGGTTATTTTATTATTGTCATTTTTTATTATTTATATTATAAAATATTAAAATACGTTTCATTGTTACACTATTTCTGGCACTCAAGGGGATATTGGAATATATATAAGTTAGTTTCTTTAGAATCGGATTTCAAGCTCAACAAAAAATATTTGTTAAAATTTTAAA
Organism: Germaria angustata; assembly: GCA_963681545.1. Taxonomy (NCBI): domain Eukaryota; kingdom Metazoa; phylum Arthropoda; class Insecta; order Diptera; family Tachinidae; genus Germaria; species Germaria angustata. The sequence continues at coordinate 137,161,012 of OY812998.1, read as the reverse complement.
AAAGATTGAGTAAATAACATAAAAAACTTATATACGAAAAATTATTGTGTATTGCAATTTTTAAGCCAAAATAACATAAGAAGTAAGTCAAGTGTTTAAAAGCCTTAATCCTTATTAACGCAAAATAATCTCATTATGGAAATAAAAAATATTAGGAACCGGAACAGATTCGCTTGCTTAGATTTTAACAGTAATTAAAATTTTTAAACAACATTTTGTCACTTGACTTCCTGAGAATTAAAAAAGTGCACTCATTGATTCTTTGGAAGCATGACTTTCAGCATTTCTCACTATAAATATACACAAAGGCGCAAAGAAACATCGGCTGAAGCCAATTTTTAATTTTAAAAAAGAACCGAGTAACGAGCTCGTTTATGAAAATATATAAAAAATTTTAATACAAAATGAAACAAATAATAATAATTGGTTTTAATTAATGTAATATTCTCTCTTTATTATTTGAAAGACCATAAATTGTGTAAACTTCCATATGTTTTCTGTAGTATTCAGGAAGTACCCAACAAACATGTGGGCATTACCCTCCAACTAATTTCGTTTTCCTTTTCAAAATAAAGTATAAAAACGGGTTAAATTTTTTTGAATTAAAGCCAAAAATTCATCATCATAAAAAATAACACGCCAATAGAATAATACGAAATCAAATTCTAGCTCAAGTGGTTGAAAATGTTAAGGGAAAATCGAGAAATATAATTACTAAGCGGTACGAGAAAGTGTACCGGCTGAAGACAAGTGTTCAGGTTTAATATCGTGCGCTTCATTTTGCCCTAGCGCACAGACACCTTGGTGAAGTGCTGGTGCTATATAAATTCCCAGCAGTTCAACGACCCAACCAGTAAACATCTCCTCAACTACGGGCCACTTACCAATCAAAACTGATAGATCAGTCTCGCCAAATAGCAACAGAGCTTAGAATATTATCGTAATAGAGAAAATCCAAGACACTGCCACTAATAACAGATAGCGTCCATTCAACCAGTTTATAACCTATAATTCCCACGATTTGAGTTTAAGCCACAACTACCAGTTGATTCTCGAAGGGACTCACCAATAACTAGTCTAGGACAATTCCTAAGGTCTGGTTCTCGTGGGGCTGTTGAGCCGTGTGTTGAGTAATAAAAACTTGCCATCGGCAACACCTCTATCCAGACTAACTAGCCCATAAATATGGATAATGCATATTTGGTTAAAAATAAAAATAGTTTCACTAAAATACGCCCAAAATAATTTTCATTTGTTTTTGCTTAAATTAGACAATGCGTTTAAACTTGAAAGAAATAGAAAGTAAAATTAATATGCATATGGAGGTATAAGCAAATGATTCTTCCTTTATATATTGGAACAGCTAAACCAGCAGATAACCTAAAGCAACTAGCGCTTTGCATTATGAAAGTCTCCAACATGGTTTGACATAAAGGCAAGGACATCTTGTACACATCGTCCAGTTTATGTTCTCAATATTGTGAAGGGAGGTTTATATTTAAGAAATTAGAGAAATTTACTTTTCATACACCCAGAAAATGATACATTACAAATTAGAGAACTGGCTGTAAGAAGATTGTTAGAAAAGAAGAGAAATTGCCACAAAGTAATTTCGCAAGTTCCGTCTTCCAGAGCAACAAATAAATGTGACAATTTATGATGATTTGATAGACTGGATAAATGTGAAAGTAGCAGAACTATGAATACAGAAATTTCGCACTTAATACAATCGGTAAATAACTTCCTTAAATTTGAGAAGTTTCCTGGCCCTACACAAACAGTGGAAAGCTGTGCTAAACTTTTGACTGAATCTTCAGCAAGAGATGGTTTTATTTGCTCTAGAATAAAAACAGTTTTTCCAACAATGAGACTCTTCATAATGGACAACAAAAGGAGTTTTTGTCTATTAATATTAATTTATATTAAATGTGTTTTTATATAAGTAAACAAAATTTTAATTATTTTAATATAAAACAATTTTTAATCATATTGTTTCTATTTTAATAAATGAGCCACCTCAAAGCCTTGACTAGGAAGCTAAATTTTGTTTCCATAGTACAAGAAAAGTGAAATTCAAGGAAAATATTTCGCGGCACCCTAATGTACATGAATTAATTTAAATAAAAAGTACGTAAAAATAGACACATTTATTTTAAATTTTTTTATTCTCAGGAACGTAGTAACATGTTTCCTAGCACATTTAGCATGGTTCGGACAAACATAAAAATATATTTGAAAATATTTCTAGCAGATTTTATGAACAATTATATTTGATTTGATTTTGTGAACATAATTATATGATAATATGATTTCGGCAATCATATACAGCTCAATTATTACATGTTGCAACAACCATGTTTTCTTCTTTGCATGTGAGTATAAAAACTATATACAGTTTATTTTTGTTATTCTATTAACTTTTGCGGCTTGACGCTATTAATGCGGTTATTTCTATAAAACTTTATAACTTTGGCATTATTTCAGTTCAGTTTGTTGGAGCTTTCTTTTTCTATTCCTTTTTTTACTTTCCCTGTTAGTTAAGTAATCTGTGCTATTTCATTATATAGTCTATAGTCTTACCACTGCATAGAAAATAACACTAGCAACAACAGCCAGAAGAATAACAACAAAACCTAAAGAACATTAGTTTCCATTTATTTTGTTTCCGTTTTGTTTTTGTGCTATTTTTTTCCTTTTTTATTTGTCTTCATGCAAATGGTTGTTGGTTATAAACTTCGTTGACTGGTTGGTCGGTTGGTTGAATGAATGGCTGCCTGTTTGGGTTTTAGTTATTTAAAGATTTGCTATTAGCGATAAAGTTGCAACACTACGTTGTTGTTAAGTTGCTGCCATTTAAACTCATGCTTTTATAACTTGTCTGCGTTATGTTGCCGCTTGCAATAGTTTTGTTGGTTTTAGCGAGCAAATAGCAAAATAAAATTAAAAAATATGTACATTAAAAGCAAAATAAGGAGACAAGAGGAAAGAGGTGTTGCCGCACTAACTCTAAAAACTCCTTTTTCTGCTGCTGTCTTGATGCATTGTAACATGTTTAAAAAAAGTTTTAATGGCAAACACATTAAAATAATGTTACTACTTTTGAACTGAAACTCTATTTACTTTAGTTGCAATTATAACCGAATTTAAGTTTTACTAATTTTCTACAAAAAATATTAAAGGTGGCATAAAAAGATTATTAGCAACCACAGTGGCGTAAGAAAATTACAAAGCGATAATATGAAAAACCTGGAAGTAGAGAAAGTAATCTATAGAATAGTCCACCACTTATGGTTGCATAAAAGTCTTCATCATACAATTTAATGAGTGCAAAATAAGCATTAACATAAAAAAAAATTATGAGTCGTATACACGAAAATTTTCTTAAAACAGATTTAGTAAGTAAAAAACAACAACTAAATATGTAATTAAGTCCTTATGCCCCTTATAGGATCAATGTAATATGTAATTTTTCATTAAAAAATAATTGCTCTCCAGCTTAATTTTTTTCCCACAATTTTTATAGTGAATGACCTAAATTTATTGCAAGTTCTTCTTAAATTCATTAATACTTTCCAAAAACTTCTATTAACTTTCCTTATATTTTAAATTAATTTTACACATTGGACCCTAATTTGCACCCAAAATAGAAGATCTCTTAGTTTTATAAAATAAAATAAAAATACTTTTGAGTGGTGCACGTAAGTATACGTCTAAGCCACCAACCTCAAGAAAACAAAATAAATAATATTTTATCATGTTTCATCCACACACACACACACACACACACACATACATACATATAAAATGAAACATCAGACAAAGTATATTAGGGTGTCCAAAAAATATATAAGAAAATTTCACAAAAGTAGCAAAGCTCGGCTCGATATACGACAATATGTGAGATTTATTCTACGGTACTTTTTTACCACGTATTTTTAAGGTACTTTTTTTCTACGGTACATTTTTCAAATGGTACTTTTTTTCAAAGGATCTTTTCTCTAAAAGTATGTTTTGAAAGTAATAATTATTTCTAAATATACTTTTTTATAAAGATTTTCTTAACGTGCTTTTTTAAGCAGTGATTTTTTTTAAATATAATTTTTCAGCAGGCATTTTCAAAATATATTTTTTTCAAAACGATCGTATTTATAGGTAATTTTTTCATAAGTATTAACTTCAAAGCTATTTTTTCAAAGTACCCTGGTATTTTTTCAAAATATACTATTTTAAAAAGGTAAATTTAAAAATGGCGCTTTTTCGAAGCGCATTTTTTAATGTACTCATAGCACAATATGGTTTTTTCAAAAGGTACTTTTTTGAAAAAATCCTGTTCTCGAAAGATAAGTTTTTTTCATAACGCGCTTTTTCGGAGTAGTAATTTTTCAAAGTGCAAATTTTAAAAAGAATTTTTTTTAAAGAATACTTTTCATCCTGTACTCATTAAAAAAACAACATTTTCAACAATATTTTTTCCAATATATTTTCCATAGAACTATTTGGAAAGCACTAACAAATAAATGCGTGTTGCTTATTACTTTTAATGTTGTTATTGCTGTGATTTATAAAACTCTTATTGCAATCCAATCCAGTGGAGCCAATTAATGAAGATTTTTTTTTACAAATTTACTATTTTAAAAAAATTATTTTACTTAAGGATTTAAAATAAAAATACGGTCATTGCGTTGAGAGATTTATTTCAAATTGTACTTTTTTAACTTATAACTTTTAACGCTCATACTTCAATTCCCAGCATCAAAAGTTTTATAGTGGCTTTCGCATAATAACATTAATGCCTTAAAACAGGAAGCTCTTTTTTAAAAAGGCTTTTGAAGCATAATAAAGAATTTTTGTTGAAAAATTCTTTTTAAAGTAAAATGCCTTTTTTGTGTTGCACTCTAATATATTCAAATGAATTTTTATATGAAAAATATATGTATATCTGCTTATGAACAAGTGAGTGTAACAGAATTTATCTAGGCTTTATTACACATTTTTATTTTAATATTTCTGTGTCGTTTGCTTGATAAAATATTCAACAATACAATTTGTCATTTTTTATGACAGACAAAATATTTAATTTTTGCTCACATCAACACCACTGCCAACACCTTAACAAAAATATTAAAATAATGTAACACATGACAGGTGCTTGGGCTTAGAATACAATCAACAAACCACATAAATAGATATAAATATATATATCTACATACGAGGGTAGATTGTAATCTCTAAAGTAATAAAATAAATTGCAAAAAATTTGTCAATGTAATATCGTCCTTTTGTGTGTTATATTTTATTATTGTGATGAAATCATCAAAAGATTTTAACTCTTAAGCTGCTAGAAGAGCAGTATATGATCGTTTACCTTCAATTGCCGTACCTGTAAGCGGAGATTCCGATATCTTTATACAAATTTTTCACCATGCTGGTACGTGAATTACCGACTTCTTGAGATCCACGTGCTTGGATTAATTTGCACGCTTTCGGCCTCATTCTCGTCGGTAAGCACCGTATGATGACGGGGATTATGAGTGTTGTATCTCGAGCATTTTACAAGTTGTCATATACGTGTTTTATGACAAAACAGCTGGTTTGCACTAAATTTGTACCAAATCAAATCAAAATTTCTCTGTGCAACAGTGCCTTGCCTTGATTACAAATACAACTCTAGATCATGAATTAATGGTGATTGCAACATTCGCAAAAGTAATGTTTTTCATATTTGATGAAAAAAAACGCAGCTGCTAATTTTGTTTCCAAAGTTTAAATAATATTAATTGCGGAATTGTTTACTTTCCATTTTAGTTAATTTTTTTTTATTATTATTAATTATTTATTGCACGCAAACAACATTAACTCTAAAATTAGGTCGAAAAGTCGAATAGAAAAACCAAGTGGTTTCCATGGTGGTGCTGGCATATACGCATTCTTTTGTGGAAATTTTCCATGACAATTTCGCATAAATGTGTCGGAGTTTCGTTAATGAAACGTTCAATGTCCCCGTGTAATACAAGGACTATGGGCTATTGGTGGCATGGACTTTTGACTTAAAATAACTTCACGAAAAGAAATCTAATGGTGTGAAAGCACACAATCTAGGGGGCTGACAGGAGAGTGTACACGAGCTGGAAATGTCTAATGCAATTGCACGGGTTGTATGGCATGTGGCACCTTTTTGTTGTAGCCACAAATTTGCCAAATTAATATTTAATGATATATGTACGTATATACTATAAAGGGCGTCTGGAAATTTAAACTTAAAGTCTACGACCCCGAACTGATGCCCATGGATTTTCACCAGCATTCTCAGTCTGGCTTCTCCCCATTTGGGAAATCCATTTCTGTGACAAAAAAAAATACATTTACTCGTACATGTATCATAGCCCATTTCCAGAGCAGGCGAATACATCTACTAAATTTGCTAATTTTCAAACATTTGAAAGCACTGCACTCGTCATTTATATTTATTAAGGTGTGCACGTATACCTACATACGAGTATACAAATTTGAAATAAATATCATTATTATATTTTTTCCCTCTTATTGTTAAGAGTTCAATGACTAGATATTATGCTTCCAAATGCCATTGTTATTTCCCATACAATCACACACACACACCCTCACTACATCTCGAAAAATTAGAGTGAAGGAGTATGACTCCATCCTTGTTTTCTACTTCCTTTTGTTTTAGATTTTGCTCCACACAGCAAAAGCAATAAGAGCGAGTGTTTTTGACAAAAGGTATCGTCACATGATTAATTTAAATACGTGTGCTGGAATGACAGCTGCTTGAAGCATTTTATAAAGATATAGTTTCATATCCTGTTTCCTCTTTGTCTTTTCCTACTTTGTGGTCAAAATGGTTGATGTTCTTATTTATGACTACTTTTCTCCCAACAAATTCATTTCGAAAGCGCACCTGTATCGTTAAAATTTTAAGACAATTAATCTTTTGTTATTTAATTTTTGAACATTTTATTAATGACAAAAATGTTTGATACGTTAGACGAGAGTTAGACTGGAAAAATTTTGATGGCTTATCTTTATTTATTTTGTTTTCATTTCCTCTTTTTATTTTATTAGCTGGCGATATGCCGCCACTCTTAGAAAAGTTATTGTTTAAGTTTATCGCTTATTTTTGAGCTTAAATAAGCTTTGAGTGTATTTAGATTGATACCTTAAGCGTAATATAATAAAAATTAGCACATGCTGCATTTAAGTTACATCATGCAGTAAAACAAATTGGTTAAATAACTTTTTAAATTATGATCCTTAAGTTACGAGTATAAAATGCAACATAAAATCTTTGTTTATATAAAAATCATACACAATATGATTCTTAACTTAACGAACAGATTGCTAATGAGAACTATAGAGTACTATATATAGCGGGCATTCTATATAATTAATTTTTGTTTTATTTCATGAGCTCAAATTTGAGTTTTTTGGTGATTGAGGCGTTCATTTTTTCCGCTTTCTTTTTTATTACCTTGTGAACTGCAAGGATAATTAAAATCTTGTCAGAAGCTTGTTTTAGATAATACTCGTAATATTGTCTACAAATATCTCAAGATCATTAAAACCCACAAAAACATAAAAAACATTACATTTTACATGATCATTAATAATGGACAGCAACATGAAGAATTTTTATTGTTTCACAAGTCCATGTTTTGTTGGCTTTAAGTTTCTAAACTAAACTAAACTGTCAATATTAATCTTTCGCCTGTTTGTTCTACCATTTGGTCTATTACTTGAAATGCTCAAACTTTAGTTAATGAAACAAATAGCCCTTCTGTAAATCCTTTGAACAACAGCTCACGGTTAGAAATCCTTAATGAAACTGCATTCATTTTGAATATATCATCTTAGAGCTTGGCTTAGTCATATTGAGTTTCAACTTTACACTAGAGATATTACTGGAGATAATACAAAATATGAATATCTTATTGCTTCTCTTCCTCAGGAAGTGGAAGTACCTGCCACTGGCATGTATCGGAATCCACCACTGTGACTTGCACTCTCTAAAATTGCCCCTTAGCAAAATTCGACTCATATTGCAAAATTTTTCAGAAAGTGTTGGTATGCAATTTTTTATGTAGAATTTCATTTAGAGCAATAAATTGAAATTTTGCGTATGATAGTTTGTAAAATATAGCATACTTTTTTCCTTATAAAAGAAGCAACAGGACACACATAATACCGCACGTTAAAAAGCGAACTCATTTATAAAAATCAATTTCAAAAGAAAGCTTTCTTTTAAAACTACAAAATCAGATTTAAATACTTTATCCTTGTTGGAATTGATTTTAAATACCGTGAACGTTATCCTTGAATGCTGAATACATATAGGGATTGAAAAATTTATTTTTTGCTGTGGCCTTAGCTGTTCATACTCGTAAGTCAATATTTCATTGATGCTAATCAAATCATCAGTAAACTTCAATCAGTTTGTAAGCAGTCAACTACGAAAATCAATATGTACAAATTAAGAATTTAATCCTCTATGAAAAATACAAAATATATAATTATACTGGACTTAGAATGTCTTAATACAAACTTTGTACGAAGCAATTAATATTCGATATGAATCTGTTTAATTTTTCTTCAATCCTGTGGTTATATTTCTTATATATGAACTCCGATTGTTGAAACCATTAGTTATAATATTAAGTATAAATAAATATGTTCTCCAAAATAACTATTTAATATTTTGTTGTTTGATGTTGGCTTAACTGAGTATATGCCTGCATTTCATTGAATGCTTTTCAATCATGATTTGGCTAAAGGGTACTGACGATTTATTTAGCGCCAATGAAATGCAGGCATATACTCAGTTAAGCCAACAACAAACAATAAAATATTAGATTAGTAACAATATTAATAATAAATAAATATATTTACTTTATCTATTGATATATATACGTATGTATGTGTTTTTAGTTCCTATGAACTTAAAATGAATAAGATATCTAAAGTGTAGTTTATGTATATATTTGGTTTTAATCTCGGACACCGGGTTCGTGTCCCAACTCAGTGAGAAATATTTTTCATTTGCAAAAAAAATTGTCAAAAAATCTAAAACATATATTTATTGTTTGTGCATGTACAGAAATCATTGTACGCGTCCAAAAATTCAGCAAGACAATGGAGTGATGTGGTAGAGTACTGTTTTACTCTTGCGTTACTGCAAGCCTTATACCGATTCTGGTCGAAGGATTGCAATTCTTTTATATAGTTAGATTTTTTCCATGTATCAGCCAATTTTGCTAAATAAATGATTTCAGAAAAAAACAACAACATTCTGTTCAATATTTAGATCTGGAAGTTATCTGTCCTCTTAAGAATGCCACAATGTGGGGTACTACTGGTGAGAAAGCGGATATACTGACTGACGATCGTATATATATGAGGATATATATATATATATATATATATATATATATATATATATATATATATATATATATATATATATATATATATATATATACGGGCTTGCAAATGAGCAAGGCAAATATATATTAAGGTTGTAAAGATAAATATTTTCGAATTGCAATAAAAACATTTCTCAAGCTACAAATAAGAAATATTTTAAGGAAGTTTGAATATTTTTCTTACTTCTTATTGACTTTACAAAAAGTTAAGAGAAATGGAGGGCATTGACTTTAACAACCTGTGTTTAATTGTGAATTCACTTCTAGAAACTCAAAAAAAGCTCAGGAAATAAATATTTCCACTCCTTAAAAAGTAATGAAACCCTTTTTGCGAAATATAAAGGAATAATTTAATAACCATTTCATTTATTTATTTATTATTATGCATACCCTTTTCTTATATTACTGATATGATATGATTTTTCTTGTAACTAGAAAGGAAGTAAACAAAATGTCAAGGATGCTTGACAACCAGCAAAGTCATGATGATGAAGAAAAAGTTGGAATGTACAATGTATTCATGAAACATTTTATTTAGTAATGAATTAAAATATTAATCAAACAATAATTTGAGTAGCTTGTAATAGTTACTAATTAATAAAACTTTGGGAAAGAGTTTTGTATTATTATTTTTTTATTTTTTCTTTTTATCCTTCTAAGTCCTTAACCATAAAAAAAACTTGTTGTTTCTCAGGCATTTACTTTGTTGCAGGCATAAACAAGAAATGTAAATCAAGTACTACTCAATAGAAAAACAAATTAAATATAAAGGACCTAGATATTACACAAATAAGAAAATATGAAAATCTAGTATACCATCCACAAAATAAGTTTTGAATTCAAATGTGGCACGCGGTGCAAGAACGCAGGTTCAAAGCAAACAAGTGGATTGTAATGCTCTTAATTTGAAATGAAATACTCTTAATCTGTTTCAAGGGAAATTAAATAGAATACTCGTAGAATCCACTGCTTCCACATTTTTATTTATCATCTAAATGCATGCCACATTTCAAATAAATTTATGGATTTTTGTTATTGCGGATTTCATTTGAAGATTTATTTTATTGCTGGCTATTGCTGGCTTAGTTCATTTCCTTTTGCCATATTTTTCTTGTCTTTTTTTTTCTTCATTCTAATTGAAGTAGTAGATTTCCACCGAAGGTTAATAGTCGTGGGCAAAACATGCTTTTGTCATAAAGTTTTTATAGAAAAATTTATTTGAATGACCTTGTAATGTCTTCAATGTTGTTCCATTTTCCTTTTTATTGTGTCTCTTCCCTTCCGTTAAGGTCTCATTTTATAGCAAATAAAATTTGAATGTTTAATTCAATTATCGTGCTATTCGATTTGTACCTTAAAATATATTGCCAATATCAATTAGGAAAATTGGCATTTTAAGCCTTTGGGTTTCTGTTTCTGTTCCGCATTCAACATTTGATTTCCATAGACTTGAAGGGTGTTCGTTTTATATACTATACACATATACAAATACACATACTTATATTTGAATAAAATGTTAACAAACACATCATTAAGATCATTGATTTGCCAAATTTTGACATTTATGTCTTGGTGTTTGCTTTGTGTGCGTAATGTGCGGTAGTGAGTGTTCAATCAAACTTACAAATTCCCAGAGAACCGCGATGAAAGGAACTTTAGGCATTCATGTAGAATGTGCGATTCATATGGGCCATTCCATTACAAAAAAAATTTCTATTGCTTGATTTGATGTGAGTTGTATTGATTGCCAGTTAATAGAGAATTGATTCATTTGGTTCGATTTGATCCTTTTGTATGGTTGAGAATATGGAAAAAGTCCAAAAAATAGTATATAATGAATGATATATTTTTTTGTAATGAATTTATTTCTTGGCATTGAAGCTCTTATCAAGTCTGGCAGCAATGAATTGCCCAAAGAAATCATGCTTTCCTCAAATGTTATCTTCTGCTCTATGACGGTGCTGTATAAGGTGGATAAAGTAACAATTTTCATTAAGTAACTTTTGTAATTTGCTTTAAATTATGGCTTTTAATATTCATATGCCGACTTTTTATTTTCTGCTAAACCAAATCAACAATGAATTTTGAGCAGTTCAGACAAATTTGAAAAGTTGATTGGTCAAATATTTTCTGAGAACAATGCCAATAGTTCGATAGCAAATATTATAGATAATAAAAATATATAGATTAAACGAATGTCTTATTTTAATAAAATTCAAGGCCACATAAAATTCGACTATATTGAAAATGTTTTCGTTTAATTTATGTGTATTAACTGAATCGAAAGTTGTTTAAAAAAATATTCGATTACATTAAAATTATTAAATTTGAGTAAAAATTTTTCCAGATAATTTATTTAGATCAATTTAGTTTAAAAAGTAAATTTTGAGACAAATAATATTCGATTAAACTAAATTTGCAATTTTTATTAAAATGTTGGTATATTTAACAAATATTTCCATAAAAATTAGAAATAATTTTTATTGAACCTTTGATACACATTCGATTTGAACGAAAACAAATTATTATTTTTTAATATCATTCTTTTTTTTATTAAAAATTTGTTTGCAAAAAAAGCCATTTAAAAGATTTATTGCAGTTCAGTGAACAACCACAAAAAAAAAGAACTCGCAATGAAAAGAGCACCTTTTAATTACATATTTAAAAAAGTCCTGCTTAAGCATTATCCGGGTATTAAAATTGCTTTATAGAAAAAGTAGTACTTGGTCCAAAAATTTTGTTTATTATATACACACATATGCAGCATTTTGTTGCTATTTTTTTACTAACGATTTCCAAGAGCGATAAGAGGGATATAACAAATCCCAATTACTGGAAGGTATGGAAAGCTGGGGGATCAAAATATAATGGATAAATGCCTCTTGGCTCTTGATATGTGCATTGTTTTACTCACTAATTGAACAATTAATTAATCCAGAAAGTCAACTTGTCCAGAATATTAGTGAAATGACTTCAAAAAATTAAATTAATTTTTCTGACTAGATTAAGAACACAGAAATATATTTTTAACCGACATCCTAAATGGTATAAATTCGTGTTTTTTATGTTTTTACAAGGATAACTGTGGCCCTATGCTCCTTGTAGGAATTAAAAGGAATAAATATGAATGCAGGCATAACTTTGTCTTTTGTGAGTCGATTTTCAAAATACTGTTTCAAAGGATGTGCTTGCAGGTTGATCCCATAATTATTTTTTTTCAAAATCGGAAATATTGATTATCGAATAGCTCCTCCATTTATGGACTGATTATCAAAAAAAGGTTTGCCTTCCAATGTTGGAAATCGGAAGAGAGATGTAGCCTCCCATAATATTTTACATCGCATGACTTCTCCACTTATGGGTCGATTTTCTTGCCTGGGAGTAAAATATAAACTAAAAATGGATGATATTGAATTTTAAACTCATCCATAATTGCGCCGGTTCTCTAATCTGTTCGATTGGTGCTTTATATTAAAGTGGGTTGTCTGGTTGCCATAATTATTTTCTTTTCTATAATTGTTGATATAATGTATGTATATACATAAAAGATCTACGTGCATATTCCAAAAACTTTGATTGTTGTTAATGAAATGCCCCTTATAAATATTGCTGTAAGTCTTACGCTCCATTTTCTTCTTTGCGCCTATAATTGTGTGAATGTATACGTCCCCGCCATGTTTGTGTGTAGGTTTCAATAAGGGAATTTAAGTTAATATTTGTTGTGCATTCATTACATTGACCTTTCCCTAAAGCACATGCCTACAACACACACATGCATGTCTTTGTGCGTGTGTATGCGTGTGTGTGTGTATATTGGTTTCATAATGTTAACAATTTGTTGACAATTTTAACGTCACTTTTAACCATGTTGTTACGTGGTGAACAGGAATGTATGTTGTTGGCGGTAAAATCGCCAATTATTATCCCCTGCCCATTTTATATGTTAAACACGCACAAAACTCATACTCATACACACACACTTACAATTATTTTCACACAGGTCTACAACGGAAATGGGTTTAACCTCGGGTTTGTTTAATTTTTTAACCTTTTAATTTAATCTGACTTAAGCGAACAGCTCATGAGTATGTGTGAGTGTGTATGTGTGTGTGTGTGTGTGTGTGTGTGTGTAAGGGAATATAAATTTTATTATACTCACTTTGCTGGCGTTGTTATAACTATAAATATTGTTGTAAATGTTAATAACCTTAATTCCGAATTGAGACACACACACACACACACTCACTCACTCACTTACATTCATACTCACTTTTATATGAGAATATAACATGTGATTATTTTTTTATAGTTTTTACTATAATAAGAAAAATCGTTATTTTAATTTATGTTGATGATCATGGAAGTTGTGTTTCTTTGTTAATCCCACCTCTCGGTTTCAGTTGAACGTTTATTAATTGTTCATGTTTCTCAGCCGTTATTTGAATTCAGATTTAAACAATTAAATGTTTAATAAACAGTGGTGTGCTGACGGAATAATTACAGGGCAATTCTTCTACTGTGCATTCAATTTGCTTGAGTCAACTTTGGTAGATTATAATTTACATTAGTAACTTAAACGCCCCAAGTGGCAGCTAATTAGTCATTTACTGTTTTGCCGGTTTTGTGGGGCAATGTGTATCTTGCAATTTTAAGTTGACGCATTTGAGTTTTCATTTTACTTTTATCTTTATATTTGCTTAGAGAAATATAATTCTAACTTCTGAGAAGTATGAGTTGAACTATTTGAAAAATGTTTGCCATTTTGTTGGCTACGCTTCCTTTTAAAATTGTGTAAGTTAAAATCAAGTGAAATGCGAACACTGTTTTACATTTTGATTTATGTCTAATGTTTAAGTTTCAATTTATGTATATAACTGGTTTTTGCATTGAATGCAATTAATTTTGTGTTGATATTAACTTTTGAATATTGTATTGAGTGCAATTTTGTTAAATAAAATTTTAACTCTTGCTCAATTTACAATCCATTTGTATCATTGTATTTATGTATTTCTTAGCAGTAACTTATACTTATTTATTGGTAACTTTCATTCAAAATTTGTGAGACAACAATATGAAATTTAAAACATTGGGACGACAGAGATCTGGGGACGATAACTCACGCCACTTGATATCAATATCGAAATTTTAATACACTTAAAAAAAGTTGTTTGAAAGATCGATCGATATCGCACGCCGTGGTCCGTCGTTCTACTGTTGTAAATTTCTTAAATTTAATGTTCATTAAATGTGTTTTCACACAAAAGCAACCAACATACAAAAATTTTATGTTTGTCAACTTCATATGATTGGGTCATAAAATTTGCTATTCATCTTTTTTATTGGGTGTTTTGCCATTTAAATACATTAAAGTAACAAAGTCCATGTTTATGCTGCTGCTTTTTAATCATAGTTTTATGTTTAACATGCGCTCATTTTATCCTCAATCACCACACCATTAACTCATTTTACTCTTGACCACTTTTATGGGACGTTTTGCCAAGCCAACAGCCTCCTGTCGGCCAGCCGGCCAGTTAGTCGTTCTTAACGTTTGTTTTCATTTGTTTCACAATGAATATTCAAATTTATATCTAATTTGGTGTTAAAGTGCTTTTAACTTTAAAATTTATTGCATTTTAGCGCTCCAATAAATACAGTTGGTTTTAAGTTTTGGCCTTTTCGCCTGTTTTAATTTTATGTCTCTGAGTTATCGAGGCAAAAGGAAAAAGTGCTTAAAAAAGCTTCAATAAAGCGATAAAGTCATCAAACGATAAGAAGATCTCCAAATGAAGGAGTCCTCTTGCTGTTAATTGGGGTTAATTAGACGACAACACTTGTACTAAAATGTAATGAATTGTTTTTTATTAAGAAAAGAAGTGCGAAAGAAAGCTCTCACAAACACTCTTTTCTGATACGCTTTTGTGTTGCCTCTGGCGTAAAGTCTTTTTAGGATGTTAATTTCAAGAAAGTTCATCCATTAATTTATAAATATAATTTTTTTCTCGCTTATACACATTTTGCTGCTTTATGAGCACTTGCTTAATCTTGTAATCCATAAATATAATTTGAGACATTTTGTTTCCTCTTTTTTTATTTTATATATATTTTTTGGTTATTAACAATATGGTGGTTTATAATTGCCAGACATTAATTATGTATTTGGTTTTCGTGCAAAGAATGTAATTTAAGGCCTGCACTCTGAAGGACATTTTGCAAACGTTTTAGCTTTCAAGGCCTTTCATCGTTAATTTTTTGATGGCTTCAATTAATTTAAGAAAATTCATAAAATAGAAGGCATTATTCACAAAACTGAACTTGCTTGGAACTTTTTGAGCATAAAAATGTGAATGGCTTTAAAAGAAAATCCATAAAAAAATAACAATTTAAACGTTTTAGCCAGCATCTGTTTGCATATCGTCAGCTTCTTTCTCATCGCCAGTTAAACTTCTGAATTGCTTTTTTAATATTTCAAATCCGAAACAACATTATTGCCATTCCTTCATATAGATGTTGAAATACATAGTAAAAATATTATAAAAATATGCCAAGTATTAGTTAAACTCTAATTCAATCCACATGTTATAAAGAGTTTTACAATAAATGCAATAAAACAGTGCAAGTGTATGATATTAGCGAACTTCTGTTTTAGTAAAAACATATCACCACTATGATTGCATGATCATGAAAGCCTAATTTTATTGAACTCCACAAAATATATTCAACTGATCTTAAGCAATAGACAACTAATGCATGCTGCTCCATCTGTAATTATGGGTGATATAAATATTGAGAAATCAAATGCTCTTGATGTTCTTGGCATGAAATTTCAGTGTGATGTTCGATGGACTGAGCACATTCTTCATATGGCTATAGAATCATCCAAGCGCTTCGTTTTTTTAAGACAGTGTAAGAGATATTTCACCCCTTCTGATATCTTTACTATTTATACCACCTACATCCGGCCGAAAATGTAATACAACTCTCATGTATGGGCCGCTGCTTCAAAGTGTATTATGAAGCTACTGGACAGAGTATGGAAGAGGGCGACAAGACTCATTTGTGACAACAATGTAGCCAACTTTATTGACTCACTGGAGCATCGTCGCAATCTTGGATGTGTTACGTTGTTTTATCGTTACTACAATGGAATGTGCTGTAATGAAGTTAGGAAACATATTCCTCTGACCCGCTCTTATTTGCAAGCAACACTTTACTCATTAAGATCACATCCATTTTTGCTCGATATAACAGCGATTCGCACTAAGCACTAGAGAAAAATTTCGTCCTTTGATCGAACGGTTCGTATGTGGAACGAGCTCCCTGCAGATGTCTTTCCTGCTATACCCAACATTGAGGGGTTCAAATTAAATAACAAGCACTACTCCCGCTATGCTCCTTACCCTATCCTATTTTCCTAGTTCAGACATTTTTTTCTTAAGAAACAATGTTACGAAATCATTTCATAGGATTTGGATGATCAGTAATGGGACTTTTTTCTATACTAACAAATCAATCAGTCTCGGATGATAATTCAAACAAGAAGTTTGTGTTGCCACTTGTTGCATGATAATTAAAATATATCTAATAACACGTATATGTAATTGTAACATTTAACAGTATTAGTATGACGGTTCTTCCTTTCCTTAATATTTTAACAAAGATTGCTGATAATTTAAGTGAACTATTCGTCGATCTCTTCGTCTCGAATTTAGTCAGCAAATGCTGCATAGTCGGCTTTGAAGTGCCATTGATGAACACTGTACAAATACCACTAGAATATTTATCGACCTTGCTTTATTGGGAAACCAAGGAAACAAATCAATATAAAAGTAGTTGTAAAGCTCAAAACCTTAAATGAAGGAAGATGTTAACAACACAAATATTTCAAACATGTCCTGCCTGATATTACAACAACGACAACTACAACCTGAACTAAATTTAAAAAAAGAAAAAAATAAACAATTTATTTGTTTTAGCCAACATAAACAAATGCCTCATACCTCTTAAATTGTTGGCAATCTGCCATAAAAAACTATAAAAACGGCAAGAACATGATAGAAATGTGGATAAAATATTTTCTGTTCAACGAATAATTTTTAAGCTGCTTGTGGCATTTAAAGTAAAAAGTATACGTTGTGTTAAGGAATAAGGCCTTAGGCTAGATTCAGTTACAACGTAATAAATGTTTAAACTTTTCCTCGAAATTTGATTAGCTGAAGCACTAGAGAGTTTGACTAATCATTCCTTGAAAACTCGAAAATTGTACTATTTCAATTCCAATTTAAAAGAGACACACCAGATAAATATTTCGATCGTATGCATTACTTTTAGAAATCATTTGTGCTCCGTGGCAATATAGTAGCACAGGTGCCGCTTTGGATGATTTATCATTATTTTGGCGATCTCGGACCCCAAAAAGTAGCATCAGTATGGAGGTCATGGGTTCGATTCCCACCTAAGACTCTTATCTGCTTCACTACATACGAATGACTATGTTCACTAAACGTAAGTTGTAATACAATTTGTAATTGTATTCATAACATTAAAAAAAAATACGATTTTTATTCTAAATTTTACGATCATCAAAATTGTGTCTGGCAACTATGAAAATCATAACCGAAATATTTTGAATTGAAAAATACGAATTTAAAAACTTTCTCACAGAAGTGATAAATTACATCTTTTTCAGAATGTAAGGATTTGGAAATTGGTATGAATTAAATATTATTAGATCTTAGGAAGTCGCCAAGTCAACCTTCCTTAAGAATTATTCGAAAAAATTACAACAACAACCACAAAAAGCATTCAGAAATGTTTCACTTTTACAATAATGCCGCTGATAATTGTGACGCTTCACAGTTTATCTTAAAGAATTTATATTTTACCTCCATTCAAGAGGCTAAAGATGGCAAAAATTCTTCTGTTATATTCTTGTCTCATCCTCTTTTTTTAAGTTCGATTTGTTTTTTAGCGTGAGTAACAATTTTGCAACATTTCATTCACTTGATTTGTGGTTGAAAATTTTCTACGATGCCTGTAAGATTGTGTTTGTGCATGGACGAATGGGTTTTTGTATGTGGGTGTGTTGCTGTTTAAATTCAACAATGAAAACATCATGATATTGTCATGTTGATAAAAATTATTGGCCTGCCAATAAGCAAAACAAACATTGATTTTTAATTTTTTTTACATATTTAGATGTATGTATGCATGTCTCTCTGTACATATGAATATTGCTTTGAAAATGAAAAACTTATAATCGCAAGTTGTAAATGTGATTTATGGGCTTTGAAAGCTGACTTTAGAAGCATTGTATTATTAAAGTATTGAAAAAATATAGGGGACTTTATATTTTAATTCTTATAAGTTTTTCTAGATTTCAGGCAAACATTGATCGCTTACATTCATTCATTCATTAGCAAAATTATTTAAACTTAAATATAAGTCCGGCGCAATATAATCAAGAGCTACGACAAATTGATCAAGAGTCATCATCCGGGTAACCAAATATATGCGCACAAAAAGCTCTCCAAATATTCCAAAATATCATCCTGAATGCAATCATGCAAACATGTTTGAAGCAATCATAACTGATTACTAGGGCGACAAATTTCATGCACTATAAAATTAAAAATATGCGCATATAATATGCACCATAGAAGTCAAAATATGCACCAAAATAATGAAAATATGCGGTAATAAATAAAAATATGCAACAAAAAACAATTAATTTAAACAAGATTTATTAAAACATAACAAAATAACATAACACAACAAAAAATAAAATTCAGTTCGTTGAAATGGTGTCTACACAATCAAATAAAAAATTCAAATATAAAAATAAAATCAGTCCATAGAATCTGTACATTTAAACGGGTAGTACTAACATAAATTTTTGTTTGTATAAATAAATACATTTTTTAATTTCCAAATGTAAAGTGTCTGTTCGGGCGCAGAAAGTTTTTGTAAATCGAAAATGTTCGCTCCACATCGACGGAAGTTATTGGAGCATACTCATTTGGGGGGTAATTTTCTAAAGAAATGGGTGCATCTAAATTTAGTTTGAACTATTGCCCCTATTGCGGTTCACCACTCAACTCAGTTTGGTCGTGTGAGAGTCAACCCAACTTATGCACAACCAAACTCATTTTAGTTATTGCGATACACAACTGTTTTTAGTTGAGTTTGTCATAAAATTGCCAACCTAAAATATCGAATTGCCAACTTTAAATATCACGTTTGACAAGTGAAATTTGAAGAAAATTAAACTGAAAGTGTTGTGGGAATAAAAAGTGTAAAATATTTTATTTATGTATTGTGAAACAATTTGTTAATTAAGTCTTAAAAGGTTAAAAAAAGAATTCTGTACATATATTTAAAAACTTGTAATTCTTAAAAAAATAATACTTGTGAATTTTAATATATAAAAAAATAAGATGAAATTTATCTACAACAGCAAACAATAAAATATTATTAATTTTTAAATTTATTCTTAAGTTTTTCTATTTTTAATTTATCGCACTCCACCTTAAGATTGTGGAGATCAGTAGCCTCATTTGCTTGTCGTTCCAACAATGCAAATTTTTTTTCTAATTTTTTTAATGTTTGCAGTGGATGCTGCAACGCCAAAAACTTGGCCAGATGGTGCCGCTTGCTCTTGCAAAGACAAGAGTTGTGAAACAGTATCATCAAGGCTATTTAATGGTGCCGCTTCCTCTTGCAAAGACAAGAGTTGTGAAACAGTATCCTCAAGGCTATTTAATGGGATTTCTTGTGATGGGCCTCAACCTGTCGCCTGAGTGTTTGTTTTATTGTTTGCAAGTTTTTTCTTAATGCTTGCTTTATAGTGGATCCAAACCTGTGAAAGATTATAATTATATTAAGAATATTGTAATTGTTCAATATTATTTTACTGACACACTTACACGTCGCCATTCTTGAGATGTTCTTGTCGGTGGTCCCAAACTATTTAATTCTACAGCAAACTCTTCCCATAACTCCTTGCACTTTTTTCCGTTGCACCAAAATTTGGTTTTCCGTGAGCAATTTCCGGATTCCTGTCCATAATCTGAACAAGCCGCTCAAATTGGAATTTCGTTGTTATTTTCAAACTAATAAAAGTGTTTAAAAATTGTGAAAAAATTATTACAAAAATTGATACTTACGATTTCTCCATTTTGATTTAAATTTTCACCGCTTTTAAAAAAATTTCACTCTAACTGATAATGACACAACTACAATTAAGCAGTTGTGTGTATTCAACGTTTTTTACGACCAAACTTTTACAAAGTTGAGAACGGCAATACCACGAAAAAACAGATACACAACTGAATAGTCAACTGGCAGTTTAGTTGAGAACGGCAATGCGAAATCACCTAAGACGACCAAACTGACACAAAAGTGGTGAACCGCAATAGGGGCATATATTATATTTCTGTAGTAGATTTTGAAATTTTTGTTTTATCATTTCTGCAATATCACCTTCCACATCAAAAATGTTGGTAACAGCATCGTCAATCAAATTATTCTGCTCATTCAAAGATCCGAATCCTTCTAATTTTATTATGGATTCGCCAAGGAAACTGTAGTTTGAAGATTAATTAAGTGGAAACTTTAGACGGCTATGGCAATGTATGTAGACTACATACTACATCTTGGGCTATGGCGCTTGGTTTTTACAGCGCAGGCTGTAAAAATACGATTTCGTTGTGTTTAACACGGGTGCTATATAAATTTTCACCGGCACTGACACATCAGCTGGTATAATGAATAACATTTAAATATGTACATATGTATGTAGGTATGTACATAGTATGTACATAGTATGCACGTTGTATCCTGTATCAAATGACGGTTATTTCAGAGATGATATCAGTGCAAGTTTGAGAGAATGGAGGATATTTTTAATATTGTTAAAGCTGTGAAAAACTTGGAAAATATGCAAATAAATATGCACTTATTACAAAAATATGCACAGAACTTAGTTTTTTGTTAAAATATGCAAAATATGCAAAAACAAATTGATGCCATTTTACAGGAAATCTTATGAAACGCAAAGAAAATTATTCAGAATAGGTTTTAAAGTGTCGACAATAAATATGCATTTGCATTGAAATTGTCGCCCTACTGATTACTATCATGAATGTTTACGCTAATGATTCTATCAAACATACTATTTTAACCATAAGAACTATGTTAAATATCGTAATAAGCACATTGTTATGATTGTCAGAACTATATACAGCTATGTTTATTACAATAATAAACATAAAATACATTTTTGTACTATCGCACATATATTTTTAATGGAAATACATTTTCGAATATACTTGCATGCACTTTAGTTTCTTATTTAATAAAACTAAAATAAATCTTTAATCGAGTCATGTACTTTGTTGTATTGAAAATTAAATTTTGTGCAATATTGTTAGAACAATCATATTGAATATTTTAGTAGTAATGATCATATAATGGTAGATAATTTTTATCCAAAACTAGTCAAGGTAAGATATAAATACACGTAAAATATTCTAACTTTATATTAATCGGTTTCAATCATAGTTTTGTTTAAGTGTAAAGAAAAATGTTAATTTGTTTCAAATCGAAATATGTAAATAAAATGCTAAAATAAATAAGTAAAGCTGCTGTATTCGCTATGCCGAATACATTAATCAATGCAATGCAACAAAAAAATGTTAAACATTTCAGGATTTTTTTTAATATATTTATTCATTTTAATTCTTTTTATATTCTTCTTATAATCTCAAAATCAAAATAATTGTTTTTTGTAAATTTTCAAATCTCTGTGCTTAACTTTGCATTTTTTTATATTTTTTATGAGATATTTATGACTAATCTTATCAATCACGTTACATATTTTGCAGGGATCGTATATTTCAGCGGGTCAACGTAATATGGAAGCGACGAAAGGATGTAAAATCAGCACCAAGTCCCTTCTAAATAGTCTTAGTAGCTATTTTTACTTGGATATATCTTCGGGCTATATAACGCTGATCCAGATCTGCAGCCAGTAATAGAAAGAAATAGATGACGCTAATGCAAAACGCAAGCTAACAATAGAGCCGCTGCCAAATGCCGAATAAAAACTAATCTAATAAATACATATTTTTATAAAATATAAGTTAAGTGTAAGTTAATAAAATGAAAATAAAGTTAAATATTTATTCATTAATGATTTAAAATAAGCTAAAGAGCACAATTCCAACAACCCCGAAATTTTCTGACTTCATTCATGCTTTCAAAAGAACAAAATGAATATAATTTTAATAGAATTCAGTAAGAAAAATAATACTGAAAATGGCTCATAGCCGAAACCGATCTGTTTACAAACCAAATTTGATGTGGGATGATGGAAAATCATTCCAAATGTCTATAATTTCATGTCTTGGTAACTTAGGTTAGGTTAGGTTGATTGGAGGTGTATGATAGCCCATGTCATACGACATACACCTAAGCCAGCGAAGGCTTGTTGTGCGCTCCCTTGAGTTTAACCATAGCATATTGACCCAAAGGTCTAGAGAAACTCCGTGTCACTCACAAAGTTCCTTAATTTCCTCCAGCATATTCCCCGTAATCGGTTTATGTCCGGTAAGATGTCACCCCCAAGATATCAGGACCTTATTTGTGAGAAAGCGGTGCATTGGCACAAATAGCGTTCCAATGTTTTGCTCTCCTCCCCACATGCTCTACGTTCATCTCCTCCCTCTATTCCCATGCGTTTAAGATGTGCCAGTAGTTGAGAGTGCCCTGTGACATTATTTTACTTAGTTCGAGCTTGCTAAGTTTTAGCAACTCCCTCGTTCTTTTCTCGTCTGGATCTCCCCATAGAATTTTTGTATTGATTCCCATGGTTCCGTTATTCCAGAGAGTTGAATGGGCCCTATGTGCCCAAGTCTTTAACTCGGATTTAACTGCATCGAAAGGTTTCGCGTATTCCTAGCTTATATTACCTAACTCTGTTGCTCTAGAAGCAAGTGAGTTTGCCCTCTCATTTCCAGTTATCTCCGCATGTCCTGGCACCCATATGATGCGCACTTTACCATGTGATATGGTAACTTTGGCTATATATTGTTTCTGTCAATACTTCATAAAAACTTTCAAACAGCTACGAAACATAATCAACATTCTGCTAAATATGATCGTAGGACTAAACTCAAAGAGTCCTTTGCAATATGTTTACCATATCGAAGCTACAGGAAATAAACAAACAGTCTAAAAATATAAAAAATATATAATATTTTGAATATTTTGTAGCTCGTTTATAAATTTTACTTCATGATTCGTTTTTAATTAAGTTTTATAAGGACTTGAGCATCCATAACAACAAGCATTCTACGTGAACATTTTGAGATTTTAATAAAATGCAAACAAGTCTTACAAAAACATAAAAAAAAAACTTTTATTAAGCTGTTTTTCTTATTTGAAATTCTATTGAACAAACAAAATGCAACAAAATATCGTAAAAGCAACTAAAGAAAAACGAATTGAAAACTGAAACGGAAACGGAAACAACACCTAACTGAAATAATAATAAAAGTTACTACTCGCACAAGGACAGATAGAAGCAGGTACTCAAGAGATCATGAGGCAATAGCGAAACCCCTTAACCAACCAAAACCAACAACACATAATAAAAAGCAACCAACAACGGAAAATAAGCCAAAGAAAAAGAAAATAACTAAATAAGTTTTAAAACAACAATAATAACAAAAACAAATAACAAGTTCTTAAACGGGTGGCAAAAGTGGCAGGGAAAAGGTGAAAAAAGTATTGTGACAAACGGTGGTGTCAACATATTCGAAGTGTAAAATGAAAATGGTGAAGAAGGAAAAAAGTTCAAGAAACAGCAACAACAACAACAATAATAACAATAAAAGCAATGCTCAAGTCAGCGTCATCTAAACAAAAATACCAATTTAAAATTTAAAACCAATGACAGTCAGCCAGTTTTCCAAGCAAATGCCAAGAAATAAGATTCAAGTTTATCAAAGTTGGAGGAATGCACCTGCTCAGTGTTGAAGGAAACCCCCAAACGAAAAGTTGAAACTAGCATTTCTATTTCTACTTTGTTTTAAATTTGAAATTTGTTATTTTCTTACTTGCTTTTCTTTCTATTGGTATTTGTAAATTGGGTTAACAAAGGCTTTTCAATGTTTCATAAATGGAAAATGTTTCATTTTTTTGCGTGCCCCACCGCCAACAACAGCAACAATAATAATAAAAATAATAATAATGATCATGAAGAATTTTATTTAGAACTTTACTTAAATGGGAAACTTTTATTTTGTTATAGTTGTAGAAAAAAGTGAGATACATAAATTTGTTAAAGCACTATGGGTAGTGCATGTTGAAAATGCTAAATAAAAGTTTTTACACGAGATAAAATCAATAAATAGTCCGTCCTAGGAAATATAATGGAATGAATTTTTTTTTTTGCGTCATTCCTATGGAATGAATTTTTTTTTTGCTTCCAAAGCATCCAATAGCTAGTCGAGTTAAAAAAATAATGATTTATAATTTTTAATTAATTCTAAAAACACACCTGAGCAGTTAAGTGCTATTTTTTCGAAACGAGTTGCACAAGAGCAGATAGAGAAAAATAAAAAAGGAAGAGTCAAAACATCAGCACAAGACAAAACCCTTGCAAAAACCTTACACTACCAGGTAGAAAGAGATCCGGAATATGATGATGATGATAATAATAAATATTGAGGAATCAGATGCTCTTGATGTTCTTGGCATGAAAATCCATGATTTCAGGATGTCCGATGGACTGAGCACATTTTTCATGTCGCTAAAAAAGTGTTCAATTCAGACCTTGTAAGATATACTTCACTCCTTCTGATCTCCTTACTATTTATATCGCTTATATCCATTACAAAATGTAATACAACTCTCGTGTAGGGGCTGGTGCTTCAAAGCATATTTGGAAGTTACTCGATCGGGTACTGGAGAGAATGAATAAGCTAATCGGTGACAGTAGCGTAGCCAACTCTATTAACTCAATGGAGCATCTACTCAATGTGGAGTATGCGTCGCTGTCTTATCGCTATTGCTATGAAATGTGCTCAGGAAACTTATGCTCGAAGTCATTTTTATACAGTGAAACAAATTCTTCATGAAGAGCACATCCCTTTGTGGATGATGTGCAACGAATCTCCCAGTAGAGCTCTTTTCTGGTACTTTCACATTGGAAAAGTTCAAGTCAAGTCAAGTCCACATGCACTACTCTATCCATTCTTCTTACCATAAACTATTTTCCTATTTCTAGTATAATCTATTGCTAGAGTAGAGGTCACTAACTGAGCTCTGCTATGATTAAAAAGACGATATGTTCACTTTCAATACAACCTTGTTTGAAAATTAAACAATGAAATAAATAATACTAATGAATTTTTAATTATTTATTCACACGATAAAGCATGCCACAAGCTTTTGTTAAGGAAATAATAACAATGTATCTTTCAAACAAACCACAATTGATTAGTGGCTTTAATTTTTGTTCTCCTGGAGTTTGGACAAATTGTTCCAGCTGCCTTATATAATGTCCCTTTCACTCCTGCAGGGAGCATAGGGCTTCTACAAAGCATATCCATCTTTACACGGGTTGTTGTTGCAGTTATTTTAGCATTGTTATTTTTGCTTTGTATCGATTTCATTATTCGGTTGTTTTGTTCCAGCTGAGTAGATGATTGGTCTGCTGTAGCAGGTCTAGGATAATGGGGCTGTCGTCTGTCGTTGCCTAAAAATAACATCCCCTCCAAATTTTGGTGTAGTGGTGAGGAACCTTACTAATCTTTGATTCCAATCTTCTCTTTTCCCAGAAGGTGGTGGCTCTGCCTGGGGGTGGTCAGAGGGCTCATTGGATAGATTTTTAGGAGGGGGCCGTTTCAGCTGCCTTATAAAAATTAAACCTAATTTGAGTTCATTAAGATAAAAAAGTTATTCGTATACATTGTCTCTTAATGCGTACAACTCATAGAACTACGTGTTAAAATTATTTCTTTAATAATCTTTAGACTTTTCTGCACTGTTTTCTTCTCGAACGGTTAAACATGCTATTTATCTGCTATTTACCTAGTTATTTTAGCGTTATTTGCAAATTCAAAATAAAAAAAATTTCTGCAATAAAAAGTCCTTAATATCAGCCAGGCATCGCACTCAAATTCGTTGTTGTCTGCTTTTGTAGGGAAAAAATCGTAAAAATAAATTTAAACTCCCCAGAATTATTAAAAATTCAAAATGATCTGTTATTGTGTTGTACATGCTTAAATTTGCAATTGCAAAAAAAAACAAAACAAAACAAAAAATAAATAAATAAAAGGAATTGGAAAAAATAACACAAATATACGCAAACAATTTGTTGATGTGGCGTTGAAAAGGCTCTCAGTAGCATTTGATGAAACGGTGTGGTGTACGCGAGCATAAGCTTACGTGTATGTATGTGTATGTGTTGCACTGCACACACACTTCCGTTTTAGCAATTTTTTTTGAAACATTAATAACACGTCTTGTTTAAAGACGTGCTTGTGTTTTGATATAATTGCACACTTTGTTTCAGCTTTTCTTCCCATTTTTTTATTATTATGCTTTTTTATTATTGATGTTGCTGTTACTGTTGCTGTTGCTGCTGCTACTACTACTACCAATATATCTAAATTCCAGGTTAAAATAGTAAAAGAAAAAAGCATATATAACAAATGAACACATAAAAAAAGAATTTAAAAATGGTTCGATGATTAGACCACAAAAACAGCAACATGAACCAGAGCAGCAGATGTTGTCATAATGATTTGCTGATAAAAGACAACAAAAAACAAACTTTAACCCAAAGAAGAAATGCCCATTTGATAGATAAATATGGGCGCTTTTTCCCCTTCCCGTGCTGTTAGGTATCATACGATGGATATTACTTCCGCTCATTTAAATGCAGGATTCAATTTGTTAAGTTTTGACAGCGTGTGTTGAACCTTCCAGATAAATGAAATGAATGAACTTGAAATGGGAATGATTGGATTTCGACAGTTCATGGCATTTATTTTTTTATTTATTGAATTAGTTAATTTTCAAGCTATAAAAGCTAAGCGCCATGGAAAGTTGCAACGTGGAGTAACACTTTTAAATATTAAACAGTGGGAGGATTTAAAAACGAATTGGATATATTTTTTTAATTTTAAATGATTAGATTTCTATAATACTTTACACAGCCATTTCAGTTTAGGCAGATTAGCAATCTGAGCTTTGGGCTGGTAAAGACAATAGTACTAAAAGAGTTCGAAATGATCAGAAGAGATGACTAAATTTGAAATTATGTATGATCCAGAGGATGATCTGTTATATGCAGGGCTCAAAATTTTATGCACAAGCATTTCTTTTCTAGTGAAAAATAACAAGGTATCCGGCCAATTATCTATTTGAATCATTACATTTTAAGTGAAATGGCATTGATTTGCTATACATGTTTTTGCATATTTTGGTAGTAATTGCATATTTGAATAGTCTTAGATGCATATTTGTACATAGAAAATACCAACAACATTTGTACAACTATTGTAGCCTCCGACGCCTTACAACTCGTACAATAATTTCTGAAATGACAAAATATAAATTTGTGTCTTTGTTCCTTTGTTTTCATTTTAAATTTTCGAACAATATTTTCTTTCGCAATTAAGTGTGACAGTGCGTTACTTAAACTTTGTAATGTTGATGTGATTTAAAAAAAACTTGTTTCTTTTGCCTTTAAATATAAATAAAAAATAAAAAAACATTAATTTTGCGTAGACATTCATATATAAAAATTAATTTTTTTATAAAATTCTCAAGAATATTTTTAGGACAGAAAAAAATATATTGCCAAAATGTCGTTTATAGGCAGCTGTCAAAAGAAATAGTACTGAATCAATTTTGTTTAAGATCCAGCGATTTTTTAACAGATGTAAACAAGTACACAATTTATGAAAAAACTGAGGTTTTAGCGACCTCTTGTGGCGGTAAAATGAACATATCACAAAGTCGCTTAATGTTCTTATGTTGATTATTTATATAAGAGTCCAATTCACTTGTTTTAATTATCGGTTGTAGTTTTCTTCTTTCGTTGATTTTTTATGAAAAAAGCCCTGTGCGGCATTGGGATACGAGCGAGAACATGACTTCAGAAAGGAAATTAAAGAATAGATCTTGTTGAAAAACCCTTTCAGCTTCAAATACTATTTCACAAAAAACTTTATCGTATAAAACACAAACTTCCTTTGCCCAAATTATGATTTTTTACAAATAAAAAATTAATAAATTAAAATCATGGAGCAAAGAAAGGCAGCACAACTGAGCAGCCAAATCATGTTTTTTTTTTTTTTTTTTTTTTTTTTTTTTTTCTCTCATTTTATTTACAATCTATCCAAGGATAATAAGTAAATTTTATAAAATAAGGAGTAATAAAATAACATTCATTGTTGAACTCCAATAAGAACAACAATATACAAGAACAAAAATTGTTAAAGTTATAGTTATTTCAAAAATTTATAATACATTATATAAAAAAAAAAAAAAAAAAATCTTAAAGTTTAATCTATATTAATATTTACATATATGTACACAGAATTTTTTTTTTTTTTTTTTTTTTTTTTTTTTTAATGTATAATTGATTATGTTCTAAATGGCAAGTCTAATACGTGGTTCCTTTTCAGTCTTCTTACTTCGTTTGTGTCATCTAATAGCATTATTGCCAATGGGTTACAATGGTTACTCAGCCTCTCCAAGTAATTTTCGCTATATTTTTTAACTTCTTCTTTAACCATCGGAATTGATAAGTCATCATGAATTGTTTTGTTTGATACAAACCATGGAGCGTTGACTAAGGACCTCAATGTTTTCGACTGAAACCTCTGTAGAATTTCAATGTTAGAATTGCTGGCCGTTCCCCACAACTGTATACAATATGTCCACACTGGTTTTAGCATTACTTTGTATAAAATTATCTTATTCTCGAGACTTAGTTTGGATTTGGTACCTAGTAACCAAAATAGGCGCTTGAATTTCAAGTTAAGATGTTGCTTCTTAGCTTTAATGTGGTTTTTCCATGTAAGCCTGCGATCGATGTGCAGACCTAAATATTTGACTGTGTCAGATTGCGGAATATCACTGTTGTTAATTGAGACACGTGAGCAGTTTCCACGACGCAAAGTAAACGTCACGTGTAAAGATTTTTCGGTGTTGACTTTTAACTTCCATTTATTTAACCAAATTCCTATTTCATCAAGCTCTCTTTGAAGATATTGTGATGCAACATCCGAGTCTGCGTCAGCAGCTAACACCGCCGTATCATCAGCGTAGGTTGCAACTAGTACATTATTTATTAAGGGCATATCCGATGTAAAAATTGTATATAAAATTGGGCCTAACACACTACCCTGAGGGACTCCAGCCTTGATACTGTAAATTTCAGAGAAATCTCTGTTGACCTTAACATAGTAATACCTTTCGCTGATATAAGATTTTAGTACTAGGTAAAAATGTGTTGGAAGTAGTTTTTTAAGCTTATATAGTAGGCCTGCATGCCAGACCCTATCAAATGCTTGTTGCACATCCAAAAATACACCTGAGCAATATCTTTTGTTCTCCAAGGAATCCCGTATAAAATTTACTATACGATGGCATTGTTCAGGTGTGCCATGCTTATGTCTAAACCCGAATTGGTACTCTGGTATTATATTTTCTTTTGCTAGTATAGGTAACATTCGTCTCAGAAATATCCTTTCAAATATTTTGGAGAATGTGACTAGCAAACTTATCGGGCGATATGATGTTACAATATCTTCTGGCTTTCCAGGTTTAGGGACCATTACCACTTCCGCACATTTCCATTGCGAAGGAAAATGATTTAACCTCAAAATTGAATTAAATATAAGCGTAAGAAAAATAACAGCTTTCTTAGGCAAGGCTTGGACTACTTTTCCATCAACACAGTCGTATCCTGGTGATTTTTTACAATTTATCTTAGCAATCTCCTCCCGTACTTCATTTGGTGAAATGTGTTTTATTGGCCAATCTACTGGACATGGACTATCAAGAAATTCGTAGATTTCTTTTGTAGAAGTACAATCATTTATTTCATGTGGCTGAAATGTTTTTGATAAATGTAATGCATATGCTTCAGCTTTGCTTCGATCTGTTCTGCACCATAAACCATTTTCGTCTCTTATAGGTGTATTTTTCTTGATTGGACGCTTTAAATATTTGGTGGCATTCCACAGGTAATGTTCATCATATCTTATAACGTTAAGATTACTAACAAAATTTTCAATCTGTTTGTTCTTTATTTCAGTCAGCCGAAGTTTAAGATTCTTTGTGGCCGTATTAAGGATTCGTTTGTCATTCGGGTTTCTACTCATTTGCCATATTCTTCTTAGTCTTCTTTTATTTTGGATCATTGTTCTTATTTCAGCAGTTACATAAAACTGGTTTTGACTATTATGGGTATCAGTTGATGGTGTAGATAGAAATCCAGCTTCATGAATTAAATTGTTGAAAGTTTCAGCCGCATCATCTAATTCCGATGCAGATTTAACTGAAATATTGAGGCTGACAGTTCTTTCTAACCAGGTGCTAAATGATGATAGATCAGTTTTATTATTTAAAATTTTATATCTTTTCAAATGACAATGTAAAAATGTATTAAAATCAAGGATAAGTGGCGAATGGTCAGAGTTTAGATCGTAATTATCAGCTATTTGTAGTAAATTGTTTGGTATGCCATAATATACAATAAAATCCAATAAATCTGGAGTTTTTGTCAAATCTGTAGGCCAGTATGTAGGACTACCCGTAGATAAAACTGAATAGTTGTTATTGCTTATACATCTAAAAAGTTCTCTGCCTTTAGGATTTATTAATCTCGAACCCCACCAATGATGTTTGGCATTGAAGTCGCCTCCTACTATAAATCTGGGCCCAAGTTTTCTAAAAAATTCTTGAAATTCCTGACACTTTACAGAATATCTTGGAGGAAAATAAATAGAGCTAATAGTAATAGAAGTCGAATCACAAAATATTTTAATACATGCAGCTTGTAGACTTTGCTGCCTTATTTCGTCGGTGAATTCGTAAGTTATTGATGATTTTATTAGTATTGCTGCTCCACCATGTGCTCTATTGTCCGGGTGGTTAGCTTTTATTATGTCAAAATCTTTTATTTTGAAAAATGATCTGTCTGTGAAATGTGTCTCCGAGACTAGGAGGATATCAATAAAATTAGTTCTAAGAAATATTTCCACCTCTTGAGTATGGTTGGAAATACCATTGGCATTCCATATTGCAATTCTTAAGTTCAATTGCATAGTTTTGATATTAAAAGAGACATCATATTTATTAACTTATTGGTCTGTTCTATTTGGTTTTCAATTAATTTTTCGAGTTTTTCAAAAGAATTGTTTAATGGATTTAGTTGCTGTGGATTCCGTAAGATATCAGAATATGAAAATCTTTTATTTTGACCAGTGTTGGTGTTTACATTTTGGTTAAGTTGATTTGGGTAATCTTCACTATTAAATATATATTGGTCGGTTTTATCTCTTCTGTAGAGATTATTATTTTGCAATTTTCCTTTAAGTATTTGTTTATATACTATGCAGCCTTTATAGTTTGCTGGATGGTTTTGTAGACAGTTCACACAGCGTGGAGGAGTTTCTATATTTTTATTGCAGTCAATTGTAAGATGACCTAAGCCACATTTAACACATCTTTCCTCTTTTCGGCAGTAAGTTTTGGTATGACCGAATTCTTGACATCTATGACATTGCACAAGGTCTTTAGTTTTTCTTGGGGGTTCAATGGTGACAATTGCGTTATCTATGTGCCTAATATCGTATACGTTTTTGTTATTTAGGTCAGGTTCTAAATCAACAAAGAACATTGGAAGGGGGTTTCTGGTTATTCTACTGCGAACATTGATAATGTTCCGAACTTTATGGCCATTTTTTTCCATTTCGTATTTAATATTAGTAATTGACGTAGAATGATGTAAGTTTTTTATAACTACTCTATACGATCGGTCTTGCTTCAATTGGTAGGTATGGAACTTAATTTTCTTGTCATTCAAATGAGTAACAATAATTCTGTACGATTTTACATTTTTTATTACTAATCTTATTTGTCCATCTTTAAGTGACTTGTATTGAAATTCAGAGGAAGGAATAATTTTAGAAAAAGATTTTGTCATTGCGCTAATATCAGCAACAAATGGTATGAATATAGGTGGTGGCTTTGGTTCATTGTTATTGCTGTTTTCATTATATACTTCCTCCTCAGTATCAATTTCTTCATTATCAAGACTAGCAAAACGATTATTATTTTGGGAGCCTGAAATAATTGTCTTTGTTTGTTTTGATGTACCAGCATCTTTGTTGTTTATGATTGGAATGTTGTTTACATTTAAAAGTGCATGCGCCTTTATTGATGTACTTGCATTGTTATTGTTAACATTTTCTATTGAAGTTAAGTTGTTGTTGTCGATATTTTGTCTTTTGTTGTTGAATAATTTTGGTGATGCACTTTGTCGTCGTTTTTTTGCTATTGGCAAAGTAACTACCTGCCAGCTAATATCATTATCTTCACCTGAATCACCACTATCATCCATGACGAAAGCAGTGTATTTTGTTTAAAAATATTTTAGAATTGTTCTTTTACAAGACAATTATTTTAAACTTTTTACACTTCCTGTATATTCTTTATAGTTGTTCTATTCCTGTTTTTTTTTCTATTACAATTGAATTGTTTTTATTTTTTTATATAACAGAGCTTTGCCGTATTGCAATCGAACGTTGTGAATCGCGAAAAATATTCAATTTAATTTTTCTTTTCAATTTGAATTCTTTTAAATTTTCAGTTTATAAAAATTTCAAAAAACGTCCGTTCTATTTGACAATAAAATCGAAACTGCCAAATCATGTGATGGCACTCTTTTAAGTGTAACCTTGAGGTCTACCTGAATGAAGTGTAATCAATGATAACATAAGATCTCAAAGACAAGACTAGCCAGGATAGCGCTCAAGTGCAGATGGATATAGATCCTCCCGAGCATAGGTCCGAGTTATTTAAAAATGAATCTATCCTATTCTCGCTACCATGGGAAGACGCGGCTCAGTATTATCTTACACTCAGCTTGTTTTAGTCAGTTTTAATATCAGCAAGCCTTTATTACAAAATCCTTTACATATACACATATTTTTATATTATTTATTCAAAAGTCATTTGCAAAACTTTTTTTCTGCGTTTCCCTGCAGTACTAATCGCTGTGCTCGATATTAAGATGAATTTTAATAACAATTTTTTTACATCTCTATTTCCAACATTGTTGCTTCAACATGGAATAACGTGCCACAATCACGACACGTAACAGTTTGATTGAATTTTCGTTTTTTTTTTGCTTTGCTTTACTTACAACAACATAAATTAGCTACATGCCATAACAAGTTTACAACAAAAATTTATATTGATATCAAGTAAAAAACTGCAACAAATTTATTTTTAAAAGATTTTATTAAATGAACTTTTTTTCAATCCCTCTTTCGCAGAAATTTCATTAGATATTGAATTTATTTATGTTTTCAACATGACCACTAAAATTTTTTTGCAACACCAGCAGCATTGTGGAAAATAAAGAATATTAAAAAAAACACTTTTATGTTGTTGGTGATCAACGCGCTTATAATTGAACAGAAAAGAAACAAAAAAATAATAATAAAAAGGTATTGAGGTCGAAACTGCATAAAGGTACATGGAGGATGCATAGAAATCTAAAACAAATACATACATAAAAATCAAACATGCACACACGCTCATGTGAAAAATCAAATTTTCTATTTTAAACAAATCCATGACTGTCGTTTAGAAACAACAGCAGAAACAATTTTCAATTTTTTGTCTGAAAAAACTAGAGGAAAAAATGTTGTTTCTAAAAAAATATGTATAAATTCAGTGACACCTTTTTCGTTGAAGCACATAAATGCACACTCAGTGGCACACGCACACTCTAATAGAGGAAATAATAAATCAAATCACTACTGCCACACTTATTGTAGTTTTGACGATTTTCTGTCACGAAAATAGGAAAGCGGCAATTTGAGGATATATGGTACGATATATGGTAACTTCTTAAAAATTTATAAAAATAGTATATATTTTTAATAATACGAGGCGTGTGTTAAAATTTATTCAAAATATAGGTATGGAATATTATATCAATGTATGCAACATTATATCAATTTTCTGCCGAAAATCTCCAGCCAAGTTAATTTAAATGAAACAAAAGTCTTAAATTCTTTATAAGAGAGAAGTTATCATATATTCCTCTGTTATGGTATTGCAGTCGAGACTTTTTTCTTTATATGAATTTTAATCGCTTTATGTTTAAATATGAAAATCATGTTCCCCAAACGGCTCTTAAAAACGTTTCTTTAATATCAGAGAATCGTTAAGAATATCTAATTTCTCTTGCAAATTGTTATTGAAAGGGAATCGAATCAAAGAAATTAAATTCAATTTATTACGTTTTCGTTTCTGACAAAAATATTACACACATTTTCCCCTCCTGCATGTTTGTAATCAGCAGTGAGTAAACTGACGTGTTCATTTCTAAATATGTTGCATATAAAATGCATATACATCTAACACGTGTTGCACTTAGCTTCATTTAATAATACTACCCTTTTTTGTAAACTATATTGAATACTTTGCCAATACAAATAAAGTTTATTTCTTATTTACTTTCACATCTTTATTTGCGATAAGTGTATAAAAAATTAATAAATTTAATAATAATTAATTAAAAATAATTAAATAATAAATACCAAGTTACTAATAATTAATTTTAAACCAAGAACATAAAATATTTCAAACAACTATTCTAGTTCTATTGTGATCTTTAAAAAGCATAAATTTAAGGGTACGTCGGTAACATGAGAAATGTGCTTCCCTCTTATCATATTTCAAGCATCACATAAAATCAATAAAATCTCTATAAAAATCGTTGAGTTGGTAGTTTTCTAGCTTTGAAAAATCTGGTAACTGCGTACGTACTACAGTGAAATCAAATTAATGTGTCTTCACTTAAAATAACATTCAAAAAACGTTTTATCAAAACTTTGGACACTCTTGGTAAAAAGGTGCTCTTCGCAAAAAGGTACTTTTAATAAAAAGATATATTTGTAAAGAGGTACTTTTTGCTAAAAGATCCTTTTTGCATAAAGGTACTTTTGAAAATGGTGCTTATCAGAAAAAGATACTTATTTTGAATGAAAATTTTCTTTAAAACGTACTTTTTGTAAAAAGACCTTTTCTAAATAGATACTCTTTGAAGAAATATAATTTCTATAAAAAGTAACTTTTCTTATAATAGTACTTTTTGTAGACTTAAAATTTCGCAAGAATACCTTTTTATAAAATTATCTTTTTATAAAAACATAATATTTGTAAAAGGATACTTTTTGCAAAGGGTGCGATTTATAAAATATTCTCTCCATAAAAAGCTAATTATGTAAGAAATCACTTTTTGTAAAAATATACTTTTTAAAGAAATATACTTTTTTGGGAAGGTACTTTCTGCAAAATTGTGCCTTTTGGAATAAAGAACTTTATAAAAAATGCAACTTTTCGTAAACTGGTAGTTTTTGTAAACAAATTTTACTTATATTGAGAAAAACCATTTGTTATAGATGTTTTTTAAAGGTACTTTTCATAAATTAGTACTTTTTGTACAAAGGTATTTTTTGTAAAAAGGGAACTTTAGGAAATAAGATACTTTTTGTAAAAAGATACATTTTACATTAAGGTACTTTTTGTAAAAAGGTACTTTTTGTAGAAAGGTACTTTGTGTAAAAAGATACATTTTTTGTAAAAGGGTACTTTTTGTAATAATATACCTTCTGTAAAAAGGACTTTTTTTATTTATTTTATTTAAAAAGGTACTTTTTCTAGAAGGGTACTTTTTGTAGAAGGGAACTTTTTGTAAAAATGAACTTTTTGTAAATAGTTACTTTTTATTTCAAAAAGTACTCTGTGAAACGGTACTTTTTGTAAAAAGTAGTCGTTGTTATTAGATTTTTTTAGAAATGTTCACGTATTGAAAAGGAACTCTTGTAGTTTTAGTTTTTATTTAAAAAAGTTCTTTGCTAGTCAAGACCCATTGAAAGAGATTGACTGCTTTTTTAATAAAACCACCAGAGAGTTTCGATTTGAAGCGTGAGAAAATTTGAAATATTTGCTGAAAATATTTCATTTCTTTTGACATTTAAATCTTTCAATATCATTTTCTTAAAAAGTGTCCCTTCAGTTTGAGTTTCCATTGTATGTCAAGAACAGAAAATTTAGAAAAGCAACGAAATGAAAAACAATAATAAAAACTGATCTGATGATTTGAAGAAAATGCTACTTTTCCGTATGTGTGTTGGGAATACAGTTCAACATGACTTAATGGCTGCACGAACAGATGCGTGTGCGTTTGAACAAAAAATATTTGTAGGTTTGTATGGTTTATATGACATTGGACACAAATTGCTTTTGTACTCATATCCAAACAGATTCCTCATGAGCATTTTAAAAGTGTTTTAAACGTTAAAGTACTCAGGAATAGTAAAATCTATATAGTGCTTTTATTTTTTTATCGCTTGAAGATTAATCTAAAACTGCTCCTTTTCCTCAGCATTTTTATGAAAAATCCAACTAAAAATGTTGGCTGGGTGTGAACTTGATATTAGTTTTTGTGAGAATTTGTTGTTACGATTTTAATTTTAATTTTTTTAGCTTTTTTCTGACTACAGTGCAGTGCTGTGAGTCTCATTTTTCTTATTTTTTTTCATTCTGGCCAAAGTCCTTTATTGCTGTCGTGATTGTGATTGTGCGAATGTGACCGAAATTGGTTTCAATATTTTCTAGGTAGTCTTTTGCGTGCATGGACAAAAAGGTAAAAGTGGGAGTTGCTACGAGATCTCTATGGGTATGTGTGTATGTGTGTGTGTGTAGTCGGCTTGTTTGTTGAACATTTTAATTTTTCCATTTAAAGTTTTTCCTACAGGACATGAAAACTGCCAATTTTTCCAAGAAATTGTTTGAGATTGTCTATCGCTGATGTTGTTGTATCGTTTGTTGTTGAAGAAGATATTACTGTTGTTGTCATATTTTATCAATTTGCGGTGCGTTTTTGCATTTAAAACAACCGACCGTCGAGAGTTTTCTTTCAATTTTTTGTGAAAAAAAAATAAATTTAAATCAATTATTGTAGAAATGTTGAATATCTTCCATATACGCAATTGAGAAAAACATGCTTTTGCGATTAAATAATTAAAATTAACCTGTAAAATGCAATATAATTTTTAATTTGTTAAAGTTTTATAAAAATGCAACTACTCAGAGGTATATAATAAAAAATATGTTTTTGTTTTTCACTTAAAAAACATTAAAGAAACTAAAAAGTTGTATGTGTTAAAAAAAAAGAATGCTAATTTAATTTTTATGTATGTATACATTTACATACAACTACTTTATTACTTTACCATCAATTTATCTCCAAAATTCCTTAAGAATTGTTGGTGTAGTCGTTTATTTTATTTATTTATTTATTTTATTTTACTTCGTTTTATTTTATTCTATTTTGTTTTCATTCTATTTAATATTTTTATTGAAAATTATCGTGATTGTACGCATATTAACAGATAAGGCCACAACAAATATATTATTTCAAAAATTAATTATTCTATTTAATTTTAACTTGTTTATTTTATATAAAAAATGTTTTAACCGATTTCATATATCTAGAAAGACTCCTTTCCCGATTGGTTTCAATGATTGTTTTATTTGATTTCGATGTTCAGCTGTCTGTTGTTTTCTGCATTTTTTCTTTTTGTGGATTTATTAATTTCTGAATTTTGTTGATTTTGAAAAGATACAGCTTTCAAACATCCTTTT
Organism: Germaria angustata; assembly: GCA_963681545.1. Lineage (NCBI taxonomy): Eukaryota > Metazoa > Arthropoda > Insecta > Diptera > Tachinidae > Germaria > Germaria angustata. The sequence continues at coordinate 137,122,604 of OY812998.1, read as the reverse complement.
TGCATTATTCTTTTTAATTTCTTAAAATTCCTTAAAGTATTAATTGATTGCAGAAAATACTTCTCTGACAGAAGCTTGTAAAAATAAATATAAACAACTTGCAATCATTTTGCTGCTTGTAAAATTGTGTAGCTAATTACAGTAGTTCATGTATTTAGTTCAATTATTGCCAACCAATTACTCTTATTAGTGTGATTTTTCTGTGCACATTTTAAATTTTCTCTATTTTAACTAACAATTGTATTTAATTATACATCAGCTTAACTCACTTTCGTTTTAATGCTTTTCTTTTTCTTTTAACTTGTATTTTTCTTAATTTCTATTTATTTAAGTGAAATATATACCATCACTAACATTTATTTAGTTTCAAATTCTATTAACCATCATTATACACATACACATATTGCAAAAGTGTTGGTAAATGAATTTGTAAGAAAGTGTGGATTATATGTGTGTGTGTGTATGTGTGTGCTTGCATATATAACAACCAACCATGCTCATAAAATGTTGTTAAATACTTATATAAGTATAACTTACGCTTTAACAAGCAAACACACAAACACATACACGAGTACACATACAAAAAGAATTAAAACATTCGTAAGCACATACAAACGAGTATATAAACAAACATCCTAAGAAATACACATACATTTAGCATAAGGGGTAGAAAATGGAATGCAATACATTTGGTTTTTTTTTTATAACAAATTAGTAAAATATTTATTTATAGAACAGAAGTTACTACGTGCGGCTGTATGCATGCAGTTGGTTTATCTAATGTTACTTATACTTACTAGTTTCACGAGCACTACCCCAACCAAAATGTATTTTTCTTCTAGTTCTTTTATGTATTAAAAGCATCTCTATGTTATTCGGTTATATAAAGTGATTACAATTGGCCACAGGAGGGGATAATGAAGAGAATCGTAGCAGCTGATAGTTTTCCATTTCTTTAGATTCCTTCTAAACAATTTCGTTTACAAGAAAATTCACATGAATCACAAGGAAAATTGCAAAAGTATGTACAAACATATCAATGTTGCCTTAAACTGTCCATAAAATTATTTTAATGTAACGACTAAATCATTAACAAAAGAATCATTAATTTTTACCATGAAGAAATTTCCATGGGAAACAAATTTTTCTTTTATTAGTATTAGAAAGTAAACTGACTTTGGAAAACAACTGAAATTTTGTGGTAAAACTTTATCAATATTTACGCAAATCTGAACGTGAGGCAAACTACGGCATTCGATATCGATTGAAATTTGAATTTTCCATTAAATGTATTGAAATTTCGATCGATATCTCGAACTTCATGATTTGTTCGTTGGTTTTTTTTATTTATTGCCCTGCGGGCAACTTGTGTTGATTGTTCATAGCGAACATATTCCACAACTTCTGAAAATCGTATCAATGAAGATAGAAACTTAACATGACCGGGTAATTAGAACCTTCACTTAACTGATGTAAATGTTTTTTTTTTTTTTTTTTTTTTTTTTTTTTGGTATACGGAAACAAATATCCACCATATTATTGCAACTTCATCCTAGCCCAAGATCTGATGGAAACTGGACTTTAGAAAATTCCGTTTTGATATTTTGGTTCAGGTAAATAAAGAGTTTTTGGGAACAAAATAGTACTTTTTCAGCTTTTTACCAATTTATTGTCGACTTGAAGTACGTTTCTTAATAAATTCCAAGAAATGAAACCTCAGAATTTAAGCAATTTTCCTTTTCTAAAAAAAGTGTAGCATTTTGTTGATCAATTTTAAATTATTTTAAAAATTGTAACTCCCTTGTAGGATTTCGTACCCTTTCGTAAGTTTGGGATGATTTCTTTTTGGAAGGGAAAAGGACCAACCCTTAATTAATTTCAATTACTGCAGCCCACGGAATATAAAAACCTCGCGCATTCACAAAGACCTGGACGTTCTATTGGTTAAAACTTAAGCACCATTCAAACGCACTAGTTCTTAACATTCTAGATTATAGAGGCTGGGAAAGAGGAGCTTTTTTCCCCTTAGCCGAACACGAGAGATGTGAAGTCAATCAGTGAAGAAGCTGTAGAAATTTATCTTTCTTTAGTCTGACATTGGGTGGACCTGAATAATGGATAGTCTTAGATTTTAGATTTGATTTGTTGGTGTAATTAATATTGAAAATTTAATAAATAATACTAATAAATGAACATTTTTAGCCTGTCAAAAACTTATTTTACTTTTCAATAATTTCTCAAAATTAATCGTATTACTTTTTGCACATAGATAATTTACTTAAATCAATATTTGCAAGTAGAGTGTGTTTGTATGTATGTAAGTCTATATGTATGTTTAAATATGTTCGTTACGTTTTAATGCAACTGTCATTAGCAGCCATCGAATCATTATTAAACTATATAAAATACTTTTTTTATTCTTTTACAATTTCTGTTTTAATAAAATCATCATCATAGAATTATTGTTAATCGAATCGTCAGTAGCACTTGTGCCTTAAGGAATGACTTGAACTCTGCATAAAAAGAGTTTTATGGAAATAAAAAGAAAGCCATTGCAAATATATCTAAAAGTAAATATGAATATGTGCTAAACACATACTTATGTACATGGATAAAGCGAAAATAATGACGTGCGATTAAAAATTATATAAAAACAAATGTATAAAAGATATTAGTAATTGACAACAAATAGATAATTAAGGATGGAGCGGAAAAAATTTTTTACTATTACTTTTTATAAAAAAATAAGAATAAACACATTCTCAAACATTCACATGTATTTGAATATTTTCGTACGTATTTGTGTAACACTACCCTGAAGGAAATGTCACTAGTGATTCACTATTGACAAAGTCACCAGTACTAGTGACAAATTATACCCCAGCCAATGCTTTTTTCTGTTGACATTTAACATGCACTTGTCATTGAAAATCCACTACTGACGTTGGAACTAGTGACGAACTAGTTTCAATGGGACCATATGACGACCGTAGAACTAGTGCTTCCCTGTAGACATTGTCACCAGTATTATTGACATACTCTACACAATACTTCTTTCTATTGAAATTTAAGATGGACTTATCATTGAAAACCCACTACTGAAGAGGTCGTTCTAATGGGTCCATGTAAACAATTTTTGATATACATATATCCCTACAGTTTTAGTTAAAATAAATGATTAAAAGTTCACCATAGAACAAATAAACGCAATTAAAAAATGAAGAGGCATAAGCGTGCTCTCAGAAATTTCTCTGCTCATCAAACAAAAACTTGTTGACAACTCCGTTGACGATGTCTACATATGAGTCACCAAAATAGTCGACAAAACTGGTGACTTTGGTACACTTGTCCCCATGTTTCCTTCAGGGTACATTGACACTGACTGATATGAACGCTACAGGTCACGTATACTTGATTCGATTGTTGAATACATTGGAACGCGTTGCGTATACGCCACACAAGCAGCGCAGCAAATATCAATCAAATAAATTTGTCTGCAACAAACGCATGCTTGTTTAAAAAACAATAATACTTTGAAATAAAATTTTGCCAGAAAATGTGAAAAAAATTCCATTAAATTTATTTCTTTTCTAATTTAAATACTTTGAAATCAAAGCCAAAAAAAGTAATTAAAAAAGGAGCACTCCAAATCATAAAGTATTTTCATTGATATTTTTCTTTCGTTGCTCACTTAACTTGTCACCAACAATGTTAAACAAAAGGGGGTTAAGACGGAAATAATTGCCATTCTTAGCTTTTATTACATTATTTTTTATTGCAAACAAATGTTTGTGTTTGTTTTTCTATATGCAAATATCCTGACACAAAAATAACAGAATTGTCAACACCCAGAACACCAAAAGACATTAAAAAAACAACTTAAATGAAATGAAATAGACAACTCTATGACAATAAAACAATATGGGCCATGTTAGTGGGGGAAAAAAACTTCGACAACGTTTTAATAGTTATTTAAGTTTCTTTCAATTTTGCATAAAAAACAATATTTTGCTATTTTTGGCCAAAAGCCAATGAAATAATACAAATGAAGAACAAACATTAAAAAGACCTTTTTTACAACACTTGGCTAAAATTTTGTTTTTTATTTTAATTTAAAAAAAACTCTTTAAGGACATACAAAATTTAAACCTGTCTATTGTGTTTTCGTTTGGAAAATGTTAAGCGAAAATTGTCACCAAAAATGAAAGTGTTAAGTTATAAATTGGAAAAATAAAATCGCCATTACGGGCCAAATATGAAATAATATATATAATTCGTACATACAAACTAAGATTAGTACGTCTGCAAGGAAGATGATGAAGACTTTAACTTACAAACGCGCTTTTAGAAAGAGTAAGATGGTGAACTACCTCTTGGAGGCAGTGCAAATTTATGATGTCTTAAAGTCTTTACAATAGAACCAATCAGATGTAAGCAAAATAATACAATATACACAGAAAGAAAAAAATAAGAGCAATTCTTAAGGAAGCCATTGATTCCTCGCCGGCAACATAACTAACTTAAGCCAACTATTCCGCAGTCGGAGGTTGTTGAACTGACCATTTTAACTTTGCCATGTCCTAGGTAATAGTCATTTGTCCAACTCTGTAATACTTTCTAACTGATTTGACGTTAGTCAAAAAGTAGTCAGTTAAAACTTACTAGGACAAACAATTTTTTGTTGATTTCTTGGGATATTCAACAATTTATACTTCTTTTAATTCTCTTAATAATCGAAATGGGTGCTAAGCACGTCAATATTATTTGCGTTTGTGGGAAAATCGTCATACATATACGACGTCGTGTGTAATATTGAAGAATATCAAAATTCGATTGATTTTGTCGAAAAAATTAAGCAGTTTGACGTAGTATTTCAATGAAAAAATGTTTGTTGTGGCTTTAGCTCTTCATATGCCGACATTTCATTGGTCGCTAAACCAAATCGACAGTGAAGTTTAAGCAGTTTGAAAGCATTCAACCTCGGATGTTTATGCCACATAAATCAAATACAATATGAGAATTCAATACTGCATATGAATTACAACAAATACATAATCGTAGTAGGCTTAGAATGTTTCTATACAAACAACACAAAAAACAATATTGAATTTTTTCATGTAAAAGAAACACGAAATGCACATGATTTTTTAATAATTTTTATTTTTTTAATTTACCGTCCGAAGGAATCAAACAACCACACTCCCTTGTAAGTGGTTGCTCATAAAGAAGATTAAAGTGAAAAAATCAAGCAACTTTATAGAGAAAGGGGAGAGGAAATATAAAAAAACTAACATCTATGTTTGGCGCTACAGTGCGATTTCGCTTAAAACAACTAACAGAAACTTTGACAGTTGCGAAAATCGAGTTTATTGCGGCAACCGAGTCGCAAATTTGATTGTAGTAATTACATGTATGGAATATTCTTTTCTTCCTCTAGATGCGTATTAATCCTATTAGCGGACTTTTTTCAAATTGAATCAAAGTTCCTCTCTGTACCTCCTTCGATAAACAATAACACTTTTTACATAAATTTACTTTGTACATGTAATTTTATATAATCTTGTTGCAACAGCAATTTAAATAAAATTATGGTTTTGTTGTTGCTTAGTTTTTATCATAACACCGTCAACAGGTATATTTCCTTTTCCCTTTCATTCGATTTTAGCGATACAATCGAGCCAACAAACACATTGATTCAAAAACAATAGAGGCGTGGAAATGCATCTAATACATGAACATGTGCACCAGTAATGTCAACACTAAAGTGTGAATATACTTATGATTCTTCCCATTTACAGTGGTTAATAGAGAAATTAGGCCACCTTTATATAGCTTAAAGTCAAGCTTTGCGGCACAACTTATCGCTTTAATTAGTGGGAATGGGCTTTCTTCACAAAACTCATGCCCCTATTGCGGTTCACCACTTTTGTGTCAGTTTGGTCGTCTTAGGTGATTTCGCATTGCCGTTCTCAACTAAACTGCCAGTTGACTATTCAGTTGTGTATCTGTTTTTTCGTGGTATTGCCGTTCTCAACTTTGTAAAAGTTTGGTCGTAAAAAACGTTGAATACACACAACTGCTTAATTGTAGTTGTGTCATTATCACTTAGAGTGAAATTTTTTTAAAAGCGGTGAAAATTTAAATCAAAATGGAGAGATCGTAAGTATCAATTTTTGTAATAATTTTTTCACAATTTTTAAATACTTTTATTAGTTTGAAAATAACAACGAAAGTCCAATTTGAGCGGCTTGTTCAGATTATGGACAGGAATCCGGAAATTGCTCGCGGAAAACCAAATTTTGGTGCAACGAAAAATACGTGCAAGTAGTTATGGGAAGAGTTTGCTGTAGAATTAAATAGTTTGGAACCACCGACAAGAACATCTCAAGAATGGCAACGTGTAAGTGTGTCAATAAAATAATATTGAACAATTACAATATTCTTAATATAATTATAATCTTGCGCAGGTTGGATCCAATATAAAGCAAGCATTAAGAAAAAACTTGCAAACAATAAAAGAAACACTCAGGCGACAGGTTGAGGCCCATCACAAGAAATCCCATTAAATAGCCTTGAGGATACTGTTTCACAACTCTTGTCTTTGCAAGAGGAAGCGGCACCATTAAATAGCCTTGATGATACTGTTTCACAACTCTTGTCTTTGCAAGAGCAAGCGGCACCATCTGGCCATGTTTTTGGCGTTGCAGCATCCAATGCAAACATTAAAAAAATTAGAAAAAAAAAATTTGCATTGTTGGAACGACAAGCAAATGAGGCTACTGATCTCCACAATCTTAAGGTGGAGTGCGATAAATTAAAAATAGAAAAACTTAAGAATAAATTAAAAATTAATAATATTTTATTGTTTGCTGTTGTAGATAAATTTCATCTTATTTTTTTATATATTAAAATTCACAAGTGGTATTATTTTTTAAGAATTACAAGTTTTTAAATATATGTACAGAATTCTTTTTTTTTTTTTTGCCTTTTAAGACTCATTTAACAAATTGTTTCACAATACATAAATAAAATATTTTACACTTTTTATTCCCACAACACTCAGTTTAATTTTCTTCAAATTTCCTTGTCAAACGTGATATTTAAAGTTGGCAATTCGATATTTTAGGTTGGCAATTTTATGACAAACTCAACTAAAAACAGTTGTGTATCGCAATAACTAAAATGAGTTTGGTTGTGCATAAGTTGGGTTGACTCTCACACGACCAAACTGAGTTGAGTGGTGAACCGCAATAGGGGCATCAGTCAAGATTAATTAGGAAAGAATTTGCGTCCCTAATATGGTAGTTACTTGGTGATTTTAGTGTCCTGGAAGTCTTCATAATGTAAAGGAAATAATTTATAATCTACAATTTGTATTAATTATCAAAAATTCATATGATTCATGATCGCGCGGCCCAAACGTCTGGCGTTAAGGATCAGAAATTTTGTACGCAGATTCCTCATGAGTCACTAAGAATTTTAATTACTTTTTCGATTTCGTATAACTTTCCGTCGGCAAATTAGAAGGTTCGAAAAAGTACTATTTCAAAATACCATTTAAAACATGAGTACCTCTCGAAAAATACCGTTTTTAAAAAAGAGGCTCTTTTGAAAACTTCCATATGAAAAAATTGGTTTTTACAACTACATTTAAGAAAAAATTTGAAAAAAATTATTTGAAAAAACCTTTCAAAAAAGAGTACCACATCAAAATTGTACTTTTCTAAATTAGTATGTATTTCAATAATATATTTAAAAAAAGAAAAACGTTCACAACATATTTTTTTAAAAATGTATATGTTTCAAAAGGAGACTTTTCTTAAAAGTATCAATTTCAAAAGGTATATTCTAAAATATACCTTTGCAAAAGTAAACTTTCGAAAAATTATGTACAAATTAAAAAAGGTACACACACGTTAATAAAATACTTTTTCAAATCAGTTTTCTTGATTTGTCACTCAAGAACAGAGTTAAAAGTTGCAATTAAAATAGAGAAAAAGTACCACAATATACTAATTTTACATATATTTTTATTATTAGTAATCATTCTGTTTCTTCCTCGAAACAGAGCAAAACCCATACACTTCTCATATGGGCCAATTTCACTGCCTGTTATTACTGTACATTCAAATTTGCCGTATATTATTAGTGGTTTTCACACTTTAGGTTAATTCTACAACTATTATGTTGTTATACTTATATACTTTGACTTTTTACTTCCAAGCGCTAGAGTTTCTTCATATAAGAGTACATTAGGTCTGTTCCTGCTGTCCCAAGTTCTAAAAAATAGAAATAAGTAAATTAAAGTTTTAGTTGTAACAATTTTAACTAAAATTGCTACACTGCTTAATTTCGTGGAAAAAGAAACCAAAATAATTATATATAAAGTTTTTCTGGAGTCATAAAAATTTTGTTACATTTAGACGTACGACTTTTTATTGGTTTCGTATCTTCCCTTTCACATTTACTTAATTGTTCCGCTTTATTTTCTTTTTTACGGATTACATTTACATGATTTTTATATTGTAATTTTACTTGGCTTGCACTTCCAGCATAATTGTTCTTTTTCGATCGAACAATTCATTTTTGAAATTGAGATTTAAGTGAATTTTAACCAAATTTTGGATTTTAATTTTTCAATAATTTTATTTGTTTTTAAAAACAAGATTTTATTAGCAGCTTAGCTCCCTCTGTAGTTAAATTTTTTTTAAGATATTACAAACTATTAATTTAGATCATGCCATTTTCTCTTGACTTGTTTTCTTTTCTGTTTTATTTTTCCGCATTTCGATTAATTCTTTTTGTGGGTTTGAAATCATTTTTGACGATTTTATTTTTTTCCTTAGAAAATTTTCTCTTCTTTAAGTGATCTTTCTAGTCTTAAATTTGTAAATTAGTTGCAAAAATGTTAGCCTAATAAAAAACATTAAAAAAACTATTTGTCAATAAACTGATTCTTTTTGCTAAATAAGTGAGGAAAATTTAACAAAATTGGTTAAAATAAAACCAAAACGGCAACGCTTAGTGTGAATTTAATTTATTTGCAACATCAACAAGAGAACAACAGTTCCCGATTTGTCACAAAAATGTATTAAATTTAAAAGGCTTGTAAAAAAAACTACGAAGCGTAAAAAGCAACCATATATTTTGTTGTTGTACTCTTGTAATGTATTGTATTTAAAATGGCTTTTCCATTTAAACGTACATATACTTTCATATGAAGCGCGCTAGCCCTGAGTTCTTTAATTATATTTAGTACATTAACAAGATCTACAGGGTTACTTTGCTGCCAACAGTGTTATCAGAATGTCCTGTTTATAATAAATGTACATATTGTTGTAGGGTTTTTGAGTGTATGTTCATCTGTCTGTCTGTACTTTTGTCCAAATGTCGTTGTGTTGCATGCATTTCCGTTACTTATGTGCAACAGGAGTAGCATAGGAATACATTTCATGTTTATTGTCACGAATTGTTGTGTTACTGCACTAGGATAGACAATTCTCAGAAGATATATTCAATGAAAAATTCTTCTTTCAATTTAAGATACACAGTGCAATGACACCTAGAAAAAATTATAATAGTTGTAACTGCCATTTACTTAAACCTTATTGAACAATAGGTCTTTTCCAGCTGATTTTGGGCAAGTTATCAAAAAAAAATTTATTCTTTCAAATTATGAAAGTTACCCGAAATTGCTGGAACATGAAAAATCCCAAATATTAGTCCACATACATATACATATGTATATTTAACATATTTTAATCTTTTTGATATTTGAATCATATGTTATTTTGACACTGATAGATTTTTTTCCGTCCGTTATATTAACTATTATTCCTTTTGTGATATATAACTCCGCGAACCAAGTTGAGTCGCTTCACGCTTGAACAACATTGGAAATATTTGCCAAACAATAGGAGATCGAATTTGACTCACAAATCATATTTTCTGGTAAGGTGTAATTTCATCTATGTCATCACTGTCGAAAAACCAATCCATACATAGAGCGTGGCAAAAATTTTAAATATGCCATTTCAGTAAACGGTGAACGCTACAGAGCCAAGATTGCCGACTTTGTATAGCCTGAAGTGGGCGATATAAACATAAAATAATATTAGCTTTCAGCAGAATGGTGCACCATGTCGTCGAAGCTCATCAACATGTTGCGAAAGCTTAATTCATTTTTAAAGTTAAATGTATTTGGACCACACGTTAAAATATGTTTGAAATTATATTCTAACATCAAAGATCATTCATTAAAATCTGCGATTTTTTATTTTCCTCTGTTTAAATTAAAATATAGCATATATGTAAATAGATACATATAATTTCATACTGCGAAAGAACTTTTGTATTTAATATTTTTAAAAGGTACAATTACTTAAAAGAGTTTAAGACTGAATCTCCTTTCATTTTTATTTATAGTTATTAGTTACTATCATCATCTGCCTCACTATCGCTGTGACCTCCAGTGTCGGGATGATTTTTAAGTCTAGCTATCAGTTCTTTGGCAGGATTAAAAATTCCATTGGTTTGCAGAGAACATATGAAACAGCGCTGGGACTTTTTATAATTTTCTAAAGCACATTTTTCGCAAAAATAGTGTTTACATCTGAAACGAACATGGTACAATAACAATTATAATAGCAATATTAATATTAGTTATAATAATCATATTCATAATAATAATGATAATAATAATAATAATGATAATAATAATAATAATGATAATAATAATAATGATAATAAAATAACAATAATAATAATAATTTTTAAGATTTTTAATTGATTCATTTATAACAAAATCGTACATTTCATATGTTAACGAAAACCTTGCTAAGCCGTGATGGCTTGTCTGCAGGTATATTAATATAAAACGTTATAAGAAATTTGAATTTAGTATAAGAAAATTTTCATAAATACTGAAATTTCCCAAAATTAATATAGAATAAAATAAAATGAAATGAAAATGCTCTCCTGTAAATTGTTGGTTTAAGAAATGAGTGTTGAAAGTCTTCCTTAGAAATGAATATATTGATGATGAAATAATAATAATGATGATAATAATATAGTAGTAATAATAGTAATAAAAATAATAACAATAATTGCAATAAAAATAATTATAATAATAAAAATAATACTAACAAAAATAATAACAATAACAATAATAATAATAATAACAGTAATAATAATAAGACTAATAATAAAAATAGAAATAATATTACTTAAAATTATTTGTGATTTTCTCCAAACTGTTTAAAAATTTTTTATTTATTGGGGGCTTGGCAGTCCATAGGCCTGCTTTTCATTTTCACTACCCAAAGTAATATGTTTATGCAATTCGTACAAATATTTGGGAATTTCAAATTTATGCTTACTTTTATAAACTATCTTCGGATGACATGTACAATGGTCACTTGCCATTTTTTAAGCCTTAGGAATAGTAACAACTTATAAATAATATATAATTGTTGTCGGCATCGATCCTACAGTTGCCGAAATATTGGTGTTGACTTCGTGTGACGTCGACAACGACAAATGGAATAAGGGGTATTATTGATCTTACAAAAGTTTGCACGCAGTAACAACTGAAGGGGAAGTCGGCGGATATAATTTGTAACTCAATTGACATTTGTAACACAACTGACTAGTTTTTTAATGACTATTTAATATTTTAAAATATTAAATAGTTATTTTGGAGAATATCTCGAATAACAGATTTGATAAATATTTTTTAATGACTTATAAATTGATTTTAATGTAGAAAGTTGGAACTTCGAAAAGAACTTACTTGGTTACAACGGGGTTAACAAAACTTTGTCGGCATATGAAACATTTAAACGGTAATGATTCCTCATCGGAATGTATCTCGTATTTAGTGTCATCATCGTCAGACTCGCAATCACCTTTTTGATGGGAAGCATAGTCCATTTCTAATTGCCAGCCAGCCTTATAGTCGCTGCGATCATGCAAGAACTTGCAGCTGTCGCCAAAGCCACAATATCCTGTCTCCTTATAATCTTTACAAATATCTGGCTGATAGTCCCATCTAACTGTTGCTCGTAAGTGCGCTGGGGCTCTAATTGGCCCCTTGCGTACCATGCCGGAACTAGCGTTGCCAGCTGCTGTATCTTGCTTTTTGTAATACTGCGCATAATTGTTAATGCCGCGGTAAATTTTATCATCTGCTTTGCCCTCAAGCTCTTCATTAATTTTAAGTGCCTTTGCGTGTATAGCCTGGGCATCACGATCCAGCTCAGTATCGATTTCATTGATAGAAGCAGCACCCTGATCTTGAGGCCCATTTGGTTGAGATGTTCTTTTGGATTTGTAAGATACGGTGACGTTATGGTCTTCATCACTCTCATCGCTTGTGGAAGAACTTTTCTTGTTGTTACGTTCCCTCTTTGTCGCTAATTGTTTAGTGCTCTGAAAATTTGGATTTGTGCGCTTACGCTTCTGTTCAGCTCTAACAACCGCAGAACTGGTTATTTGTTCCTGCTCGCTTTTATCGTCATCTGAAAACTGGTTATTTAAGACGTGTTGTCCAACTTTAATTCAATTTATCTTACCAGAGCCTTCACTAGTTTCTTGTTTTCTCCGAAATGCAGGTTTCTTTACATTTCTTTTTTTAAAACCAAATTTTATTTCGCTTCCAACAGCTTCTCCAGACATCTTGGGTTGAATATTCCACAGAATAGCATATGATTTGCTAAACACAATTATTTGTGTTGTTTACAACTTGAAAAACACTTGCCAGACTTTTTGTTAGAGTACATCTGTCACCCCCTTCACGACGGGATTAAATATGTTAACATATATTGCAGTAAATGTTTAAATTATGTCATTAATAATGGAGACGACTCATCGCTGTTGTTTATATGGTATGTTGCAACGGTTGTCAAACGTATTTTCGTTAACAGTTATTGCAGACACAAAACGTCAGACGTAGCAATCACATGTTTTATTTAATAAAGAGACGTCAAAATCAACTTGTTTTTAGATATATAAAAATTTGTAGCAAATTGAAATACGCAATTTAAACGTTTTTTTCTTAGTACGATATAAGAGCGCACATAATTTTAACTTTCTCTCTTATTTTTTGTTGTTGTTGTGAATTAACACAAATAAGTCTCGTACACTTGACATAGGCAAAACAATATTCCTATATATTTCTTACAGCGTTATTATCTTATTGCTAATACATTCATTGCCAATCGAAAAGGGGATCAATGCCAGAGTTTTTAATCATTAATAAAAGTATGTGCATAAGTATAATAAAAGTTTTGACTATTTGTTGCAGTATAGCTGCTTTAGTCACAAGCGGTTTATTGAAATGTTTATTTATTTATTTACTACTCTCTTATATATGGGCATTTCCGTCAAAAGGTCCACCGTGAGCCAAAAATTGAAAGTTATTAAAACGTGATAATTTTACGATAATGCTATAGAGAAATATTTATATTGTACTAATTTTATAAATTTACCCATAAATTCTTTCACTAACATGAACAAGCAGTTTTAAAACGAAAAATTTGGCAAATTACCAAATCTAAAAATATAGTTTTACCTGATGCTTTTTCATTTTTCTAATGTGCTCGGCATAATGTTCATGGGATAGATATTTATTACATCTCGTCTGACCAAATAGAAGAGTTTTCCCTTCAATTATTTAATAAATGGAAGAAAGTAAAAAAAATTCCTGGTATCCAAAAACTGCACTCATTATCATGCGATGGTGATCAAATAAAAGCAGCTCGGACTGCATATTCGCTCAAGATATTAATTTAATTTATGTTGCTAATATCTATTTTCTTCTATTAATAATAAATTTGTTTGAAAGTTACTAGTCGTTTATCAGATCAATTATTGTGGAAAAAATGTCACGTTCGAAATGTCACGTATCGAACCAGAGTATGGCTTTAAAAAAAAAAATACGGAAAATTTTTGAATCAAACCAAATCCATTTTAAAGTACCATTGTTATGTAAAATTCTAAAAGAAGTTTGACTAAAAAATTGTGTCAGGATTCGCTGAATTACGCCTTTTTATACATGGCCACGAAAAATACTTCTATTTTTGTCACGTTCGAACCGATACTTTTTTTGCCATTATCTTCGACTTGGAATTGCGCCTGGTATCAACTTTAGCGTGGATTACAGTGCTTCCTAATCGGTATAATTTAATGTCGAAAGAAACCTAAAAATAGTTGTTTATTAAATATTTTTTGCATTTTTATCGCGTACGACTGTCACGTTCGACACCGTGGAAGTACCCATATTTAAGAATATATTAGAGTAATTTTGTAAATATGTGTGGTGCTCTCTAGTTACTTCATACATCCTTCCTGAAACGACTTCTCGTTCCTCATTTGCTTTTAATGAATTCAGTTCACACAGTCCTTATAAATTGGTCCGGTATCCAACTGAATTAAAACAACTATTAAGGGTTAAAAAACCTTATAATATCACCCTCTGGCCATCTTGTTTATGACGCTTTGTGTTGCCACTTTTTACATAAACTATGTTTTTTAACCTTGTCGTTTTTCTAAATTTATTTGCACCGGCTGTTATCAGTTACCGACTTCCTTCAGAAAATATAGACTTATGTACTATTGGAAACATTGAGAAACAGTAACCAAAATGTCTTTAAACCTTTTGTCGTCCAGCAAATGTTTTGAAGGGGAGCAACGGGTGTATTCCCATGAGTCCAGCACCTTAGGCTGTGAGATGAAATTCGGTGTTTTTCTACCGCCTTGCATATCGAAATCAGCATGTCCAGTCTTGTACTTTTTAAGCGGATTAACTTGTACGCATGAAAACTTTATACAAAAGTCAGGAGTCCAGCAATACGCCGCTAAACATGGCTTAGTGGTTGTTAATCCTGATACGTCACCTCGGGGTCTTAATATTGATGGGGAAAATGATGCATATGATTTTGGAACAGGAGCGGGTTTTTACATCAATGCTACTCAGGAGCCTTGGTCTAAAAACTATCAAATGTTTTCGTATGTGACCCAGGAATTGGTCGAATTGGTTAATAAGCACCTTCCTGTACAAAGTAATAAGAAGGGGATCTTTGGTCATAGCATGGGTGGTCACGGTGCATTAATTTGTGCTTTAAAGATTCCCGGACAATATCAGTCGGTTTCAGCGTTTGCACCTATTGCGAATCCGATTGAAAGCGTGTGGGGCAAAAAAGCTTTTAAAGGTTACTTAGGTGATGATCTAGAATCTTGGAAGCAATGGGATGCTACTCATTTAGCCATGGAATATGCAGATACTCCTTTGGAATTGTTCATCGACCAAGGCAGTGATGATGAATTCCTTAAAAAAAAAGAATTGCTTCCCGACAATTTGGTTACTGCTAGTGCCAAAAATGATCATATACAAACTATATTTAAGTTGCGAGAAAACTATGATCACAGTTATTTTTATGTAGCAACATTTATCGGCGAACACGTAGCCTATCACGCAAAATTATTGAAACAATAGCCAGCAACAAATGTAAATCGGCCCTTTTGCTCTTCAAGATTTATTTTACACCTTAACGAAGTAAATGTCAATACATTTTTTTAAATATTAAACTACATTTTTGTATAAAGAAAAGCAAAACTAAAAAAAGAAAATATATTGAAATGAATATTCCTTAACTTGCAATAAGTGTAGCTTTAATTAAATAGAAAAATATAGTTGTAGTTTATTACTATTTGCTTAGATTTCTAGCAGTTGTTGGCCAGCTGTTTCTACGTGGACATCATGGTAGACTGCTTCCGATTCATTACCGCTTTCTATTTTGGCAACTTCAACTACTTCTATTTTGATACCCTTTTTTTCATGTATCATTTTATGGTTGCGCAGTTTGTAGTTCTGTGGAAAACCTTTGCCGCAGATGTCGCAGCTGCAAGGAAATAATTGTTAGTAGAAACAAAAAATTTTAAACCTCTTGTACCTACACGAAAGGTTTTTCACCAGTATGAATCATTTTGTGGAATTTCAAAGTGTTTGTATAAGTAAAGCTCTTGCCACAAACGTCGCATACATAGGGACGTTCATTGGTGTGAATGCTAGAAAGAACAGATATCAAAACAATCGAACACAATAATGACGCGATACTACATACCGATGATGTTTATTTCTGGTTGACAAATCAGCAAACGCGGCAGGACAATAACTGCATTTATAAGGTCTATTGCCTGTATGGGTATTCATATGACGCGCTAATTGTTGCCCCTGAGCGAAGCAATGACCACAAATTCTAAAAACAAGAGTTGTAAAAATTTATTTCTATGAAACTTTCTTTTGAGCTAAAAGAACATAATTAATGAATTTTTGACAAATGCATGGAACTGGGTTATTTTCAAATTTTCATTTACTCTAATTGAATCGTGTACTCATAAAATGCAAACGTTTTTAAACTTACTCGCATTCATGTGGCTTTATTCCTTTGTGTAGCTTAATATGTTCTGTAAGTCTACCCTGCGATGGGTATTTATTACCACAGAAGTCGCATATGTAGGATGTATCTTTAGGTCTCTTTTCCTTTGGCTCCCGCTTCGCACGTTTTACCACTGGTGCTGCAGCTTTGCGACTTGTAGAAGCAGCTGAACGTTTCGCGACAGACCTAGTCTTCGGTTTACGACGTTCAAGAAGATACTCATCGTTATCTGATGACGGTAACTCTAAATCTTCTTCCATTTCGAGGTATTCAGCATTTTCTTGGCTTTCGGTTAGGCTCTAAAGAATAAAATTACAATAAGATATTGATATAATACATACATATAGCTTCCTTCATACATCATTATCAAGAGTATCATCAGCTAGTTGGAAAACTTCTTTTTCTTCTTCTTCTGTCATTGGTTCATAAATTTCCACAAAATCGTCGTCTTCCTCTTGGATGTGTACCGTGAATTCTTCTTTTACTAAGCCAACGCTATCTGGCTCCATTTTAACCATTAAGCCTTCATTGGTTTCTTCAACAACAAAGCCATCTTCCGTAATTGGCAACTCATGTCCCAACGAATAATTTTCATCCTCGGGCTCATTTTCAGTTCGCTTTTCAACTTCTACGGGGGCTATAAATTTACTTAAATGGTTGTGAGATCTTTGGCAGGTTAAACGAAACTTATAGGCAACTTGTAAATATTTATAACACTTGCTGCAGATTTTATCCGGATAGTGGTCAAATTGTTTTATCTTAAACAAGAAAAAAATCAAATATTTCGTAAATTTCTTATATATTTTTGTGTTATTTGCTTAATTACCGGAACACCGCCACATTCCAATATCATGCGAGTCAAGTCTTTTTCACCATTTTTGTCAAATATTGTTTGCATTTCTTCTTTGGGCTGCTTCAAACAAATTCTACATACCAGCCATTTTTCGTTCAGACCAGACCTCATTTTCGAGACCTTTGTGTTTGTTTAAAAATTAAGATATATTAAGTTATATTTTTCAATTTTCAAGATTGTTTTTATTCTTTTTGAGAATATTTTTTATTTATATTGAATTTTTTTAACAAATTTCACAGCAAAAATGACGCCTCTCGCGCTTGTTTTATGTTGTTGGTTTAGTCGTTGACTTGTCAAATAATCAATGTGTATTTTAGTGCTGTCAAAATCCTAGTATACAACTCTGATACCCTTTGTGACAATCATGGTAAAGTTAATTCACAGTGGTGACGACGATTCGTATAATGATGCCATATTGATAGAAAATAAAACATTAAAAAAGTGGTGAAATAATAATGTAATAATTAGCCAGTCCGAATTTTTAATTCTGAAGTGATCTTAGAGCAAAAAAATATTCATATGCAATAGATTTAAATAAAATCAATAAATTTTGTGAGATACTAAAATAATGTTTATAAAAAGTTCTTGCAAAAAATTGAATTTAAAGTTTTAGTGTGTAAAAGTGTTTGTGTTAAACGATTCTGATTAAATTAATTTATAAGAATTCATAAATTTATAAACTCTGAATTATGAAATTTGGTTGTCATTAAATTATTTCAGAAGAATTAATTTTTAAAAGTTTTTAAGCACGAATGTAAGTGTTATATCCTTCCGTCACAATATACTTATACACATTGAAACAGTTAGTATTGAATTTGCAAATAGAAAGCCATCATATATATATATATATATATATATATATATATATATATATATATATACATACATACATATATATATATATATATATATATATATATATATATATATATATATAGAAAATAGAAAGCCATCATATATATATATATATATATATATATATATATATATATATATATATATATATATACATACATATATATATATATATATATATATATATATATATATATATATATACATACATATATATATATATATATATATATATATATATATATATATATATATATATATATATATATGGCGGATGTATGTATGTAAGGTGCTTTCATTCTGTGACATCAAATTAATATTTTGGCAAAATACTTAATATTGAAATTTATTATTCGGGATATTCTCCCCAACTAATCGCTGAAACAATTAGTTTTTGCAAAATGCATTGTTTGAATGTTTTCAAATTGCTTAAACTTCACTGACCAAAGAAAATTAATCTTCAGCGGCCAATGAAATGTCGGCATATTGAGAGCTAAAGCCACAACAAACAATGCATTTTTGCACAACGTTTTATACATTACTTTGAAATTCAAATACCTACTAAACACATATAAAGCCAATTGGAGTGGTTGCAACACAGCTGAATATACAAGAAATTTTATTTGCATTGCCGTTATTAATCGGGTTTGAGTATATTGTGAAATCTAGCTTTCTTAATATTAAGTTTTGTTTTCTTCATGGGTCTTTAAATTCTGATAGACAGAGATGAATTCCAAACATTACACGACCAACAATTTAATAATTCTATGCAATTCGACAATTACTATTGCAACATTTTGCCAAATTTGGCTTGCTATATGCGTAAATAAGAAAGCACTATTTTGACCATAGAATCACTTATTTTTAATCATTATTATTTGAGGCATACGGTTTTGGCGTTTAAAATCTTTTCTACTCATACATCATTATTTAAATTTATTGATTAAAATTTCAATATATATTTTTAGATGATTTCTTCAATTTTGTATCCGTGCAGATCATCTTCCTCAATTAATTCAGCATCAGGTGAGTTTTGTACAATAACCATATTAACTTTAGTATGCCGTTTTTCGTGAGCATTTTTATGATGAAGTTGTGAAAAGGTTCTTCCGCAATATTCGCAGCTGCAATAAAATGTTTAGTAAATCGCTGTAGCAAAATTTTATAAATGCAAAAACTCACGTATGTGGTTTCTCGCCTGTATGTGTCATCATGTGAACTTTCAATACATTAGAATAGCTAAATGCTTTACCGCAAATATTGCATTTATATGGCCTTTCATTGGTATGAATTCTGCAAGTACGATATTACTTAAAATATTAAATTAAAAAAGATATTGTCACATTCAACCTCTCATGTTTGATTTTAGTTGAAGGGTCACCAAAGCTTGCTACACAGTACTGGCATTTGTAGGGTCGATTACCTGTATGAGAGTTCATGTGGCGCGATAGTTGTGGGGTGGTAGTGAAACGTTTTTTACATATTCTGTTAAAATTTATATTGAAAAAATTGATATTTCAAAAACTATGAACTTTCAGAAACTTACTCGCACTCATGCGGCTTATCCTTAATATGTATCTTCATATGATTATTGTACTTCGTTTTATCTGTGTAGGCATTATCACAAAACATACAACTATAAATTCCATTCACACTTTCGCCCAAACTACGCTTTCGTTTTCTTTTCGCTGCTGGTTTATTTTCGTTCGTACGTGTTGTAGTAATTTGTTTCTCAGGCTTTTTAGATTCTTCTTTAATAATTATACTATCACTTGTAGGGTCCCCATCGAATTTAATGCCCGAAACTTCATCATTCTCTTCGGAGTTGAATCCTGTGGTGTCGACTTCTTCTACTACATATTGGGAATCTTCATCTTCACTTAAACCGTGAATTTCTTCGCCATGTTCATCAATAGGAGCCATAAAATTATCATTTTTAGCAATTAATCTTTCCTCTGATTCGTAAGATGTATCATCGTATTCCAACACACCTTCTTCTACCACGTAATCTGTTTCTACTAGTAGACTATTACATACTTCTTCCTCTGCTTCAATCTTCCGCTCTTCAGCATCGGAATCGAAATTAATTTCAATCGTTTGGTCTGTCTCTTCCTTTTGTGGTAGCATGGTTATAAACTGTTGGAGTTGATTATTAGATTGTCGGCACAACTCGCGAAATTTATAGGCAGCTCGTAGTAACAGCACACACCGATTGCAAATTTTACTTGGTAAATCATATTCTTGGCTGATCTGTAAACAGAAAAGGCACGTCAGTTAGATTCAGTTGTTTTCCATTTTATTTACCTTAATGGCTCCACATAATTCTATTTTATCTAGCAATGATGAACCCAAGTCTGCAATTTCCTCATCTTCTATGGGCTCAAATATGTTGTACAATTTCTTGCTTTCACTTTTTAAACATATTCGACATATTAGCCATTTGGCGGTGGGTAACTGGTCCATGTTAAAACAGTTTTAAAAAAAATATTAAATTTGTTTACGTTTTTAATTGTAACAACAGACAAAACTCGAATTCTCAAATCTTTTCAGATAGTTGGCAAGCGAACATAGAAAATAAAAAATTCACACATCTGTTTCCACAATTTTGCGTTTTGCCACCAGTGATGCCAACTGTATATTAATAGATACCCAGTGAAGAGAGCTAGTGTGGGGAATACAATATTACGGTTTTCTTTTAAATATGCATTGCAAAAATATTAGTTGCAAATTTTTTTCAATTATTAAAAAGACTGCTATTAAATGATATTTAGTATGTGAAATTTAGAAAGGGCAGCTTTCAGCTTTCAGATCAAATAAGAAATCTGACAAAACTGCGTATAATGTTAAGAAAACGAATCAGTTGCTGACCAGGGCGAGTTCATAACAGATGGATTTGCAGAGCTGCTAACAACTTTTGTAAATCTTATTATGGGCGAATATCAAAATTCGCTTACATGTTTTGATTATTGGCTTATCTATGTTCATTACAAGTACAACCTTCTTATTGCACAATGTCAATAACAGTAGTATAAAAAAGGAATTAAATAAAAATATTCATAGCTAATTCAAAGAAAAAAGCAAGTAATCCAAACGAAAAATTTTTAACAATGAAACAAATTATAAAAAGCTCTCAACTGTGGTGTCAATTACATCTGCTACAAACTCTCCGTGTTTTTGTGTGTATAACTCTTAATTATTTTCCTTTATTTTCTGCATCTAATCTGTTATACAGTCATAAGGATGAAGTTCTTCTAACAAATTTATCTGTAAGTGCCAGTTTACATTCAACGATTTTTGTCGCTGCAATTTTTGTCTTCCTTTCTTTAAAATTGCATTTGCGTTTACATTGAACGATTTTTGTCGCAGATATTTTATGCATACATACATACATACATACATACGTATGTAATTTTTGATATTTTCTTTTTTAAGTATATTCTTACGGTAAACAAACAAGGAATTTACGTATTACGAATTGCGGGAAAAAGGAATTGCAAGAGTACATGCCTATGTGTACTCTTTTTAGTTTCTCTCTTCCCCTATTAGCTCTATTCCTCCCATTTACCTACAAACTAAGAATTGCAGCGACAAAAATCGTCCAATCTAAACAGGCACTAAGGCTTTCCTAATGTTGATGAAAAAATATGCTATCACTTCCACGTGCATGTAAGCAATATATTGTGATTACCATAGATATTGCAAAGAAGAATCTTTTGAACACATGATTGTGTTTAACAAGGTGTACCACTGATTGCAAATAATATATTTCTGTTTTTCTTAACTCGTCAAACTCCACATGAAAATCGAATAATTGCTTAAAGTATATTGAGCTTGACAGTTTGCAAAGAATTTTGATGTATAGTTTTGGTGTCAAAGCAAAACCATAATTGTATTCCGTCTCGATTGTGTAAAGTTTCTGGACCGAAAAATTGATTAAGATTATACATATTTTTTGTGAAATTATCAATAAGGAATACAAGAAAATATGGAAATTTTGTCATCTTCAAGGAACTGCATTAAATTTTTGCAAGTATGTATAAACATTTTTCAATTAGTGGAATCTAAAAAAATTAATTTTGCATGCAGCCGGGTTTGTGGATGCCTGGTGTCCAGGCTCTGGTTCAATCACAACAAGTGCGCCATCGTCAAACTAAACACTGGAATCCAAAATTTAAGCGATTGCGTAAATTAAAATTTGTGAAAATGGAATTGCCTGATTTCCGTGAGAAACCGTCAGAATTACCTGAAGCAGAGCTGAAGAAAAGGATGAAAGAACGTGGTTTCGTGCCACCTAGACCATGGTTAGAAAGACCTTTTCATATTAGTTGTACTGGTGGTATATTTGAGCCATACGTTCCTCCAGAAGGCGATGGTAAAAAATCGTTCATTTCTGCGGCCGGTGCAAAACAAAAGTTCGAGTTTTTAGAGAAGAAATCCAAATCTATGCTAGCCATTCGTAAGATTCGGACTTATGAGGAAGAATTCGATACGAGCGACTTTTCAAGTATAGCTCAAGAGGTGTATATTGAAGCACATAATCTTATGGCTCAAAAGAATAAACATCAGTTGCGTGAATTTGTTACTGAACGTGCCTATCCCGAAATGATGCACAATATAAAGGACAAAACTATACACTGGAGTTTTATAAAATCCTTAGAACCTCCCCGGGTAGTTCATGCGCGTGTTACTGATGTGATTTCCAAAGAAAATCTGTATGCTCAAGTTACTGTACGTTTTCACACACAACAAATGCTGGCCATTTATGACCGATTCGGTCGTCTTATGCATGGCAGCGAAATTTTGGCCAAGGATGCCTTGGAATATGTAGTATTTGAAAAACATATTTCAAATGAATATGGAAAATGGCGTTTGCATGATAAAATCATACCCGATTGGCTGCCAGCTAAACAACCAGCTCCCATTACTTTCAAACTTATTGAGGAGCCAGTGGTTGATGGAATTGCACCTCCTGAGCAAACCAAGCAATTGGATGAGGGCCAAAAGAAATTGGATGCTGGCTTAGAAGCTGATCAACTACCTGTAGCTGCCACTACCGAAAAGGCCGATTCGAAACCAAACGCGACGGCCATTTGATTATATTATTTATTGTTGGGTTTGCATGTTAAACGACGACGTATTAAGGCAATTTAATAAATTTTTGTTTGTTTTTTAGTTCATGGTTATTTCTAAATTTTTGTTACAAGCGATATGAAAATGGTTTGCTAAATATAGTAACAATTGGTAAAACAATTTTTTTATAATTTTTTTTTTAATTTTCAGTTTTGCTGCCGTTTTTCTATCTCGTTCTTAATTATATTTGAAATTTGTTGTTTCATATGAAATTCACTTTAATTACATTTGAAGTAAGGGGAATATGGAAGCAACCAAGGTCTATTAATTTTAGATTATAAATTTATTAATATACTTTGTTACACAGCGCCTTATAAAGGCAAATATGTTTCATGCCATAAAATGCATCCTTGCACACATTTCATGAAATTTGTTGCATGCAACTTTTTTTATATTTTCTAATAGGAGTAGGAAATATTAAGGAATTTTTAACAATTGGAATTGTTCCACTTGGCTTAACGCATCTCACATCCACAAATAAAATATGTACATATATTAGTACAACAAAATTTATGAGAACATTGGCCGGTAAAGACGACAAAATTAATGCATGCAGCTATTTAAATTTGTCGTTAAAATCATATTTGTTTTTGGCACCGGCGGCTTCTGCAGCCTTCCAACTACTAATAAATGAAAAAGTTCACGCAACAAGCCTCATGATGTAAAATATGAAATTTGCATGTCGAAAACATTCGACTTGTATTTACAATCTCTTACTGATCCCTAATATTTGGAAAATTGCAAATTTCTGTCAATTGATGTACTCCTACATAGATAGCAACTTTGCAAATACGACTGACTAAAAATACAAAAAACTAAATATATGTAAACCAATATTTGAATAGTTTGGCTTTGTGTTTTATTGACAAATATTTATAGTTGTTTTAATATAATTGAAACAAGGTTCAGAAAAATCGCAATTTCAACTACATTTTCGTAAGATTATTTTATATTAATGTCCTGGCCCACGATGTCGAACGACATCGTTCGCTTGCATAAATACGTTTGAAACAGCAACAAATTTTAAAATGTTGTTTTTGGTTTGAATGTATTTAAGCACGCGAACGATGTCGTTCGACATCGTGGGCCAGGCAATAAGTTAATGTTAGTTGTTTTTTTTTTTTTTTTTTTTTTTTTTTTTTTTTTAATTTGAATTCTATTATGTAGTATTTGTTTGAGAAAGAATGCCTACGTTCGTTAATGCACACTGCCCTGCAACGGAAAATTAAAATGCTCTTAACTGCCACAGTGAAAAAGGTGGCATTAAATGTATATTATGTACGGATAATATAGAATAGCCACATAATAAACACTCATCGTTTGATTTGTATACGAACGTACCCAATGCTTATTATTATTAGTTTGAAAAAAAAAAATCAATAATTTTTTATTGCGAATGAAAATCACTTCCTTGAATTATTGAGGCTGTTTTCTATATGTTTAACAAGAATCTACCGGGATGAGCAAAAATATAGTATACGTTAGAAAATTGTTTAGCGACCCTAAATATGCCTCCAGGCAGATGTGGAGGATGGGTGTTGTGTTTCTTTAAATAATGCACGATTCAGTTAAGGTATACCAATCTTTAATAATATATATATATATATATATATATATATATATATATATATATATATATATATATATATATATATATATATATATATATATATATATATATATATATATATAATTCCGGTTTAAAAATAATTGAGCAAAATGGGGTCTAGATTGAAAATTTTTATGTAAAATTTTAATGTATGGTTTTGCACACGAAATTTTATTTTTTCAATTTTAATATTTTTACAAACCTGAAACCATTTTCTATAAGAATCACTCACTTTAAAATTTTTAAAATTGTTTTTAATCCGAGAAAAAAAACAAACTTTAGCACCCTATAACTCGACAAATATAACCATAATAAAAAAATAAATATTTTATCGCAACTATCAAAAAAATGTCAGAAATAATGTTTTTGCGTTGTCCGCTTTACGCGAAATGTCTCATGCACCATGCTTACAAATGCGTAATTATGCATAAATCATAGAATTAAAATATGAAAGTCTTGTATGTAAGAACACTCTCCCTATTTGCATTAAGCGAAATATTTTGTTGTCATTTTTAATATGAAGAATGCCTATAATCTTATCCAGCCTGTTATTTAGCACGTTTTTGTGTCATATTTTTATTTTTATTTCTGTTAATCCTATTGACCCAGAAAATATGTTTTCTTGTTTCCTTATTGCTCCTTATCGTCCGTGTTTTTTTTAAATGCTGTTAAGCTTTTTACATGTAACGTTATAATATAAAATTTCTTTTGTTGTTGTTGTTATTATTAAAGATGATGATATTCCTTTTGCTCTAAAGTCTTAAACCTTTTGTGTAATAATAAATTAAATTAATCGCTCTATGTGTAATCGCTACTATTTCCAACGCTGCTGCTAATTCTACAACTGGTGGTTTCACAATCATTCTTACCACAGCACAAGAACACTTACAACAAATTGAAGTGGAGCAATTATAAGTATTCAACGAAGCAAAAGGGGGAGATCATAAGGGTCAAGGTGAAAACTTTTTCTTCTCTAGTTTGTAGCCAAGCATGTCGCAAGTCTTAACAATAACAAAAAGAAAAATCGGTTTTAATTTGTTTTTTCCTTCATTCAATATGAAACAAATAAGTCATTGAAATTTTCAGAGACAGCCCGACCAACTGAACCGAACAACTTATCACTTAATTTGCTTAATATCGCATCTTCTTGTCATTTGAGTTGTGGTTTCTACAATGTTCATTTGGGGTCCTTATATGTATGTACATACATAAGTCGACCTAGCCTTATTCATCAATACGTCCTTTCGAAGTTAAAATATTGCTCTTGACGACAAATCGATATCATGTACATATTTTGTGTTTGGCTAGGAAAATTCGTTAGTTATTTTGCAAAAATATAGAAAAAAATTTTAAAAATCCTACAAATATTATTGTAACTACGAGGGCGTACCAATAATATATACCAATAATATAATAATCCATGAAATTTACCCATGGAAACTTTACATATCCTGGTGGAAAAGAAATTTTTTCTTGTCTAAATGCGGATGTTTTGTTTATACAAATCTCCATTAAATGGATCCAATAAAATTTGGCATAATATGAGAAGATAGTCCATGTGGATTATGCCGGGTGCCTCCTAAAAAAAAATGGTAGACATGATTTTATTGGCTGACAACCACACCTTAGCCTTCGTTGCGCCTACTAACCGCGAGAAACCCACTGTTTTGACTACTATTTGGTTTCTGACATATTGTGGTGGATCCACGTTTACGAAACAACTCAAAAACATGGACGAGTTTGCAGTTGAACAATGCCAAATACTCCTGCGAAGTTGTCACACTATTGCGTTTGTGGTCGATTATGAGCATATGCGACATACATACATCTTTCTCATACCATTAGTGATCATTCGATATTGCAACCACTGCAGTTCCACAATCTCTCGCACTTTAAATCTCCGATCGGCCAACACCAATCGTAAATTTGTTCAATTCTTTTGGCTGTAGGAGTCAACTGTCATGCTTGTTGACAGGAGCAAGGAAAATTTTTTAAAACTTTACAAGAAATTCTTTCCTTAAATGCAACCTGCTTACGAAAAATTACTGGATCTAAATCAGAAATACGACCATAAATAAAATGTCGATTAAGCAGTGTCATCGCTGTCAAAACGTTGCTAAAAGTATATTGTTGGTTCCAATTCAGATAAATTAAATATATGTATATGTATAGTGTATTTTTTTCTGAATAGTATTATTACTACATCTTATACTAATGAAGGGTGTATAACCTTCGTTATGGTCGAAACTAACCAACACTCTTAATTGTTTTATCCTTTCAGTTGGTACGTCTTGCATAAATAGCAAAAAGAAGCGATTAATTTTCTTTCATTTATTCATTATTTTTTTGCAATCTTCTATAATTTTTCATTTTCTTATATTTGTTATTATTTATGTGCATAAAATTTATTTAAATGGAATGTTATAGAAGTTTCGCTGAATGGGCTTTCAAGCAACTTTGCATAAATAACGAAGCTTAAGAAAATTAAATAAAAATACATCTTTTATCTATCAAATAAATAATATAATTAGATACAACGAGAACGCTGTTGTTTTCTTTCAAGTGCAAAAATTAAAGAATACAAACAGATTTTTCAATTTCTATTTTTATCAATTAAAGGAATGGAACAAAAATCAGAATATTAAAAAAAATGAAATAAAATAGATTAAAAAAAATTCATTTACATTTACATGTGCAAGGCGAAGCAAGAGAAATGTCATAATTTGAACTGGCTGAAATTTGGTTATAAATGAAAAGACATGATGACATTGATTGGAAAAAATTATATTTGCCAAATGGCCACATCCCGAGATGATGCATAATTGCACTCGTTTTACGGAATTTTAAGTTGTTGCTCGCTAAACATGTGACTATAAATTGCAATGTTAGATTTCAAGACTTGCAATGTTCGTAGTTTATTTTAGATCTGTTAGATCTTGCGATTTGGACGGCCAGTTCAAATCTCCAAAACGTCATATCACTCAGTCTGAAAATTGTTGTCTCAAAATCTCCATTTAATGTTACGGTGGTGCCACCGGGGTCTGTAAAAAACTAACAATCACTTTGAGGGGATGCAATAGCTCTTCATGCATTTCTTGTGGAATCGCACAGCCAAACGCTTAATTGTTCGAAAACGTGGAACGTGACGACGAAATTCACGATGCGTTAAAAAAAGTCTACCAATTTGTCAAATAAACAGTAACAATACTTCCACGTTCTTGAGGTCTATATCGCTCCATGGCTTCTAGACAACTAATTCTCTATATTCTATATATCCCCCTCTGTGTGTTTTAATTTTTCCTACTTCAACACCAAAAGTCGTTAAATGGCAAATATAAAATAACATAATCTTTTGAAATATGTTTGCCGGTTATAATTTATTTTTATTGTTGTCTCTTCTTTTTCATCTTCAATTCTTTTTTTAAAGAAATTAAAAATTTTCTTTCACTTTTAATATTCTTCTTTTCAAGACGTTTGAAACTCTTGTATATAATTTCTTACGAGTACTTCATAGAACCTAAATTTGAAATTTCATTGAAATTATTTGCAAATCGTTTTCAAAAGTAAAAGTTTCTAAAGTTGAATGGAAATTTGTTTTATGTAAATATTATATATCTTTTATTTTATTAACTAGCTTTAGATCTTTTTATAAAAAACAAATAGATTTACTATTAATATTTCGACGCCTCTTCGGGCGGAAAAAAAATTTCCTGAAGAAGACGCCTAAAGAGGCGTCGAAATATTAAGGCTGGAACACAATGTGCAGCTGAGGCTGAAGTTGAGGCAATAGCTGAAGTTGCGGCTGAGGCGGAGGTTGAAGTACGAACACAATGATGAGGCGTGAGTTCATTGTTGCCAATTGTACTTAATCAAAATTTTATGTACGAATGTATTGAATTTGTATGAACGGCATCTCTGGATATAATAATATGTTAACACAATCTGTTAACAATCAATGTTAACATAATAATCAAAATTAATTTAAGTTTTTTGTGTATTTGTTCAAAAATAAAAATATTGTTTTGTGGAAAAATAAAAATATTCGGTAAAAAAATATAAACCAACATAATATGTTAAAGAAGCGCTGTTAATTTGAGGCGCTGTAAAAAGTTAAAATGTTCGAACTTTGCGCCTCAGGCTTTGCCTCAGCTTCAGCCTCAGATTCACATTGTGCTGGCATATATTTGAAGCAATGTTTTTTACTTTTAACAGAGAGAAGTTTACTTCCCGCCTCACGCCTCAGGTCGAAAAAATAGTGTTAATAGTGTTAATGTCAAGCATCATTTCGTTGACGGTAACTAACTCGTCAGTAGACTTCAACCATGAATACCACGAATAATATTAGAAAATTTCTTTTATGGTTTTGTTTTTAAAAAAGTACTATTGTTCGTTCTATAAAAGTGGTAATGTTTTCGGTAACGATTTTAAAATTTTTCGAAGTAGCATCTGGCACACAGTGGGATAGATCACCAAATAATAGTAATAAATATTGCCTTTTAAGTTAATGATTTCATTAAACGAAAATCATGGGAAGGAAAACATTCTTGGATTTTTCGAATCTAATAACTTTTGTGAAAATTAATGGATTTGGAAGACTTTTCAATTTTTTTTTTAAATAATAAGCCCAAAAAATATTTTATGCAAAAAAAAAAATTTATAAAATTCATACTACCTCTGCTAATACTTGCAATTAGGAAGCAAATTTATTTGCATAATGAAGAACAAAATGCATCAAATTATTTGTTTGTCTTTGGTTTTTCATTTTATTTTTACGTTTATCTACTTAATATTATGTCATACATAATTAAAATCTTTTTTTGGTTTTAATATTCTTTTTTGTGTCATTTTTTAACTTACTTAATTATTTAATTATTTAGTTTTGTTATAATTAATAACTATGAACAATATAAACAAATGCAAAGTTTACTCTTTCTTTTTTTGCACACACAATTAACTTGGTTTGCAACACTTTTGACCGCCGAAATTGTTTTAATTGTTTTTGTTGCTAAAATACCCACATGGGAGCGACCATTACACAGGGACACCCCAATGTTTTGTTTTTTTAAGTTGTTTTAATCAAATTTCTGGCATACTGATGATGCTGTTATATAGAATTATAAATAATAAATAAAAATATGCATATGGATTTAAAGTATGAAAAAAAGAAAACATCTAGTCAAAATAAAAACGATTAAATCGTGTAAAAATCGAAATAACATCCGTTGTGGCGATAAAAGCTGATGTTCCTTTTGTTGTTGTGAGTGTTTGTAACGATGATCGGCATTGCATTAGATTCGGCCAATGCCGAACTTTTTCACTTGATTACAGTCACCTGGTGATACAGCGCGGCAGTCGTCCGTTATGCACTAGTACATACTGTGACATAGTCATGCCCAAAAGGACTAAACAACAATTTGTTGTGACCATTAAATCGACTATGGATGAAAGGATATAATGCAGAGTTGATAAATTGACAAATGCAGAAACAAGGGCGTCATACGACATTGATCGCATGGCTCTTCTAATTGATTGTGTCAGAGTTGAAGCACTATTGTTGCCATGTTGCATCGCTGCTGGATGTTCGCCGCTGATGACATGTACCACCACCGATGCCGAATCTGAAGGAAAAAGAAACATTTTGTATTGAAGTTAAATTAATTAAATATTGAGTTTTAAAATAATATATTAAACACGGATGGGAGGGACAACAAATTTCTCACAGCACATTATCGATAAAAGTTTGTTGCGAGAAAAAAGCAGCTTTTAATGTCATTTATGCTTCCTAACGAATCAAAGAATTTTTCAGGCGTTCATTTTCAAAAGCTGCCTTAAATGGTGGGAAAAACTTTCAGGAGACTCAGTTCTGATTTTGATGTCCGGTTAATTTTTTCTAAGGAAATGGAAAACAATGAATTTGTTTTCTTAAAAAATATTTTTGTAATATGCAATTAACTTCAAAACTCAAAAATCAGTGCCTGGTTTCTGTAATTTCCAAGAAGTTCTCGCATCAAAAAAAAAATTATTCATAAAATAATTAAATCAGTTCTATGAAAAGTGTAAAAAAATCATGATTTTTCCTACTAACTCTATTTATCACAGGATGATTATAATTTCTTCAATTACAGAAACGAGAGGCTTTCGGAATGACACAACGTGTTTTCAAAAATTTATGGAAAGTTTTGGAACAAAAAAAAAAAAGTTGCTTATCTCTTGTTAAAAATAAAAGGGGGCTTGGAAAGAAATTATTGTTTAAATCGAGGTTGTTTCTGTAACGAAATGAAAGTGATTTTTTTTGTTTACGATCGTTCAGCGGATCCTATACTTGTACTATTCATTGTGGGACTAAGAAAATGAATTATGAGCGGTTTGGATTTTAATTTCTAAGTGCTTGAAAATGACAAGAAGAAGTTCTACACATACGAAATGTTGGGCTGGAATAATTTTTCTGTAAGGAAAAGGGCGATGCACTGTCGCATGGACCGCACGTGCTGTTCAGAAAAACAGCTTGTTTTGGAAAAAACGTTCCCGGATTTCGCCAGCGCACATTCCATTATAGTAGCGATAAAATTGTGAAACTCAGTCCACACTAACTCGATGATCCAGTTACAGAGATGGCTACACTACTTCTTCTTCCCTATCTCCAACTTTAAGTACAGCTTCTGAAATATTCGAAATAAATATAATATCATGTGAGCTACCTACTGCGATCTTTAAAGCCGGTACCAAGAAAGTTGACAACCAATTGCAAAATCTAATCCAAATTCAAGTCATCTTGCCACCACCTCCAAGATCTCAGCAGGTAACACATATAATAATATTATATTTATTCCAAACATTTTGGATGTCGGTTGAATGTTTTGTTACTGAAATTCTTATATTATCTAGAGTATAATTCCGGTCTCAAACTTTTGATTTGTGTATTTGTAAAAGATATTTGTTTTATATTCATATTAATAGCACAAATTAAATTTATTTGGCATGTATTAACCGCCCGGGAAGTATTCCCAAAAAAAAAATTATGAAATAAAACCCACAGCGTGCAAAAATAGCAATTTTTCGGGAAGGGGAATATATCAAAATTTCTTATTTCGTTAGAAATAATACCCTTTAAACAGGTATAACGAAATAATACCTTTTTTGTTGTATATTTATTTATTTGTAATATATTTTACAATAATAAGCAAATTTGTTAAGTTAAGAAATAACATGCCTTATTGATTTCCATTGAAATTTAAATAACAATACATATAAAAAGTTTAAAAAAGTATAATAAATAATGTAATGGTATATTTACATGTTTTAATATGTAATTTATATTAAATTTTGAGCGTTAAGTCTCAAATACACAGTCTTCAGCCAGCTAACTGCAATAGTCCAGCCAATAGATAACCAGAGGCCAGCCAAAGGCCTGAGGACACGAGTGCGTTTCAGCCTTCTGATTTCATCAGTTTCGTCTAACAGTGTAAATGCTAATATATCTACGTGATTACTAAGCTTTTCTAAATAATTACTGCCAAATCTTTATATTTCGGGTTTTACAAAAGTTTCCTTTAAGACGTTAATTAAAGCTTTATTAGTTAAGTAGAATGGTGCTTTTGTAATTGAGCGCAAAGCTTTAGACTGAAATCTTTGCAAGATTTCAATATTCGAGTTGCTAGCAGTTCCCCATAATTCTATGCCGTAATCCAAATAGGTTTCAATTTGGCTTTGTAAAGTAAAACTTTGTTTTCCAGAGAGAGTTGAGACTTACGGCCAAGGGGCCGGTACATTTGTTTAAATTTTATGTCTAGTTGATTTCTTTTAGTCTTTATATGTAAGCATTCTGTCTAAAT
Organism: Germaria angustata; assembly: GCA_963681545.1. Classification (NCBI taxonomy): domain Eukaryota; kingdom Metazoa; phylum Arthropoda; class Insecta; order Diptera; family Tachinidae; genus Germaria; species Germaria angustata. The sequence goes on along the minus strand of OY812998.1, from coordinate 137,089,889 downwards.
GAAGTCCCAAATATTTTACATTATTAGCACTAGGAATTACAGTTCCATAGAGGAATACAGCTGGGCAATCATCTCCTCTAGTTGTAAAAGTAACTTGGCTTGATTTTTGCGTGTTAACTACAATATTCTACTTTATGAGCCAATGATGAAAACTATCAAGTCGCAGTTGTATGATTCTAGAAGCTTCTAAAGGAGATTTATTGGAACATAAAACATAAAAATGCCGTGTCGTCTGCATATCTTGCAACAGTGATATCATTTCTTGTTGGCATGTCATAGGTGTATAGATTATACAACACTGGTCCAAGTACGCTGCCCTGTGGGATTCCTGCTGCTATTTGGCAAATTCTCAAAGTATCGTAACTAATGTAGAAACATCTGTTTGAAATAACACCTTGAACATTTTTTGCCGGCCTTATTTCATTTGCTTTTTAAAGCTAAAATTCCATAACTATTTCGCGAATTGAAATAAAAATTTATATCATAATCTTAAACGTATTTATATTGGGTGTGTGTGACATTTCTAAAGTTCGGGACTTATTTCATATGTTTAAAGTGTAATTTCCTTTCAATAAGATCTGAAAACTGGGACGTTATCACCCCAAAAAGACCTATAGTTTTGGGGCTTTATATCACATTTTGTGGGGGGATTCTTCCAAGGAGGGTTATATCATATCGCCTGGAATTGCATGTGCTTGTTTGTTAAGTTTTGTTTTGGTTTTTCAATTCGAAACAAAATTATTAAAAGAAATATGTTTTGGTATAATCAAGTTAAAAAAACCCTTTTCCAAATAGCGCCACTTATCAAATTTATACACATAAAAGTCACCCGTCCTGTCCTCTACATGCTTTTTCATATATACCCTTTTTCTTCCATTCACGTTGTCATCTATGATACAATCATAAATGACACAAACTTATCTTTATGAGCTGCAACTTTAATTATATTTTAAGTGCTGCCAATAAATTAATAGTGCATATTAAGAGTGCACTGTGTTGAACAGCGAATGCATGTACGATTATGTGTGTATGCAGTCTGCAAGTGTATGAGTACAAACTAATACAGCGGACTACAAAGTTTGAGTAGTTGAAAGGAAAATGTTTTTATAATAACATACCAGAACTACTGGGAGAACATGTATAATTTCCAGAATCTGCTGATGTTGCCTTTGAAATCAATAATTTGCTTGTGCGCGTTGTTCGCTCCGTTATAACGTTAATGCCGCCACGTTGTGAATAGTTCATTAGACGTTTTCCTTTGTACCAATAAATGAATGAAGGCGGTATGGGCGATTGCATAGCAAGGCATGTTAAATTTATATCACTACCACTTTTAATAAACAATTCAGGATTACCAAGAATTTTCGCTCGAGACACTAGAACGAAAAACAAACAAACAAACAAACGTTGAAAAGAAGCAATAAAATGAGTTATAAAGGCTTAATGTAAACAAAAACAAGGTAAAAGGTAAAAGGTTAAAGGATACTTACCAACAACGTTCAAACGGAAACCTTGACTTATTTTTGGCTCTGTGGACACTTGGCACTCGTACGTGCCAGAATCTCGAGGTTGTGGTGATGATATTCTTAATGTCCATTCATCAGAACCTTCGGTGTGTAGAGATTGAAATCGTTGATCATTGGTGTAGGTTAATATGCCCACAGTGAGTATGTGTAAGTCACGTTTTCGTATCCAGGAAACCTATACATTTTTTTAAATAAATTTTTGCAATTTATTTGCTCAAGGATATTTGATTAAAATCTAACTCACCGCTCTGTCTCCTAAATTTCTAACTCTACATTGTAATAGTGCTGCTTGACCCACTATAGAGGTGACTTCACGTCTTGATGAGTTATCAAAATAGGGCTGAGAATATGGTGTTTCCCAGTAATGGGAGGATACATCTCCGTATATTATACGCATCTCTGCAATGTAGAAAAAAAATATGAATTATTATCATCTTGTAAGTAAGAAGTCCTACTTCGGAAACAATTCAAATGTCATTCCTTAAGAATGACTTTTTGCCCACTTTTTTCCAATATTAAAAACAACTCTCAGACAATAATAGCGTTTTCTTTTCTGACAAAAATGCTACACATTTTTGTCCCTCCTCTTTTGATCCTTAAAAAAGTAGAAAGAAAAAAAACCTAAAACACATTGTTATACGTTTTACACTCAACTCAGGGTTAAATTGTCCCCTTTTGAGCTCTGTTAACAGCTTTTTTATACAAAGGGGTTTATTTTATTTCCATTAACACTTTTATTTTTGCATGAAAACTTTTAAGGAGTTAATTTTAAAATTTTAGCATATGTACATTAAATATTTAAAGAAACTATTTTTATTCTATCAAGAATTCGAAAAAGGCATAATTTGGGAGGGTGACATACGTATAGAATATATTCCCCATTTTTGTGTGAAATATTTTTCTTTTCGGAAATCCAAACGCCGTAAGTAGTTTTTAAATATTAAATCCTTATGCCTAACATTTTATTGGGCAATTTATAAAAAAATCTATTTACCTCAATAATCTAAAAAATGTAAATCCTTTGCAGGATTGCCCTTATGGAAGGACACTAAATTTTCTTTATTTCTCTTTGAAAACGTTACACTTTAAAATAAAAGCAAGATTAATATAACCCTTCATATAAGCTTGACCTTCCCTCGTATGAACTGAACACCACTTGTGTGACCAATTACTGAAAATGATATTATGAAAGGCAACCGGTAAATAAGAGTCGTAAATTTTTATTGTTCCATCCGTGATTTTCTGTCAACCAGGGAATTTTAAGGTACAGTTGCCGTACATTAAAAATATTTTTCTGTTTTTTAAATTTTAATTTAGGATACGATTTTGACCGATAAGCAGTTCCCACTTGACAACTAAAAGTTTGGAGTGGCCGGAAGAGCACTAATAATCAACTGAAATATGTGTCTCTCAGTTGCCAGCACAGTTGTCAACTACTCGATATATTCCAATAACCAGTTTTCGAATAGTTAAAAAATCGAATTTTTTCAGAAACTGTTTTTAAATTTTTTTACTTGTATAAAAACCGGTTGTTATAAGCTGTTTTCCGTTTTTTTTTGTTCATCATTGAAAATGTGTAAAAAATTTTCATTATTATTTTATCTAAAAGAGATTGACTTAAATTTTCAAACATTTAAAATTTAAAATTTATTAAATTATTAAAGATCAAGATTAAATTTTTTAAATTATTTTATGTTAAAATAGTATTTTTACAATGAATTGATGAGCGTTTGAAATTCGATAGTGAAAAAAGTTTAAGTGTGATAATTTTTAAAATGAAGAATATTCCAAAATGACAAATACTTCGTCACTGAAAAATCGGTTTTTCAAATAACCCGAAACCCGGTTTGAAGAAACCGAGATAATAGATAAGAACCGGTTCCTCGTATAAAACCATTTTTAACAATTGTAGCTAACAGCTGAACATCATAATAGTTCGAGTGCATTCCATGATCATTGAAGTTATCTGTCCTTCAGAAAGGACCCATCTATTTAAATATATTTTTTTGCATTTTCCTACCATCAAATAACTCAAATTAACTAGAAGCTCCTCTTAGCTATTTTTTATTTCATTTGTTTGTAATTTTATATGCACTTGTGCAGTAAGTAAAGTGAGAGAAAAAAAAAGACTTTGAACTTTTCTATCATTTAGTCTACCGAAAACAGAAAATGAACGATTTGATGTACTTGCTTTGACTACTTTCATTTGACCCTATTTCATTTTGATATTTCACAATTTTCATACGTTTAGAACACTTTTGTTACAAAAAACTAAGCAACAACAACATCAGCAGCAGTAAGTTTAACAAACTAAAATTGTTCTTGGAGTTATATCTGATATATACTATTTTATGACCTCATTAGAATATGAACAAGGTGTACATATGTATTTTAGTAAACTTGTATTTTTGTATGAGGTGTAAAAATGTTGAAACAAAATTTTTTCTCGCTCAAAAGAACAACTAAAAACTTTGCAAGTTTTTTTTGCTTGTTGTTATGTTTGTTTTTTTTTACCGAACAACATTAGAAACCCAACAGAAATAGAAATCCTGTTTTCACACTTAAATAGATTTTGGCCAAACACCAAACAAGCATTAAAGTTTCCTTTATCTTGACTCACATTTATAAATTGTTAATTACATACATACACATCTGCACATGCAGCAAAGCCAGTCTATTATTCAAAAATTTTGCAAAAAAAAATCAAAATTAAATTATTTAATGTCCTTTGGGGACTTAACTTTTATTTTATCATGTAATGCATTGTGCTGGTACTAGGAAAACAGGTTATGGGAGGGAGGATACAGGGAGTAGAATTTGTGGGCATTCCACTTGAGTTTCCGCACGCTTGAAGTGACAGGAAAGGCATTTGCAAAGAGGTTGTTCCACATATAAGCAATTCGACCAACGAATGAATTTTCTTTATAATGCGTAGTGTAATTTGCAGGCCTCGGCAACAGTTTCTCCAATTTTATCAAAATATATCCCATATAGTAACGATAAAACAGCGAAACACCACGTTGCCTCCATGCATTCGTTCTCTTTAGCGACCACGATCCGGTGCAGATGTACTCGTAACCTGCAGTGTCCGATCAATACGCTAGAGTTTTTAATGGGGCGCCCCATTAAAACATTGGTTGTATTACCCACAGTTCCACTATTCCACAGTGCCATATGGGTTACTTTCGCATAATTGTGCAACTCGGTCCTCGCTGCCTCAAAAGGCTTTGCATTGCATTTGCATCCAGGTTTACTGTCTGCAAAGCTCTGGCCCTGATAACCAGGCTGTTAGAACGCTAGTTCTCGACCCATAGTGGGTCGGCTCCACTATAATGTACGAGTACTTATGTACATGTAATTCTCATATATTATTTTGCTAAAATGTATTGCTGATTTAGTTAGTGACAGTCATATACAAGGCCAGGACCACAATAAATAATTTTTTTTAATATTTGCATGTAATATTTTTTTATATTAAAAAAAATTTATATACAAATATTTGTTTATGATTACTTTGATGACATCCAGAAATAATACTACAATCTTGCCTCAGCCATCATATTCCCCTGACTTGGCGCCCCTGCAACTTTGTCCAGTTTCATAAAATGAAGAGATCCATGAAAACACGAATATTTGTAACGATTAATGAGGTAGAGATTATAACGCTTATCAGAAGTGCTCCCAGGGATTAATTTCAAAGGGCACATGTAGACTGTTGATGAATAAAACAATATTTTTACAAACATTAAATGTCATTTTACTTCCTGAATACATTCCGTAAGTACTTTTATTTATGTTTTTGTTGTAGTGTCATCTATGCTTAAGATTTGTAATCCCTGTGTCAATTCTCTGAAAACCTAATCCTTTCTCATTAATACCTCAAGTTTGAAATATGTAAGTCTCTTACCAGGCTGACCTCAAGAGCTTATAAGTGTGAAAAAAAGACTTTCAACATTAGAAAAAAATCTCTTTGATTGAATTTTTGCCAATCTTTAATGTTAACAAAATTATTTTCTTACCGAAAATCTCCTAAATGTATATGTATGGCTTTAAATAATTAGTCAACAACAAATTGCTCACAGGATAGAATAAATTTTATTAAAATGACCTCATTTAGACAATAAAGTTATTTAAATAATTTACTTGTTTGCTTAGCTTTTATTATAATTGATAATCAATTATTTATTTATTGTATTTACATTTATGACTAAATGAAATTTTAATTATACCAGGACTAATTCCATAAAATTTTCAGGTGTTTTAGGGCGCTAGTGTTTTAATTAAAATGCCTTTGAATATTTTTTTGTTTCACAAATTCTGGAAACGGATAATACCGAATTAATAACTTTTCATTTGAAATAGTACATATTCATTAAGTTAAACAAAAGCCTGAATATACACATGCATAATTACGTACATTCATATGTAAGTGTTTATATACTACATACGAGTATATACATATGTTTTATATAAATACACACCCAATATTTAATTTAAGTAGATGTGGGAGTGCCTTTTATGATCATGTACGCTGAAGGGTACGAGTAATGTGAGTTGGCAAAATTGAAAAAGCTTTCGTAAAGAGATGAAATTTGATACACATTTCCGGAATTAAGACGCTTAAGCCCTGTGGCGAATTTCATTTCATTGTAAAGTCTAACGTCTTTTCAAGGGCCATTATTACAGCTTGCCAATAAAGGTAGAATGGTATTGGACAGACAGCCATTATTTCGTTACTATAAATATACTTTAAGTTGAAAGGAAATCCCTTCTTAACTTTAACTTTCAACGAAAGGTTTAAGTAATTCAAGTTGTCATATTTACAAAGTGGCACAAAAGTAATGACATTATTTGAATTTGCAGCCAGATTTTTTGTGAGCAACATTTCAAAATGCGGTAAAACGAGCGCATTTATGCATCCACTCGGAAGGTGGTCATCCAATTAATGTCATCAATTTTACTTTTTCTGAGAACAAAGTTTTTTTTTCATATTTATAAAAAAATGGCAGCCAGTTCAAATTGCGACATTACCATTGCGTCACCTTGTGTAAGGTCTTCAGTAAGTGTCGAAAAATAATTTCTATTACAAGGACATAAACCAAAGGTGCTTAAAGGCAATTAAGACATGATTCGCATTTTAAGAAATATTAATATTATATATTATTAAAAGTCCCTGACTTCTGGAATAAAACACAGATTTTTGGATAAAAACTCATTTTATTTTTCAACATGCTGTTCCTTGTAATCTATGTACTTTGTCCAAAGTTTGTCCAACTTTTTTTATCCCTTCCAAAAAATAAGATTTGTTGAGGTCATCAAAACTGGCATTTATTTGTAAATCGATTGCATCATTGGAGTCAAATTACTTTCTGCAGAGCCATTTCTTCAGGATTAGAAAAGGGAAATAGTCACTCGTGGCTGAATCCGGAGCAATTCGTAGCCTAGTTCATGGAATTTTGATATGGAATCTTCAAATGTGTGCACCTTTGCATTGTTCTAGTTGAAATTGGCGCCAAATGTGGTCGCTTTTCCCATATCTTACATAAAGGGTAAAGGGTCTTTTATTAAGCGCTTCCTGCCTCAAAATTTAAACAAAACAACGTTTGTGTGTGTGTTATCATTAAAATTGTTATTAATTTCATTATATTTGAAATATAATATTGTGTAAATGCCCGCGGCATCTTCGATGATGTGCACCGAAATGTCCAATTTACTACGAATCTGCCGCATAAATCAGACTGAATTTCACCGAAAATGCGTATGTTATGTTGGCTTATAGCTTAGACCTGCGACGTAGAAAAATCCCAGAAGAAAAAGCTTAACTGATTGCAATCGCCCGGTATCTCGATATCCAGTTCACACTATCTACACGTAAGATGACCATTCCCTCAAATCTCTTGTTCAGAATGTAATGTATGGGAAGAGATGTGTGGCACGTACCACCGTCCAGTAGAGACCAGAAGGCGTTGTTGTCCATATCATCGAATTCAGGTTAAATAATCGACCTAAAGCCCTTAGCGTTGACCTGGCCTGGCCAAAGTCGTAAAGCTTGCAGCCGAAAATTCACACCGATCATTGACTTTTTCGAATGAAATAGACGCTCTTGAATCTCATGTGGATTGGTATCGTCCCTAATTTGACAATCATGTTTGAAGACGTCCAGAATTGAGTTTCATCTTTGTACGGGTGCAGTCCCAAGTCACGACGCAAAATTCGTCAAGCTGTGGTCTGCGAAAGACCGAGTATTTGTGAGCGACGTGAAATCGACTGCTGCAGATTCTTATACTCCCTGAATTGTAATTGTTCTTATTAATTTCTTGCGGAACTACGTTTCCTAAAACAAATTCGAACAATTTGTTCAAGTTGATTCAAAATGGATCTCTTCATGATAACTAAAACCAAAAACAAGAACAAAAACTAGAATTATCAAATCGAAGAGAAAACCAATTTACCTTTCACCCTTATTCTACTGGGCAACAGCAATAGAACACAACGCCGATTTTTATTTTTTGTTGCACATCGATATTCCAGTTGGCAATATTGCCATTTATCAATAACTTTTAACATATGTTTGGTATTCTGAAAGCAAAATTGACGTTGATGTTGCCTCTAATTGCCTTGGATTTTGTCGTCTGCATTTTTGGTGTTGTCTTGCGTTGCTGTTGTGCTAAATTGATGTTGTCTTAAAATTGCTGACGCCAAAGAGAATAAGGGTGATTCTTTGTCGATAAACAAAAAACAATACAACCTGTTTGTTGTTATAAAGAACATTAATTCTATGTTGCTCTAGTGCAGGGTGCCTCGACCGTTTGCGATCAACTGCAATATACTTTTAGTGTGAAACGTGTAACCAAAAGCTTGTTAAATTATAAGAAGAAATTTCGATATTTAAATTTTATTCAAAAAGTTCTTTTTTTTCTTTTCCAAACTGCAACAATACGAGTAAAAAGTTTTCGAAAAAGTTTTATTTTTACAGAAAGAGAATGTAAATTTTTCCTTACATTTCATATTCTCAGTAAAGGAGGGGAGCATCAAGCACTGCGTGGCAACGGTAGCATTAAACTTTGTATTGTTGTATTGTTAAAATAAATACCATATTATTAGACATATATGTATGTACATACGTCTGCTATAATTTTGTTTAAAATTTGTTTTAGACTGTTGTTGTTGCTGCTGTTGGTTCTTTCCTACAAATGAATTGCTTGTCAGAAACTCAAGTTGTTAGCAATAACTGAAGAGCAACTTCTATCCAAGTTTTAGAGATATTTTTATTTATTTTATATTTTTGTATATGATAATATTAAAGGCAATTTGCCATAGTGTTAATTACTATTATTTTTTGTCGTAATTTTCATGTGAAATGGAACATTTAATTTTTGTTTTCAATATTTAGACTATTAAATTTCTAATGTTTAATCCTACACGCACACACTCACCTATTTACAGAATATTTGATGGATATAAAAATAAAAATGAACTTTTCACATGTATATATGTCATTTAGGAATTACAAGATAAAATTTAAGAATTATAAGATAAATAAAATGAATTTTTAACAATTACAAATGGACCGTTGCATACCAGAACATGCAACAATGTCGTAACTCAACAAAAGAGTTAACAAATGCGATCTTAATTGTCATATCTACATATTACGTGCTATTAGATTTGACATTTGGCTATAATATTTTCCTTTAATTATTAATATTTAAATTGTACATACACTTATACCCTGTTTTACACGATACACGTTTGAAACGTTTTCGATCTTACATGGTTTTTAAAATCAAAAATGGTTAGGTTAGGTTGATTGGAGGGGTGTGATAGCCCATGTCATACGACATACACTTAAGCCAGTGAAGGCTTGTTGTGCGCTCCCTTTAATTATCAAACACAACTGCCAGAGTTCTGCGGCAGGATACAAACCTGCGACCTTCCCACTACGAGTCTAGTACACTACCTGCTAGTCTACGAAGGCCAGTTACATCAAAAATGGTTTTGGTTTTTTTTAGGAAAGGATTAACTCTAACTTCACATGAATTTATTTCTCCTTAATTATAATTCTATTAACACATATACTGTTAGAAATCTACGTAAATCTAAGTACGAATTTCATCATTACTTACAGACATATTTTAAACTTTTTATATATCGTAAGTTCATATTGAAAGAGTCTATTTACAACCACAGTCGTTCTTGTTTTTTTATTTTTATAAAAATTAATTTTTAGGTTTGCACGGTCTATTGAAGAACCTATCTTACGTGTAAAGCGAAGGATAGGTGTATAAGTGTGACGTATCGTGTATTTTTATTATTTATATGTATGAAATAAACATGGCCTTGTCATTATAAGGTGTTCGCTTATTTCGATCCTTTACAATCGATCCTTACGATCCTTTACTTCAAATGCTAACACTTTATATTGCATTATGCTCTATATATATGAAAATCCTCCATGTCGACACATTTAGTTTTTTTTTACATAATTTAATTAATTTTAAAGAGAAGTAACACTCAGGCAGTTAATGTCTACTACTTTAAGAAAAGACATAGTGTAGAGGAGGGTCAAGTGGTGAAATTTGAAAGCTTAGTTCTTCTACAATTGGGCTATAGCGCGTTTTATTAATTTTTTATGGCCATATTGCAGCGCCTCTGGTGTTAAACAGATGGAGTAACTTTCATAAATGTATGTTAAGCCATTTTGCCAATTGTTTTACTTGAGACTATTATTTCCTCATAACTTCTTTAAGAGCGCTTTGGGAAATCATGAAAATTCAGGCATTATTCTTTAGAAAAAAAACAAATTTATTCCATATAATTTTAATTAAGCCTTGTTATTGCAAAATATTCCTTTTAATGCCCTTAACTCAATTGTAAACTATCTTTAACATAATAAGAAAAGTAGATTTTATTTTTAAAGAAAATACTTTCATAGTAAATAACGAATAAGCTGTTTATTATTATTGACATGGAAGTCTTAGAAAGGATAAAAACTTGTCAATAGCCGTAATTTGTTTTTTTTTCTTATGTGAAAGTATGGTAATAATTTCAGTTAAATATTAAATAACACAGTCTGAAGAAATTAATACTTTCTCAACTAGCGTACATGGGTGGTCCAAATAAAAAAAAAACTAAAAGGAGTTGTTATGTTATGGTGTGGCATCCAGGTTAAACCACCGTTTGCTTATCCTAGTTCATATCTTCCATTTTAGGTCATTAAAGGTCTATAATCATGACTCTGTAGCACTCCCCGTTGACTGAAAAGAATGGGCCAATGATACCTTGACTCCAATATCCACACCAAACTGTCACTCACTGTCAATGTATTGACATACATATAATAATAAAAATGCACCTCTTCAAGCGTAAAGCGGCTCATTCATATTTCGGACAGAAAAATATCTATCAGTGTCATAATATCATATGAAGCAATAAGGACAACTTCCGTTTTTTTTTTGCTTATTTACAACTCCGACGTATACAATTACTATATGATGTAAAGATTGTTTTCGTTAATTTTTCTCTATAAAACAATGCATTATGCCTTATGAGCTGAATTTATTTAGAACGAATGTCATCAATTTTCCCACACGTGCTACTTCTCGTCTAATTCTCTAACTCAGATTTGTTTAACTTTACTTCATCATTGAATGGGAACAAGTAAATTGTAGTGATTAAAATTTTATTAATGTGTTTTTCCTTTCAACCAAACAGATCGTTATTAATTTATTCTATTACGCTGTACGCTGCGTAATTTTTTTAATTTTTTTGTTCTGTAATTAATATTTGCTAGATTTAAACTGTTTTGATTCTCTATCAGGGAAACAAATGTTTCGCATTAATGTGATTAATTTAATTGAAAGTTTGAAGAATTCCCCTGCCACATTCAATTAAGGCTAATTTTCTTATAATTTATTTAAAAATCAACATTACTAATCATCCTTTACAGCAAAATGTATCCTTTGAAATAGAAAAGTTTCCTTAAATGGATATTGTAATTATGAACTCTTCATGATTTTATAAAATTTAATTCCCATACATTTAAGTAACTTTAAGAATTACTCAACAACTCAACATCTCAACAAATAACAAGTTCTTTTTGTAGTAAAAAGAAACTTTTGAATCAAAACTTTTCAGTAAAATGTCGAAAAAATTAAATAAAAATATAGTGAATACAAAAGAAATGAATTAAAGGAATCGCGTATGTGTTCGGCATTTAAATAAGGTTTTCTTTCTCTTCAAGTTTAGTCCTTTTTAGAATTTCTTTGTTTTTAATAACAAGTTAACCAATCGCTTTGTTTAATGTTTAAAATTAAATGAGAAATTAAATTGGAGTTTTAAAGACAATGAATTTATTTACATATGAAAAGAATCTTGGAGTTAGAGACTTTTAGTTGTCTGTCTATCTGTCTGAAGGCCTCACAGTGTTTCGTTTCAAAGGCAACAATCGACAAAAAATGCATTCAATACAACGGCCCGTTGGTCGTTAATCAATGATTTTTGCAAAAACTATAATTATTTTGACAATTAGTTGGAGAGAATATACCATAATAATAAATTTCAATATTAAGTAGTTAATTTTTATTATAATTGCTTATAAGTACCTCAAACGATTAAGTTTGTAAATACATATATCTATTCAAAATTCCAATATTTACTACGCGCGTGTCCAAGAGGTGATCTTACCTTGTCATTATTACTATAAATAAGGTCCTGGCTGCATTTAAAGAAAATTTTAAATTGTTAGTTGCTTTTTGCAGCTTAAATCAAATTTTTCAAGGGCTGTATGGAGGATACCCATATTTTTGCTTAAATCTTTTTCAGAAGCTGCAAGTTTTTTTTTTTAATTTTATGGTACGAAACTACACAAATATTATTTAACCGAATTCTTCATCCTTCTCTGTTTTGTTCGATGACAAAGCACTGTGCGCTGTCTTCCGGGATTTTGTGCAGCGTAGTTGCATAAACTAATCATGATTTATTAAGTTCTGCAAAAGTTTGCAATGTCAAATTTATGTCGTTGAGCAAAGAGCTTGTCTTGAATTTTATGTCGCACATTTCATGTTGTACGTGACTATTTGGCTAAGTGCAACATTCATAAAATTCTAGACTTTTTCTCTTTCCGCAGACTTACATTAGGGTATTTTTTTTTTTTTAAGATAATTCTGTTGAGAAAAATAATTGAAAAGTTTGTGAAGTTTTGAAAAGGGGTGCAAATATGTGTTTGACATGAAGGTTAGTTTAAAGGAAACAACATGCATATCACAATCACTTACAATTCCTTGTAGAATTGTAAATTTAATTTTATAAATAATGTATGTTTGTTGATGTACAAGATGTAATGGAAAATGCGTCGATGAACTGAAAGTTTTTGAAATCATTTCTGTTTTCTATATTTTATTAAAACCTAATCAAAGATAAAACGTGCAGGCGTTTTTATCTCGCACGCACTTTCGTTATAATTCCTTTCGTAAGAACACTAAACTCCTTTTGTTCTATTATGGAGGTGCAAAAAATGTTACACTTTTTTCAGAAAAGTAAACGCCATGAGAGAAATATATGACGAGTCTGTAACTCAACAGAAAAGTCAGAATATTTTTTTTGTTATCACAGTGATAAGATTTAAGGGAATTTTTTCGTTTTCCTAGAAAGTTAAGTTGTAGAAATCTTGATTGAATTGAAAAAGTCCTATTTTATAGATTTATAAGGATACAGTATATTTCCTAAATTTTCAACTGAGACAATTATTTTTTTCTTAAGAAAAACCATTTGTGACCATTTGTATGGTTTTATCTTTCAATATTCCAATTCTAGTAGCAAATACCTTCAAATATTAAAGTATTTTCTACTACTCCACTCTATGTTGAAAATAGTTTATAATTCAATTAAGAGTTTAAAAAGAAGAATTTTATTAAAATTCTTACGAAGTCAAAATCAAAATCTCTGAATTTTCATCACTTCTTAGAATGTTATTTAAACTTTGTCTCTTCCAAGAACTTTTGCTCTCTCAACTACTCGTACTCTCTGCGTATATATAACTGTTTCATATGCTCGACAAAAACATTAATAGAAATTTAATTATTTGAATAAAAATTAACGACGAACAGGGTTTGAATACTTCCAAAAATTTTTTTTTGCAACATGTTGAACATGACTTCAGACCCAATAAACAGGATCCAAAAAAAGAGAACATTTTGCAATAACAAGCCTATATGAAAATAATGGCAAAGAACTGAATTTTAAGTACTTCCGAATCACAAGTCGTAGATCTGATTGGCTTCTTTGGAAGTTAATTTTTTACTGGTCTTCAATTTCATAAAAAAATTTTCTGTTTATTGATAAATTTCTAAACTTTCTAGACATTGATTCCCAGTGGTTTAAAATTGGTCGTGATCTTTTTATTATTATTATTTTTTTAAAAATAATTTTCTTAACAAAAAAGTGAGCTGGCAGTGCCAAACCAGTATTGAAGTTATTCAACATGGTACAAACCATAGTCTCTGCATTTTCATGGCTTCCTTGGACGTTCTTTAGTTTACTGAATCCCCGTTGAAAGTTTTACATTCGTAGATCAACTATACATTATTTTATGCGGAAGTCAATTTTCTATTGTTGCTGTTTGGGATGTTGAAGCGGCTGAAGTCTGCATGTGTTGGCTTTTAAGCAGGGCTCGGAATTTTAATATGTGAGCGGAAAATTTTAATTTGTTTAATATACACGTATTTTTCATTTTCATATATGAACACAAAAAATTAAAAAGAGAGAAAATATTTTTAGAATGTATATATTTCTGAGAGATGATAAGAAATTTTTGGTCGACATAGTAATAGACGAGGAATATAGGCACATAAGTATTTGCGTTTTAAATATGTGTAGCGATTTTGATCAATATAAAATCTATAATTTCAAATATAATCTCTGAAAAGCTTAAAAGATAACTTTTCACCGAGTAGAATTGTATAAAATTTTGTATAGGAATAGATCTGACCACTCAAAGATAATTTCTTTATTTTAAAACTATTTTACTTTACTGTGCACAATAGTTTTGCTAATTTTAAATAAATATTCGAAACCTTCACTTAAATTTCGCAAATATAAGGAAAATAAAATGGTTAAATGTTTTTGCATATCGTAAGTAAAAAATATAAAAAAGACAATGCAAAAAATTTACTTAAACTAAAAATGAACATAATTTTTTTATGGGCCTTCTAGAAACTGTTGCTTACTAATGCTTAAAATTCCACGAAAACTAAATTTGTCTACCACCTGGGGGACTTGGCGCAGACACATCGTCAGAAATCCGCAACCCATCATATGGCCATCAGGACTATTTAAACTAAAATTCACTGAAATAAGAATACGAGAATTTTCATATTTTTGACTATGAACGAAGTTTGTATAGCCTCCTAAAAATGTCTCTACTTATTCTTGTATTTCTATTTTTCATATATTATCACCTTAAAGGACTTGTTAGTACCAGGTAAGAAATTGTAAGATATAAATGTTTTTATTATTGTTCAGCTTTTTAATTTTCATTAAATTCCAACTTAGTTTTATCGTATCAACGTGTTTACTTATTAAAGGCCACTGCAGTATCTTAAACTCTTGAATACATATTAGTTGAAAGCATATATTTATTGCAAACCAACATTATTCTCTAATTCAGTGTGATGTGATTTGAACTTGAGCCTATTAAGAAAAATTATGTTCATTTGATCAATAATACATACAACTAAAATACACTCGTACAAACTTTATTTAATATCGAACAACTAGATATTGTTTATTAAGAGAAGATTCCTGTGTTTAAAAGAAGTCACATATATTTTAATAAAATTTCTTGATAAATGCGAATTCTGGTAATTATTAATAACCGTTCCTTTTACCAGTCCGCTGGCAAAGCCAAGCAATAAAAAGTTCCTTCGAATCTTTGAACTGGTGGCAAAGGGGTGTTAAGAAATTTTAATTATTTCTTATTATAATTATTTTCATGCGAATGTGGCTGATTTTTGAAAATTGTATATGATGCAAGCACTTGCATCAATCGCCTAAGAAATTGTGTATATCATTTCTTCCAAGAGTTGTGTTTTATTTAAGCAACTTGTCCTTGATGTTGTAATTAAGTTTTAATGGTTTAACGACCAAAACCATTAATCAACTTAAATAAATACTAATTTGTATTATACTAACGATATCTATGGGTATTAAGGAACGAACAATCAACCCATTTAATGTTGATAGAGTAATTATGAATTAAATAATATATTGTGAGAGAGCACACAACACATTTGATTTTATGCTTGAACCATGTTGCATGTAGGGGTAATTAATACAGATTAACTATTGTAGCCACGGGGAAAAAATTTACATAAACAAATTAAATATTTGATTGCCTGACCTTTCTGCCGTGATTATACCTTTAAAACTGTCGTCAACAGTTGTTGCACGTCGTTACATTATTTACGTACAATATAATTGATACCATTCTGTTCAACTGCTTTCGCTTCCTGCAAGTGTGTTCGTGTGTATGTGTTTGTGTGTGTGTATGTGTTTCATATATACATAACGTAGAATAACAACATGTGTACTAAAAAGACACGCACATTTGCATACGCACAATTGGTCATTGTTATTGAGCCCACATATACATACATATTTTATTTATTCATTTTATATGAGCATGTGCAAGTGTTTGTGAGGGTATTAAATAAAATTACTTGTTACTTCGAATTACTGATGAATTATCTCAAGTTCTTACAAGTGCTTTTATATTTCATTCAAATGAAATACACTCTCTGTCTCTTTTGCAAGTTGAGGACTTTTTCAGTTGGTCATTTTGTTTGTTTTGTAAACGTTTTATACAAGTCAACGAGTTTTTGTTTCCTCTGCAGGCAATCGTTAGTCGCTAAAGCTGGAGGGCGGCTAGAGAAGAGGGTCTTTTCCTTTTGAAATGGGGAAAAAATTATCATCGTTAAAAAGGGAATAATAATAATTGTAAATAATTTTCATTAAATACTGATTTCAAGGACTTTCTCATTTGAATGAAGGTTGAGCTAATTAACGTTTCCAAATAATACAAATTACTTGTACTTGGAGTCAATCACTGGGTGTTTTAATTTTATTTTCCAATTGAATCGGCTTATAATATACAGATGTTTCCACTTCTGACATACATTGTTTATTGTTTATTCAAAACATTGTTTTTACTCAAATGCTGATAATTTGATTGCTAATGCTTTCTGATTTTGCTATTTATGCAAATTATATGAATAAGTAAGTAAATAATTTCTTTTTAGTTTTAAGTTGCTTACTTTTCATTCTTTGTTCGAGATGAGGAATGTCTTTCTTAATGTGATAATTTTTCAGGACCAGATAGTAAAATGACCGCTTTTTTTGTACCACCGCACATTTCGCCAACACCTATCTTTGGCGTAGAGAGGTCTTTACGTGGGTTGGCGTACTGGAATTAGCAAAATGCAGACATATCTTCAGATCTATAAATAACTTATCTCCACTTAATATAAGATTATTTCTTCGCAAAAAAAAGAAGAAAAAATAAAAAATCTACTCTTTTTAATTACAGGCATTAAAAAAGGAAATTTTTTGATGACAAGTTTTATCAAAGTCATTTAAGAAAATTATAAAATTGATTTTTTTCTCCATCAAAATCACCCCACTTTCATGAGTTCTTTAGGAGATATTTTTACTGATTTTTTCCCAAACACATTTACTCTCACAGCAAATCTCTTTGTATATTAACTTAAAAATTTTGCAATGACAAGCCTATGTCAAAATCTTTGGAAAAGATCACTACTTTCAGATCACAAGTTGTGCATTTTATTGACTTCTTTGGAAGTTCTTTTTCAATTGGTATTCTAATACATTTTGTTGTGTAGCTAAGGTAGATTTTTTTTATAAAAATAATTTCAAATTATATAATATATAAAGTAAATATGCTAGAATAATTACGAAAAATACATAGTTTTGTCAAAGTGTATTTGTATAAAAAATAATAAAAAATATCCAAAATTATAAGGCCCTCAGCTCAAATGTGCTGTTATACAATGAATAGAATTGTAGAGTATTTTAAAGAGTAAAAACATGAGATAGAAATTTCGTGCACTTAAACAATAGACAGTTAAATCAAAAGTACTGTATATATGGTTAATTAAGTGAAAAGAAGTAATTTTTTAAGCTCGGGCTCCTTTCCATATTTCTTAGAATTGGACCACAATTAAGGCAGCGCATTGTGCTGGTATTAAGAAAAAGATTATGGAAAAAAGTGTAGAGCGAGTAGTGCTTGTGGACATTTGACTTCAGCTTCGACAAGCTGGAAGTGACAAGAAGGACAGAAAGGCAGAGAGTTTAATCCACATAGGAGCACGAGTATGAGCTGTTAAACGCAAGTATGTGTGGTGCGATCCACTGGTGGTATACTCGTATCTGTTACTGAAGAAACTGTTGTTGCCAAAAAAGTTTGGTAATGCGGGAACAAGTTCCGTAGTATCATTGGAACTTTTATTAATTAATATCATCAGAACTTATATCATTCTCATATATATTTGTAATTGTTTGCATAAGTATACGAGCTTTGAATGCTTTCAATCATGATTTGGCTAAAAGGGTACTGATGATTTGGTTAGCGCCAATGAAATGCAGGCATATACCTAGCTAAGCCAACAACAAACAATAACATATTAAAATAGTTATTTTGGAGAATATCTCGAATAACAAATTTGATAAATATTGTTATTATAAATTTTGTTTTTTCATTGCCTTATAAATACTTTCATTATCACCCAACGGGCGATTAATTGTATAAAGGCGTAAAAAGAAAAAACAAAAGGACGCAAGTCAATTATAATTGTTTGTTGTGTTGTGATTGTACAAAAGCTTCTATAGCTATTTATACTTTTGTTTTTGTTGATTACAAATAGTAAAATAAGATAGAGTTCTGATAGAATTCTCATATATATTTGTAATTGTTTGCATAAGTATACGAGCTTTGAATGCTTTCAATCATGATTTGGCTAAAAGGGTACTGATGATTTGGTTAGCGCCAATGAAATGCAGGCATATACCTAGCTAAGCCAACAACAAACAATAACATATTAAAATTTTTAAAAATATTTTTTATTAAAGTTAAAATTGCTCCGTTAATTATTAATGGATATTCACTGCTGTAAAGTTTTGTACTTTTCCACCTATTACTTGCCTCATAAAACAGCTGAAGGTGTGTGTGACGATTTCTTTCAAGATTGTTTACGATTTTATTTTCAAAGTGTCTACCACAGCACAGGGCTGATGATGTGTGAATTCAAAAGACATGAGAAAGAATATTTTTTGCACTTCAAAATGCATTAAATTTTAATTTCTTTTACCCCTTTTCAATGCCAATTACTTTTCCCCTATTTTATAAAAAAATATAATTAATTATTGCCCATAAAATTAAATATTGTTATATGTAATCCCACGTAAAGGATGTGTAATTATACGTGTAAATATACGATACCCAATTGAATTTCCAATTTCTTGTTATTTGTCTAGTGATAAAAAGTTATTAAACAAATGAATTGCTAATAGAGGTGCTGGTGCAGTTTAACAATTGTTTTTGTTATCGAATTAATTGCTATATTACTGATGTTGTTGCGTTCGATAAATTGAATCTTTTGTTTCATTTCGGTTGCTGTTACCACTATATTTTTTGGGCAATATTCCTTTCGGATAAATTTGAACAACAACAATCGTACTTATCTAGATGTATATGTCCTTGTGCACAAATTTGTGCAATATATTTTTTATTTGCTATTAAATGAGTTTGTTTGGCAATAAAGCACTGAACAGATAGAATAAAAATATAAAATAAAAAATTTAATTTTCAACCATCAGGCTTCAAAATCGTTCAATTCCGCATTCCTTTATAAAAAGCATCAAATAATTCTTGTTCATTCATTTCAATAAACTGGACGAATTTCTCTCTTTTGCATAACAACGTAACCAACTGATTCTTCTCCTATATTTTGTACTGTCAGTTTATTGTCTGGTGTCACAAATGATTTTATAAATGGAATAACAAATCTTTTTATACCCTTTACTGTGGTGAACCGCATAGGGACCGTAACAAACACTTGCACCTGTAGCATAGAGCAAACAGGCAGACATAATACAGTTTAACCCTTGTGGCAAATAAATTAAAATCGAGCTGAACGGTGGGTTAATTATGAACTGCCAAATATTCATGTTCATAATAAATTAGATGTAGATTAGGGCACATCTACTGCATTTACGAACACAACAAATGAATTTACAAACATACTTTAAATGCGCAAACAATGAACTAAAGGGATAAAAGATAAAAGATATAAATAAGGAAAAAATCAATATAATGTGATCGAACCAGCCGCTTAGTTTTTCCGTTTGATAAATTTCATTTCGAATCGACTTGTTGTAAAATCGTTTACATAAATACACTTCAATTTAATTTGATTGGGAACTATTTATTTAAGTGCAAATTGATTGTAAAGATAAAAAAGGAGTCACTTCTCACTTTTTTTTTAATTAACAACAGAATTTTCTATTTCAAGCACTTCGCCTTTACTTCTGAGTGTCATTGGTATTTTTTTTGTTTAATTTAAAAATTGAAAACTGACTGGATTAAAATATAGAAGTACATATGGATAGATATTTATATCTGAACTGCGTAGAATATTTGGTAACACAAACTTCAATTTCGTTAACTGTCCCAGTGGAGGTGATTTCGTGCCTAATGTTTCGTTTCAAGAATAAAAGAAAATATTAAAAAAATCAATACAGTTCGATTAAAGATAAATTTATTACATTGGATTTTGTGAATTGGTATCGCTCGCATATTTTTAGAAAATACTTTAAGACATACGTTCGTTTTAGTGTTACAAGAGGGCGCTGAGTTCATGAATTATTTATATAAAACTAATATATTTTTGCTAAATATATGAAAATGAAATTTGTCACAGTGACCAATTAGAATTTTCAAATGCAATTTCAATGGTTTCTGATTGTTTTAAAAACCTTTATGGCATTATTACTATAATTTGCTATACTCAAGTTCCATAATCATCGGGGGAAAATTGTCCATTGATATCGTGGAGAATAAAATAAACTCCCTGTTTCTCTTTAAAGAAGAAAACGCCAGAAATAATTGTTATTTTTTTTTCAAGCAAAAGTTTTGGTTTTTTGAATAATATTTTTATAAAAATTCGATTCTTTTTCTCGACAAAGTAAAAGTCAGCAAATAAGCATTTGTGAAAAAACAAAAAATAAATAAGAAATAAGAAATTAAAATTAAATAAGAAATAACAAGAAATAAAAATTAAAAAAAGAATTATTATAATACAATTTTTATTAATAATGCAATTATTAATCAAGAAATAATAATTGCTTCTACGAAAAAAATTTTATTTCTGCTGGAAAGAATTTGAAGCAGAAAATACAAATTATTTTTGCAAAAAAAAAAATATAAAAAATAAAATAAAATGAAAATCGATGAATATGATCTGAAGGCGAAGCCATCAGCCGGTGCAAAATCAGACTATAAATATACTATTTTGAAATGTTTTCTAATTTATTTGATACCATTTTCCGACTCCAGCTCAGATTTCATTTGCTGATTAGCAAGTTGCTTAACTCATTGAAGTTTAAAGTTTTTTTTAATAAAATTTAATATTTTTAAATAGAAATATTTTATAATAATTTTTTTTGTTGCAAAATTTATAAAATTAATAAAAATTTCAAAAATAGTTGCGGTAATTCCGTTAAAATTTAATAAAATTGAGCGGAATTGTTGAAGAAGATGAGGAATTTCTTATCAATATTAAAGATATTTTCTTGCGAATTTTATTGGACGGATTTGGCACAATACGACAACCATTGGAAATAAAAGTGAGTGAATTTTCCAGAATTTTATTTCATAATTTTCTTATGATGTACAAAAAAAAAAACAATTATTACTGCTAAATACTCGATAATAACTCCCTAATTTTGGAAAGTCTAGTGAAAATTTCGTTTTAATATTTTTATGGCAAATTAAAAAAAAAAATTTATTTCATTATTGTTTTCACCGTAACTCTTCAAACGGAAATTTCCATGTCAACTTAAAAAATTAGGCAAGACATATAGTGAGAAAATTCTCATTTAGATTTATGAAAGAAAATTTCATATTGTTGTTTTAATTATAAATTTCTGTTTGTTTGAAATTCTAACTGCTTTTATATATGATTAGTAGTTACAGTTAGTCTTATCCTCCCAGCAGACCTACCTAATCCTACCGAATCTTTGTCCAATTCTGTATAAAACTGTGGAACGAATTATAATAAAAAAATAAAATAAAAAGTCTTTATGATCGTCTCATTCATTCAATTACCGAATTACATTGGAAACTGTCAAGTGATATTGCCTTGACGAATGGAGTACTTGAAATTGCCTCCAAAAGTCATATGAATTCCATGAGTTAAAAATTAATATTTTAAATAAAATAAATGACGGTCTAATGCATTCTATTTGCGCCAAAAGCAATTGTATTTCCTTTTTTCTTTATTTTTTTTTTTAAATTTGTGGTAAACAAAAAAATCACGTTTGCTCCTTTCTTTCAAAATTTGGTGGCCACATTGAGTCTCAAACATACAAATGCATCCTTTTTAAGAGCACGTCGTTAAATGTCAATATGTATGTATGTTGATGGGGCAACGTTTTTTTTTTTTTGCTTAAATGTAAAAAAGTTAAAAATAAAAATGTTAAACATTTTTGAAATTCCTGCACGGACTTGAAATTATTTACCTTAAAACACTTGACTTGGTACACGCGGCGACGACGGCGACATCGAATAAAAGTGCACGTTTTTTGTTTTGTTCTCCTTTTGTTTTCTTTCTTGCTTAATATCGGAACGTCAAATCATCCAAGAAGATGACAATGATTGCCAATGGATCCTTAAAAAGCAATATATCCTTATTTACTACTAAACAAGAGTGTATGCTTAAGTATGCTGAAAATATCCTGGCATGCACAACTATGTGTCAATCCTTTAAAACTGACACAGCATTTACAGAAATGGTTCATTTATTGCTGAATTTTATGTATGTAGATGCTTATGCATTTTTATCGAACAATAAACAACAACAACAAAGTTTTTGAAAATTTTTCCTTCGTGGAGATGAGCAAACGAAATAATAAAGCGGAATAAAAGTGTAAAAAGGCCCTCTTGAAATATGATTATATTTTATTCGCTTTTTTTATTTTGCCATCTTTGGTGGAACTATTTTGGACATCCTTTACTCTCTTTCTACCAAAAATTTGCTGCAAAATTTTTTTGGGTACGCATTAGGTGATGACACTAGTTAAAGAGATCATGTTAATGCAGAGAGGTGGGAATTTGAATCTGAAAATCTGGATTTTTTTTATTACGCCCTAGAGGATGGAAAAACTCCCTTCAAATGATAATGTTGAAGTGTTACTTGAAGGAGCTTTTCAAAGCCTGAAAATATTACTTTGGTATAGTGGAAAAGAATTGGGGTAAATAAGAATTGAGAATGAGTAAATCTACTTTCAGAAAATTGCTTTTTTATAGTGGATACATTATCAGGAGATGTCCCCTACCCATGTAGTGCTTGAACTGGAAATAAATATTTCTTATGGGAAAAAAGAGAGTGTGTGCATTAAATTTTCTACGTTGAAATTTACCGGAAAAGCCTCTAACTATACTAGTCTGGGAGGCCGTAAGTAAGATTTTGCTAAAGATTCTGGGACCAATCAGAATACTTTTCAGCTGCTATTTGCTTATGAACAAGAACAATTACATTCTAGTTTCGGTCAGATATTTGTTGTATGAATACTGATTATAACAGGTGGAGTAAAATCGTTTATTTTGAATCAGGAATATGTCTACCAAACATTACACTGCATTATTATGCCAAAAATAGGAAGAGCTGGCGATTTGACAATTCGTAAAGTGCGATATCTAAGAAAGCTCGTTATAAGTCGTCAAATGTCATCACCGATACCAAATTCAATAAGTTAAATGCTTTCGAACTAACTTAAATATTTTCGCTAAAATACTGAATGGTAAGGACATAATTTTTCCGAGAGAAATTCCTTCAGATCGTCTGTTGGATGTCCTTTACGAAAACTGTATTGGGGGTAGCTAAATACACTGTTACTCTAATTATTTTATTATACGGAACCTTCTAGCACTTTCCTTCCATTGCTCTGGAAATTCTAGACAAAATTGCAATGTGACGGTAATTTTCTATGCCGCTCCTTCTTTATGAGGATTAATACACAATCCAGAGCAATGGCAATTCATCAGCATGCGTGAAGTAGCGTAGAAAAGTACTGCCTTAAAACTATTACTGGCATTCCATTGGATCCGGGATCGATTAAATATCTAAAGAATTTTGTTAATAGTTGCAAATACTCCATCAACTACGGGCAGTGGTTGATTTACATAATGACAAGAAAGCTTAGGGCTTATCGAACTGAATAGTGATTACTGCTTTAAAGGATTCGTAATTAAGGAGCAGTGAGAACTTTCTATTTAAAGTCGTGTTAATAAATAGCTAAAGTCGTCTTTAAAACAAAATTAAGCCTAGAATATAATTGAGTGCAAAACATGTAATATATTTATATATATTTTATATTTAGAAAAGAACACAAACATACGGGAGAGGCTGCTAATATAAAAGCTTTTTAATATTATTATGGTTGTATTAATTCTTAAAATGAGTTTGAGTGCTTTTGGAACATGATAGCTAAGGTCTACGGATGATTTTGTTAAAGCCAATAGAATGCAACCATATAGACAACAAAGCCCACAAAAATAAATAAATTAAATTTTTTCTTAACAATTAGATTGGAGTATTATCCATATAATTTTAGTGAATATTTATTTATTTTCAAGTATTATGTTCTTATAAAATTTCATTAAAATGAAATGCATAAAAATGTTAATGTTTCCATTCAGTCTCGCCAAAATTCGAACGTGTTTTCAAGGTGCCTTCCAACAGAATTCTACGACCGAAATTAAATCCATTTAAAAATTTTATGTCATCAGGATAAACATAAAAAAACCAAGTGAAGTGCTTAAGTGCATTAATGTATGAGTATATTTTTTTGTTGTAGTAATCTTTTGCTGTTGTCGTAATAAAATAATTTTAAGAAATTCATTTATAATGCAAATACACATTTTGTGCTAAGGACCTTCATTTAATAACGAACATGAGAAAAAGTAAGAGTTTTCATAAAACTGAATGGAAGAAAAATATAAAGATGACAAAAAAAGCGTGCACACACACATACACACACACCGGTCTTGTCCTTCAAGTTTCTTGGAGGAACAGCTGCACTTGCGACAATAATTTCATTTAGGCTCCAAGCCACAAACTACACGAAAAAAAACATGTCATTGTTAATGCGCTTTCGATTTTTAATCTAATTATTTGCCGTCAAGGTTTGTTGCATTTCAAATGAAACATTTTACTTCTATGCCTGTTGAATGATTTATTCATTGGAAAACAACTCAGTTGTTAACGATTTAATTTAATTAATGCACTTTTGACATGTTACAAGGACAAATTAAACTTTTGTCACTGTTGGGATAGAAAAATGTTTGTATTGTACCTTCTCAGTGGTAAAATTGTACATCGAAATTAACATCGATTGTACCAGCATTTAGTAATAAACTAAAAAATGTGTTAATATTATTAACACCAAATGCGCTTTTGAAAGAAGTAGGATATAGCAAAAACAATTTTTAAATTTTTTAAAAATATTTTAAGTAAAATTAGTCAACTTGAAATTGTTTTCAAATGTACTCAAAACCAGTTAAAAATCGGTGTAAAAATGTTTGAGTTTAAATCTTTTTCATTCGTGATGTCCAAAATGCATTTGCTATCGATAACAATACTTATCAAGTTACTCTGATATGGGTACCAGGGCATCAGGGGCATGCCGGGAATGAGATGGCGGACATCTGTGCGAGAAGAGGGGTTGAGGGGAACTTCATTGGACCCACCCCTTTTTTTGGGTTCAACAAAAGTCTCCTTAAAGGGGAGATTTCGAAATGGACATCGTCCAGGATTGCACAACATTGGAATGACATCAGTAGATTATGTCACTCCAAAAAATTCCTACGCTTTGACGCAGATGAGGAGTCGATGGAACACTTGATAGAAAATTGTGGGGCACTGTGCCACAGAAGACACAGGACTCTACATGCATATACGCTGAGTGAAGAGGATCTGCTAATGCTCCCACTGAAGGAGCTGATCCTATTTGCGAACGTATTAAATTGCTAGGGACAGGGGAACCACAATAGATCAACAATGGTAGCAGTGCAAAGGGCCATCCCGGGCCAAACCCCCATTACATTACAACACAATAGAATTTATCAAATTTGTTATTTGAGATATTCGCATGGGAAATTTGGTTCAATTTATGGTGTAATTAACCACTAATTGCGCAATTTATTAATTGAGTTCTTATAGGTTAAATTGAGCTCAATTAGACCTTCATAGTGTAGATTTTGAAATTGCTCAATTAAGGTGCATGTATGAATTCATTTTGGACAATTTTTAATTACAATTAAGTCAGGTTTTCAATACATTTAATTATATGTATGTATTTCGGGTAATTTTGAGGAAATTCTAATAAAGTCAAATATGTTTAACTAATTTGTAAATTTTTTTTTAATCTAATGGCTTCTTCTTTTCCAACAAAAAGTGTAAAATTTTGCAATGAAATTTTGCAGATAAAAAGTTTACTTGGCATAATGTCTATAGAATCACTACATCCATTGACATAGGACAAGATTGCCCTAATATCCATGAGTTTGTGTCATAAAGTCTATGAATATTATTCACGTTTAGTTATAAATGCCCGAACTAAGATTGACTATTCAGAAAAGCCTGTGTTCGAAATACGGCACAGGGGAAAATCTTTACGCCGGGAAATTCTCGAATAGTGGATTGTTTATGTAGCTGGCCTTTTGCCATAAGATTTTTCTCCTCTATGACATTTCGAATACCAACTGCGCCCATTTGGATATTGTCATATTTGAAAGTGGCATAATCTCCATAATAATAATGTCGTAGTGTTCGTGGATATTCCAACACTTTTGAAATTTGACGTTATGACACTTTTTAGTCTGTCGTAAAATCCATGGACATTATGATACTGGACATTACAACATGTCACTAAAAAAGGATGGATAAGGGAAAACTGTAAGGGAGTTTCATTTTTTTTTACATTAAAGCGACAATAGATTTTTTTTAGGGATTGTTTAACCTAAAGTTAATTTTTTTTTCAGAAAAGAAAATGGCACTTCATTTTTATTTTTTTTTTTTTTTCATTTTCATTTTATTTAAGTCTATGGATAAATAAGGTCCTTACAGACAACAATATTTAAGAAGAGAAGTTACATGTAATCATATAGAACTGAACTAGTTATTTAAATATAAAATTAAATTACGTTTAATCTTATTTGTGTTAGAAGGCATATCAATAACATTATACAATTCAATGAAGCAACAGCAAATTTTACGGAATGGATCAGCATTAGCATAGTTTTGGTGAAAATACTGCAGTGCCAGAGGATGAAATTGACGTAGGGGTCGTTGCGGTACGTTAAACGTCAGCTCATTTACGAGAAACTCGGAACAGATGTCACCATTTATAAGCTTAATAACAGGTTAGGTTAGGTTGATTGGAGGGGTGTGATAGCCCATGTCATACGACATACACTTAAAGTCAGTGAAGGCTTGTTGTGCGTTCCCTTTAATTATCAGATACAAACTGCCGGAGTTCCGCGGCAGGATTCGAACCTGGGACCTTCGCACTACGAGTCTAGTACACTACCTACTAGTCTGCGAAGGTCAGGAGCTTAATAACAAATATTACATTTAAAACTTTTCTACAGCTCTTCAATGTAGGCAATTTAACTTGTTGTAATCTGAATTCATATAATGGAAAATATGACAAACGGCTAGGGTATGTATTACGCAATATAAAAAGTAGAAACTGCTTCTGCACAGACTCTAAACGATCAATGTGGATGTTATAGTGAGGGTCCCAGATGACAGAACAATATTCAAGAATGGGCCTCACCAAAGAAGTATATAGTTGAATCGTTCCTGCTGGATCATTAAATTCTTTGGCCCACCGTTTAATAAATGCAAATACACCACGGGCCTTATTAATGCACGTATTTATGTGGTTAATAAACAGAAGCTTTCGATCAAACAGAACTCCAAGATCAAGAAACTCATGAACGCACTCCAATAAGCAACCTCCTAAAGTGAAATACCCACTAGAGTTAACTCTTCTAGAGAAACGCAAAGCCAAAAGGTTCTCCTTACTCCAAATATAAAATGAGTCCAAATTTCGCTGCAGGTATGATTGACCAAGTTGATCATCTGAATTCAAAAATATCTTGACGTCATCGGCATAGATTAGTATATCAGAAAATTGTACTGATTATGGTAAATCATTGGTATAAAGCAAAAATAGAATGGGGCCAAGATGACTACCCTGCGGAACGCTAGATTTAACATATATTTTTCTAGAAAGAACATTAATGAAGCGAACACGTTGAGGTCTTTCTTCCAGATAGGATTTTATCCAATGCAAAGTTCTGTTGGAGGATCCCATTAAATACAATGTCCGCCACAAGTGGCAGTGATTTACCCTATCAAAAGCCTTAATGAAGTCAGTATAAATAACATCTGTATGTTTTCCATTTGTGAATCCATGATTAATTATTGTAGTTAAATGCAGCAGATTGGTTGAAGTAGAATGACCTTTGCGATGGTGTTGAGATGGTGGTGAAAAAGATGATATTTGGTGGCAAAGAGGCTCACAAATACATTGTTTAAATAGTTTTGGAATAGAACTTAGCTTAGCTATACCTCTGTAATTGTTTATATTTAATTTACAGCCTGATTTAAACAATGGCATAATATATGACTCTTTCCATAGTTTAGAAAAATAATCACACTTAATTGACAAATTGAAAAGAATAGTAAGAGGGTAAGACAAATTTTCAGCACAAGGCATAAGTTAAGTATTTTATGTATGTGTAACCACTTATCATTAGCCACAGATGAAATAAAATTTTGGAGCTTGTAAGGACTTCTTCGTTTTTCTTCTATATTTTCTAACTTATTTATTTATTTTTTCCATTACTACTCTTTATCGAACAGAGGCTTACTTCCGTTTAGCATTAAAAGTAGTTTTTGAGCTGCTCCTATGGTAAAGTAAAACGAATGAAATTTTGAACCAAATCAAAAATGTTCTGGTTCGTTCTATTGCGCATTTATTTAATAGTTTCTTGTACGAATTGAAAAGGAATATATAATGGAGTAACCAAATAAGCACTCTTAAATATTTATTTGTTCAGAAAACAAAAACTAACCATGAAACGAAAGATGAAGAACGTACAGCATTTGCTCTTAAGCCTTAAAGGATACTAAGAAAGTTCTAAGAGGCATTTGAAATATGATAAGCAACGTATTTAAGAAACTTTTCTTTATATTCCACCAAATAATTATGATTGTATGCCGCTGTGTGCGCCAATTTACATATTTTAGCATATATTAAAACATTATAATGCGGACAAAATTAATTTCGTTGTTGTGTTGTTGCGAAGTGGTACTTAAATTGAATCATCTTTAGAAAAATTATTTAAATAGACATTGCATCAAAATATAATAGACATTACCATATTCTGAGTGAAATGCCATAAAAACGGTTTGGTATTAAAAAAAATTAATAACTTAATTCTTGACAAACTGTTTAAAAACCATAATAAACGTAACTGGTATATCATAATCTAACAGCAACGTACTAAAATCGAATAAAGGATAAAATAGTTGTAATAATCGTAATTTATTATACTATTGCATTATAAAATTAGAATAACTTTAACTGATTTTAAGTGTCGCATCATTATTTAAGTTAAAGAAGACGTGCTTTTATAAAATTTCCCGGCTTTTATTGACTTTACAGGGCAAATCGTTAGAGCTGAATCTCTGCTCTAAATCTTATTAATACTAAACTGGTTTATACAGTTTCAAATAAACCATATTGTTTTTTCTATTACAAACCTTGTTTTCAAAGGGATCGCTATTGTAGCTCTCCTGATAAGAGGATAAGCTGATTAGAAGGATAACATTTTTCTTGCTCCTGTCCAAAAAGCTCTCTTGAGTATATGCTTCTTATCTTAATAAAAACTCCCATAAAACTTTAATGACTCAGCTTTGTAGTTTCCCAGATATAGGATTATTAATACTGTGCATGGCATAACCCGCCTCAGCCTTGTCTAGCACAAGGTATTTGCTTGGAAAAGCACTTTACTCTTAGTGTAGTCAATATCAAATTGTAAAAGTTTCACTATTGTTGTCCTTCATGAAGTATAAATAGAATAATTTAAAACTAAAAATTAGGCATCCCTCTCCTATTCCTTCAGGCTTTTGTTCGAGATTGAAATTGAAGTAGTCGCTTTATTGTGGTTCACCAGAAATGAAATAATTATCGGTTATTTTGCATGGGTGCTACCCTTTCCCACGCACTCTATTTAAATTTCTTCAGTAAGAAATGTCGAAACGATCGGTTATCTCGTGTTGTTTCCTATAAGTAGCAGATGTGTTGTGAGATTCAAGTGGGTATTTGCCACAATGATCCTACCCCATGATGCTGTTAACATTGGCTGAAGACTAGAGCCTACCACCACCCCTGCCATTTCTATAGTTCCCATGGTTTAGGATTTCGGGTCATTAAGGGCCGAAATGATACCAAATTCCATATAGGACTTAGCACAAATACCTTGCTGAAATGCTGGAGCTATCTGACCTCCAGTAAACAGCCAGTGAATAGCCCTGCCTAAGTAATTCCAATTTAACCAATATACGAGTAATTCGAAGAACTACTAACAAATTTAATTACAATACAATAATGCCATTAGTCATGCATGATTGCTATGTCAAAGCTACTTTAGTTGAATACTGTAATAAAATCACCCAAAATAATGACTATGAATATAAATAAAAATAAAGCTTAGGAATCCTCAAAACGATGGTTGAGTATTAGGAAATAAAGAAGAATATGACAGAGAAAGCTAAATAAGAAAAACAAGGGAATTTCTTTCTAACATATTTTGGTATTGTTTTGGAAAAATACAAGAAACATGTACTTCCTGTGTTCTTTCTTCATGCAAAACTCTGTTAAAAACTTGATGTTCCACAATAGTGGCAGCCACCTAGAAAATGTTAATAAAAAAAAAAGACAGACACATGAGCGCTGATGATTAAGATGGTGTGGCGATTATCGCAAAAAAGTTCAAATAGTGTAATTATTTCTTACTTAATGAAAATAACTTGAAACAAATATTAATCTGAATTGACAAATTCAACAATCGAACTCGAGCCAGACTAATTAGTTTCAATATAAAAATGATTACGTTTAATGATATTTTAATGTGAAGACACTAAAATCTCTAATAATAATAACAATAAATCATTCCGGAAGACATTAAATAAATTTCCAAAAATAAAACCTTTTGAAAAAAGCACAAATGTTAAATGTGGGGAGATGCGGAGCGATGGGTTTGCTTGAAGGTGTAAATACGGCCTAAATTGTAATATGGAAACATAAAAATAGGTGAATTTTAAAACTTAAAAACGTAAATTTTTTCTAGTTTCTTAACCTCTTTAATTAATTAACTTTATAAAGTTCTGCTGTTTTTTTTTTAATAAAAACTGTTGTTTTGCTTAATCGGTTTTTCGTTACCATCTTCAGATTTCTAAAGGTCCAATGCATTCGCACTATTATTGTCAATAGTTGATGTTGCACAATGAAATTGCATGTGTCTGTATCACCGGTATACTAGTGGGTGGCACAATATATTGAACAAATTTAAAAGGCTTTTAATTTATATTGTTGAAAGTTAATACTTTGTAATGTGTTAACAATATTGTATAATAATGATTTCCAATAAAAATAGAGGACGACATTATCCTGGAATTTGGTTAAATTATATAATGGCAAATTTTTTTAATTTGCTTAATCTTTTATAAGTATATCAAGAAGGAAAAATTTTATAATTTGCAGAAACATACATATGTGTGTAGGTTTCGTTTACTTTCGCATAAATTGTAAGAAAAGTTTAAAAATATTAACCAACTTATTCGGTAGAGTATTGCAAAATAACAATAATAAGGGTAATAAAATACTCAGCAACATAGTCTATGTAGTAGTGTGCCCTTAAACTTCAGAATTGTTCCGAAAATCCGGAAAAAATATCCAGACAAATTTTATAAAATTATTTATCAAATTTGTTATTCGTGATATTCTCCAATCATGATTTGGCTAAAAGGGTACTGATGATTTGGTTAGCGCCAATGAAATGCAGGCATATACCTACCTAAGCCAACAACAAACAATAGAATATTTTTATAAAATTTTTTGAAAATTTGAAAGTTTTTGTTTTCATTGATACATGTTTTTCTTAACAGCAAGGAAATTTTTACTGAATACTAGTAACTTTGTTTTTGAACCAAAATTTATTATATTTCCATAAATTCTAGGTTATTGTGTTTGTTAGTGTAATATTGTATGCACACACTCTTGCACACTCTGTTTTCGTTCACAGCTTATTAATATTGAAGCTGAAAGGTTTTTATGACACTTTCTCTTAAGGACATTTAATCGCCTTTGATCGATCACGAGTATAGTCAATTTGCCGTCCTTAATTTATGGCCGCACCATTAACAATAATATGAAATTTATTACCCAAATGTAAAAACTCTTTTTTCTTTTTGAGGAAAATTTGTTGCTTCAAATGCTCAATAGCACAATAGCAAAACAGAAAAAAGTGCTGAGAAAATAAAATAGCAAACAGTTATAAAATGGTTTAAAAATAAAATTTTTCAAATCCCATTTTTGTGCCATAAAAATAAAAAATATTCTCCCCTTGTTAGTTAACATACCGTTTACCCCACTTTGACTATGGCATGATGTTGCTTCCTCTGCTGTAAGGGAAAAGCATTTCAATGCAGCCACAAAAAACCAATAATATAATAAAAAAAAACTGGTTTAAAGACATACACACACACACACACATACATATGCAAACACTCAGAAATAGTGAAATAGCACGTAAACAAACAGACATGTAATTTTTATTGAATACACTACACATACATTTACATTCTTTAAAATGTACACACAAATACGTATATACACATACGTGTATGGACAAACTCATGGACTCAGGAACTAGATATTTTATATAAAATAATATGCCACGGTGCACTAGAACGTACAGTGCTGGTGGAAAGAAAATAATGGGTCCGGTTGTTTGATGATGAACTTAAAGAACATTTAAGAAATTAGAAGATAAGTCCAAAAGGATTAACTTTTTATATTATTAACCCTTAATTACTCACACCAAGAAAATTATATAACTACTTGCATGGGGTCTCAGGTGACCCCAATTGATTTTTTCATTGATTTCTGAATTTGTCAAATGTTTGTTTCTTACACACAGATATTTTTAATGAGTTTTAATCAATTTCGCAACACTTTTATAAATAGAACTTGATCTATTTATTAATTTTTTTAATTTTGGCCAATTTGTTCAGTTTAAGCGATTTTAAACTGAATCATTGAAATATTTTTTGAACTTAATTTTTCAGCTCAAGAGAATTTTAATACATTTCAAAACATATTTTTCGAACTAATATAGATTTTTTTTCAATACTTTTAATATATGTACATATTTTATCTTGTTTCAAAGTTTTATTTATTTTAGTTTTTTTCGCATTTCTTACAATCTGGCTTAAGTTCTCTGCTTCGTAATCACATTCCATGTATTTAAAAAATTTTATAATTTACTAAAGAAATCAGTTATGAATTTGGTAAGGAAGTACGTTACTAATCTAAAGTAATTATCAATTTAGTCAGTAGTTTTGGTCTTCAGAAACTTCTTTTTATGAACACCAATGGACATTCTTAAACTAGCTATCCTCTCCATTACCAAAGAAACTACTCATATATCTACATATATGTTATAGTTACTATTTTTTTGGTACAATTACTAACTTTTATGCATCCTTTTTCCATTTATGTAAAAATCTATAAGGATAGTAATAATTTAAAATTATTTCGTTGGTTACCTATTTGTTACAAAAAAATTGGGCTATCAGCTTAACTTATATTTCAAAATGCATATTACAGCCTTTTATTAACTTAATAAATGTAAAGAGAATATCCACATACAAACATATTTTTCAATTAAGGACAATATCTATGACTCCGGTTGGCCTTAGCAAAAGCAATTTTACAATGAAGTGTTTCATATGGCTTCAAGTTGGATTAAGCAGAGTAGGTAAAGAGCACGAGTTATGAAGAAAATATTTATTTTCTATTATAATTAAAATATACAAGATTTGTAAAAGGAGTCAAGATTTTATGTTTGTTTCGAATAAAACACTTTCCCTTCATTTATAGAAACTTTAAGCCACTGTGGTTTCGATTTGTAATAATTAGTAAGAAAATGTGTAATTAAAATTTTTTACGATTTATTTATTATAAAACAAAAACTACTGTGCGCCGGACGTATAAGTGATATTTAAAAACTCTGAACGTGTTTATTTTCATCACTCATACGCTGTAGTCCCAGTAGTCCTTTGTATTGATATGAGTAAAGCACAATATAGTCGTACATGGCGAGGCATACACTAAAATACTTCTGTTTAAATCAGACTCATACTTGTACACAAACACAAGCACTCAGAAGCAAACCATGGATACATATACATATATATGTGTGTGTATGTATTTGTTCATAACTCATACGCTTTGGTGGTTTAATAGCATTTCACGGGTAGAACATTAAAAAGAAAAGTTTTTGACCAAAAACATTTTATGCTTTTCGTTGCTATTGTTGGAATTAGTTCTTTTTTTTTTTTGTTCGTATGTATTTGTAATATTTACCCTCAAAACATAATAAACTGGGGAGAGAAAAGGACATGAATACATTATCAAGCTGGTGTAGTTGAGTTAAAATTCTAGTTAAATAATAAAAATAGCAAACTAAAAAAAAATAATAAATAATAAGCCTGAAATAAATCAGCCATTTAACTTTGACGAATGTAGTTTCATAATCAAAACTGTTGGAAAAAGGTTAGAAAATTTATTGGAAACTTTTCTCTTTTAGTAATTAGCTGAAATATAGTTATTAATCATGCACCTGCCGGTCTACAGCAAAACTGGAAATATACTTGACGAAATCCTCTTAGAAATATTTTTCATTTAAATTGTTAAATGAAAAAGTCTTAAGATGTCTAATCTTGCAATTTCATTTTCCTATGAAGAGCTTATTGAAAAATAATAATTAAAGGGATTACATTTTCGTTATATGTATTGAAGATCTCACCTTAGGTGGTACAAAGGAAATGATGAGTATTTCCTTTTGTTGGGTTGTTTATCATATAAAATATTCTGCTACTGATACTTAATAAACTTAGGAATATAATTGGATAGATAAGTCTGTAAGGAGACTTGCTTTTTTTTACAAATTGATGTTTATTAATGCTTATGGCTCTAACGAAAATAAAATGTGTTGTGAATTTTGTTTTGCCTCTTGATTGGTTGAATACAAAACCAACTGAGCATATTGAAAATAGAACCATTGTTCCACAAAAACTTTTACGGCCTTGAAAGAAACCGAATTAGTTGATAAGCATTAAAGTTGCTTTGTTGTCATAACACCCTATTAAGTTGGCATTCGTGACGATGTTCTCTTCTCGAAACTTATTATTTTATTATCGGGAATCGTAATATATTCTAAAGTTTATGTTCTTAGGGTAGTAACTATTTGAAGCTTTTTATTTGAGCGGTAAATATAAGGCTGTTATATCTGCTTAAGCGGGGGAAACTGAATAAGTTTTTGAAAATTTCAAAAGTATAACTGAAATTTCAAACAAAATAGATTTCTGAAAATTTAAAAGCTATCAATGGTAATCGACATATGACTAATAAAATTTGTTATTCCGTTTGATTGATTAATGGCGTTTTCTTTTCCAAAAAAAGTGTTAAATAATTCGCTTTTAAAAAAGGAATTTAATTTAATTTAATAAACACAAACATGACGACCAAGGGTATGCAATCTTGAAAGGAAGATAAGTTTTTTTTATTAGATTAACATAAATTTTACATTGTTGTAAGACAGACTTCTTCCTGTTATTGCTAATGGAATAGAAAATTTGTTGGAAGAAAGTTTTCGTAGTCTAATGCGTAGTTAAACCTCTTTTGAGAGAAAAAAAAAACGATATGTTTGTATTTTTTGTTTATGACAAATTGAAAAAAAAAAAATCATTGTGCCATTATAATAATAAAATCGTGATAATTGTAATAAGTATAGAGGGTGCGGCATATACTGTAACAAAAAAAAACTAGTAGTAAAAACGTCGCAGGTTAGAGGGTCCATCTATGTAGAAGTCTTCGCGTGTTTTATGCTTTCTGTCTTATTCACTCTTCTGTTTCCATTCTCTATCTATTTCGGGTATCACAGAGGGTCCAAATTATGGACACTAGTCGTTGCCAGTTAAACGCAACTTAATCTTGTTATCGAGCTTTCATATTAAAATTGAATTTGTGATGCAGGACCGCAGAATGTAAGGGGCGGGCATGCCAAATTTATAAACAAATGTATATACTATCCACAGATTTCAATGGTTAATCATTTTTATTATTTACCAGTTAATACCCTGCACGTCGCTGCCACAAACTAGTGATATACTTAAAAATAATCTTAATACATTGGATATTGCAGATTAATTAGTTTCTATATTACAAATTTAATTAAAATTGATTTCTTAGTTTTAGAGGACGTTTAGTTTCAGTGGTGACGCTTCGATTGTTAATATTTGGCTTTTATGGAAGTTGCCACATCCCTTATATCCTTCCTGTAGGTTCAAACAACAGTTTCGCAATGTTTTTTTTCGCGATCTGATAAGCAGTTTGACGGCGCATAAAATATGGAAAACAATTTATTAATTGTATATGTATTTACTATAAACAACGCGTGTGTTTTCAGTTCTACACGTTACGCCGTACCTTTGGACGGGATTTTATACTTTGTTTTTACGGCTACTCTAATTAATAATAAATTGCAATATATTTACAGATAATTATTATAAAATTTATAAACTTTTTTATAATTAAATGTATAAATTTTTATAATGAATTTTTTTAAATTTCTTATATCTCGAAATTTAGTTAACGCAATGTAATGCTGCTTTTGCAAGGCAATAAACTTGTAAATAAATTATCTACAAAAGTTTTTGGTTACTTAGCAAACAAGTAAGGAAAACATAAACTAGAACAAAAGGTTATGCGCATATTTCCAAACCAAATCAAGGCTTAAGTAATTAAAAACCCTAATTTCCCAGTTAAAAGCATATTAAGCGTATTTGAGCTAAAAGTTTAGAAAAGAATTAGCAAATGAAGGTAAAATTATATTATAAAATTTGCAGAACTAAAAAAAGTGTTAAGGTTGGATTTTTATTATTTTGCACATGCTACTCGCGTCATGTGCCTTTAATAAAAACCTCAACTTTTACCTCTTAAACACCAAATTTCAACACATTCGTTTTAGCTTTAGCATCAATTTCTTTGCTGCAAGCAATTGAGAATTAAATCGAATTTTCGATTTGCACCAGCTATTGTCATGTCATGCCTTCTAGTGTATGTCATGTTGCCTGCTCCCTGACTGAATCATTCATCTACTCGTACAGCTGTGTTCAGGTTTTATTTAGACCATTTCACAACATGTTGCACTTCTTAGTCGTTTTTCTTTTATGGCTTTTATGTTCTTGTCAGTTCTAGGCCGTAAGGATTTCATTTCAACAACAACAACAATAATAAAAAGAACAACAACTTTAACAACAACAACAACAACATACCGTAATGTATGTTACATAAGCATTGCTCATACAGTTACCGTCATAACAGATCTTACAGTAGAGCATTTCGATTATGTTTTTTTATATCTTCATTTTATGAGGATTTTTTTATGACGCCTAAAATACATGTTGCCTTGAATGTGTTATTTGAAATTTTATTGACCATATAAATGGCAGTTGTTTTCAAGCCCAATTATCAAACTTTCTTCACTACCATAATGATGATGTACTCGTGCAACATAAAGGGAGCGAGAAGGAGTAAAATAAAATAAATAAAATTTTGGTTTCCTTGATTGAGGCCTAAATAAATAGGGAAAAATATGTTTCACTATTTAGTTTGAGCCATACAAAAATATAACTCAAGGATAATACTTGTACTTTAAAGATTTATGGACACTTTGCTTTTGGCATTTTTATACATACATAATACATAAAATTTTATAAAATAAAAAGTTATTTTCGATAAAATCACAGTGAATAAAAAACGTTTGTTGAACAAATTTTTAAAATTTTGGATTGAAAGGAAAATATTATGACAAGCCAAACCGCCTAAGGATGCAAGCATAATTTATTTTAATCTATTCGTTTATTTGTTTTGTGGTATTAAGCCCATCTACATGTCAGTCATTTGGTTCATCAGTAGACCTCTTAGACATATGTATCGGGCAATCCATTTAGCGGTTTCAAATATGGCCACTTTTCAAGCATTAGGGGGTGATTATGGTCGTCATAATCGATCTACTTGTTAAGGAATTGGCAAGATTAAAAGAAATTTGAGGAGACTGTAAGCGTTACATATGCGGTCAGGCCTGTGAATCATCGCAATATGCGTAGTACCGAAAATATCGCTTCTATTAGTGAAAGTGCAGCGGATAATCCGTATTTGTCGATTTCACGGTTTTCTCTGCAATTGGTTCCTTATGGCGTATTTTATACACTTGGATTTGCCCCTCCAACCACATGACGTTCAACTCACGCATCAATTAAAGCCGTTTAATCATTCACAACGCCGAAGATATGTTGATTGGGTGCTAGAGCAACAGGCTTTCAATGCTGATTTTTCGAACAATTTTTTTTCATTTCTCACTCGGTGGTTACGACGACAAACATGTAAAAGTGCATACATATATATGTAACTTTATATACATTATTTTTATGTCCCTAATTATCTGTTGGTAATCCATTCTCCACTTTATTTCTTCTTATTTATAATAATTGCTTTCGTATTGGGGATATTGTGCACCGAAGCACATTTATTACTTCCGATGGACATATTTCCGCAATATAAAATCAATTTTTGTCGTTTTATTATTTATAAACCACGCATTATTTAGAAATACGATGGGTATATTTCGATATTTGTTAGGTATAATTTATTTTATTTATATCACTAGGTTTATTGATTTTTCTTATAATCTTAATAGACTACTTAATCGTCTTAATTAGTCAAATAATGCTTCAGTTCGTTATTATGAATGGGAAAGGAGTTTTATTAACAAATAATAATTTTCCAAAGAATAAATTATTAGATTCATAATTTTGTAATCATTAAGATAAGCACAGCAGAGCGGAGGAAGATGGTGTTTGCGAAGAAAGCGGCACCTCCTTCATCTGTGTTCAAGGGTTTGTAATTATTTTATCTGGTTGTTTATTTTAATAAATAATAAATGCACAAATTAATGTTTTTCATTTGAAAATCTTAGTTGATATCTGTTTATTTATTACAAAGAAACAACTTATCAAAATATTAATTCTGTCATCATGATTTTTTTTCGTTACATTTTAATTTATTTATTCTGTTGAATTATTGTTGTTTATTTTGTTATTATTTTGTTTATTTTTTTCTTATTTTACTTATTCAATTTATAATTAAAAATGTATATATTATTTGGGATATTCTTCCCAACTAATGCTTTTAACAATTAGTTTCCTTTCCCTAGTTATCATAGTATGATTAATATGCAAGCATATAAATATTAATTATTCGGAGTTGTGTTTTTCTTCGGAAGGATTTTGCTTAGATTTAGAAAGGTTTTCCGTCTTCACACATTAAATTTGGCTCATAAACAGATCAGTTTTTGCTATGGGCTACCTCTAGTGTTCTTTTTCTTACTAGTCTTTTTGGGAACCATTCATACACATTCACCTCCACACACATGCTAAATTAATATTCAGTGCTGCACACATGATGTGAGCTTTTAACAAAGTTTGATACAATTCTCATTTGGTTGATATTAAATTTAAATGGCAGTCGCAAAACGATTCCAACAACACTATAACTTACCACAATGATTAGTAAATTATATTTGTTTTGCATGAGCTTTATCTCAGTAAACTTTTTAAATAATATTTAGACTAAGGCTTAGCAATTTTACAAAGGTAATGTTAATATGGTTACAATTACAATTACGGTTACAAAAAAAAACTTCTTTCAGTTTTTGCTAATGGCTCGAGGGATATAATATGACTTCTAAATTTAAAATGTTTGACTATATTTTATTAGTCGTAAATATCCCTGTGGAGCAACATGTTGTTCTATATGAAGACAACTCCAAAATAATATTTCAAAGGTTTGTTTGGCCTTAATAAATACTGGCATGGTAATGCCTTTGGTGATTACCTATTATCATTAGCACTCAGCTGGATGGAGAATTGGAAACTCCAGGAGATGATTAAATGTCTTCTTTTCTGCTTTTAGAGCAGGTTTCAGGTTGCCTACTAAGACACAACAAAATAATTAGAAGAAAATCTGTAATTAAATTGAAGAATTTACTCCAACATCTGAAATCTTAATGCATATTTAGTTCTTTATTGAGGATAAATTGTAAAGAATGTTTTCTATCTAAAACTATAGCAAACAAATTCACTATCTATACAAATCAAATAATCCAACTTGGAATACAAATATTGAATTTTAGGAAACAACAATTTAAGTATTCAAGAATCTTAACTGAACATTTCCATTGGCAATAAAAGTTTCCTGCATAAGCTTCGACTAATTTAAACAATCATTTGTAAATACTCGCATGTCTGCCACACTTTTTGTTGCTCGCTTCCATACAATTTCTCTTGCAAAAAGGGATTTTTCCCATTTTACTTAACGATGCCTTTTCATTGCAAATGTCAAAAGCACAAAAAAGCAAAACGTGAACGCACATTGAAAGAAATAGTAGACAAGTTGAAAGAAGCAATTGTAGTCATATAGATTCTCGATGAATACCAATTTCCCACAATGATAATTATGAGGTCTTATATGTAGTTGTGCGAAAACAAAAACAATGAATTTAAAATAGGGCCTCTCAACACATACATAAACAAACGGTATCACATCATATCGTCAGCTTAAATGCAAAACGATATGATAAATTTTTTGAAACATTAGGACGGAAACTTGCAAAAGTATAATGGTTGAGTGGACCTTATTTCAGAAAATTAATTAGCAAATTTAGCAATAAATGTATTGATTTCATTACACAGGGCTACACAGTTTCCTTGTTAATTTATTTACATATATTAAAAAGGTTTAATGCCTAGAAGATAATTTGTTATTTTAAATTGATTCTGGTACTTGCATTAAACGGGGTTGTTTCCAGCAACTTTTCCAAACTTTAAAAATGTCTGTGAGATTCTATTAAACGATAAAATTGAAATTAAATTATTAAATTGTTTAGTAACACAGTTGCATTTGATTGCATCGATTTTGTTGAGAGAACTTTGACATCACAATAACGATAATGACTCAAAAAATATTTTTTGAAAGTCAGCAGACAGCTTGCACTTTGTGCGTGCTTTGTATAGGAACGTCTTTAATTAAGATCTTTCACTAAAATTTCTTGCAGCGAGCGTCTGCTAATACCTAATCGTGTGCATCGTCATCTCTTCCATGTGTGGGCCCTACCTCTGCAGTCCTTAGCCACAGCAGAATATGAAATCAGGTCGCGCAAGGCCCTTGGCCAAATGCTTAATTGTTTGCATATATACAATCTCGAAGGAAACGACGACAAAATTTCCGTTGCCTTAAATGAATAGACTAAAGTTCAATTATTTTGGTTATTTTGAAACGTTTTTCAAAATAACCGAATTCTAACGGCTGATTATGGCGTATTAACCGTATATCTATGATTACTTTGGCATATTCACAGATTTATGACAGAATTTTATGACTAATATTTTTTTAGGACATTTGAGACCGCTTTATTACTTTTTAAGCGACTTTTCATTACTTTTACGAAAGAGGACAAAAAAGACCCACACATCGAAGATCTTGATGGTTAAAATACAGAGCTTAAACGTTCGAATGTTCCTGGAAATTGTTTGCGTAAAATCAATGATAATTCCTTATACCTAAAATGTAATACCCCATACTTAAAATGTAAAGGCTACAATTATAAATACATAGATACGAAATTAACCATTAAACAGAATTTAATTTTTAATTTGTTTTAAGTTGTTCGAGGAGTTATTGTAGAATTTCATTTTAAATATTTTTGTTGAATAGTACAGTTTGTTGTTATCGATGTTTAAAGATATTTTTCGCCGTTTTTTAGAAAAGTTGTACAGTAAAAACCGGATAAGTGCAACACGCATAAATGCAAAA
This sequence comes from Germaria angustata, assembly GCA_963681545.1. Taxonomy (NCBI): domain Eukaryota; kingdom Metazoa; phylum Arthropoda; class Insecta; order Diptera; family Tachinidae; genus Germaria; species Germaria angustata. The sequence goes on along the minus strand of OY812998.1, from coordinate 137,047,779 downwards.
AACGCTTAAGTGCAACGTGTTTCGAAGCCATAAGCCTCTTTTATATTTTTTCATGTAAAAATGCACGGATAAGTGCAACACGGATTAATGCAAAAAATGCATAAGTGCATAATAATTTCAAGCCTCAAGAGACATTTTTAGTACAACTTTGTATGCATAAATGCACAACTAAAATAGTTAATTTTAATTTACACATAAGCACTTTTTTTTACAAAAAGGTTTCCGATTTTTTCACCTCATGTGATCCAAGGCAATCTGATTTAGATTCTTCAGTTTGCTCGTCATCTATATAATCTTTCATACCAACATTTTTTAATAATTGTTCTTGTTAATAGTAAAAAATTGTTATTTTGTTGTTGATTAAAAACAGAAGCAAATTAACTTTGCACACATGTGATTTTTTAAAGACTTTTTTTAAACTGAACTAATTTTTTAAGTTTTGTAAAAAAATTTTATTAACATAATATATACGATATATGAAAGTTTGTAAACATACATATGTATAGTATGTACGTTAAAACTTTGTGATTTAGGTTTTTAAGTTTTTTTTGTTGAACTCTATTAGACAAACAAAAATATACATGAATTACCAATAAAATTAAACTTTGTTTATAAAAATCATCAACAGTCTATTTTATCTTATATTTTTAAGGAACTTATGCTCATATGTATATATACTCTAAGCATATATGTATGTACATAGTTTGATTTCTTTCTCTGTAACTATATGTAAATGCAAAAAATTTGCAGTTACCCAATAATTGTATAATTGCAATATTTGTGCATTTATCCGAGGTTAGCATAAATGCAAAAAATGGATTAGTGCACAAAAAGTCGGGTGAAAACCGATGTGCATTTATCCGTACTTTACTGTAATTCCTTTTCATGGAAATTATAAAAAAGGCGCCCATATCTTGAATAGTTAGAGGGTTAAAATGTTCTACGAAAATATTATCCGTAGTGTTTTACATAAAATTGCAAGGCACACGTAATACCCAAAATGCAAGGATTATATGATTTCCTACACCTATTTAATATCACAATGTGGAATAGGGGGTGAGTGGAATATTAAATCTCCCTAAAATAAACATCGCATGTAAGTTCCCAAAACATCTGTACCTCTTTCAGTCCTCTGTACTAAAATCAGTTGTTGGAATATTGTTTTTATTTTATTATATAGTTTATTTATCATAAGCTCTGACTTTAGCTTTCAAAGCATTTTACATTTCAGTTAACGATATTTAAGTTTTATTTGTTATACTCCTACTATTCATAAATAAAAAATTCCATGATTTGAGTGATATGCATAAATTATTATTATTATATTTATTTTTGATATTTCAGTTTTAAGAGCGTTATTTATTCCAATGATACAAGTCATACAAATACGCTTAAATATTTATGATAAAATAACGCCATTATCATATCATGATGCTCTTTTGTTTATTTTTTTTGTTTTGTAAATTTAATTTTAGTATTTTGCCAATATATTATTATAAAAAAGAAATTTTTCAATCGAAATAATTAAGTGTGAGGCAGCTTTTTATTTACTTGTTGTTGAATAAATAGTTTTGAATTATTGAATAGTTATGGTAGAATTAGTTAAAAATCAGAGGATGTATTTGATTTTGTCATAGTTACTGTGACAATATTGTAATCAATGCTTATAAATATGATTGGGTAGAACAGGTCACTCTGGAAACACGTATTAATTTATTAAATAAATTGAACTTAAAATGTCCAATGAAGTTCGTTTGTAACATGCAGTCGATTTAGAGAATTTTCTTTTATAACAAATAATACCTTCAAACTATCACTTAGTATTGGTGTGTGTGTGTGATATTTTTAAGGCTTCACTTCCGAAAATCGAAAGTTTTTACTGCCACCAACAGTAGATTATAATATTCTTCAACACTAGCAGCCATATAATGAGTGGCAAAAACAGGTGCATGAACGCTGACCATTGGAAGTAGCACTATTCCGGTTCCTTTTTACTTCTTTCCTTAAAGAAAATAATTTGGAGAAAAATATTTATCTGTATTGACAAATACAGCAATCGAACTCGAACCAGACTTATTAATATCAGTATTAACAAATTCCTTAAAAGGATGTTAAATAAATTTATTCAAAATAAAGAACATTTAAAAAAAGGATACTTAAATGAAACTATATTTAAGAGGGAGAACGTGAGTGAGAACGGACGTGTTTTTATAAGCTCTGCAAATTATTGTTCTATTTTTTGAATTTACTCAAAAGTCTATCCAACTAAATTAAAGAAACTGTTTAATCTGCAGTATAAGTTTTGTTTCTTTGTGGATTTATAATATTAATTTGGTTTTGGTAAATAGTGATACTTTCAAAAAAGTGTAAAAAAAACCTTAAAAAAAAATTAAACAAAGTAATCAACAACACAAATAACAATAAGGTTGACTCAATCTACAGTTATAAAAAGTATTAAAATATCAATAGCAAATACAACAACTCCCACAACACATCTTTCTACTTGAATATTAATTTCACAACTTGAATAATAAATATAATAAACATATTATACCCAGCAAACAATTTCAGCGGCATATTTAAATATTTGAATAAATAATAGTTACACTTTTTCAAGATGATGTGTTCAAAACCAAAGTGCAGAAATAAATCTGAAGATCAAATGGTCTCTTGTTGGATATGTGATTCGATCTATCACGGTAAATGTGTCGATTTGGCTCCACGGACTATTGATAATCTTCGTGATGTTAAAGGCCTCCGTTGGTGCTGTAAAAAGTGTATGGAATACGATATAGAATTCTTTGCATTTTTTAGAAACTCTCGTAATAGTTTGGAGGAGATTAATAAAGACTTAAAATCTCTTACTAAAAAATTCCTTGACTATAAGGAACTATTGGAAAAATCACTCCGCTCTCCCAAAAAGAAAAAGATGACTTCTGTCGCAAATGATCAAATACTGTCAACAAATGGTAATACTGCTGGTGAAAATGATAACAATGATGGGAATAACTTGCAGTTCTTTACACCGTCAACTTCCTCGCAAAATAATAATATCTTGACTGTTCCGTCTGTTGCATCGGGCGGATCGTTAACTCTTGTTCAGCAGGATGTACAGACACCAACACGTAACACGCCATTGCTAAACAACGCACCTGCAGTGGCTTTAAATGCTGATGTCCCTGATTCTATGCCTGTGAGGAATCCTCCTATACTTAGGATTATTTCGCCGAAGAAAACAATTTTTGCTGCTCGTTTTGCATCTGAAACTACCACTGAAGATGTTGCTCAATATGTGAAAAATAAAATTGGTCAAGACATTGATATTAAAGTATTTAAATTTAAATACACCGAACGTAGGAGTAAATCGTCCTTTAAAATAATTGTTCCTGAGGAAAACTTCGAAACTATAGTCAATACTGATTTTTGGCCACCTAAAGCTATAGTACACGAATATATTTATAGAAATGATAACCGTTCAGACATTGCTTACTTACCATCACTATCTCAAAATAATACATCAAAAAACTAATTCAATTGCCTACTGATAACTCTATAAATATTATATATCAAAATGTCCGTGGTCTTAATACAAAACTAACATCTCTTCACGCAAGCAGCTTCGATTTTACACATCACTTTATTGTTTTTACAGAAACTTGGCTTGATGAAATGAAAAATATTCATAATACTGAAATATTATGCCCAAAATACCAAATATTCCGCTATGAAAGGGCTCACAAACGTGGTGGTGGAGCTCTAATTGCTGTATTAGATGTTTTTCCATGTGAAGGTATTGATTTATCACACAGTGTAAATATTGAATTTGTTGCTGTCAAAATTAGACTTACTTATGGATTTTTATTCATCACTTGCTCCTACATCCCTCCTAATTCTTCTTCCGATATATATTATGCGCATTTTTCTGCAATTAATATGGTTCTGATGCAATCTAATCCATCCGATATATTTGTGGCGCTTGGAGACTTTAACCTTCCAAATATAATGTGGCATCAACCTTGCGAATTAAATTATTTAATCCCAACAACGTCAAATGCATTTATTCTATCACTACTCGACTCTGGGCTCTTTCAAGTAAATGATGTTCGCAATGCCTCTGGAAAACTTCTGGACCTAGCTTTTGTTAATCAGCCTATGGATATACACGTCCAAAGTACCCTTCCTATTACGTATCCTGAAGATCTCTACCATCCTACAATAGATGTCGTAATTTATCTTCAATCAAATAATTCAGCACCATCTTCAATTAGAGGTAAACATAGTCTCAACAAGGTCTTTTGCTTTCAACGAACAAATTACACAAAACTTAATTACCTATTATCTAATGCAAACTGGAATACTATTCTTTCTGAAAATAATTTCGATGATGCTTTGTCTAAGTTTTATTCAGTATTACACCTCTTCATCTCTGAAACTGTCCCAAAAATAATTAATCGCGATAAAAAAGGCCCGCCATGGAATAACAGATACTTAACTAATGCTAAAAATAAGAAAAACAAATGTTTTAAGAAATATAAGAGATCCGGCTTATTAGCTGATTTTAGAAATTACTCTATTGCTCGCTCTGAATACAATACTATAAATAAATTGGCTTATGATAACTATTTAGCTCGGATGAGAACACAGCTAAAATCAAATCCTAAATCATTTTATAAATTTATTAATTCGAAACGGCGAGCTGCCGACTATCCAAAATGTTTTAAATTTGGTTCCAGTACTACAGATGATGTAACATTGATAAGCAACATGTTCGCAAATTTCTTTGCTTCTACATATTCTGCAAATACGTACGATCAAAATTCTCCCTATCCATTTGCAATATCGCATTCAACTGGTATACACTTCTCATATATGAACAGTGAAACAGTTTTATCAAACCTAAAATCATTGAAATTGTCGTATAATGCTGGTCCGGATGGAATACCTAGTTGTCTTCTCAAAAATTGTGCTGAAACTTTGTGCGGTCCACTCACTAAAATTTTCAACAAGTCTATTGAACTGTGCTATTTACCACCCAAATGGAAAAAATCATTTATAATTCCATTGTTCAAAAGTGGTAGTAAACTTGATGTATCAAACTATAGAGGAATTGCTAAGTTGAATGCAATTCCTAAACTTTTAGAAAAGATTTTAGCGGACGGCTTGTCACATCAAATTTCTTCGTTGTTATCTCCTTGTCAACATGGCTTTTGTAAGTCACGTTCCATAACAACTAATATTCTAGAACTTACTACTATGGTAAATGATGGATTTTTAAAAAATATGCAAACGGACGTAATATACACGGATTTCAGTAAAGCCTTCGATAAAGTAAACCATGAATTGTTACTTTACAAGTTAGCACTTATGGGATTTAGTTTCACAGCTTTGAAATGGCTACGTTCTTATCTATCCAACAGAACACAACAAGTAAAGTTCAGGAATGTTACTTCAGCAGACATTGTGGTTGCTTCCGGTGTCCCCCAGGGAAGTCATCTAGGACCCATACTGTTCACATTGCTTATAAATGATCTTCCTTCCGTTATTTTACATTCTAAAGTTCTAATGTATGCAGATGATGTCAAAATACTCAATAGTGTTAATGACTGCAACCAACAACTTTTACTACAGTCAGATATTGACAAACTTTCACAATGGTGTACAATTAATTTAATGGACTTAAATATCAAAAAATGTAAACATATGACATTTTACCGTATAAATAAACTAGATTCTTGCTATTTTATTAATGGAACAACACTGGATAAAGTAAGCACTATTACCGATCTGGGATTATTGTTAGATCACAAGCTTGATTTCCGAGAGCACATTACATTGACGGTCAATAAAGCGAATGGTGTTCTAGGTTTTATAAAACGTTGGTCTAAAGAATTTTATGATCCATATATCACGAAACAACTGTATACGTCTCTAGTTCGGCCTATTCTGGAATATGGATCTGTTATATGGGATCCTTACTATCTCATTCATATAAATAGTATTGAATCGGTGCAAAAGCAGTTTTTGATTTTTTGTTTACGAGGCCTCGGATGGAATTCATATGTTCTACCGTCATATGTTGACAGACTGGCCCTTATTAAGTTACCAACATTAAAAAGCCGACGAGTAATGCTAAGTATATCTTTTCTACATGGACTGATTCATGGTAAAGTGGATTCTGAGTTCCTGCTCGGAAAAATAAATTTTTGCGTTCCAACTCGACCCACTCGAAATTTTCAGCTGATCAGCCTAAATTACTACAGATCTAACTATGCTAATAATGACTCCTTTCGTCGCATCTGTGAAAATTTTAATAAATTGTATCAGATTATAGATATTTCTGAAAGTAATAATGTTATAAAATGTAAAATTATTTTGTTTTTAAATAGTTAGTTTTAAATTTTCATTTTGTATTATTCATTTAGTCTGTAAGGATTAATAATCTATAGACCTCAATAAATAAATAAAAAAAATAAATATACATGTAAAGCACACCCTTTAAAGGTATATTTCATTATATAATTTTAAATAAAAAATAATTTTTAACAATTAAGGAATATGATTTCTTTTTCCAATTAGTTATTTTGATTTATTTATGATTATAATATTCTAAAAAAAAAGAAAACTAAGGGAGCATTATTTAAAATTAAACAAAATAAAACACATCATTAAAAAATATTATAAAAATCTACCTAAAAAATAGAATAAAAATATAAATAAAAAATGTTATCCGTTGTGTTTTATTTCGAAACTAAGGACAAACTTCCAGCCTTAACCTTATCTAATTGCGTGTGTGTGTGTGTGTTTATGTGTATGTGTGTTTATGTGTGTGTGTATATGCATTATTACACATATGTTAGTTTATATAAAATTTTCATTTGTCATACAAGCTTTTATAAAATTGTTTTACACAAGTAATTATAACATTTTATATATGAATTGCACCACAGGAAATTAATTATCGTAAAATAAATGAAAAATTAATTTATTGAGTTGTGCAAACTAAGCAAAGTTTGGCAATGAAAGTGATTGAAAAAATTCTTTATTGTATATTTTTATATCAATAAATTTTTAATGAAATAAACTAAAATCAGTTATTTGTTGTGGGTTAATATAGTCCATACGCTCACATGGTAATGCCAACTCATTAGTAGAACTTCAATTATTATATTTGAAAAGCATTCAATCTCATTTGCTTAATAGACTTATTTCGAGCGTACTTTATTATTTACATGATATTAATTTAATTATAGGATAATGTACCTACATTTTTAATTAAGTTCCAAACTCCAAAGCTAAACACTATAACGTCATGTTTGTTTCATGAATCTTGCAATGATTTTTTAAGTGGTAATGGATGCATATTTAGCTTTTTTCCATAAATTAGCCTATTAATATATTAATCATATTCTTATTTAAGTAAGTTAGGCCTGGGGGTAGTACCAATACAGACAATTTTTGAATGTCGTGATCTTCTTTGAAGCATTTCAAATGTTATTCCCTCCGGAGTATATTATACATTCTAATGCATTTGAAAAGCCTTTCTTATATCTTCAATTCCTATTCACCTGATTAAATTTTTCTATCGATATTTTTGTCGCCTGGCAGGAGCATGACTCAAACTGCGGAGTTTTATGCCATCATGACTTAAAGGCCAGTTCAGCCACATCATTATCTAGAAAAACAACAGCAGCAAGTTAACTTGTGCAAAAACTGACTTTAAGAGTTGCTTCCAGAAAGTCTAAAAGTAAAAAATAGTTTCCAAAGAAGTCCTAGAAATGCAGAGATTTTCAAAATAAATTCATATTAAAATTATTTCCAATGATTTTAATAGACGTCTGTCATCACAAAATTTCTCTTCTGTTATGCCTACTCCCATTGAATATGTTAAGAAGAGCACATTTCTTTTGTTTCCTTTTGTGCAAAGAAAATAATTTTATATTAAATTAGAATTTCATTATTAATTATTTATTTTCAAGAGGGAGGTTTATTTTCTATACAAAATTTGTTTGAAAGAATTTCGAAATTGGGTGTCTGGTTCAAGAATTATATATAATATTTGAAAATTGCAATAAAGAGAAATTTTAACAAATCAATTTGTTAGAAAAACAAGCTTAAATTATTTCTTATTGCAACTTTCATATATTATATACTCGTATGAAATAACGAAATATTGAATTAAACTTATTTATTTATTTATTTATTAAGTATTTGGAAGGCCCCAACAGAATTAAACTTATTTTAAATACATTTTGTATGAGAAATAGACATCGCCCTTGAAAATATATATTTAGTAATACAATATAAAAAAAGTCAATGATATAATATTAAAGATTTTAAATTACAATGAGGTATTTCGAAATTAAAGTCCGGAAAGGTAAAAACTTGCCATTGCCACAACTGGTCTGTATTAAATATTTAAGAAAAATATTCTTTTTGTTCAAATTCAATTAAACAAGTTTTTTTTTTTTCAATATAATTAAGATTTTCTTAACTTATTATTAGTATCATTAGCAGACAAAAAATTTATGCCTTGAAAACAATGAAAATATTGTTCCCCAAGAAGGACTTTAATTTTGTTTTCACGCGGAGCTCTCAAATACAAAATTATAATCATAGAAATCATGGAAGGTTTTTATACATACAATACAACAAATCTTTCATATTTTCTTTTATTTTTTCTCACAACAAAGAACAATTTTTTTAAATAATTAATTGGAAGAATGTCACTAAAACCTTTGATAATTTTTTTATGAAATTCTTTACACTTCCCTGCACGCCGTCGTTACATATACGATTTTAACAAAAATTATACCATTTAAAAAGCAAACTCTTCGTACAGTTTCTACAACCGATTCAGTTTTTTGAAAACTGTAAGCGTTCAAATCTGCTACCAATACATGCACACATATGAATGTACATAAGTTGGAAAAATTTAATACGTGTGTTTTTGTCCAATTGATTTTGCAAAGAGGAAATAACAACAAGACTCAGTAATGCCAACTCGCGGTAGGTTTAGCTCTTTTTGATAACCTCTGACACAAATATTATCGTTTTTACTCTTTAAAAAAGAAAAAAAAATTGAGCAACACTCAAGAAAAAAAAGATATTCAATATTCATATCCGAAATTCCAACAGTAAAGATTGGAATTTACTTTAAGCTGTGAGGTTAAGCCTGAATAGTTTTTTGGTTGAATGGCATTTTTGCATATTATCCCTTGTGTAAAGTTCAACGAATAAGGGAACACACCTAAATCAGCGCGTCAAGCGAAGCGTTGTCTAGCATCTAGTTTTAACGTCAACTTATCATGTATAATAGAACCCATTAAACATAAATATAAACAAAAGACTGACCTGTTAATATCTAAAACGCTATAACTTTTCAACAATAACAATAACAACAACTTTCATCAGCCAACTTCCATTCAAAAAAAGATTTTCTAATTGCAAAGCATTGACGCCACTCTATTTGCATTTGCTTGATACGTTTTATATGAATATGAGAATATTTGACAGATTGACGTCGGTTGACATGCTGATTAATCATTTATAAAATGTGTCAAAACAAAAGTAACAAGAGATTAGAATTTAAGTCTGTTAAAACATTTGTTTACCAATTCAATCCCAAAAAAAAGAAAGCATCAGAATGACATTATTCCACTATACATATATAAAAAACAGAGGACCATTATTAATCATCCTGGAAACTCTACGACGGCCATACTCAAAATATTCCAGCCAGGACTGTATGCCAGCGACGTTGAAGACATCAGTACTCATACTAAATACGAGTGTGGCCTGTTTACTGCTGGTTAGTTTCTTTGCAACCATTTTTTTAGAGTTACTCATTTACACGGAAGTAAAATTGATTTGCATGTAAAATGCCTGGGTAAACCAGCGCAATTATAACAAATTCTTTTAATACAAAATTTCAAATTTTTCTTATAATGCTTAATACTAGAGCATCGGCTTGAATTCGGGCCTGCAAATAATTCTTGTAAAAATCTAACTGAAAAAAACAATTATTTAAATAGTTATTGTCTGTTGTTGGCTAAGCTGAGTATATGGTTGCATTTCATTGGCAGTAACCAAATCATCAGTATTCTTTAGACGAATCATGTTTGAAAATCGTTATAATAATTGTTTTGGAGAATAACTCGAATAATGAATTTAATAAATGTTGAAAAAGCAATTTATATAATTTCATGTATTCTGTAAACTCCAATTAACAATTAATAGAGGCAAGAAAAAAATTTTACAGAAAATAAAATTTTCTTTAAGCAAAGTGCTTTTTTAAATTGTTTGCCAATAATTTTTCCACATACGATTGGTGTACGAAATGAAATGACATGAAAAAGTATAATATTTTCAATTAAGGGTGCATTGAATCCCCACTGTTTTTACACTCGCAAACTCTTTTAAATGTTTACTAAGTTAGTGTCACAATATTTAAAGAATGCAGTTTTTCATAATTTGATTTTACATTTTTTAATTTTATATATATTTGGAAATTAAGTTCTTAACCGACAGTAATGAATTCGTGGTCCTCTTTGTACATTAAAATGTTTAAGACTGCATGTACAAATTTAGCAGAAAACTCAATAGATCATTGAGACAGAATGTTTCACCAATGCACGTCAAAAGTTTTCTTTTTAAAACAAAAAAAGTTGAAATTCTTTGCTCTTTCAGAGAACAAAAAGGAAACGCAAAGTTCTTTAATTTTTGAGACTATAACGATAAAAATATTTTTTTATTTAGCAATTGATCAAGGCAATATTACACTTTTTTTTTAGAAGAGAACATGTTTTTAAATTTATTCTTATCATTGTTATTATTGTTCTAGACGTATGTAGGTATTTTCATAATTAGCACCACGAGAGCTGTAGTTTCATTCATTATATGTATGTGTGGTTGATATTAAGTGGAAATATATTTTATTCGTATATCAATTACTGTAACCATGACGGTTTTGGATATAAGTCCGGACAAGGATTACAATTTCGTTTTAATTCAGGCACCAGCTTCCAATCTATTAAATTGGAACGAAATTGTTATTTTATATTTATAAACTGATAACCAAATTCACTACTTACTCTGATTTAACTCACAAGAGCGTCTTGCTACCATACATTCATTGTTAAATTGACATACACGATCAGTTCCTTCTAATTTGCCGCAAACAGGATATAACTCGAAGCTACACCTGATGTCGCAATTTCTTTTCGGGGGTTGGATCAGAGCTCCCTCAGCATTCAAAATGCAGTAGATTAAACTTAAGAGATCCAGGAAAATGTGTGCAAAATACATTTCGTTGGGAAGTAGATTGAAACAATTGAGTAGAATGAAGCTATCGTATCAGTATTTATAACGATCTAAAAGCCACTTAGAGATGTTGTTGTGCACAAATTGAGACAACGAAAAAAGTTTTTGTTACTTTTTTAGAAAAGAAACACAAACACACACACACTTGATTAAATAGCTTCAAGAAAAATTATCATACACCATTTTGCATGTGTACACTGAAAAAAAGACATGCAAAATTGAAGCAAAAATTTTCCTAAAAACTAGTTGAGAAGTTTACTTAATGCAAGTAAAATTTTCCTAAAACTAGGAAATATAATTAATGTAAAAATTGGACTTGAATTAATTCGTAGTTTCTCACAACAGACTTCTTACTTTTATCGAAAAATCAATTGACTAAAAAATAAATTTCCTAAAATTTAGTAAACCTCAATTAAACTTGAGGAGTTTATGTCATAAAAATAAGAAAATATTGTTTTAGTGGGAAAAATTTAGTTCATTTAAGTTCATTCTTTTCCCTACTTTAGTAAAACTTTACTAGAATTTATAAAAACAAGTTTCTTAAAGGTGTTTCTTACTTCGTGATTTAAGGGATTTTAAGAGAAGTTACCAAAAACTTAAAATTCAAATCATATTAATCCTTTCATTTAAAACAAGTAATTTCATCTCCCATGTGTGATGCCTTGACACCCTCTAGTGGCAGAGTGCTGAACTCTTAAACATAAAGTTACGGGTTCGAATCCATCATGGGTTGAGTTGGAAACAAAATTAGAAAAGTTTATAAAAACATCATTCAGGTGAAAGGAAATTCATGAACTAGAATTGAACAAAAAGTCTCAATTCAAATATAAAAGTCGTTATTGAAAGAAACTCTGATGAAAAATACATTGATCTCGTGTTTGCCATCTTTTTTATATTAAAGAATTTCATGAAATGGAAAAAACTGCTAAATTTGTCTTCATGGTGCTATATTTAAAAATCGCAAACAAATTTTATTTGCGAACATTATTTTTTTTTTTTAAATTCAGTTAAATTTTTGCTAGAACTAAACAAAATTTTCCAAGAAATATTGATTTTTTTTACTAATAACGGGCAAATTGTTACCGAATTCTGGTTAAAAAATGTTTTTGCCACCTTCCGACAGCCATTTGGAACATAAATTTTATTAGTTTTCCTAAATTTTAGTTCATTATTTTTTTCACTGTATGTGTAGCACATTTCAATTCAGCAGAAAATACTCAAATTCGTACATATCAATGGTAAATTTTTTCCTTTGCGAATAGAGTACAATAAATATTTCTCTCCTCTCGAACTCCCTCTTATTTTCTGTCACTCTCTCTTACTAACACATAGAGCAGAGACAGTACCGAGTATCTACAGAGATGTTGAAGTAGCAAAATGTCCTCCAAAAAAAAAACTAATTCTAATATTTAAAGTACTGAAAAATTGATGTGCACCAGTTGCGACTTCAGAAAAAGATTTTCGTTTTATTTTTATATCGCTTTCTTGATTCTGCATACAACATGTTTAAAGATATAGATAAAGAAATCCGTAACTGGGTCCCTCCATTTATTTCTTGTAATTTTGGATCTGAAAATATCGTAGTACATCTTGCACCAATTTTTGATTCACTCAATATTTGCACAAACCTTTTGTTGAAGCTTTTGGTCGCACTATTTACGCCTTAAAAGCAGCTGCGAATTCCCATACCAACTGTTCTATAAAAAGAGGCACCTCCCCTTATTCAGAGTTTCTAATTAAAATTAAAAAAAAGTATTTTGGTGATCTCAGTTATTGCTATTCCATAAAATAAAAAGATACTAATTTAAACTAAAGAATTATATAAATATTTATACATGTGGAAGAAGGAATTAAAAATTGTTTACTTGAAGTTTTAACATCCACATTCTTCTTCTTCTTCTTTTTTCTCTGCCAGTTTTCCCCAATCGGGATATTTTTTCTGTTACCAAAACCGTAAATATCATGGGTCGGAAAATAGAGACTTGCAATAATCGAGGATATACAGACGATATCGCTGATGGAGCTCAAGTCTATGCCTAAATCTGCTTATTAGAAAGGATTGTAAAATGTGTATTACATACGAGGGTGATTACTTTGAATATTGATGAATAACTAAATATCTTTTGATAAAAATTAAAAGGCTCTACTTCTCGAGTAGAACTCGTATTTTAATTCTTTATTTGAAGTATCACTAGAACTATTGTTTTATAAGTTGCTTTACCTTATTGTGCTAGATCATAATGTTATTTAAAAAAACTGTGAAATTATAAAAAAATATTAAACAAATACCTTTCAAATGACATACTTTCTTTACTGCTGCAAATACAATAGAATCTCTAAATGAAAAAAAAAAGAAATTAACTTTTTATGAACGAATTTCAAACGAAACTCAACTGTTTAAATATTTGATAAGAGCGTTACCCTTCAATTTGAAAAACGAGTTGTTTTTAAATATTTGCAATTTAGAGGGAAAAGTTCTTAATATCAAAAGCATATCTATTATATATTTAGACAATAGGCAATGAGTCTGAAGATACTAGATAACAATTAGGGGAGTAACACGTTCTGCATTAAATTGGCTGCATACAAATCTACATCAAGATCGAATGCTCTCTCTCGCATTGTCAGCCAGATATACGATAACTAAGTATTACAATGTATGGGAGGTACACCTTCCCCTAGTCTTATCTTGTGTTTTTGAAAGTTAAATGATCTCAGGCATATATGATTCCATATACAGCAAAATTTTTGCAAAAATGACTAAGAAACTGATATACATACCGAAAAAAGATGATTGTTTTTGCTGGCCATTCCCCTTATTCCCATAAGTTTCGGAGTAACAAGAAATATTATTGAAATTATAAAAAAACGCTACCTTTCGAACTAGTCAACATATGTGGGTAAAATTCATATTATTCCGTGCAATTTTAAAAGTCTAAAAAGGGCAGAATTTGGAAAACCGATTTGGCAAAAACTTTCGGAATTAATTGAAAAAGCACTTGCTTCGAAATTTTAGGGCAACCAATAAGCCGATATTGTCAAATTTGTGGCACTTAAGGCTCGAATAGTTACTAAATCTTTAAAATAAATTAAAATAGGAATTTTTCTTGAAATTGAAAAAAACGTTTTCTTTTAGAATGAATTAATCCGAAATAATTCTAATTTCAAGGTTAAGGCTACTGAGAATCTTAAGCTCTACCACGTCTATTTATATTAATATGACAACTTAGAGTGATTAAAATCTTCAGTTTATTGCGATCGTCTCAGTCTTCAAAAAGTTACAAAAGGTTTACATGCACATACACGCACATAAATACGATCATCCATCGATACGATTATAGTCACGTTAACAAAAATGATTGCGAAAACAGTTGGAATAGTTGCTTAGGAGTTTCGAAATTCGTAATGAAATCAGTAGAGCGAAGCAAAATATATAAGTATATGTTTGTGTGTGTGTCTTTATTGCCAATTTTTAATTATCGATCTTTTTTTTAAAGTTATGTAACAAATTAAGAAAAATTGTTAAGTTCTTTCCGACATTAATATATTCACCTAAAAATTCCATTTGTACATTCTCATATTTATGATGATGTACGTGACAAGTTTTAGTTTGCACTACTAATACGTTATAGTTTTATGGACGTTAATAGTTGATTCTTAATGTCTTACGCATTAAAAAACTTTATGTCAAGATTTTAGTGTGAAGATCAAATGCTGTCGTGCTAAAAAGAATTTTTATGAGCAAAATAATCTACTTGATTCGTTTTAGTGTCTTTAGACGTTATCTAATCTTTTTACTTCGAATGCGTTGCAACCTGACCTTTCTGATTTACTAGACTCAACTTTATGCGGATAAGATATTCTCTATTTCATTTGACCCGTTGGTTCCGCTAAAAATTTAAAACACACACACACAGGTAGTACACGCAACACAAATTCATAATAATTTTATTGAGATTTAAAGGAAACCCAAGACGCGATGTCTAGTTTTTGAGGCCTGTTTATCTGTGTATGCGTGTATCCATGGGCTACATAAGTGTGTGTATTAAGAATATTTTGCTTTTAAAGCTGGCTCTGGCTTTAATAATACCTTAAACAATATTTTTGTAAATTTTTCTTTAAAAATTTATTTTTGAATATTTGCCCCATTCACAAAGCTCTTGTAATGTTGTATTAGTTGCATAATGTATTATCTTAGGTGTTGACTTGTATTTGATAGTTTTATTTAAAAAAAATACAATTTCGTTTCACATGTTTTGAAGAAGTTGCATTCCATTCACAGTTGGGAATAATTCATTATTTAGAGCAACTATTTAAAATCTGTTTAATTTCCCAAAACTATTTATTTGATACACAATTTAATAGGAGTTTGCTAATTGGAGAATTATTTTTTATAATTTTTTTTACAATTTTCATTTTATTTCAATTATAATTAATGGACTGCTGATGGCATGAAATAGTGTCCAATTCTTTAGGATCCCTGAGTAGAATTGTTTAAAATTAAGATTTCATTAAAAGGAGAGATCTTGAGAAATCTGGTTTAAAGAAAATCTAAAAATATCATTTAATATCAAAATAAGTAATTTTGAAATGAGTTTCTGAATTCCATATTGTGTAATAAAAGCGACATAATGTTGTTGGGTTAGCATTCCTTATGGCAAAATTAGTTCGTGTTGTCCTTTGCAATACATTTAGTTTTATTTGCCTATTTTCCCCTCAATTACTTATCACAAGTTATGAAAATGATAAATTACCAAATAGCATTCAATATGTTAAAATAATCGACTGCTTGTTAGAGTGGAAAAACTTTATATTAAAAAAATAAACCATATTGTAACTTAAAATGCAAACGAGCGTAACAAGCAAAAAATTACAAAATGAGTTTCTGATTGAAACTGGCAGCTGGAGTAAATATGAATACATCTGTTCATAATCATTTAGACCTTTACACGGGCTTTAGTAAGGACATTAAAAAAAACATAAAAAGTGTTTATTTGTCCTTTTGCATTTTAGGTAATAATAAGTATTGGATAGTTATCCTTTCAATGTCCCTGAAATTGACTTCATTATTAAGATAACTTTTCATGACTAACCATACCTTATGGCCAACATGACTACCACATAAATGCCATAATCTGCTAGTACAATTTTCACGCACTATTCCAGAAAAAATAAAATAATAGGAACAGAAGGAGCCAAGTGTTCTTGCCAGGAACATTTTTTGCGACTCAATAACTCCAGTAGTTTCACATAGAGGCTATAATTTTGCACAATCTCTATTGCTGAGCAGCTGCTGCAATCTAACTTCGATTGCAATAAGCGTATAGAGCAATTGCATGGGTGATTTTCAAAATTTTTCTTCCGCAAGACAAAACTTCATTCTTATATTTTTCATTAACGAATTTTTTTTAGAGTAAATAAAGCAACAAGCGAATGCGCATGGGCGACTGAGTGATTCCTTTGTTTCTACCCAATATATGTGAGTACGTATGTGTGAGGTTAAGAATAGGAAATTCCGTATGGGAATCATTTTTTTTTTTTTTTTTTTTTTTTAAGAGAAGTTACACTCAGGTAATTAATACCTACTACTTAGATTAAGGTGTTACATCTTTTGTGAAAGGGATAGGGTAGAGAGGACAGGTGGTGAAATTAGAATACAGAGAGAGAGAGAGAGAGGTTTTTAATTTCTGTGTTACAACTCAGCTATTTCAGCGTTGATTTATTTATTATTATTATACTTTTTTTCTTATAGCCGAGTTGTAGCGTCTCTGATGTTAAAAGTAGACGCATTTTTTTAATATTGCCATTTTATTAATTGTTTTACTTCGCCGACGGACAATACCGACGAAGGAGGGCGCGCTTGATACAGTAAACATTAGCAGAGTATGAAATTGCTGTTACTGTTAAAGTGACCAGTGTTATGCCTTCATCACTTAAAACAGTCCAACAACAACAATTAACACAACTCCACACCAAATAGATCAGAAAAACTTATGTTAATTTTTTTTTTTATGACTTGTCTTGAACAGGATACGAACCCGGTTTGTCGGTCATAAATTGCTTTGTAGTCAACGCGCTAACTACTTCAGCCAACACCACCCAAACTTGATCTAAAGTCTTATTTGATGGGCCGAAGCTTGTCACTTGGCATAAACATTTGATTTCATTTTAGAAACAGAGCGTTTGAACATAGAAGGCTGTGCTGGTTTTAATGGTATCAGACTAAAGTTTGATCCGGCTCGAGTAAAAACTTTAATTAATAATATTATAAAATTTTTGCCCTTTTACAAGGATGAAAAATTGTATAAGAAGGAAACAGTTCTGAATATATGGAGTAAAATTTGATCCAGTCGTTTGCAGAAAGTTTCGTTTATTGAAAGACGATTGTTGTTGCAAGTAAGTTATTCTTTCTATGCCGATGTTGTGGATACATCTAAATGTAAATAATACTTGTATTAGTCCTAAATAACTAATATAATCTAATCTAATCTAATCAATATTTTGTCAATTGAACTTTCTTTCTTGGCAGCAATGAAAATTTCGTTCCATGAGAATGAGTTGCATATTTTCTCACTGATGCTGTGTGTGTTTATTCGCACAATCAACTACATTGGAAAATGTTTGTACTTTGGCTCAAATACAAACAACAAAATCTAATAACATTATTATCTCCAACCACTTGTAACATCTCTTTCAGTCATACTCATTCATTCAATTTGCATTGTCAAGTTGGCACTTGTTTTAATAATTTATTAGCGTTTCACTTACCCAATAAGATGAGAAATAACAGCTGCATATTAATCAAACTTCCTATACGATGATGATAATTTTGATGATTTATGTTTAATAACATGTTCTTGTCGTTCAAGTCTATTTTTTATGGTGGCAATTTTTCCTGATGTTTTTCCTTTTGTTATTTTGATGATTATGGCTGTTGTTTTATATTTTTGTTATTGATGTTGCTGTTGCTGTTGCTATTCCTACTGCTGTTATTGTGGCTGTTGCTGTTGCTACTGCTACTGCTACTGCTATTGATGTTGGTATTTTTAATAGTCGTCGTCTGTTTTTAAGTTTTTGTTGATTTTTTACATACTGAAATTTGAATTGACACTCATTTACAATTGGCTTCATATTTCTTTTATTATTTTATATCTTTTTTCTACTTTCGTCTTAATTTATTTATTTATTATTTCTGGATATTTTTTTGTATATAAATAACAAATAATAAATGTTGTTGCTGCTGATGATCTCGATTTGCTGTTTTGTTTTTTTTTTTAATATTCATTATTATTTCGTGCAACTTCTGTTTGCTTTAGACAGTGACAGTAAATACATGCCACATATTTTAGATATTCAGCAACTTTTATTAGGAATTGGAAACATCACTTGTGCATTTCCTAAAAAAGAAAAAAATTAACTATTAATTAAAATGAAATGCTGTTTTTTTTGAAATTTGAATTAAAAATTTCCAATTTGAAAAGTCTAATGTGAATGAATAATTGCTTTATTTGAATACAATTGTGTTTGTTTTTAGAAAGACAAATTGGAATAACGCAACTCCTCACCTAGGCCCTTAATTTATTTTTTTCTGTATGGCCTCGCATATAGAGTTTTCAACGATTCGATAGTTTCGCAGAGTTTAAAAAACAATGCTTCTCGTTGTTTATTCGAAAACCGTTTCAAAAAGCTGATTCAAATAATGTGTTTTGAACAAAATTAAAAAAATTATTGAAGATTTAAACTTTTATTTTAATTATTTTCTTTAAATTGCCATCTATATTAAAATGAAAAATATTCGTAAATGTTGAAAATATTTTTGTTATAAATTTACGAAAATCGTTGTATAATTGGAAATGCTAGCGAGCGAAGCTCTATCAAAGACTTGGAGTTGTTTCGTCTAATGTTGACCCCAGAGGAAAAAATAATGATGGATATTCTACAGGTAGTAATTTTTGACCTGATGAGTTGCTTTCCTTTTAGCGCCAACTCCTTCAGCCCATTGGACAGGTAAATCAAGGATATGTAGTTTCCACTCTTTTGTCTGCCGTCTTATCCCGTAATCCATATTATTCTCAACTGATATCAATACACATAAATATTTAACTACTTTTCAATTAAGAGCCCCTTAATACTTTTCACAGCAGCCGTTACGGCACATTTTCCTGCCTGGAATATAGTGAGTGAGAGCGTAGGGTTAAGGTCCTTAGAAAATATCCCTGATCCGGTACCAGCATCCATTTTGGGACTGTTAGTGAAGACTATTTTAGATCATAGCTCCATCTCGCCAATTGTCGCACTTTATAACAGGCGTCATGTAGTCCGTCTGTAACACCAGGACCTGCTCCCACACCTTGTGTAGGATGGTGGCATGTCAGGTACGCTCGTGGCTTAAATTGCCTGACTCTGAATCTAAGGGCCGAACTAGCACACTTGTATTCGTTATAGATATCTAGGGGCGTTAGTAAAATCTCTAATTTAGCCTAAGAAGTAGATCTTATTGCGCTAATAATTGCGAAACTTGCCATACTTTTCAGTTTGCTTAGTAAACTGTAGTTGTAGCCCCTGCCCTCCGCCAGACAAGTGATCAGTAGGTTAGATCGTAATGAAAATCTTTTGAATTCAAATTATTATACAAAATTTATAATAATGTCGTTAATTTAGAAAATTTTCCACCCTTCATCTCATCTAGTTTTGGAAATTTAATGGAAAAAACTCTTATACTAAAAAATCTTATACAAAAAAAAAAAAAAAATATAAACCCTACTTTATGTTGATATTAAGGTTTAATTGTTGTCTGAAATCTAATCAAGCGTTACGATTATTTCCTCTGAATCTATTTTAATTTTGTGAAAATTCTTATAAGTCCTTCCCGAATTTTTTTCAAAAACTTTGAAAACTCTTTAAATCGGTCAAATTTGGTCACAGTGTGGACTTTAAAACTCTACCGAGTAAAAACCTATGATTATCTTACTCATTCAGATGTTTGGACAGACATCGCTGTGAACATTTTCAAATAGTTTTAAAAAATTTCAAATAGTGACAAAATGGTTAAACGTTTTGGGCTTGCACTAGCGGAAGGACAACAATCCTTTTTTTTGTTATTTAAAAAGCGATAAAGCAAAATCAATACTTATGTACATAATATTTGGACTACTACTGTACATGTATTTATTTATTTATTTTTGTTTTTTTTTTTTATTAAATGTATACGACCCTTGTAGTCTTTGGAAGGATTTTCCCAATTTAAATTTCATATATACATACGTACATACATACATGTATACTCGTTTATGGATAGAAACTTTCCCATATATTCTCATTTAATAATAATGTTTGTTTTTATCCTCCTTGTTTCCTTTGTATAGGTACTACCTATTTTGTGTTTGTGCCTGTGATTGTGACGGCGTTTAAGTGTTTACATTTTGTTTGGGTGAGTGTTTGTGTTTAATCTTTTATTTTTTATACACTTTTATGACCGTGTTTCTTTCCTTTTCATTGGTTTGACAAAAAAAACTACAAAAAATAATAAAAGGTTTAATAAAATTTTTATAAGAAAAAGTAAAAAACATTATGCTCATCCTACTTGTAGGGACATTAGTTTTCCCATGAAATATATACAAGCATGTATGTACAAGCATTCATACATACTCGTATGTATGTATGTATAAGGGATTAGGTATTCACATAAGTTCATACTACACTCTAATATATACGAGTATATTGATCTATACATATGAACATAAATGCGTATATATCTATGTATATTAATGTACTAAAACTAATACAAAATTTCCTTTTTAGACCACAAAAGTTGTGGCAGAATCATAAAGATAAACCATATACTTTATAACTCCCACAAAAACTGTTGTTATTGTTGTACTTGTACTTGTCAGTAGAGTTAATGGTCTTCATTAGAATTGAGAAAGATCCTTAATTTCAGATACAAGATTAAGACTTCCTGATTTTGTTTTGGGGATTTTGTTAAATTTTCTTAAATCTGACACTTTAAGAAACGAGCTTTAATAAAATAATAGTTATTTTTTGTAATGGGGTTTCAAGATGTTTTCAAATATTTAGAAAATAATTTTGAAATACATGTACACACATATTTGTAAAGACGTTCTGCTGCTGTTTTTGATCATCTACAGAAATTTCATCATAACTGAATAACAAACAATTTCTTATTGCGAAAGCATCTAAAAATATGCTCTAAAAAGTGTTTTATGCGCTTGAAAAAAAAACTGCTCCTAAAACAAACAAAAATATGCTCTTAAAACATGACTTAATCGGGGGTGTTATACCCATAAATATGCTGCAGAATAAAATATAAAAAACTTCTCCTAAAACGAATGAAAATAAATAAAATAAATATGCTCGTAAAATATGTTCTAGAAAAAGCCTAAGAAATTCTCTATAATTAAAAAAGCTCTTAAAGCAAAAAAAAAGTTAAAATATTTTCTAATAAAACTATTTGCTGTTCATCACAAACGCTCTAAAATTAAAACATAAGAATATAACCTTTTAAGTTCAAGGTTTTATTAAAAAATTAATAGTAATAGTAAAAAGCTTAAAAATTCACTAAATCGATTTTTTGTATGTCGTTTATAAAGCCACAAATGAATCAATGCAATTATTTTATAAGTTTCTTTAAATATATT
Source organism: Germaria angustata (assembly GCA_963681545.1). Taxonomy (NCBI): domain Eukaryota; kingdom Metazoa; phylum Arthropoda; class Insecta; order Diptera; family Tachinidae; genus Germaria; species Germaria angustata. The sequence continues at coordinate 137,025,802 of OY812998.1, read as the reverse complement.
TATTATTATGATTCTTTTTCCATATTTTTATAAGCAAACTATTTTCATTTAATTTTCAGTTTTCACTACTTCGTTTTGAAGTGCTCAATTTTGTAAATTGAAGCGAAAAGTTCTTTCCATTATTTATTTAAAATTGCTTTTGCTTTCAGGGCAATTTCAATTGACAAAATCAAACAGTAAATTTTGCTTATTTTTTCTCAAATTCAATTTAATTATTTATATAAGCTTTTTTTTATTTTGGTTTTATATGTGTAGATAGATCTAGGGGATGTTAGCACCCCTTAAAATGTTTTCTTTCTATGGTAATTTTTCTCTTCGTTAAAAAATTTTTCATCCTACCCAGATAATTGATCAGGGGTTGCAGTCTACCCTAGAATATTTTTAGCTAAGCCTAAATTAAGACTATAATGGCTCAAAACAAAACCCCGATATATTGGTTCAATTAAAGCTGCCAATTTTTTCCGTTAAAAATATGTAATATATCGTGCGTTAACTGCCAAAAAAAAGCTTAAGGGATAAACACAAAGTTTTATAGGTGTAGTATTTTTATTAATTGCTTTTGCACTAAGTTGCAGGGCTACTGTAAAATTGATTTTGCTGTATGCTTGTGATGACACTTCTAACGATCTAACGATTTTAAAACTATAACTTATGTTAAGTTTGTATGTTTTTTTTTCATTTTTGTTTTATTTAAATTGTACACAGCGATTTCGCTGGGAATATCCAAACAAGCGTCTACTGGAAAATACATATGTATGTGAATATTTTTTCACCAATTCATAGCATTACATATATATGCTTTCAAGATTTTTTCCATGAGAAATAACATGTGCAACATCGATTACATCGACGCCACTTTAGTCTGAAGGCGTCATCAAATACGTATGTAATTCCCCATTTTATTTAATGCTTCAATGAGCAAAAAGTCAAGCTAATTATCGTAGATAACGGCCAGAATGTTAAATACTTTTAAATCGCTGTTTGTGATATTGTGAAAGTTGAAATTTGTAGGAATTACAATTTGTGTGATTCTACTGTAATATTTTGACTCTTTGATACGCATTTAAAAAATATTTTTAACATTCTATTTTACTACGTGTATATAAAATTAAATCAATATTTTTACAATTTGTAACGAAAAATATTAACACAACAAAAAACCATTAATATTAAGTTTATATTTCATATTTTTCTATATACTTTTAAAGAAATACGTAACATTATATAAGATTTATAGATTTTTAGAGACAGAACAATAAGCTGATACACAAGAGACTCAAAAAAAAGGAAATGCGAATATAATGCAGGGTGTTGCAAAAGTAATGTCAATTGTTGATGGCGCCCAATACCACTGTCCTTTGACAACTATAATATAGATAGACATTTTCAGAGCGCTTATCACATTTATTACAAAATAACAGCCAGTTCATTGCGTCATGACACCCTGTAATATCAAATAACAATACATAAGTACCCAAAAATAAGGGCACTTGCGACAAATTGCAAGTTTCTAACGATTGGTCGGGATATTCTCCCGAATAATAAATTTCAATATTAGTTGGAATTTTTAGAATACGAGAAAACTAATTACATTTTTTCAATTAAATCGTGGTCTGAATTTACAAAACTCTTTGCAGGTCCGCATTTATATAAAATATTTACTGATACGATGAATTTGATAACTGAAAACGAATTCCGTTTTCTGTGAAATGTAATTTTGTACAGACTTGAGACTTGCCGTCAACGTAAAATTTAATTTCATTAAGCATTTGCAGTCTTTTCAAATAACAAAACTGATCAGATGTTTCGTTAGGGGACGCTGGGCTAATCCATCTTCTCAAACCTTGTTTCAAGGCTTTACTGCAAAACAAAAGGTACTGAACTGAAATGAAGAACAAAGTAATTCCAATCGGAGTTGATCGGCATGACATGTTAGTGAATCTTCATTCGGTATACTAAAATAAAAAGCAATCGCTTATTCCCATAAATACAATGCAGCAAAATATGTAGAAATATGAAACAAATGGGAAAAAGTTAATAATCGTTGACTAGGGACTTGTTAAGGAATGGCTTACCAGTAGCGGATTTCCTGGTACGCTCTTAAATATTTTTCTCGATTATCAAACTATAAATTTTTTGGTAAACGTGTATTAAACAACTCATTGTATTTTTAGCCTAAACGCTGTATTAATTATCATTATGTCCCTAATGAAGAGATCAATAAAGTAATAAATTTGGTAAAAGGAGCCCATAAGCGGATTTTTATTTCTATTTATTTCATTTTTATATTTTATTGGCACAATCTTATGGCTTATAGACTTAAGATGGAGCTTTAAACGGCATTAAATCGTTTATTCATATTTCGTAATGGTGTCTGCCACAAAATCGTTTTAACTATCATAATCACTTGTTGGATATTTTTTATTGCTTTTATTGTTCGAATGTTTTATTATCGTACTAATTAATGACTCTTCTAAAGTGACAAATTATTATCCTTAATTACAAATTATATCTTATTAATATCATAAATTGAGCTTAACAAACGATATATTTTCCAATAACGTTGTAATATTTTTTCCGTTGTATTATAAGTGAGTAGGCCAGTATCCCAAGTTAATGTTCTAGTTCTAGTCGACAGCGAAAAATTGGCAATTGGTGACTGCTATTGACAATTACTTGATATATTCTAGGTTTAGTTATAGTCAATTGTTGTCGAAAAAGAATATCGTATCACTTCTAAGGATTTTAATATGGGCTTGATATAACAAGAATTTTCCTCTTTCGATGATTATTCTTTCAATTGGATACCATCTTCCACATGAGAAGTGGAACTCGTATTCATTTTATTGCAAAGCAAAATATTTTATATTAAATTGTGATTTCCACCGGAAATCGATTTACGTCAGGAGGTGGTATTTTTGTAAGAAACCTTTTTAATAGTGCCAATACAACAAGCAGTTTTGCCAGTCTGCGTTTTTTCTTAGAAAAACTTTTGAAGACTTGGATCGGTAACGTTTTCTCCTATTATGGAAGCTTTCACTGTATACTATTTTTTAAAAATCATTAGCTGTTTTCAACGTATTTATTTAAATTTTTTGTATGTGATTTGACTTATATGTTTATTAACAAAATAAATAAAGTGGTTATTTAATTTAACGCAGCTTGTTGATTTAGTTTTATAATGTAGAATATTTTTTCTGTACATATGTACATACTTATATACTTATAAGAAAACAATTCACTATTTTTTGAGTTTCTAGAGAAAAACAAAATATTTGTATGTTCTTTTACATAATGAAAAGTAATTTAATAATTTCTGAGGACGGCATCTATTACTTAAAGAACATAAACATATGTTAAATCCAACAATATATTCTGGATGTGATGTAAATATTCAAGTTTACATTTCATTTCTTATAATATGGACCTGTCAGCAACGCAAATGTTGGTCTACAAATTTTTTTTATTTAAATTTTTGTAGACCAGATGCTAAAATTTTTTGGGGGAATATGTACGGAACCAGCTTACATAGTTTCAAATGCCTCTCAATGTTTTCAGTAAACATTGGAAAATTATCGTCAAAGCCTGTTATAATGGAATTTTTTAACTTTTTTGAATTTTTTTAGCAAAACAGCCGACATTTATTTATGCTGTCGAGGAGTTTATGCTTCAATTGCTATTCTAAAATTTCCCCGAATAATACTTTTATATTCCGATTTTACTCACTAAAATTCTTCCTAAATGCAAAACACAAAATATTTAACTGGTCTGAATATTAATCTTTCTTTCAATGTACAAACATAAGTCTCCACGTGTGTCAAAAACCTGGTGTACCCTTCCTTTTGAACTGAAGACTTAGAAAGGAAAAGTTCCCCTAGGTTTTGTTACACACACACTTCTTATCGGAACGTGAAATTTAAGGATAACAAAACCATTTTGACTATTCGATGATTTGAAGAATTTTATTGGCCTCGCAATCGTGTTCAACAACCACTTTGTGGTTTATGAATACAATTTCATTCGAGTTGTCAAATATGGCTTGTAAAAAATTCTATTGAAATTCATCATTCGTCATTTGTCATTTGTTTAAAAGCTTTTATATCAGTTATTAATAAGAATTAGAATACCTACATACAGTTTAAGGACCTTATATAATAAGTGTTTGATTCTGTAAAAACATTAAATGAAAAGCGAATGAAAAGCAACAAAAATCAGTTTTTCTCAAAATACTAATTTTTGACGCCTCAAAAAAAGTAAACAATGTCATTATTCCTTGCTTATTTTTTTTTTTAATTATTATGGGGAAGTAGTTGCTACTCTAGCAAGCCGGTGTAATTAAAATATTTTTTGAGTTTTTTATATGAACTTTGCTAAGAAAAAGTGTAAATATAGCAAACTTTACGACATGGGTAATCTTACCACCAAAGAAATGCGAGAATTTAGTTTAGATTTACATAAAAAAATAAATCATTGGGCGAAATTGTCGGTAGGAATCACTGCAATATAAAAAGTTATAAATAAATATGAAGCATCATACGGTAGAGAATTTACTCCGGTCGAGCGACCAAAACGGCTTAGTGGCACAGAAATGCGAACAGCCAAGTGCCAAGTGTTGTTCATTCAACTAGCAAAAAATATAACAGAGACATCTTGAAAATTAAGTTTTAATTCTGTGGATTAGAGATAGTTTAGGTTAAATGTTAATTTCAATCGAAAGATATAAATACATATTTAGTGGAAAAATTTAAGCCATTGTTAAGGAACGACATTTTTATGTCTTCCAAAAGTCCATTAAGGGCACCTTTTCAACATCTTATGAAGTCAAGTTGACAAAATTTTGATTCGAGGTCTCAATCATTTATTGCAGAATTTCTCAAATATCCAACACAACTCCCCTACAGTCGCTAGACACAAATGTAGGCCTTCTTTAGCAAACGGAAATCAAAAATGAATTGAAACAGTTAAAAGTCAAACAGTAAGTACTTTTTAAGGAAATAAATTCTTAATATTCACAAGTCACTTTAAGCCAGTCAAAAAACGAATTATTGAAAAGAACCAGCAACGTTAATTAAATTGATTTTGACATGATACACGAACGAGCGTATAAATATATATATTTATTTGCATAATGTACTCATATCTATTAGTACAGCCAAGCATTATTTAAATGACAAATACAAATACATATACGTATGTTATTGTTAAAGTAATGAGTATTTATAGAATTAAATTTTTTAGTTCTTTATTATGTTGTGGACTCAACAAATGAATAGAAACATTATATTCTTCCAATGAAAAATATAGTTCAATTGCGAAAATAAATTAAAAGAAATTCATTAGAGAGAACTTTAGAAAAATTCTTCATTCGATTTCTTTTATATAATTTATTTCATTCATGAAACTTTTCCATTGAACTAATGAAATAATTTTTGTTAAAAAGCTGCCAAAACGTAGTTCATAAACGCAATGAAACATTCTTTATCGATCTAATAAAGAATATCAAACGAATCTCCCAGTACTTTTCGTTTTACCAGATATACGTAATTCATTAAAAAATTAAATTTTGTTTTTGATATTTTAAGAAAATTTAAACTTCAATTGTACGAACCCCACTAAAATTTAGTTTATGTCTTCGTATTCGTGTTCTTTTTAAATGAAATTTTTTCCATTCACATACACCATATTTTTAAATTATTATCCAGAAAAGAAATGTATAAGTTTGTACGAGTACATCATATACTTATATTAACACGATAAGTAAATAAAATCAGGCAAGTAGTTAATATCTATGTAAGTATATGTCCGTCAAGATGACAATCCTCGTCACATGCACACAAATACACGCACACAACCAAATACTGGTGGTGTACAACCTCTTTAAATTCTCATTGTTCCACACTCACAAGCTCCTTTCAATGTTAATTAATTTTTTTCTTACAATTCTACAAAGTCCTTTGATTTTTTTCATTCTAAAATCTTATTTAATTTTATTGACATTGCAAATTATTAAATCGATAATATTGAATTTTTTGTCCGTTTTTTGGGATTCTAGCCTTCAACCATGAATAAAAAAATTTACCAAAAATATAAATTGTGATCAGAGAAATTTTATTTGCATATAAATGTGTTGGTATAGATTCTGAAATCAATATTTCTTTAAATTCCAAAATTATATGATGTACAATAAGGTTTAAAAAATCATACATTGACACATAATTTTTTTTTAAATAAATTTCATGTAAGCGCATCAATAAGATGAAATGTTCTACTATAAATGCACTCTTAAACTTATTATTTCAATGTTTTTTTTTTTTTGCAGCACAATTATTTAGGTATTTGATTTTATGTACTTTTGCGGTTGATGTCTATACTGAAATACATATTACACGCATATCAATTAATGTACCCATGACGGTTTTGGATATAAGTCCGGACAATGATCACAATTATTTTGTAATTCAGGCACCAGCTTCCAATCTATTAAATTGGAAGGAAATTGTTATTTCACATTTATAAACTGAGAATTAAATTCACTACTTACTCTGATTTAACACACAGGAGCGTTCTCTTATTAAACATTTATTATTAAATTGACATACACGATCAGTTCCTTCCAATTTGGCGCAAACAATATTCAACTCACGAGTACAAGGGACATTGCAATTCCTCTTCGGGACAGGAGTAGAGTTAGGGCTAGGTTCAGGTTTGGTTTTGCAATTAGTTTCCTTAGCATTTATAATGCAGAAAATTAAGCCCAACACAACCAGGAATAGATTTGAGTGATACATTTCGTTAAAAATATAATAAAACAATTGAAGAAAACTAAGCGATTGTATCAGTATTTATAGCGATCAGTAAGCCACTTTAAGATATTGTTGTTTACAAATTGTGACAACAACAAAATTTTCAATGCTTAGAAAACAAATAAATACCACAGTACTTCTAAAACAAAGGGATCTGTTACGTGAATATGTATGTACATATGTGCAGGTATAGGGCATATCATTTTAGCAAAAAATTTAAGTACCCGCCCATACACATTTACAATTTCTCTATGTATGAGTGGATATATGTCTACATGGGGAATATGATCTACATATGTATTGCAAATAGTGTTCTATATGTACACCCTCACGCAAAATCTCCCAGTACTACCTCTCCCTTACTCTCATTCACTCTAACACAAAACCTTAGATAAGAGAAAGAAATGGTTGTCTGTGTTTTGAAATTTATGTAAATCGTAGGGCTCGATTAAATCATTTTTAGAATTTTTTTAAACTTGATAAAAGTATTACACACGAGAAATTCTCTTGTTAATTTCAAATTTGTGAGAACTATGTATGTTAATTTGCTGCGGGTTTCATAGGTGTTTATTCGAGATCACTACAGAAGTTTCTTAATTCTTTTATAAAAGTTGAATATGGTAATCAGAACTTTGATAGATTAAAAACACCAAAATCCATACAAAGACATACTTATAAGTTTTGCTGTCCAACGTGTATTTTTCGTAGTGCGCAACTAAGCACTAGTTGTGCAACATCCTCGTGATCATTTCAATATTATCATTTCAACTTGTGGAATTGTGGAAAAATCGTCAATTTGCTGAGAAAAAATAAAAAAATCGTCTTTTTCGTATTTGAAAATCGTCAAAAAATCGGTCAACTTGTAAAAATGTAACTTTTAAACACTTTTTTATTATTATTAAAAAAGCAATAGGGCAAAAAAGATAAATCAATCATACTTATTGCCTTTTTCTGATTTACGAACGTTTTCTTTCGTTCGCATAATAGCATTGAAATCAAAACTCAAAATTGTGTTCTTGTTTTAAATGTATGTAACTGTACGAATAAACGAAAACGATAAGTCTGCAAAAGGCTATTAAATATTTTTATACAATTTAATTTTTATTAAAAAGCAATAAAAAAAACTTAACAATTCAATCCTACATATCCACAAATATTTAATTGTATGGTGTAGATACAAACATATGTACAAAAATAAAAATGTATGATATACTTAAAAGCGTTACAAATAAATATCTGAACTTAACATTTTTATTAAGTCAGGTTTAATTACAATTTTATAACAATTAGAATTATTCATTTTTAAATAGTTTTTGGAATAAAGGATACATTCAACCGAGTCATTTTCACATACATACATTTATGTATACCCGCAAAAGAAAAACGACCGTGAACTTTTTCGCCTTGCCTTTTTTCTTTACTTTTGTATGGTTGATCTTTTTTGAAACAATATGGTAGTAAATGCCCACAACATATCAAATGATAAACACTTTATTAACATAAAGAAATGATTTAAAGCTGCCACTGTTCAAAGGACTAAAATCGTCAAATTTATTTAAAAAATCGTCAATTATCCAATTTTGAAAGAAAAATCGTCAAAATGATGATAAATCGTCAAATCTGGCAGCCATGCTCCTTACAGACTTTTTATTATTATTAAAATAAAATTTCCAAAGGAAAGGATCGACTGCAAATCTCATCAGACTCCATCATAGATTTTTTTATTGTTCTTATAATTAGAAAAGGCACAACTGCAAATCTACAATAAAAGAGTTGAATAATGGTTCTTAATAAACTCATATTTTCGGAAACAAATATACTAAAATACACTCGATCCATAAAAATTTGCCTTCTTGTTCAAATCTCGTAAGTTACCGGAACTAAAAATCAATTTATTGCTTTTGAAGAAAGAAACATTTATGAAAGGTAGTTGCGCCGAAAAATATGCAAGTATTTGTTTTTGAATTCTGTCAAGACCGATACCTTGCCACATTACCCGTTGAGCTTTTAATAACTTCATACAGTAAAACTCGTTTATAGTGAACTCTGTCTGACAAGTCCAAAAAAATGTTTTTTTTTAATATTTCTAATTTTTCAATTTACAAACCTTCAACTTTTGTTTTTGAGGTTCTATTCTCATCTATTTTATTAATTATTTTATCACCGGACTAAAAGTTTCGTCATCAAGCAAAAATGCAATGAAAAGTATTGATGAAAAATATATAAAATTTAAAATATAATATAAATTTTAGAACTCATTATCGAAGATTTGGCTTTTTTTTAGAAAATGCGACTTTCGAACTGCCACAGGTCGCATTTGCCCATTCATAAAATATTGTCATTTATTTATAACTTTATTTAAGCATTAAAAAATATTGTTTGTTGTTGGATTAGCCAAATCATCAGTATTCTTTAGCCGAAACATATTTAAAAACCATTCAAATATTTTATTTTATATATAGTCGTAATTAAACTTTTTTATTACAACTGTGTCATAGACAGGCGACCTTAGAGAGCTTTAATGAAGCAATGAAAAAGTGTGGCGGAGTGGAGCCCATTCATTTCGTCCAATTTGAGGCAAGTGGAAGTACTACTATTTCCGCTGACGGGAGACTAGGATGCTCTCACTTGCTTGATTTGATGAACATAATAATATGAAGAAAATACAATATCCTGCAATGCCGAGTTTATGTTAAAATCATTGAAAATTATACGAATTTGCAATACTTTCAGATTTTAAGTTCAACATTTTCATGAAACTCTTTGCGGGAAACAATTTATTTTTACTGGGCTGTTAGAAAGAGTCATAATGTCATTGAACTTTTTTCCAAGGGATAACCCTTTGATTGCTTCCAAAAATCCAATAGTGCATTTTTTCAACTTCCTATGAAGTCAAGTTGAATTTTTTTTTACAAGAGTATAAATTAATTTTGCAAATATGTTAAATTTGATTTCAAAATATTATTTACAGAAAAACAAATATTTATTTTGTTTAAACTCCATGAAAACATTATTTTTCTGTTATAAAATTACTTTCACATGAGGCGAAAGAAATTGTCGCCACTTGCAAATTTTTAAGCCTTCCAGACGTGGAATTTGCTATCAGAGGCAAATAATCAATACTAATTTAATATAAAATTATTTTCTGTTCTAAAAGATCACAAAAAGTTTAATTTCTCCAACATTGTGAAAGAAGCTACCAAAGCGGTGAATAGGAATCAAAAAAATAAACATCCTGCAATGACGACCCTAAATTGAAATCATTAATAGTTATACGAATTTGCAATACATTCGGATACTAATCTCAGCATTTTTATTGTTTTTTTGTGACCTCTTTTACTCGGCTTACATGCAAATTTAAAAAAATAAACATTATTTCAATTTAATACTTAATAAACTTTAGAGAATAAATTGAAAATTTAAAACTTTAAATATGAAAAACTCAACATTGAACCAAAATTAACAAGGACCAATACTTCTCATCAAATAGTCATATTATTTGATAAACAAGCAAGATTACAAACTCAAGTTTCTAAAGCCCAAAAAGCTTAATATATTTTTAAAACTTGCAAAAAAACTATTAATACCATCCTCAACTTGAAAAAACATCATTCAAAATGATTGCAAACATTTTTGAACAAAATAAAATAAAGTCTTTAAATGGAAATTAAAATTTACTTTCAAACAAATGAAAAAAAAAAATTTCAAATATAAGTTAGGCTGCTTTTAAATAATTTTTACCAGCTTTTTTAAGCAAAAGCAATTATTTATTTAATAAGAAAAGAAATATCAAAAGAATTCCATACGTCAGGATATAATTTTTTTATTCTTCCTTCATCACTGTGATAAGGGTTGGTAATTTATATACAATATTGTTGTTTCTAATGAAATTTTGGTAATAAAAAGCGCGTGGCCAAGGAATAAAATACGCACACAATTTAACGCCAGTATATATATATATATATATATATATATATATATATATATATATATATATATATATATATATATATATATATATATAAATATAAATATATATTGTTTCTGGTTGGTTAGTTGGTAATAGCTACTCAAGCACAACAATAGGGAATCGGTGTGAGATGAAAAGAAGGCCAAGGACACAGAGTATCTATGCTGCGTGCTTTTATGCCATACTCATTTGTGCTATTGAGTGTCTGACAGGATGGAGAAGCTAAAACAAGATAAATATATGTACGGGTAAGCTGCGCTAAAGGTCTCAATATCCTTCGAGGCGTGCCTAAAGTTGGGACACTGTAGTCACTGCCTGGTCATTAAAGCCTAGATTGCTTAGCCAGCATGTAGATCAAATGAAAGCTCATTTGATCCGAGCACTTCCTCAGTGAAGCCAGCGTCTATAAAAAGGAAGACGAGTTTCTGGAATACTCTGATGGCGGTCATAGTGATCTGAGATTATTTATATCATAATTTACATCAGACATTTTATGCTCTGCGAATTGAGTGGTGAGAATTCTACTTTTTGGGTTTTATTTTATTGGCACTTGCTTAACTTTTTTTTGCAGGGATTTATGTTTTTTGGATTTTATTTCATTTGCAAATTTAGGTATAATTAAATTTTTGTGGGACTTATTTGTTTTTACTTTTTTTGGGCACCAATTCATTGGGAGTTCTTTCGTTTAGCGTCATCCTATAGAGCTTTTAGTATTGATGCTGAAGGCCTATTATTCAATAACAATTAAAAAAAATTTTTGTTTATAAAACACAATTTCCTGAAGATGATATTCAAAGAGCATCGAAGTATCGATTTGGCACTATGCGCCTACGACTTGGCGTAAAAGCAAAAAATAAAATAATAATCGAAGTATCGATAATTGAAAATAAAACATTTATAGCCGTTTAATAAAGCCTTGTGCTTATTGGAAATTTATATAATTATCGAAAATATTTATAAGAAAACACTAACATCTGACTGAATCACTTGCAGTGATACGTTTTGAAAGATCTAAAGTTAAGCTTGAGGTCTTATTTTGTGGTTAAATAATTTTATGGAGATTATCGATATTTCGATACTCATCTTCAAAAAAAAAAAAAATGGTTCTGAAGATGATACTTAATGAGTATCGAAATATCGGTAATTTAAATAAAATTGCTTAACCACAAAATAACAAATCAAGTAATATTTTAACCAAATTGTTATAAAAAAGTTCAAAAAATGTAGACATTTTGTTAAAAGACAAGTTCTTACTAACTCTACCTTTACTGCTTTAAAATAAATATTTTTGGTGAATTTTAAATTTATTTTTGTTAATTTAAATTTATATTTTTTTGTAAACAAGTTACAGTTTTTATTTTAAAACGAAATTTAGGAGATTTAAAAAAAAAATATAAATATTGCATTTTTAATTTTATCAAACTTCGATTTTTGGTGTATTTTGGATTTTTCTGTGTGTTAGAAACCCAATATCTGGACCTATTGTTTTAATTTTCTTATGTATTTTTTATTTCTAATTAATTTTTGTTGCGTTTTGGTGAAAAAGCATAAAACACAGAACATCCCGTAATGATAAGCCTTTATTAAGTCCAATGAAAATGATCCCAGCTTTGCGTACTTCCAAATTATTGTGTGTGTATTTTCATGAACTTTTTGAAAGTTTTGTTTTTATGGGATTAACCGAAAGAAAAATCTTTCCCATAATTTTTTCCGCAATATCTGAGCGAACTCAGGTATTTTTGTAAATTGCGAACATTATTTCAAACTAGCGCCGCATTTCTATTTTGAATTATTTATTCATTTTCCAACGGTGTTTCTGTGAGAACATTATTTATGGCGGTAATAATTGAAGCCATTAATGGTTCAACACTAATCGTTGTGTGTTTGCATTGTTTCGCTCTTAAGTCCCAGATGTCTAAACCAAAATTTCTCAAAAGGAAAATAAATAATAAACGTTAATATACACAAATTGTCTATATACAACTGCGAAATATTATTTCTCTTCATTTTTCTTTTTAGCCATGTTTTTCATTTCTTCATTTCCTGTGCGCTACTTTTGTTGTTTGTGTTTCCGCAAATTGTGAAAATTGATTAATGACATTTTTCGGTTACTGAACGCTAATGCCAGCATTATAAATATTATTAAAGCTTATTACCCCATGTAAAGCATACAATTTATATTTCGATCTATTTATTTTTATTTAAACACGCCACAAAGTTGCAGAACTTAAAATCTACAACGCATTAAGTCTTTCAAATAGAAAATATAATTCTCTCTTTAATAAACGCATTTTATCTCAAATCATAAACAAGGGTTTCATATTATTCCTAAAACCGTATCACATAAACAACAGAATGTTTCTTTTATTTATAATGCGAGTCCCCATTTTGCAATTCCTTTGCTTCTCCTGCAAAGTCGAATTATTCACAAACAGCAACAACTTAAATGGAGTTTGATTAAAATGTTGAAATGTTTATTGGGTTTTATTTTGATTATTTTTTAGAAACAAAACAAAAAAATACAGATTCAAATCTTTACTACAAAATGTAAGTTTTACTTTTTTATATTTTTTTATTCATACAACAACAACAATAACAACAACAACAACAAACAAAAAAGAGGAGACATGTGTACAAACAAGGACAAAGATAAAGAAACACATTTCGCACAAAGAAATACAGTGCATAACAAAACAAAGCTAAACAATATAAATTATTAATGACCATGAGAAGGAACTCACTCCACTGCTGCTGCTCCTGCTATTGATAACTTCATGCACTATAATCGCTGTTGCCAATTTAGCATAATTTGTTTTAGATTTAGCACATTTAGCACATTTAGAAATCATTTAGCACTTAACAAATTTATCGAGCATGTAACACTTTCTCTATAATTTTTTTGTTGCATTTTTTCTTCATTTAGCTCCTTTAACTGCGAATGAATGTAAAATATAATATATTTTCAAGATCATTTCCTGTGATTAGAAATGAAATGCATGATCTCGTTGATTCTAGCATTGATTTGGGAATTCCCGGCAAGACAAAATTGGATTTTACAAGTCATATTCTGTTAACGTCTAACAAGAAACTGTAGTTGTGGTGCTAAAGAGTTATCGGACACGTATATAACCAAGCAAATGCTCATTACTTTGATTAATATGGATCTGTGATGTGGCATCCACAATTTTTGCTGTTCCGTCTTCGTGGTTTAGGATGGGATACATTACCGGATTACCACATCGTGTTAGCTTATTAAATTGCCATCATTGAAAAGCCGTAGTTGAATGTTGATTGTTACATTCCTGTTGAAACTATTGGTGGGCAGTATGGACTCTGAATTTCTTCACAGCAAGATAACTTTAAACATACCAATACGTTTAACAAGACACTATAATTTGCAGAATATTGAATACTATTCCTCGACCCATTACACAGAATGTGTTGTGACTTTAATTCTCTCTAGCCTTATTTTGATTTCAATAACAACTTGGACAGTGGAAAAAAGAATATTATTGCGCATTCAAATGCATTACATTTTCTAATAATCGCATTAACTAATGCTTAGCACTTATTTTAATTGGTTATATTTAATATTTGATTTGCAAACAGACCGTATGTGTATCCCATAGATCCTATGAGGAGCATAGGGCCTCATGTGTGTGTACACTATATGTAAATGTGGGTCCTTTCTTTTTTAAAGAATACATTTTTAACTATTTTCAAATTAGATTTCTTTTAGAAACTGGACCAAAAATGGATAAATATATTTTAAAAAGAACTTAGACCAACTGATTGCTTGTTTCATTATTATTTTGTTAGAATTTTTTTTTCGACAAAATATTTTGACGATCAATTTCTGGCAACACTGACTGTACTCGTGTACATATGTACGTGCATTATTGTAGGAGTTGTAATTGTTATGCATAAAAAATAACTTATAAATTTTTAAATGTATGTATGTACTCGTATGTATGTAAGGACATCATAGTACTGACTTTAGTCAAACTGGCGTTATTCTGGAAAATGTTATTGAAAATTTATATCTAAAATGTGTGCAACATGTGGTATCATAATTTTTTAAGCTGCCCGCTCATCTGTTTGTTTGCTTCGCTCTTATATCAGGCCAATGTCCTCGTTGTTATAGTTAGCAAATCATGTTAGATTTAATTTTAGTTTTGTAATTTGTTATCTGGTTTTTTCAAATGCAAAATTGGCGCAAGTGCAACCAAGTCTTTGGACTCGACAGGGATGGGAATGCAAGGTGTTCTAATGTATTTAAACGTGTGCAATAACCCGCTCTTTTTAACAAGAAATCTTTTATTAAAAACTAATTCATCTGTAATCGATATAGTGTCAGTAAAATCCATTACAAATTACAGAAAATACGTTCCTCAGGCGAATAATTTTTATGAGTAATAAATCCTGTCCGCAAGATTTCTGTCACTTTCAGCATTGGAAGACTTAAATATCCCTCTCCTTATTCCCATAACCTAAAATCCAGCACAATGGCGTACTTGAATAGGACACATACCCTGTATAGTAATCCTATAGAAATAGCATATGCGTACCATTACGCAAATACATTAAAAGAAAACTAACATTAAATTTATCAATACAATTTTTATCGATAACAAACATTTCCTAGCAAAGTGTATCGATAACAAAAAATTCTCTCAGGAATATTTTTGTTAATAAAACTTGTTTAAATCATTCATTGCATTCATTTCAAATTTTCGATAGCGCACAAAATTTATCGATAACTTTCCATGTTTGTTATGGATCAAAACGTATGGATTAATAATTAAAAATTTTCACCAAAATCTTTTCGATAGTAAAACTTTTAAGAAACATTGCCCTAAAGCAATTGATATTAAATATTATCGATTGGCGAGAAACAAACTTATCGATAGAAATTTAATAGGTATATTTTCATGCACAATTTATCGCTAAAAATATTACCACCAGGAAATTTTTGCCGATTACAAAACCGATAACATTGTCTTACTGTATTTTTGCATAAAAAAATAATCGATTGCTTGTATAGCCAGAAAATAGAAATTTCATGGACAGACTTTTATGTGGAATTTATCGATAAAAATAGTACTTATCTTTATATCAAAAATTTATTAAACTTTATGAGCACAATTTGTCGATAAAGTAGTTTTACAAAAAAATTTTGCCGATAATTTAGCTTTTCTACCGAACGAAATATTTTTTCTCTTAAATTCACTTTGATTGCTAATTGCAATGAAAAATATTATGTATGAATTCAAATTTAACTGATGTCTGTCCTTATGGTTGTTGGTTTATTCAAGTGTTTCCATACGATTGTATTACTAAGGATATTACAATTTCGAAAATATCTTCTCATATAATCTTTTCCCTCTTTTTTAGAAATATAATAAAATGGACTCCCGCCCACAGCCCAATCTGCCATCCTTTTCTGTTTAATTTAAAACATTAATTTAAATAAAAATCGATGAAAAGAAAAACATTATAATTTGCAATTTTCATTTAAAAATAATCTCGGACAATCTCTTTCCGTGTCTCCTTTGCTTCGTGGATGTGTACCTTCACAGAAAAATATGTCATTATAAAACCTGGTTCGCTGGCAAAAAAGAGGAGCATAATATTTGTTTATTTGTCTATTTTTTCAAAAGTATAAAATTGTGCTCGCTCGTACAGCAGAGGCTGCCAGGAAGGATGACTGAAAATATTGTACATAGGAGTACACGCACATGTAACATGCGAGCGAGTGATGCGTCTGTTGGTTTTATGATGGTGTGTTTTCGGGCACGTACATACGTGTAAAAGATTGTTTTTTAATGTCGTCTCTTCCAAAACTCTTTCCGCTACGCATTTAGTTACACATTTTCCCGACATTGTTTGCTGATTTTTTTGGGTTTGTTGGTTAAAGCGCTGTGTAAACTCTTGGTTTCTCTTTTTTTTTTGTTCATAATAAAAATTTTTGGAAAGTATAACATGTTTAAATACCTTTTGAACTAATAAAATTATTTGTACTTGTTTCTTTTTTTTTATTTGCGTATATACCTGAGTTCACTCTTGTGTAAAAATTTCAATGAAAACAAACGAGAAATTTAATTGTCTTGCTAAACACTAGCCAACAATTTTTTTAATTTTACAAGTCATCCCCTTTGCAGGTAAAGTAATAATTATATATTAAAATTAGCATTCATGTATATTTTCAACTGGAGATTTTTATTGAAGAGCTATAAAATCAGGCTAAACTTGCACACACTTCATCCATGTCCTTGTCAGTTTTCTAAAAAAAAAATCGTCAAATCTTGAAAATAAAATCGAACAAAATCAACAAGATTTTCAAAAGGCATCATCAAAACAAACACTAATTGTTTTATAAGAAGAAAAAAATAGGCTCTATGCATTAATGCTTAACGAAATAGGTCCAAACGAAATAATTCAATGAAATGAAATTTACTTTTTAAAAAACGGATTAAGTCTCAACAAAAGCTAGTGAAACAAACCCCAAATAAAATTTAATTATTCCCAAATTTAAAAACGAAATAAAATCCGATTTCCGGGACCTTTTCCATAATGAAATATTCCCAATAAATGAGAATGGAATTAAAAAAAATAATGAAAAAATTCCAAAATGTAGAAATGTTTTGAAGAGCTAAGCCGAGCTAATGTCTCAATTAAATCAATTATATATGTTCAACATTACGCTGCTGTTCATACCTGTGTAATGTATTATTAAATTCTAGAAAATTTAAAAATATCTCAAATCTGATTTTCTGTTTATCTAAATTTATACGCAAAGCCTGTCAGCGTCGTTTTAAATACTCGTAATTTACTCAGTTTTTGTTTTCAGTGCCATTCAATTAGTCTCATGATCTGTTACATTTCCATTTAATTAGCGACTTTATTTTGTTATTCGTAAGACGTGAATTTCTCTTGTATTCAACGTAATTTTTTTAAACTCTTTCGCTGTAGGCAAGTGTATTTTTCATTAAAATACTAATTTTTGTACAAAGCAATTATGCTTATAAAAGCTTTTATGGATAACTCTTCCGAAATGGAAGATTTGGGAAGAGTTTTACGGCAAATAATAATAATACTAATAGTAATATAAATATTTATCAAAGTAATTGACTTAAATTAAAATGCAGATATGTATTTACATAATGAATGTCGAAAATCTTATTGCAAAATATTAATTTGTGTTTCGATTGATTTCTTAGTCTTGATCTCTTAGTTTGTATTATAGCAGTGAAATGTTTGTAAGGTTTCTAGTTAAGAAAAATAATAAATTATAATTCACTGTTGCAACCTATACAGTAGAGCGTAGCAACTCTGATTTTTGAGGGGGTTACATCACCTGTTCAGTGGTTATGTTGCGTTGGTTGTATGTACATTAACTAATGGTAATAAATTGATAATTCTTTTAATAAAATTTAAATATAATTGCTGCTATAATTCACTGATGCCTTTAGCACCTCAACGAAAAACATTTCGCCTAATTTTCAAGAAAGTTTGTATCTTGCAACAAAATTTTAATTATTTCCAAAAAAAAATTTTGTTTGGACTCGGGCCTCATCACATCTACCTCAAAACAAGCGAGTGTTAAAATGGGCTGTGAGGCCAAATATAAAATAGTGAAAAGGAAACGTTTTTATAAAATACAAACGAAGACATTCAAAGTCTGTCGTCATTTTTAAAGTTTTTATTATTGATCCTGTTGTATAAAACAGTTTTACTAAATATGTAATACAAACATATGTATCAAATAGTCTAATTTTTTATAAGCAGATTAGGGCATTAGAAGTATACGATACAAAGAAGTCTGCTTCTACAACACGCAAAGATTTGAAAATATTTTTTTCATATTTGACTTGAGCATAAAAAAGTTTATAAGCTCTTAAAGCCAATAAAATTGTGGGCTTAATGTAATTGAATTGTTTTTATTGCAGTTATTACTGCAGTAGAACTTGTCATAAAGAAGCAACGGAATGTTAAAAATTTAACAAAATTTATTTATTGTAATTCTTTCCTAATTGCAAAATTTTTTCGGCTATTATGCTAAAATTATATTAACAAACTGTATGCTAAAAAAAGAAGAATTAATTATAAAAACTATTTTTGCATAAATTTTTTAACAAATGAAATAAGGAAATTTAAAAAATTTAATTATTTACGTGTGTAAAAAAGTAATTTTTTAAGCATAATAAAGCACTAAGAATTAAAAAAAATAAAATCGATGATTTTAAAAAAAATTATTATTCTCGTGGGCCGTCGGAAATGCGGCAATAAATTTGTTATGAAGAAATTTTTTTTTAAATTTTATATACATATTATTTAATTGAACTTTTGTTTCAATTGAAAAAAAATGAGCAGATAAAGACTAGTGAAGTTTCTATGGTGAGTTGAGGTTTGAATTGAAGCCACATCCAGCTTATTCTGGTTCCAGCCTTTGATCATTTTTTTAAGTATGAAATAAATTTTTTATAAAAAATTTATTTAAATAATAAAATTTGATATTTGCAAGTTTTGATTGCGTTCTTCAGGAATTATATATAATATTTAAAAATTACAATAAAAAAAATTATTATTTTTTTTAATAAATTTCAAAGATTTTAACAAATCAAAGGAGAAGAAACGACATTATAAAATGAAAATATATTTTATATTCTAATATAATAATATATAAACATAATTGCTGTTAATAAACTTAATTTATTTTTTAAGCTTAAGGTCTCTTAAATTTTTTAATTTCTATCGATATTTCGTTACTCATCGAGTACCATCTTCAGGATATTTGTACTCGATGAGTAACGAAATATCGATAAGAATTAAAAAAATTAAGAGACCTTAAGCTTAAAAAATAAATTAAGTTTATTAATTAAAATGAAACGGTCAAAAAACTAGAACGTACTTTATTGCTGTTCTTATTATTTAGTTTAATTTTTATTCTTGTAAATCAAATGCCTCCACTATCTGCATCGTTTTATAATTTATCCTCTTCTCTGTTGGAATATTTTACAGTTATACTCTATATATTTTGCAAATCAGGATTATGATTCGAATTACCACAATGGGTTGTTAAGGACGTTTTTTGTACTGTTGTGGTGCTCCTATATTTCTGGTCTAACCTGTGTCCTGCTATTCTAGTCCTTAATTTGTTGTTCTAGTATTTTTAAATTTATATATAAAATAGAACTCGTGCTTGAAAATAAGTATTTATAATGAATTAAAATGTTTTTTATTTCATTTTATTTATAATTCCATTTCATTTCAATTGATTTTATTTTACTTCTCTTACAATTTTTTAAGTAATTGAGATTGCAATTAAAGCATTTTTGTATTATCGCCTTTGAAAAGTCTTCATTGTTGCGTGCAAATCCTTAGACTTGTACTTAATTTATTTTGCTTTTTATTTAATTGCAAAATATTTAAGCAGATTAATAATAGATGTTATTAAATTTGAAAGAAATGGCATCAAATACACAGTAAAAATAAATTGATTTTTAATTTAATAACTCTATTGGATAAGGACAACACTGTGCAAGTAAGAATAAGACATCAGCCAGTAATGCAGATGAAAAGGGGCTGTAGAAAAAGAAATAAAAAAAAGAAAACATCAGCAACTGAAGATGCAGGCAAAAAAGCTCAAAACTGAAACATTTGCTTGGAATATTAATTTTAGTTTCGAATAAATCAACAAAGCAAGTATTAAAGTATAATTTACGTATTCTCTTTGAGCAACCAAAAGCAACAACAACAAATTTATATTCTCTATGAATGAAAATTTTCATAAAATAAATTTTAATGTTAAGGAATTTTCTGATTATTTTCCAAGGACATGCTCTCGCCTTGTATAAAAAAAGAAATACTGCTGACAGGAATTTCCGCTTATAATAACTTTAAGAAAATTTATTAACATCAAGGACTACATGAAAAGCATAAAGGTTAAAAAAATATTTTTTATTGACCGCATTAATGTAATTTAACAGGCTACTTACTATACATTCACTATTGTAGCTATATAAAATAGCTACAACCTTATCACGAATTAAATTAAAACTTAGAAATGTTGGATAAGATTACTTGACTTTGAATAAACCTTAATACAAAGGAGATATGCGAGAAATTTTAGTCCTTTCGACAAATTACAATTAACTAAACAGTGTTTTGAGACACAGTTTTAAATATTCGTACTAATTTTTGATTAAGTTTGATCATGAATAAAGCTGAAATTAATTTTCATAACTCGAGGATTTATGAGAGGTTGGCATGTACTTGCTTTGTATGAAGCGAAATCTTACACAGAGCTTAACAACACAATGTTAGAATTGTTGAAATGCAGAAAAAAATTTATTTTATAAATTAAGGATATATGGGAGGTAGTCATGTCCTTTTACCGAACCAAACGAAATTTACCTCAGAGCTTTAAATTGCTATTGTAAGAACATTTCCTAAGTTTAGTAAAAAATTTGCAAAAGGAAAGAATCTGCAAGAGAGAAGAATATCCTTACAACAAATGAAACGAGTCTCACGAAAGCATAATTTTAAAAAGAGTTTACCTTTTTGTCTATATTCTGATCATAAATATAGCAAAAAAATTTTTTTATTGTATTAGCTAAATATAAGAAACAGACATGACCTTGCACCAAATCAAACAAAATATTGAGAGCTTAAGAACGAAATTTTTTCAATATAATTTTTTCTAGTTTGCGCTTTGTTTTGGTTACAAATGTACCGAAATTTCGATGTTTAAAAATAAAAACGCATGGAAGGCCGACACGTCCTTGCGCTAAATTTCTAGAGGCAATTGCGAATTTTTATTTTTCCTGATCATTGGGGTAGCTGAAATAGGACTTTTGAAGTTAAGGATGTATAACCGATACTCATGTCCTTGCAGCAATTTTCTTGATTGCGATATATTTCGCTAGTATGTTCAGGCTCTATTTATGCAGCTCGTTGCAAGTGCTTAGGTGATAGTTTTTTTTATTTGTTCCGCACAGTGTTTTGTGTCATAGACAGAAACCAATACAAAAAAAATATTACGTTAGTTATTCAAGAACAGTGCAATGGACCAATATAAAAATATTAAACGTTTTAAAATTTAATTTTTTTCTCACTACAAGAAGTTGCTAAATTCAAAATTTTATTTTTGTAATTTTCGCATGCAAATGACATGATTTTTTTGCTTCAGATAAAATAATGGATGAAAATTATATTTCATTTTCCGCCTTACAGAAACTCACTAACATATTGTAAACACTCTCGTTAATATAGTGAGAGCCTTTTTTTCCGATCCTATCACATATTGATTAAAATGAGATCAGCTCTAGGTCTACATATTACGAAAAGTCGTTGGTCTTTATTGACTAATATACGAGTATAACTCCTCTTTTTCTGAAGTTCATTCAAAAGGATATAAACTTCAAATAATAACTAATGCATTGCAAGCGATATTTTGCGATAACGTAATATGTAGAAAGAGAATAAGAAATATTTCCATATCCTTGTGGCGATTTCAAGAAATATTAGTTAATTTTACCTACTCTTGGTATCCCATTTTAGCTTAAATCATTACTTTTCCAAAAAGTTGTTCACTCTCTTGCGCGAATTTATTCTAAAACTCCAAATTTTTCATAACCTGATGATACTATACTATAACCAAATGCCAATTTTTTTTTAACTATAAATTGTGTTTAATATAGGACTTCAAATTCCTCTCCCTTAAAATTTTGACAACACACATAATTCTAAAAACTTTTGTTTTTTGAATTTTAATATTTGGATATTAGTAGGAGCCCTGAATTGAATTTAAATTGTTATCGAAATTTTTAGCATTATTCGGGAATACAGGGCTACACTATATTGTTTTACTGAGTTATTTTGAAAATTCGATTCGAAAAGGGAATTCCGCTTTTAAAACTTAGAATAAAAATTTTTTGCAATTGGAATAATATTTCAAAATCACCTGCCGCCGTATACAGCTCTACTTCAGGTGAATTGTAAGCAATAGTAAAAGGAAAATTATTTGTTTCAAATTACGACATCTCTTAATTTTATCACATATCGAACAGTATCAAAAAAACTAATAATAATAATATGCAGCAATTTTGCCATCTCTGGTATCTCATGTTGCGGTCAGCTGTTTCTGAAAGTCCAACGATTTTTTACACAAACCAAATGCCTATTGTTTTTGTACCATTGGGTTTCTTGTAGAGCAGTACATCTCATTTAGTCTCTCTACAATAACTCTTCTTAATTTGCCGATTTCCTATATGAGGGCACAGCTTTGCGTAGAACAACATATCGTTCACGTCCATGCGTCAGAAAGAAACTAATTTTGTTTGCCTTCTCAGCAAGGAGTTGGAATCAAAATTTCTCACGAAAATACCCTGTTTTTTGTGGATGTACTACAACTTCTGTGTGCATTGGTCTTAATCACTATACTGCAATTTTGCTTTAATTTGGTGCAGACATATGACGCCTCAATGAGACTTGTCGCATAATTATTTTGATAGTAAAGAATTATCCTTTGTACTTGCGGCTTATATTCGTACAGGACACATGTCACAGTGATCTGGTATCAGTGTTTTAATAATAAACACCACATTTAACAGACGCCACCAAAAAAGCAATATTTCTGTCACACACTGTCACACAAACTCTTTACTATATTCTCATTAAGCAAAAAATGTTCAGTAATGAAAGATCGTATCGTAAAATCGTATTATAAATTTCTCCAAATAATTATTTATTTTTACATCCGTTTTATCCGTATATTATTTTTATTCGAACGTAACACCCCTGGTGTGTCAATTACGGCAAACACTAAAAATTGTTAAGGATCCAAACAGATTATGCTTTTTCGTTTTGGTATTTGGCCAAATAATTAGGTCACATTTTGATATAAACAGTTTATTTTCTCACACATACACATGCAGACGGACACATACAATTGTGGGGTAAAAAGTGAAACCCAAAGAGCTTTTCCAAAAGGAGATGAGACCGTGAGGTTAATGTAGTAAAGAAAATATTATCGCATCGAACTGCTGCCTCCATTTATAATGACTCTGAGTTAAAAGGAAACAGAAACACAAATTAAAATTTATATCGTTGTACGTTTTATTGCTCGTGCAGCAACTTTTAATTAAATACTTAATTCAGTGTTAAACGTTAGTTTAGTTTATTTCTCGATTTTCACTTTGCAAGAGTAAATGGCACTTGAATTAATTAATGAAATTAATTATATTTTCATTTTCTCGAATATGTTGCCCTAGTTAAATACAAAATAACTTTAGCTATTAATTAGTTAATGCCCAGTTTATAAAATAGATACAGCAAATAAAACAAATTCAATTGATTGTTATCAAAATACAACAACAAAATACAACATTTCGAATATCAAAACTTAAAAAAAAAAACTTTGCTAAAAAGTTTTGTTTATGGAATGATGTCAGAATGTGTCTAAACATTTTTTTTAACTTTAACTTTCTAAAAGTTTATGATTGTGTGTGTGTGTGTGCGCATGTGTGTGTATTGGCTTAACAGTGTTAAACAAGTGAAAGGGAACTTAATTTGAAAAAAATACTCGATATTTATACAAAATAAAAGCCAAAAGGTCATTCGGGTCTATTTGCTGGCATTTCTGAAGTTAGTGTAAAAAAAAAATTGACTAAATTAAATAAAGTGTGTATGTGTATGATTACACAAGCATAAGGGATTAATTGCATTAAATACAGTGGCGAACAAAAAAAGTTAAAATTCTATGTCAATTGAAATTAAAAAAAATTTAAAAATTAAATGTCTTTGTAATAATTGCTGTGATGCGGAATTTTTAAAAAGTTCTGGTTTATTTGCCTGGTTGTTTCAAACCAGTTTCTAAAAATTGATGGTTTTCGGTATATTCGCAAAATTGGGTTGTCATTTCGAAGTATTCGGCATTTTCTAATATTTTTCATTTTAATTTTTTATATCACATAAAAGCTGTCAGAAGGAATAATTGAATTTTTACTAAAATTCCTAATAAAACAATGTAATAATATCTCCCAAAATTGTTTCTAATTAATTATTATATTGTAATTAATTAACAGTATAATTACACTCAGGTAGTTTTAATATATCCACGATCATATAAAATATCCCTCTAGATATAAAGGTGATGAGTTGTACTCGTATGATGGACTTTATCCTGACTATCAACAATCGAAATCAAATGACAGCTCAGAGCTGGATTCGGTATGTTTCAAAAGTGACTGTTAAAATTTAGAAGAGAAGCTCAAGATTCCCTTAAATGAATTCTAAAGTCCTTCAAAAAATTTAGATATTAAATACTATAAATATAGTCTTCTACTACATTAATAAGTTTTCTTAAAGAATACAAAAATGGGATACACAGCCTCATTAACAAACAACTCGACTTCCACAATAAGCGGAAAACATTCGCAAGGAGCGACATTTACATTGATTCCGAAAATCCATTAGTACATTTTTTTCAGCTTTCTAGGAATTAAGTTGAAAAACAAATTATTAAAAGTATGGAATACTTCTATTATCTCTATATGAGAATTAAATACTTATTTCCTAAAATCTGCACAATTAATTTCATATAAGGAATAATAAATCGTGGCTATTGGCAAATCTGTACCCCTACTAAATACAAATAAAATCTCCTTAACTGATCCTTGTTTAATATGAAATTATTTTGCTTTGAAAAATATAAAAAGTTAACTTTTCTCAAAATAATGAAGAGAGCTCCCAAATCAGCGAATGGGAATAAAATAAGACAGTAAATTGCAATTCGAATTTGCACTGCTTCCGCAACCTAATCTCGGCATTTGTATGACCGCTTCTGAAGCTCTTTTACTGTGTAATAATTCAAAAATGCTTTCAGCTTAATATTATATATTTGCCTAATGAATTGTATCCAAATTTTATTATTTTTTTTTTTGCTGTAATAAAAACAAGTATATAAATCATATATAATCGTGAATATATAATAAAAAATCATATATAAAATTTTATTAATTAAAACACCCGGTTATTTGAACCAGTTTTAAAATACAAAAACCGAAAACAGCTTTCTGAAAAATTTCTTTTAAACTATTCGGAAACCGGTACGTATATATTAAAAAAGTGTTAACTAATTGACAATTATATATTGCAATACATATATATTTGTACATGCATGCGTATACGTGATAAATACACATGAAGAACTCTACGTAACGTATACGTAAAAACAGAAAACAATTAAGCAACTTGATTGATTTATATCATACGTACTCTACAATGTGTGAAATTAAACATTCTGTTTCATTTTAAAAATATTTTGTTTTGATTTGCGTGACGGTTTCCTTTCTAAAAAAATTTAAAATTTTACAATTTTTGTGAAAAGATCACGCCATTGAGTGATAAAAACTTTTTCAGAAAGTTAAAAGTATTTTAGGTCATTATACAAAAATTAAATGTTCCTGTCTTCAATCGTATTTTTGGAAATGGAGTTTTTTAAGTCTTGGGCCTTTGAGGTGGTAGGAGCATTCTGAATAACTTCCGTTTTGGATGTTTACTCGTACACATATCAATGTAACATGGAACATTTTTAAATTTTCAAAAACCATATGAATGCGCATTAATTGTGTTCCAATTTTTTTAAATAAAATTTTATTTTTAAACAGCTAAAACCAATGAAATGTCGGCATATGAAGAGCTAAAGCCACAACAAACAGGCAAAACCTTAGGAACAAACAAAATCTTAGGAACGTAGACATATTGTTACTGCTTATTTAACAAATTTTAAATCTGTTGTTTTAACGCACTTCGACGTCGCTTTTATCGTCGTAATGCTCCATTTGTTCGCACAATTAAGCGTTTGGCTGAGAGCCTTGTATTTCCAGTCTTGAAATCTAATACTTAAGAAGAAATCGCCAAGTTGTAGCCAGATGTCTTGCGAGCAACAATTCAAAATGCCGTAAAACGAGGGCAACTATAGAACAACTCGGTAGCTGGTCGCTTGAGTGATGTGTATAATGTTTTCCAATTATTTTCATAAATTTTACACTTTTAAATAAACCTTTTATGAAAACAGGGCTCTTTTTTCATTTATATGGGCAGTAAGTTTAAATTATGACATTATTTGTGGGCCACCTTGTATAGCAATTAATTATTTTGATTGTTATCGACTTAAATTTAAAGGAACATTAAAAAACGAAATACATTTATTATTATTATTAATTATCTCTTTCACATGCTCCAGCAATGATCTTAGACTGTTTCTGATGTTAGAGACTTCCACTTAATGTCATCGAAAATATGATACATTTTCATTTTAAAAACGTAACAGACGAATTGTTATTTAGCGCTCAGATTTATTTTATAAACCGCATTTTTATCAGTTGCGTCAAGTAAAATTTGCAGCCATTGCCTGGAGTTTCAACTACTTCAAAAGATTTTTATTTGTTTTCTTTTATATTTTATTTCCTCAGTACTTCTTTATGTCCCTTATTTCCTAAACACTTGCACTTTCTAAACTTTCTATTCTAATAAAATTCAATGTGTCTCTTTTTTTAATATAAAGAGATTTCCAAATCACATGGTGCTTCAATCTTACGCATAATCCTAGGAAATAGATGCACGACAGTAAAAAAAACTGTTGTAGTGGAGGTTCCTCCAATGACGAAATTGTTCGATTTGGGCGATTTATATGAGATTTTACAGTAGAAGTGTGTCAGTGTTTGTGCGTCAAGTCCTGACTCACAGGATTTGCTGACGAACCGAAAAAAATTTTCTTTTATCCTGCAAAACTTTTCTTATCTATTTTATCTCATTGAAATAATAGATACGAATGGAATATATTCAATGTAACAACAAGCTTTTTTGTACAATAAAACTTTAGTTGTAAAAATAATTTAATTTGATGCTCACTTTTATTTCACCAAATTTATTTTATTTATATTTGTTTCTTATTCTTCCAATTGCATTTAAATAATTAATTTAGTGAAAACAAATTGAAATCTTGTGTATTTTGCTTATTGTGCTTAAGCTTTTTATTGAAGTTGGAATTATTTAAATTTAATATCTTCAATCGATGTGCCTGCCAAACACTGTTTAATGCCAATTATATTGATTATATCTTTAGTTACCTTTTGTAAATATTTAAGGAATGTATTCATAAAATAAGTTTCATTTGTAAATAAAAATCTAATGAATTTAAATAAAAAATATGTGGGTAAAGAGAATGACCAAAAATTTATAAATAAATTCAGCTTAAGGGACATCCACAGTGAATCATCTTCTGTCCAATTTAAAAACACAGTAATTGAAAAACTTTTCTGAAATGATTTTGTGTTCCTGAAGGTTGCAGGTTCGCTTCCTGCTAAAAACTCTGGGTATTTCTCCAGACAAGCTGAAGTGCTGCTCAGCTTAAAAAATTTATTTCTAGATGTGTGATGTAGTCTAGTGGAAGGACTTTTATGAACTCGATTTCATAAAAATTCATAACAATAAATAATTGCGTCTTCTAATCTTAAGCAGTTACTAGCTTGGCTTCCAATGAAACCATGTTCCTCGACTTGTAATCGAATATGATATAGAAAGTCACAATAAGGATATGTTACGTAGAAAGATAATGATGTTTATTGTTCTATAGAAAACTTACAGCATTACTCACTTACTTAATGATACATTTGGAAAGTATACAAATTTTCATTTTCTTTTGGATTTCGAGAACTACATTAGAAATATTATAAGGACTTTACTGCTGCCAATTTCCACTAACTATTTAATACAGGCACATAACAATTTAGATTGGTGTAGATCAAGGGCTACTTTGTTTTTAAATTCTTACATTTAAAAACGGCCAAAAATCAATCAACTCAATTAAATCGTTTTAGTACTCAGCCATTGCTTGACAGCCAGTCCATCACGTGGTGGTAACATTATTTAGACTATCCAATTCTCATTCCAGAAGAATAAATATCCAATTTTAAAATTCAGTATAGTGAAAAAATTTTATATTCTCCATCAAACCAGCTAAAATATCTGCCAATAACTCTCTTCAATCTTACGTTGCAGTTTACCAACTCTGATGTTCCTCTCTATTTTCTCAGTTTGAAGATCCGCGTTAAATGTAATGTAATGTAATAGGGTTTGGCCCAGGATGGCCTTTTGCACTGCGGCCATTGTTGATTTGTTGTGCTTCTCCTGTCCCTAGCCTTCCAATACGTTCGCAAATAGGATCAGCTCCTTCAATGGTTGCATTAGCAGATCCTCTTCACTCAGCGCATATGCATGTAGAGTCCTGTGTCTTCTGTGGCACAATGTGCCCCACAATTTGCTATCAAGTGTTCCATCGACTCCTTCTCCTCACCGCAAAATCTGCAGGTATCCGTGTCCAGTCCAGTCTTAGAGCCAGATCCGCCCTCCCAGCCTCAAAGCGTAGGAATTTCTTGGAGTGACCTAACCCATTGATGTCATTCCAATGTTGTGCAATCCTGGACGATATCCATTTCGAAATCTCCCCCTTAAGGAGACTTTTGTTGAACCCAAAAGTAGGGGTGGGTCCAATGAAGTTCCCCTCAATCCGCATTAAATAGGAACAGATGTTTGGATCCCTCTGCATGTTTGTGTTGTGTTCTAACATTAATGAGCAGTAGAGCTGTTGCACCTAAAACATGTAAATATGTTGCAAGTAACTTTTTTGAACTGTTTTAACTGCTTTATTTATGCCAATAGACGCGTTGTTTGTTTTGTTTCATTTTCGTTAAATTCACAAAAAAATTATACATTTTATTAATAGACATTCAATATTTTAAGCAACTTCTCATGATCTACTATGAGCTTGAAAAAGCCATCAATTTGTGAGGGTGTCGGTAACTGGTAAAACTTATTTCCATTTTTAGGATATTTTTTTCAGTAATGAAAAGCCCAATAGATATTAAGGATATTTTAGTTTTCCCAACAAACAAAAAATCTCTCATACAAATTTTCTTAAAACTCTCATTTGAAAATAAAATACTTTGGAATTTTTCTAAAAGTATTGCATAAAGTTTTCTTTATAAACTTTAATTATAATGCCAGAAAATAGCACAAAACGAATTTAATGAGTTCTTGATTGACTATTTTCCAAAAGGCAGGC
Organism: Germaria angustata; assembly: GCA_963681545.1. Lineage (NCBI taxonomy): Eukaryota > Metazoa > Arthropoda > Insecta > Diptera > Tachinidae > Germaria > Germaria angustata. The sequence continues at coordinate 136,995,900 of OY812998.1, read as the reverse complement.
TGTTGTAACCTTAATCAAGAAGAAAAGTTTCCTCAAGAAACACATTTTACCGGCCAGAAAAATTTCTAGAGGAATTTTCCCATTATAAAACAGTTTTTTTTAATCAATTTAGTCTACTTGTTAAGTTCTGTTAGAGAAAGTATAAACATATGAAGTCATTTTAAATCTGTTTAAGAGGAAACAGTCACTACTTTAAATTTCACTTGCGTACAGTTTTATATTTCAGACTGCCGGCTTGTGTGGAAAATTTTTAAAGGAGTTACCCGAAGAATTTAGTGTTTGTTATACAAAACTTTCGGGGCAGCTGACTTTATATATATATTTTGGAAACTGTGCATAAATTATGGCTTAGTATCACGCTTGCAATTCAATAAATCCTTGCAGAACTTCAGATTTCGCTCCCATTCACAGAGAAAAGGCACGAATTCTGCAAGATTACAATTTATTTATTCATATCGTGGCACCATATTTATATATATTTCGATCATGTGTGAAAAAATCGTGTTTATATTTTGTTAAAAAATTACTATTATATGCCATAATACGAGTATTGCTGAAAATCTAAAGAAATTTGTTGCTATTAACTCATTCTCTTACGAGTATCAACTTTTCAATTAGTCTTCGAAATGTCTAATATAAATAATGTAACATCAAGCTCGTCAACACACACTTTTCTAATTGTGTACTTTTCCAAGAAATTTTAATTTTTCTAAACATTTCCTGAATCGCAATACAAATACAGTGGAGTTTGGCTTTAACATACAACGGTTATAACGAACTGTCGCCTATAACGATTAGCGTCTCTGGCCTCAACAATTTCGTATAAATACGTTATACAAATTGTAGTGCTTATAACGAACTGTGTTGTAGCGAATTTTCGCCTATAACGAACCATTTTAAAACTATTCAGTATAAAAATGCTTGCAAATTTGTGCGCTTGCAACGAACAAAGCTGAATTACAACATTTTTTCCCTAATTTTCTAGGGGTTTGAAATAATTATTTCCCAGCATTTGACAAAGTAATATAAATCAAATGAAATTTGTGCATGTAATGTAAGCAGATCGCAAATTGTGACTAAAGTGTTATCTAGTTCAATTTTGCTTACTTTTATATATCGAAAAAAATATATAACGATTTACTTCGATTCTAACTGACCTTCGTAGACTAGTAGGTAGTGTACTAGACTCGTAGTGCGAAGGTCCCAGGTTCGAATCCTGCCGCAGAACTCTGGCAGTTTGTGCCTGATAATTAAAGGGAGCGCACAACAAGCCTTCACTGGCTTAAGTGTATGTCGTACGACATGGGCTATCACACCCCTCCAGTCAACCTAACCTAACCTAACCTACTTCGATTCTAACTAGTCTGTTCAGTTCATTCAGTTCATTACAACTGAACTCTACTGTCTTGTAAATTTGTCAACATCAGTAGAAAATTGTAAAAATCGTTATTTTTGTTTGTTTTCTTATTAAAAATGTAAGAGGAAGGAATTTCCATCTCATTTCACATAATGGCCTTATTGATAGCAATAAAAAAAGTTTTTCTCAAACAAAACGATAAATTCTTTTTCACATTTGAATGAAACATACATTTACATATGTACATATATGTACATATACATATGTATATTGTAGCTCTTCCTAAAGTCAATTAAATATTTATGTAAGTATGTATGTACTTATGTTGTTTTAAAGTCAATACGATATAGTTCATTTATTATATCTCATTTTTGATTCAGTTTTTTGTTTGTTAGTGTATTCGTATAATGAACATTAACATGTACAAAAACATTTTTGCTTAATTATTGTTTTTAATATTTAATTCATATTTTCTGTTTATTTTATTTTTTTTTTTTAATCACAATAAAAACATTTTCATTTCACAACCGGCACTCTGTTCTGTTCTGCTCTGCTTTTCTCTGCTCTGCTTCTTCAACGTTGCTTTGCTTTGCTAATAAAAGCAGCCATTAAAAAATTGCAGGAAGTAATTGAGTAAATAATATTTATTATATTCATAATTTTTTTTATTGTTTTGCATATTTTAAATAATATTTAAATGTCAAATACTAAAGCGTGTGTATATCGCGTCTTTAATGCGACATAGTCATATCTGAAAAAAAAAAATCTAACATGATAAAGTGCAATTAAGGTCCTTTAAAAACAAGCTTCCATATCAAAACCATTTTGGTATAACTTTGGCTTGGCTTCAGATATGATTCTGATTTTTTCCTTTATATAAAGAGGATATGAATATTTTGCATTAAAAGTGCGATTTGTATTTTTACAGATTGAAGGAATTTTTAATTTGATGTAAAATTTATACATATTTTTCTTTTGGCACTTTCTCATATAGAATAATTTTGTATAGATTTTGTAGAGACTATGAACGGAAACTTCGTGGATTCGATTAAATTATTTGAAAAGCCCATATCCATCGAACAGACATTGAATGCCAGTGAAAAAAAAGTTGAAGTTGTTCATTGACTTTTTTTGTCGTTATAGGAAAATAATTACAAATTCTTTAGATCTTTAAATTTAAATAGAACAAAGTATGTGTGAGATATAAATGAAATCTTTATTCATTGGAAAGACCTTTCAATTCCATTATGCATGGAATATATGTAAATATCTAACTTTTCGTGGCTCTGATACATAAATTAGGCCGAATTTGACCGGTGACACGGGCTATATGGCTTGTGGTTTATTCGTAGAAACTTGAGACTTATGAAAACTTCAGAAGAAAAAGTCTAAAAAGGTGAGATCACATGATCGCAGTGGCAAATTAACATCACTTACATGTGAGACGACCATGGCCTCAAATTGCTCAATTAGAATGTACAATTTGGCATGAGATGTACTGAAAACACATGTCGTTAGCATTCATATCACCAAGAGCATTCACGCCAAGAGAAGTTGATAATTGTCGACATATACCGCTCAGCAATGACCTGGCCAATGTCTCTTTCAAAGAACTATGCACCGATGACGCCAACAGCCCAAAATTTCCACCAAACAGTGACTTTTTGGAGTGCATTGAACGCTCTTGGATCTCAGGGGGATTTGTATCATCCCACATTCGATAATTTTATTTGTCGACATACTCATTCATCTAGAAACGGGCCCCATCTCTGAGGATGATAACAATTAGGGTCAATTTCTAAAGGCTTTAGGGACCATTCAGCAAACACACGTCATTGACTATAGCCAGTTACGGTCAGCTCCTGCCTACTAGACATCGGGCTCATTTTGAACGCTTTACATGAACCTGATAAAATCTGTACATACTTGTGTATAATTTTGTAAAGGTGCTGCTCAAAAAATAATGCAATATCGAAAATATTACAGCAGGACTTTATTTTAATTTATGAAATTAAATTTTTTCGCTTTAGAATCCACTTATAATTCTATTTCATACTCGCTCGTTTTAAAAAAATCTATAGTATTTATTTACTGGAGTGAGACATATTTAAATATCTCTCTGTAAGTACACATATCTATTTACATACATATGTATGTGTGTAATAGTGCACACCTAATACTCTTTTTACACTCAAAAAATTATGGTATATAGTTCGAGAATTTTCAGCTTGTGTGTATAATACTAGTATTGAAACCAAATTCTTAACAACAACAAAAAAACTGGGCATATGGCATGTACATTAGGCAACCCATCATTGGAATCAAAAAACTGACGCCGAACAAAATATTCTGTTTTTGTCCTTAGAACCTTCAATATGATCATGTACCTATAAACTTTTTAAGTTTTTTGGTATAATTTTTTTTTTAATTTAACTTTTATGAATATCTTATTTCCATAGTTTGCTTTAATTTTGAAGAATCATAAAACGAAATAAAATAAGAACTAAATTCGTTAACTCATACAAAATTATAAAATTTCTAACTCACTTGGAGGTTGCTAAGTAGAACTAAATTTTTTTTAATATACCTTGTAAAATCAGGATTGGGTGTATATTAACAATAATGAAGGAAAATATTTCGTTGGAAGTTGGGGAAGCATTTTATGTATGTACATTTAAGAACACCGTTTATTTACACGATATAAAACATGTGTAGGAATTATTATAATTTATGATGTTTTATATTTTAAAAACACATTTTTCCGTAAATGTATATGTGTATGTAAATATATTGTATATGAGTAGATATATACACTAATTTTCGTAAATTTACACACCAGTTAATGTTTATGTCATATACACAACAACAAAACAGCAACCACAGATATGAAAATAAACACATACACATTTACTTACACACATAGACAACGGTTCACATTAACACTCCTTGTAATAATAATTTTGTCTGTTTGTTTTTTTTTTTAATTCATGTTTAATATTATTGTAATGGCAAGTAGTGGTGGTGTTGGTGTTAAGGAATATCGCTGTGTTATTATTTTTATAAATAGAGATTTATAATGAGGGAATCCGTTTCTTCTTCTAAACTAGTACAAAGCTGCTTTTATATCCTATTTGTACAATCGTTTCCATTTCTATTTATATGTTACAATCACACAGCCCACAGGAGCTTGAGGGTGTAGATATAACGTTGACATGTCCCTATATACGTATGTATGCATGTCATTTGCTAGTGGTAACGAATAGGAGCGTGTGTATGTTATTTTTTAATATCCATTAAGGAAGTCTGTTTGTTTGCAACAGCAAAAGCAAGTAAAAAAGTAAAACCTTTATCGTTGCACGTATTAACAAAATGGTTTGTTCTTTTAAACTGTTGCCTTTGTAATTATCGTTATAAATGTTGACCGCTGTTGCAACGAATGCATATTCAGACGTACATATTTATACATGCATATGTATGTATACAGGCTTACAACATAATTTTGCACACACACGCACAAATACGAACACACTCCCTGTTCCTAACCATACAATAAGATAGAGAGCAAGAAAGAGCGGCCAATTTCGTATTCCCTTTAGCCCAGAACTGCATCATATATTTAATTTAAATCAGTGGTACACAAATTTTCAGTTTCCGTAGTACGCATGCAATAGAACTAAAAGTGTAAACCCGACACACGTTCACTATAAAATGTTTCGTGCTAATAACGATGAAGAACATTCGGCTGCTGATTTGTTCACATTAAATAAGAAATTATTTGTTGTTTTCCACTTAAAGAAATGTATGAATTTATTTGCTTTTTGCTATTAAATTATCCTCAATTTGACGCCCTTTGGTTCTCAATAATTTTATTTATATAAAATATTTATTTCAAATGCTTAATAGTGAAATCCTTAACAAGGACGTTATTTTCAACTACTATATCATTGAAACTCTAATTGTTTTGGGCGATGAATTGGGTAGAATGTCCCAAATAGTGGATATTAAGTTTTCTAAAACTATTATACTTATATACATATTTTGGAAATCAGAAGTTCATATATATGATTGAATTCTTTAGAATTCTCATATAATATTTGTTGACTTTTGTATAAGAACATGAATCGACTAAAAAATACTGATGATTTGGTTAGCGCCAATGCAATACAGGCATATACTCAGCTAAACTAACAACAAACAATATTTTTTTTAATTGCTATATATGAACAACTAAATCCACAACAAACAAAAGCTTATCATTTATTTAATTATTTTGCTTTCTAAAATACTGGAAACTGTAGTTGCTAAAAAATTGTTTCTATATATTTAGAAAGTTGAAATATTTTTTTCAGTGTACAAAAATTTTACCATCAATTTTAACAACTGCCAAAGGCCTTGCATTATTACATTTTTTAGAAAAAAGAAAGAATTTAAGTGTTCATTAATAAGACAAATTTCCTTATTTAAATTAGAACTTCAAAATGTTTATTTCTTTTGTCAGTTGAAAATAAAAACTACACTTTTTCCATCAATTTCTTGCTGACCCTAACACTACTGGGCAACAGTATGTGTTTGGGAATCCCTGATTTAAATATGAATGGTGAGAGAGGTTCCATTTGTGAGAGTTTGTTTTAAACTCACGTACCAGCACAGGCAAACAGACCATAAATGTTCTGTTTATTTTATTCATTTCTTTCCTTTTTTACGGCAAGTAAAAAGTTTAAAGGAGCTTTAATTTTTTCATTTTTTGAAATTAGGAAAGTTTCTTCTACTGTTTTTATTACATACATGCATATATATATATATATATATATATATATATATATATATATATATATATATATATATATATATATATATATATATATATATATACATATATATATATATATATATATATATATATATATATATATATATATATATATATATATGTATATATATATATATATATATATATTGATTTTTAATTTGATATATTGTTTTTCTTTTTCAAGACGTTTTTCTTAATGAAGCTGAGCAAAAATACATTTTTTTATAATTTTATTAAGGAATTCGGTGTTATATAATAATTTTTAACATTTCAGCAGGTAATAAAAAAAATTAAAAGGTATTTCTTTTAGGTAAGAAAATAAAATCTGGATTTTTCTGAAACAAAAGCAGAGTGTTAAAATAATGAGACTAAAATTAGCTTTTACCAAGATTAATGTTCATCCTGAATTTAAAACATTGATTCTCGCATAGAAATGTTTTTTCAACCTTGGAAATTTTTCTTGTAAACATTTCTTGAGGAATGTATTTCAACACACAAATTCGTAAATTAAAACAATAAAAAAAAAGTTAAAAAACTTTAAAAAGATGAAATATAAAAAATTTCGTTACCAAATTATTATCTGAACTTTAATATTTGTTTCAGTTGATGGAAAAAGTTTCCACAAATAGTTATGACATGCCTGTAATAAGCAATACATGCATGTTAAACATTTCCTGCACTTTCCTTTTTAAACTGCTTACCAGCCAACAAAAAATTGCTTGGGAAAATTACCAAAGTGAATTTTCATGTGGTTTTTACTCACAGTCCTTAGAGGAACTGATTACAATGGTTAATCCGTAAATGAGAGGGAGAAATAGGCAATAAAATTATGGTTACGTTTTACAACAACTACATAAAATAAATAAAGACTAAACATAATTGACTAAGGAAGTGAAATAATTTGCTATTGTCGAAGCCAGGCATATGAGGGGTACTAAGAGCTTAAATTAATGAGCATTTCTAGACTCTAATTTCGACAGATGGCGGCAAATTTTTAGAAAAATTTATCATTCGACAGGTAGCGACAGTTTTATTTTATTTGTAAGAAATGAATTGTGGAGACGGCTAAAATTTTATCTTGTTTAGCAGAGCTTTCCCTAGATTGGCTTTTCTTTACCTATTTTGATGTGAAGAAAAAATTTTAAAGCACAAATTAATTTTTATTGTACTTAAAAACATAGTGCACCATGTGTTTCATCAACTGTGCATAAAATTAAAAGAAAAAAATCTTATATTCAGTTCGTAATATTTTGAATTTACTTCTCCTCATTTCACTTTTATAAATAAAAAATTGTTTGAAAGGAGCGTTTCATGCATACCTTATACTTTGTTCAAATATGCACCGTAATTGGGCAATTAAGAAATTTACTCAATTAAAGCATTAATTGAAATCGGAATTTGGAACGATTTTCCGTCATCTCCCGTCCCGGATTGTAGACAGTCTTGGTCTTGGCTATATGCCATCTTTAGTGTTGTTTTGAATTCCATTTACCATATAAAAACCCAAACAATTAGTACTTAATTGCACTATAATTTGAGTCAAATTCTCAATATGAACCTTGTGCAGATTTCTCTTTGTAACAAGAAAATTCTTTATATTGACAACATTAAAGGTCATAGAAAATAATTTTTTTCAAAACGCACTTTTTGGAAATTTTCAATTTTCTTTATCCAATATAATCAAGTGAGTTTTTATCAAAAATATGGACATAAAGTAGTTTAATTAAAACATTTCCACCTGTCGACTACTAATTGAGTAAACTGAAGTGGTATTGTGTAAACACCAAAGTCAATAAATAATTTAAAAATTAAATTACCTTAATTAAGCCATATATCTGAACATATTCGTGGTATTAAAAAGTTGCTTCAAATTGCTTTGAACAAAATAAAAATTTGTATTTATCCGTTTCAATTTATTTTAATTATATAATGTGCTATTAATTTTTATAATTAATTTATAAGATATTCTCTATGCAAGTTATACTTGTGCTAAACCCGGATAATCAGGCGTAGGTTTTCTAATGAACTAATTAAAGGCTCGTTGCGAACGTAAATTAAATTAGAAAAATCTATTTATACGAATATATGCTTTCGATAGCGAGTAAAAAATTAAAAGGTGTGACCCGGAAACATCAAAACTTTTACCGCTATAATTATTTTGCGTAGAACGTGTCTTTGCTTTGATGTAATGGATTGGGTTGTTGTATTCCCCGATCAGCTTAAAATGTATAATCTATTGCCAAATATAAGCCTGAAATGTTACTCTATAATCTGAAGCGAAAAAAAATATTTAAAATTTCAATCAATCGAATCATATTATAAAGCAACACCCACGATTATTTGATGACATTTTCTATAATTGGCGTGCCATCTTATTAATTTCATATTTATTTTATAAATATATTATACGTACCTGTATGTAGATATTGATTATTGCCCTAAAATCATGCACAACAAATTTTAATAAAATAAATTTAATTAATTTTTTTCATATTCCAATGAATATAATCCACCCTATACCATCGACTAGAATGAACTGAATTCAATATTTGCAATTCTAACTTTTGCTATTTTTTGCATTACTTTTTATCAGAATCCGACTAGTTTCTTAAAATATTTTTTACCAGAAAAGCTTTTGTACTTTAAAGACGTTTGTTTGAACTTTTGTTAAATCACAAAGCTGGCTTGAAGCTTATTAGTGATAAGCAAAGCTTACCAACCAAATATTTATATCTGAGTATGCCTATGTTATGATTTTTAATGCAAATTAAGGAATTATGACAAGTTCAAAAATTAATTGAATTAATTTATCGATTTTGAGGTCTTCTTTTTTTTATAAAAAACGATATATTTTTTTTTTATTTGACACCCTGTGGGTGTCTGAAGAAGAAATATTGAATAAAAAATAAATACATATATTGTTTTTTATAAAAAAAGAGGACCTCAAACTCGATAAATTAATTCAATTAATTAAGAAAGGTCGAATAATAATATCATCAATTTACAAGTTCAAAAAGTAAAAATAAATAATAAAATATTTATTTTCCAACCAATTAATTTTTTAAATAAAGTTTCAACATTTTTTTAATTATATTAGAATGAATTAATTTAACTATTAAATATTGTGATTTAGAAATGTGTAAAGACTTCTCTGTCGTATGTTGTAATGGAATGATTAGTGAACTACAAGGGTAATTAATATCTTACCCCATTTTTAGTGGAAAACTTGTGATTATTTAGTTTGTTTTCTTAATTTATTTAGATCGAAAAGGACACCATTTTAGATTTAATTTTGTATCATTCATGTTCAGGCTGTGGTTAATACTCTGGGCATCATAATATATTTAATGATGGGCTGCCTTACAAATCTAAGTTAACCGCCATATGCTTTTCCACTTGAACGGAAAAATTCAGACTTTTTCATAGGGGACAAAAAATGTATAGTCAATAAGGAAAAAAGATTTCTAAAGACTCTTTCAAGAGAATAAAATAATCATTGCTCCTTTTTTGATGTTTTTTTCCCCAGGTGAAGTGTAAACTAATGCATAATTCAAAACTTTTCTAAATATTCAAAACATCATAAAGTGACTTTTATATTATTCCATACTGCAGAAGATCCTTTTTTTATGTACAATATTTTTAATATTTTGGGTCTTAACCCACTGCCATGAAAAATATAATCTTAAATTATTTCCCCTTCCTTTTTGGGCGGCATGGCTTCAATATGACTTATACCGCTTGCCTTTAATCTGCCACAAATTTAATGGAAAAGCAATTTTCCTACATTTGATCGGATAAAGAAAACCCAAAAAGTTATCTCATTTATACTCTAATAAACTTATCAACAACTTTCGTATTAAAGAGTTGAAAACCTTTTAAAACTTTAGTGTTGCTTAATAACATTTTACACCTGGTGTTAATATTCTTCATGTTACTCATCATTATTTAAATTGATTGAAATATTATGCATTGCAGCTTTATGGCTCTTGAGCAAAATTTTCTGTTTAAACACCACAAGTGTATAAGTTTCGATTGAATGAGCTTTTTGCATTATTGTGGCTTAAATTGTTGAATTAATTTAACTCATACGTGTACAGGATTAAGGTGAATCACTTATCTGAAGTCGTATCATTACGATGCATTGTTCAAAAGTATAATATTATGAATTTAGCATTGTTTCTCTTTGGGAATAGATGGTAGCAAAATTATATTTAAAATGATTGTGAATAATTACTATTCAATTATTTACCATAGACAAGCTTAGCCCGACTTTATGCTGTCAGGCAAAGGATTTATTTCTTAATTTAATAGAAAAATTCATTTTGCAAAAATCCTTTTAGAGAATCATTTTCTCTTGCATATGATATCGTCAGTTATTTCAGCTGTTATATTTTAGTACCAAAAAATAGAACTTTCAAAGAAGCCAATAAGATACGCATTTTGAAATCCCGAAGTAGTAAAATTTTCGATCCTTTCCCACGATTTCGACATAGGCTTGTTATGGCAATATGTCCTTTTTTGATCCTGTTGAAGATGTTACGAAAAACTGATTTTTTGGAAATACATTAAATGCTTTTCATTCCACAGTAAATTTTATAATGAACTTAAATGTTCATCTTTATTTCACATATAAATTTTGTTCGCATAACTTAATATTTTTATTGATATATTTTTTTTATGTTTATTTATACTTGGTTAATACATACGGAGAGTGGCTGTGAGAGAAAAAGTTTTGAAAAAATGTAATCCGTTCTTAAGTAATGAGATTAGTGCATTTTTTCTACTTCCTAGGAAGTTTATTCAATTTAACAAATAAAAAACAAATACTCGTTTCATTAGACTTACATGAAAACTAGTTTGAAATAAATTTTTATCCTTTCAAAACTTATAGATCTCGTTGTAAATATCTTATTGTTTTTTTTTAATATCAATTTGTTTTCTTAAAAAACTGTTTAATCGTTTTACTACGTATTGACGAAATTTCATTTGAAAATCAGCCAAATTTGCATCGGAATCCATACATTTTCATCACTTCACTTTTAACTATGTCTCTGCTTAAACTTTTACTCTCTGTGTATATTAACCAAGTGTCGTTACTGTTTTATATCTTAATGTGTAGGTGATGGTAAGCGCGTTGACTGTCATAGTAAAATTATACTCCCAAGTGCAATTCCAAATCCAGTCAAACAAAATCTAAACATAATAATAAAGCTTTTCATCGTTCTCTCATAACAGCTTGAATATGTCTTCATATCCAGTTAATGGGATAGTAAAAAGTATAACATCTTGAAATGACAACCCCGCCCATATTGAAATCATGGAGAAAGATTCTTATTTTCACTACTTCCAGCTCTAAAGCTGTAAATAATTATTGACTTCTTTGTAAGATCTTTTTAATTGGGATATTTTTAAACTTAACTTGACTTACGTTAAGCCAGAAATTCTTTCGGCTAATTCATTTTTAATTGGCTAGTGCTCGAAACATTTATATTTGAGAAAGAATTAAACATTAATTAATATTCCAAAACGAACAAGGATCATTTAACTTTAATTTCAATTTAGAAAAAAATAAAAACGCCATTGCACTCCCTCATCAGTGTGCAGTATTTCCTGTATTTTACCATATAATAGTTGTATATAAATTGTAACTACTTATACACATCATGTACTGAAAAAGAATACGAGAATTTTTACGATTCTAATGTTTTCAAAGCTCTCAAATAATTTAAAACTCTAGTTTTGCAAGTGCATATCTACAGGTGAACATTCTGTTCACGTATGTGATCACTTGATTTCCATGTGCACAATACATCTCATAGTTTATAAATGACAAAAATCTTAATTTTGACGTAAATAAGACAAATAGAAAATTTTATGTAAAACACTAACAGCGCCGCCATCTTTAAAATGTCCGAATACCACAATATCAAAATTTTGTATGACAAACACGTGCCTGCTTAACGTAACTTAAGAATAGTGATGGTTTTAAGTACCGAACTTAATTAAATACATACATATATATCTAAAGTTCATTATTGATAATTATCAGCTACACACTCAAACACTATTTCCATTAGAAAACTAATAATCAAGCAATTCGAAGCAACCCAAACGAATAATTCATAGTAAAACAATTGTATAATTGATATTTAAAAATACTTCCGTGGCTTAAGGACCCCTTAACATGCACTGGGTTGAGGATTTAATATGTCTGTATGTACACAAATACATATATGTGTGTGTAGGTATATATGTGAAAGGCACACCCCGGATATCTTCTTACCAGCGGCCATTTAGAGTTTCCTCTAAATGAAACAACTGTGTAGAAAGAAACCAAAAGAGGGAGTGAAATGTGTGTTTTTTTAGCTTCAAAATTATAAACGTAAATTAAATATAATAAAGAAAATTTAATTAAATACATTTAAACTACAAATTAAATAATTCGAAACTTTCTACTATTGAAGGTATGGGGTGGGAAAGTGATTAATTTTCATTCACGCACATCTATGCATTTTGCCGAATAGAGATATTCTTAAACATTCATTACTTTTGATTTCATTCACGATCATGCATGTAGAATAAACCTAGTCACGAGCATGAACAACTAGGCCAATGAGATCATATTGTTACCTATTGAACAAATAAAACAATTTCCAAATATATTTGTGCTCTCTAACAAATGTTTGATAAAATATAATGAAACCTAGAATTGTATTGGAACTCACAATTATCGCAGAACTTTTCATTTATATTTTTAAGAATTTTACTATATTTTTTAGAGGAAAATTGCTAAAAAAAATATACTTCAAGTCTCTCAGAACCCTTTTTTAATATTTCGTTTTTGTATATAATTTAAATGAAATTGCACACGGATAAAGACGGTGTAATTTGCACTTGATATGCAAACGCATATCCGCCTAGATAATAAGGCATTTAAGCACACGCTCTCCATAAGATGGCCATTTTAAACGTTTAACTTTTGTTTTTAATTGCCAAAAACTCATTTACATGGTCCGCCTATGAATCTGACTTATGGTTCAATGGATTATTTCAAATGTTATTTGCATTAATTGAAACTAGTTTAATCAAACAAGCGAGTCAATTATTGCAATATCAGTAAAATTGCTTTATAAGTTTATTTTTCGCTACACAATTCGTATTATGAAATATTTTAATACAAATAAAATGAAATATTTGTTTTTGTGTAACTAATTTATCTGCACTTTTAATGCATTTATGCGCGTGACTTAATTAAAGGAGCAAAAGTACTGAGTATTCACTTAAATGCCAACAACAAAATCATTAACTTAATACTCAAATAATTTTTATATAAACATATTTACAAACAAAGCAAACATACATACGTACATACACATCATTTTACTGTCTCACTCATGAAATTATTTTTAGTTTATGAAGTGTTTAAAAGACAGATTCCTTTCTATTGAAAGCGGCAGTTAAATTTTGATATTAAAATTAAATCATTCTCAACATCTTACAAAATGCATTCAAATTTCTGTAGAAGAATTCTCCTTAATGGCTCGATTATGGATATAGCAACCGAATCTCAGCTGCTGTATTACCAGTCGGCAACAAAAAGCAGAAATGAGCAACTAAAATTTGCGATTTGTAATAATACCATTCATAGAAATTGTCATAAGATTTTTAACTGCCGATCTAGTTTATTTCGGCCGGCTGAAATGCTGAAATAGCAAATTTCAGAAAATCTCTAAATGAAATAGCCAATAAGACTTACTATGAGTAAATTGTGTATTTTCGAAATATTTTTCCACACTTCAGTTACAAATTTCCATTATCTACCACACTCTACCGAGCGAGTCCACCTTATCTAGTGATTGTCAATCGCCGCCTCTGATTGTGAATTTAACCCAAGCCAGTGTTTAAATGATTCTCATTTTATAATACACAGGCCGCTTATGGCATTATTACAATAACTTCCATAAACAATTCAATTCATAAATGACGATGTTTGAAAAAAATCTGTCCGCGTAGTTATATCCGGATGCAGATGCTGTTGTGTCGCCCCTGGTAGCCTAGTAGTCAAAATTAATTTTCCTATCTTTCACAATAATGAAAAATATTTGGAAAAATATAAACGATCCTCTAAGGAAGTCTGAAGAGATTTGAACTCGAGCCTACCAAAAATATTTTCAATTCATTTAACAAAAACTTTCGAAATATTTATCAAAATTAGCCAATTTAGAGTAAATTTATGATATTCAACTCGTTTTCAAATGTTAAAAGCTTGACCGAACCTAGAAAACCGATTTGTCAAGAACTTTTGGAGTCATCTAAAGGAAACACTGTTTTATAAAACTTTCAACACCGACATCTCGCGCTGAAATAAACCAGTTTTGGTATTCGATGCTGTTTTTCTATTTTGGAAATGTGATTAAATTTATGAATTCCAATTGATAGAAGTTTCAAGATTTATTTCCTCTTTAATTTCAAGCTAAATTTAAAAAGAATTTTCGTAGTAGTTAAAAAATATCATATTCAAAAATTTTCGACTACAAAATCTTTTGAACCAATTGCCCGGCTTACATTCGTTGAAGTTAAGAACTTCCGACAAAGTAATCGAATTTAGACAAGCGGTTTGTCAAGAGTTTTTAGATTTGAGGTATGGAAAACAGTTTTCCATACTTCGGAATATTTGCAAAATACAATTGCATGAGTTGTTAAAACAAAATTATATTTTCAAAGCCACAACAGTTTTTCGCACATATTCTGAAGTATGGAAAAGTGTTTTGCATATCTCAAGTTTGATGGTCGAAAATTTTCGCAAATTGTTTCAATGAAATTTACGACTTTCCCCGTTGTTTCTTTAGCTTAAGAGCTGACCAGATTTTTGGTTCGATGGACCCGGTAGACAATATTTTTTTTAATTTAATTTTAAATATTAAAACATTTGGACCCGCATATCAATTTACATATATTCCATAGCAAAGATGTAAAGAATTACTCCTTTAAATCCTCCTTCTAATCAAAACTCTATTTTCGAAAATTTATAGGAAATCATCCCTTTTATTTGAAATGAAAAATTACAAAAAAAGAAGGATCTTCCATCTACTCATTCTTATTTAATTGTTAATTCTCTCACCCAAACTCAATTACGAATTTTAATTTTTTTTAATCAAATTTGTTCCCGATTTTCCGTTATTTCCGAAACTGCATATAACCTAAAAATCTGCTTTATTATATCCTTATGGCAACTCTTGACACAAAAGTAAAAACGAAATGGGGAATCAGACTAAGTACCGTTGCATGGTGGATTGTTGGTATAAGAGTTTTTCTTTCCCCATTGTGCTGTTAAAAATAAAATATGAACAAAATTATTCATTATTCTTTTTGTTCAAATTACGAAAATATATCAAGTACATACATACATGTGTACAAACATATGCATGAACACACACACACACACACACACACACACAAACAAATGCATGTTATTATTATTTTCTTCACACAAAAGGTACTTAAATTACATACTAATTGCCCCATTCACATTTTCAATGTGCGCTTGCATATATGGAACAGAGTTGGAAAAATTCAAACCTTTTAGGGCTGTAATAAACCATTCAATATAGAATTAAATTTTTGGGCCGGACTTGAAATCGTGCAAATCACACTATTACACGTATGAGCCTGAAGGTGAAAAGCTCTCTTTTTTGGGGAACTATTACTCGTACGTTACACTTCAAAAGGCCATTTTCAGCAAAAAAATACGCTTTTAGTAATGGACATTAACTTTCCTTAAAATTGTATCAAACCAAAAGGCAAAAAAAAGCTATAAATTTGTTTATAAATACGCGCAACTTTCAAATATTTCAGTGACCCCAAACTCAGGTATTAGTGAAGTGTAACAGTTAAAATAAAAAGGTCGAATTACGAATCATTGTTCAAATCCACCCAGTAAAAAAAATTTCCAAAATAGGCATGAGTGTTGAGACTGGGGATCCATAAGTAGTGCAAATAAGGATCATATGCAATAATTGCAACATGTCTTCTTTCACCGATGTTGAATCTCCTTAGTATGAAAAAAAGAACATTTTAAAATTTGTTCTGAAAGAAAATAATTTTACATTATATTAGGATTTATTATTTATCAATTAGAATAATCTTCACTTCTAAAAGGCGAACAAATCTGTCGGTAGTTGTGATACCTTTTTCTTTATGTAGATGTAATATCATGACTAATGAAAATATCATTCCTTGAGAATGACTCAAACTTTCTTAACTGAAAAATTCATTTTTTTTTTGTTTCTAAAAGGTTTTAAAATGCCTTGCCTTTTAAAAAATAAAAAGGAAATTAATTGTTCTTTAAGCAGCCCAAACTCATCAGGAATGAGATTTAAATATGATATAAATTAGAGCGATATATAGATTACTTTTAATGACCAAGAAGACGCTGCTCTTTTTTCAAACGCCATGAGTTTAAAAGGCGGCCTTATAAAAGCAACAATTACAATAGCAGAAACAAAGTGTGACATTGGAATGTCAAAAAATGCATGTCTACACACACATCAAAATAGATTTGGATATCAAAACCGTTTCGATTTTCATGCCAGTTGTTTTCGCTGTTGTAGTTCTTGTCCAACAAAAAGGTCACCTTGTAGACTTAAAGCACCGTAATTATTAATAATTTGACCTTTTCTAATAGTTAGATATCAATAATCCTTATTTTGGCCAAAAATATTTCATCATATTGCTATTATCAATAACTACACCGAACATAAAAATAATTATTATGAGGTGTAAGGGAAAGTTCTGTAGTTTTTGGCCACGTACACTTTCAGTTGTTGTTTAAACTTAGAACATCTCCGATCGGACTAAAATTGCATATTTGAATAAAACTATAAACATGAGTAAAGGAAAAGTGTGCTGATGGCAACGTATGTTGAAAGCAAATAACGCTGTGGGGGCAAGAACGATAACTGTATGATGTGTTTGGACAGGTTGCAGTAAAAGCTCAAACATTTCAAATACATTTTGCGGAGTTTCGTTTGAAAGATCTTTCTTTCAAAGGTGAACTAATATTAGCAAGGCCATCATATATCAATGACGCAGTTGTACGCAGTATGATCAGAACCAGAAAAATCAGAAAAAAACAGAGGAATTCGGAAGAGCTTTCCGCAATAGATAAGCATAAGAAATCGGTCAAACAATATGATAAAATAATATTAAAAGATTCCAAGTTAAAAAGAATCAGTTTAGGGAAAAAGTGAGAAAAAATCGCTAAATTTTAAAATATATTCGAAATTGTCTAAATATTTGATTAAAAAAAGGAAAAAAGACTAAAAAATTTACGAAATTCATCTCGAATTACTAAGACCGAACTTCGACTACAAATTGTTAAAAATCAATTAACGAAAAACTTTGACATCAAAGTCTAAAAGTATATGGTATGTCTGTATGGATGATTTACCTTTGTTTTTTAGATGAAACTTTTCAAATTAGAAGATTGAAAAGAGCACATATGTTGGATCTTGCTATTCAGGGCATATTAGAACACAATTTTAATACCTAATTTTATTGATATAATGCAAGCAATTTTTGCTATAATATTTTTTTTTAAAGAAAGTGTTTTTAAGTTAAAATTTCATGAGTAGATTAATTGCTTGCATAAATAAAAGCCCACGAAGTGGTCGACAAAAATTATAAGTTTCCTTGTACTCTATGGACTACGAAAAAAAAAGAATATTGTAAATTATTAAACAATTTTTCAATATAAGTATTGAAAAGAAATTTTCTTTTAAATTTATAAACTCAAAAACAGTTGATGCATTTTGAAAACAGTACACAATCACAAAGCAAAACACAAACTTATATGATGCGTTTTTTTAATATTTCCTAAAAATATGCAACACCATTTAGCGTTTCATAATGGCACTTAAATTTCCATCGCTGATGTGTAGTAGTATATCACTTGGCAGTGTATTTTCACATGATGGAGGTAGTAAATGTGTGTGTGTGTGTATGTGCTTAATGCTTGCGAAGTATAATCATATATTACAAAGTTCATAAATGTAAATAGTATTTAGACTATAATTATATTTAAACACTCTGCAACGGTTATTTTCTTTTATGATGGAAAAATAATTGACCTTTAAAGCGAAGAAAGAAAAAATACTTAATGTTTAAAGGAAAACCATTAATGCAATTTTTTGCCTTTAATGGAATTTTTTGATAATAAGAAAATACAGTTTATTTTTGTATTTAAAATATTGGAATCATTAAAATTACTTTTAATTGGAGAATATTGGAGCTTAATTACAGCTTTTGAAGTCGTATCTGCATTAAGAGTTTTAATTAAAAAATATTTCCCAGCATTTACGTGCTTATCTTTTTATAATTTTTAGTTTTTCATTTTCATAGCCCAATCATTAAAATGTGTTAATGTGATATCCGTTTCCTTTTTTAAACTCCGCATGCTTTTTCGTTCATTCACGTCCCTCTGTTTCTTTTATTATTTTGTACACTTTATGTTATTTGTTCTACTTGCACTTTATCTAATTACACATAAATATATATTTTTTATTGTTTTGAATTTATATATGTACGTAAGTGTGTATGCACAAAAACACGCTTACACTCTCATATACATACATAGTATATCGCGTATCCGTACTAGTGGCACAATACAAATACACTTGCATAAACTCGTAAAAACTCTTTACATATACACTTGTAAAAGTGCATTTGTGTGTAAATATATTTTGTTGTCGTTTTATATATATAAATTTTTGTCGCTTTCTTTATATTTTTTTCCTCACATTTAGGTGAGCATACAATTTATCTTTTATCGATTTTCTTTTTCATTTTTTATGCCTTTTTTGCTTTTAGCTTGGCCTTTTTCTCTTTTTTTTTAATTTTTTCCACAAGTTTAAAACTTTTTGTTGTCATTTACACCATAATACATTAACACGCACAATTTCCGTTGTTCTTTGTATTAAAAGGTTGTAACCATATCATTTCTTAATCCTTTTTTCATTACTTGCTTTCATATACACTTTTTCCCTTTTTGGTTGGTCTTCTTGTTTTCATTTGTTTTATATTGGGGCTACAGAAACTAAAACTCTTTTTTACATTTGTGTTCCATAAAACTTCACTTTATTTCATGCATTGCCCGTATTCACAGTATGCGAATTCAATGTCCTGGTCATATCGTATCCCAAATGCGACTGTTTCGCTCTGACGTTATCCTTCGCTATAGAATGTATGGTATGGAAGTGTA
Source organism: Germaria angustata (assembly GCA_963681545.1). Lineage (NCBI taxonomy): Eukaryota > Metazoa > Arthropoda > Insecta > Diptera > Tachinidae > Germaria > Germaria angustata. The sequence goes on along the minus strand of OY812998.1, from coordinate 136,976,475 downwards.
TAGTCTAATAAAATTCATATCTTTCATTTTCTCTCTCTCTCTCTCTCTCTCTCTCTCTCTCTCTTTCTCTGCCTATTTGGCCTCTTATAGAAGTTAACATGTCATGTAACCTGTATACTACAGTCTGTGTTGCCAGCTTAGAAAATTTTCGCTTAAACGTTTGAATTTTTTTATTTCATGTTGAAAAAATGGGATTGGTTTTTCCCATAGGCTTAGAATTATCCTTAAGGTTTCGGTTTTTACAATCGCTAAATAAAAATGGCAACTAAAAATATTTTTATGGGCTTTTAACAAATTGGGCTGCCATAGTAATTATTGTTAATTTTTCGACATGGTGTCCCAAAGCCAACTAAAACACTGGGCTTCCTTTAGCACATATTATAATATTTTGGCGTATATCATAATATTTTTCGACAAAGTCTATAGTATTTTGGTGATCGAATCCAGGCAATACTGACTTCACGGAAGCTCGCTTCGATTGTTTCGGGTTTTCAACTGAAGCTTAACATGGATGTGTCTATTAGTCTTTAAACAAATAATAAAGTTTGAAAAAGTTGATTGACGTTTTTTAATTTATATATTTATTGTTAAAATTCATGTTTATTGAACCACTTGGCAATTAACGGTTACTCTCTGTTCAGCGACGCCGAAGTAATAGTTGTCGGTAGCTTGACCATTCCTCACCTCTAGGTTTCTACTCTTAATTATTCTGGAATTTTACTATTTTCCCTTGAACTGTAGGTGTATGTCTTAATACTTCGAATGTGATCCGACCCTGACCTTACCAGATTTACTGCCAACAATAGCACTACTTACTTTTCCTTTTTTTACCAGCCTTTGTCACCACATCTTCGCAGATTCACTTTCACATTACAAAAAAAGACTGACAGGCCAAACAACAAGAACGCTACTCTTTTCCCGATATGTTCGAAACGATAGCGGTCATATTTATTACAATCTCTTAATTGCAGTAAATGCCTCTGCTAGTTGTTTGTTTTGTGGCTCTTATTATTCTGTGTGCTCTGCGACTGTGTAAGTTTTACTTTAGTTGTTTCTGATTTGATCACATTCCTTTTGCCTTGGTTATACCTTAGATTCCTACTTCTTTTTTGGCTCTTCTCTGCTTCTACTTCTACTTCTATTTCTCCTGCTCTTACACCTCTTCTTCACTAATCTACTTAATGTAAATTTTCGTTTGGTTATCGGGAATGTACAGGAATATATGTCACCTTATATATTCCATCACCTCACCCTGAAGTCTCTCTTCCTCCCCTAGTACCAAATAATCCTCCTGCTTAGAAGTCTGGCTATTGCTGTACCCTATCGACTGACGGGTGGAATGCCTGAAATTAAATAAAAGTCTGGGCAAATTTTATTCGTCTCTCATGGCTGTGATCCATTTCCTCTCAGCTAAAGGGCTTATAAAGGGCATATGAAACAAATTGTACACAAAAGCTTTTTCATAAACTTCCTGCAAAAATGTTTAATATTGAAACACCCTAAACTTAAGAAATAAAGTTAATTATGAATAAAACTCTTGTATGTTTAAATTTTGGGTGATTTTTCTAGTTGAATCTGAATACATTGATTCATTTGTTTCTTGGGAAGAGGGGAAAATACCTGGCAACGCATTTACTTTCAAATATAAATATATATCTACATTCTCGTATACGTTTGTATCCTTTTTGAAATCTCGTCGACAATTTTTAAACATTCGTGTGCGTACGCCGTACGAGTTCTGAACGTTTTGTTTTTCGAAGAGATTACCACGTATTACTTATGAAATATTTGTTTATGCATGAATTTACGTTCTGCTCCTGCTGCGTGTGTGTGTATGTTTATGTATATATATGTGTGTGTGTGTGTTCATGCATTACTGTTCATGTAAATCACAGTGATTTGTTAAAGTTTAGTTGCTTTTTATGCCTTTCCATTAAAACGTTGATGCTTCAAACTGCTAAAATATGTAAAATCAGTTTGAGAATATGAATTTAAAAATAGATTCAATGCTCTCGTTCATAACGATTAGATGTACAAATATACTGTCGGCAATTTATTGCAGATAGTGATAACGGTAAGTAGTGGTCGCGATAATTGGATTATAGATGTGATAGAATAAAGTGAACAACTGGTTGCATAAAAAACCTTGAAGAAAAAAATGCAAACTGTCCGTTTTTGGTTTTAATTTAAAAAATCATCTAACGAACACTAGATTTAAACGTTTTGTTTCCATATGAATAGATCAGCGCCAAAGAATTACTAGATACATGGAAATATCCCCACTAAATTCGGAAGCCATTGAACGATCGGCGGTATAGCTAAGGCTGCCTAGGAACATATCAAGCGCACAAAAAATGGCTATATTTGGTGTGAAGAGCAGCCAGAAGCATTGCATTGTGGATTGTGGGCGGGTGGCGTCATTGGACCGTAATTTTTCAAAGACGACGAAGGCAGAAACGTTACTGTGAATGACGAACGCTACCGTGCGATGATTACAAAATTGTTTGCCTAAAATAGAAAATAAACTTGGACTTGGCTGACATGTGCCACATGCCATACAACACGCGAAACAATGGCCCAATTGAGAGGCGAGTTCGTTAAACAGTTCGTGATTATGCGATTTAACGCCTTTAGATTATTTTTGTGGGGCTATGTTAAGGCTCATGTTTATAGGGACAAGCCCGCAAAGGTTGAAGCACTGGTAGCCAATATTGAAGAATATATTCGTAAAATAGCGGCCGATAGGTTTGAGAGAGTATTCCAGAATTGGACCCAACATATGAACCATTTGAGGCGTAGCCTGGTCAACATTTACATGAAATCGTCTTTAAACATTGAATTATATAGATCGTTCTATCGACTCAAATAAAGATTTTATACATTTCTCTAAATTTTATGTGTTTTTATAAAATTTGAAAGCTCTTAAAAATTCACCCATTTGCTATTTTTCCCAACGACTTCACTAGCATCCTTCTCGATTTTCAACTAGTGAGGATATAGTTGTTGTCGTGAGGATCCAAAGCTATTTTTATAAGGTCTTAGTTGAAATTTGCACGCTATTATTATGACATAATTTTGATAAAAATCAGTTCATTCGTTTGAAAGATATTATCGTTTCGGAATTCGCTTTATTATAACTCCGAAAAAAATTTATCAAAACGCTTTTCCGAATTCGATTAATTCTGGGATTTCAAAACTGTGACGAATGCACTAACTAATTCTATTAATTAGTTGGAGAGTTTGAGTTTGTCGAGAAATTTCAACAATTTATACCAAAATTTAACACCTTTTGACTTTAAAAAAATTATCGTCAAATGGCGAACATTTTATTAAAATCAACAGATTCGAACTTAATACTTTGCGCTCTTTCTGGATAATTCCAACTATTCCGTTTTCTGAATTCGACTATTTCTTTTGGACTTTTTAAACAGCGCCGAATGCCGTAGATATCGGTTAATTGGTCCTTAAAGTGTTTAAGGTAGGAAAAGCGTCTTCTTTTCATTACAGCATTATTTTTTTAATTGCTTATATTATTTAATCGATTAAGTTATTGATTTATTTATTATTAAGCTCGAGGTCTCCTTTAAAATAATTTATTTATTTAAATGAAAATTCAATATTTCTACAACTCGTGGATGTCCTCTTCCGCAAATTCAATTTCTTCAGTATTTAACCGATCTTTTTCAATTTTAATTTAAAAAAACACGTATTGTTAAGAGCTTGTCAATACATACATACTTATTTATAATTATTTTTTATTTGTTGATATATTACTTATGCACATTTGTATCCATTGTCTATAATTATATTCATATATACGAAAATGTAACATTTAGGAGGAGAGAAAAATTTCTCTTTTAAGAACTTTTCTTAAAAACTATTTAAATGAAAAAGTTGAAACTAAGAAATAAATATCAGCAATATGTAAACGTGGTCAATTGACAGCTTAAACCGAACTCAAATCTTGACATTTGCCTCTATTTAAATGTCCTTAGAATATTTTAAATACCTCAAATATAAATTTCTTCATGCTGATTTTTGAATAGCATTTGTGATGATAATAACCTTTTGTAAAGAAGCCGATATAAAGGCAATATTTCCTTATTACCAAGCATAATGCTTTGCATGGTCTTAACAAAGATTCCTTCATCACAGCAAATTTAGAATTATTTAATTTCTATTTATAAACTAGAAGCTAACAGCAGTAGAAGGTCAAAGTTGAAGTGAATGATTTATATACAACATATCTGTATGTGTGTACTATTTTGCATAAATATTATTCGGTTTATTTCATTTTATTTAGTTCATAATATAGAAAGTCATGTCTGCTTAAATTATTTCGACACTTGGCTTTTCATTTCAACAGCAATGCAAATACAAAAATTAAATACTTTGATTTATGTTGCTGTTGCTGTTGTTGTTGTTGTTGTTGTTGCCTTTATATTCATATAGTCAGCAAATGCGATAGAAAAATCACAAATTCTCAGTTGAATCATGTTACCTCAACAATTTAGATTTTTAATTTATTTCTATTTATTAAATGTTCTCACTGTATGTGCAATAGTATGGGTTTCCATTTTACTCGTATTAACTTGTTTCTTTGTCATTTAAACTTGCCCATAAACACTGCATAAGAAATAAAGTCATTAGAAGCCAGCATCCTAGAAAAGTGAAAATGAATACCAGCATGCTACTATTAGTTAGATGCTAATACACACACACACACACGCCACACACACATACACAAGCGCACACACGCACATCAAAACAAACGCTCAGTTATTCCGATCCAAGCAAGTTAGTCGGTTTTATTTAAGCAAATTTATTCCTATACCCTCTAACATACACATACTTGCTCACAGTCACACACAAACACACACACACGCCAATTCTCATATACATACATAAATACGCCAACTTTCTTAAGCAAAAACATCATCTCTCTTATACGTGCAGTAATATTTTCATAAGCGACATGCGCTGTTAACAGACATTTTCTTTAAAAACTAATTTTCTTTAATTCTTTGCTCCAAAAAGTTCGTTCTGTAATGACATGACGAACATTTGGTAGGATTTAATAAACAAAGCATTTGAGCTCACACCAACAAAAAAAAAAATAATACAAAATGAAATCATGAGGTTTAAATTAAACTAAAGCAAAAGTATAAACCAATAATACAAAATGAAAGAAAGTATCCGAAAAGACTTAAAAATAGGAAAGGAAAAAATAAAAACCAAATACACACTTGTTAAATCTGTAGGAAAAATCATTAGAAATAATTCAAGTATGTGACTTTTTTCAGTAAAAAAAAATTAAACTCAAAACTAATTGGATGTCTAAATAAAGCAACAAGGCCACTCGAATCCACATCTAGTTAATCAGCTTAACAGAAAAAATAAAACACCTCAAACAACGATTTCAAAGAAGGAATTCAAACGTTTCTATTCAAACTGCACATTTATGTTTGCACATAAATGTTTAATAGAAAACATTTAATGTACAAATATTTGAAATCTAAATATTATCACAGATTGTTGTAATTGTAATACGGAGCTTTAGTGAAATCAACAACAACAAAAAGAAACGCATTCTCATACACACTCACTGCTAAATAGACTTCTGGACATACATAAGTAGATATACATACACACAGGCATGCTTACAAATAAGTGCAAGTAAGTGTTAGTAATTCCCCAAGAGCAACGGAAACGATAGCAGCAGCATTGACGGCATCATGAAAATGTTTGAAGAATGTTGCACGCAGTTTCTTAAATGCAGCATGCAGAGCCTTAAAAGCATAAATTCTTGCATTAAAATTTTGTTTTTTTTTTTTTAGATTCATGAGTTTTAATAAAAGGAGCAATAGAGGCGATGGCTCCAGCGCAAGCATTATAATGAAAGTATTTAAAAAAAAATTGGGTATAATTTCTTAAGTGCAGCATGCAGAGCTTTAAAAGCATAAAATCTTGAATTAAATTTTGTAAGTTCACTGAATTTATCATTTGAGATATTTTTCAAGACAGTATATTATAATATATTTTTTTCCTTATTATTTAAAAAGTCCCAAATAGTTTACATATGTATACCATCCTTAAGCTGGAAGTCCATACCATCCCTTCCATGAGTTGTTGCATTTTATGTATGTGACAAAAAAGTTGATTTATATGTATGTCACAAGTTATAGAGCGAAACACATAGAACATATAGATGCATAAAACGCTTAAAGTAGTTTTACTTTATATTTTTGTATGCGTCTCATGCATTATGAAAAAAGTTCAGATCACAAATTATATTTTATTTTCAATGATATCGTTAAAAAATTCTTGTGGTGGATTTTAATTTTCTCTTTTTTTGCTTTAAAAATTTTTTATAAAAGAAAAACCTGTCGTAATAAAGTTTACAACGATTTTCAAGAATACAATACATAAAAATAAATTTTTAACATAGTTCTTTCATTAAATAAATTTACATTCTAATTATCGCTTATATGTACTTTTTAATCAATTTCAATGGAGGAGAATCTTATTGAAGCTGCAAAACAGCACTCACTTACCGTTTCGTGGTCTTTTGTAGCCTTTGGTAGGTCCAAAATATTATGTATATAAATTCAATAAATTCCATAAATTCTTTTAAAATCACAATTTCACATTCTATTTTTGTCAAAAATTGTTTCTATTTGATAAAAATATTTACACTACAACTGATCAAAATTAAAAAAATTTGGCACATAAAACGCATTGTGTGCAAATTGAATTTAGAAACTCATCGGATGCACAGAAACGCATATGCATAGAACGCATATGGTATGAACTTTCAGGTTTAAATTTCAATCGTGCATCACTAACAAATTTTATCAATTGATCCTTCCCAAACATTGAATCACTATTCCGATTGCATATTCATATTTAGCGAAATATTCTCCAGAGCCACATATTCTCCAAATATTTTCCAGAAAATTTCACACAAAAAAACAAAGATTTGATTTCAAATAAAACAATTCTTAACTAAAAATTTATATAAAAAAACACCAAAAAATCTAAATTTTATGTAAAAAGATAAAAATTAAATAGTAGAGTTCGGTTATAACACGGACCGGTTATAACGAATCACCTACAGCGAACAACATATCCGGTCCAAAAATTTTTTTAAAAATATTTATATAAAAAAATTATTACGGCTACAGCCATCTTGAGTTATTATGTATCATTTTCATTAATTTTCGCTTTTAATGAAAACTTTAAAACCCATTTATAATTGATTACAAATCCAAATTGATAACAAATTCGATAATACAATTATTGTCAAAGTCCGTTTGGAAAAGTTGAAGTAAATGTTGTTGTATATTTTTATATATAGAGTTTGGCAATCATCTTGCCTCTCAACTCAGCTATTGCCTAGACCTTAATCAGAGAAAGAAATTTTACAAAAATTTAAACCAAAATTTTACCTAAATATCAAAGGTTGTATTCATAAAATAGTCTCTCGTTAAAGTCTTAAAGAACAGAAATATTATTGCAGACTTTTTGTCTTAGAATTATTATTTTGATTTTATATTAAAAAACGTACGATAACAGATTTTTAACTATTAAATGTTTGATATTTGTGTGCGGCGATTCTTCTAATTTGCCTTCTAATTATCGTGTTCGGTGGTCAAAGTAAATGTTAACAACAATTTTAAGCCAAAGAAATTTTCATTAGAAGAAAACAAATACAACTAATAAATTATTGAAAATAAACCTAAACAGGTAGGTTAGGTTAGGTTAGGTTGATAGGAGGGGTGTGATAGCCCATGTCATACGACATACACTTAAGCCAGTGAAGGCTTGTTGTGCGCTCCCTTTCAAACTGCCAGAGTTCTGCGGCAGGATTCGAACCTGGGACCTTCGCACTACGAGTCTAGTACACTACCTACTAGTCTACGAAGGTCAGTTGAAACCTAAACAGGTAAAGAAAAGAAAAAAAATATTGTTCTCTAATACACGTAAAATTATTAGGAATTAGCACGCAATCCTACAAGAGAATTAAATTTTTTATATTAGAGCGAGATAAATAGATTTCTTTTTTTTTAATTTATCCACAAAATGTTAAACCAACGAATATCTGGCGATGCCTAATTGAGTGTGGGGTCTCGCTCATGTCATTGGCAACAGCAGCGATGGTAGAGGCAGAACGAGCAATACGATACAGGCCACTTGTTGCAACAATAAACGGCCATCGAAAACGGCAGTGATCCGTTCTAGTAATTGGCTTCTCGATATGAAAATTTTTTTAATAGCGGGCCAGTCTTATTGATATCACAATGTACCAAAGTTCGAAAAATTTTGTAAAATTATAACTAATTCGAAGCTGAACTTTTTATGTGGTTCCCATTTTCTAAGAAAAATTTCTGCTAAAAGTTGAATTTGTTGAAGTTTTTTTATAAATTTTATTTCATGAAACCTTTTTAAATTTTCTGCTGTTTTCCTTACAAATATTTCCGCTTCAAAGACACCACAGCCTTACCATAGTCTGAACGAAGTTTAGATTTCGAATAATTTAATGAAAATACTTTTATCATCCTCCAGAAGATCCTTCCACATAAAGAAACGAAAATCTCTCTAGATGAAGGGTCAGCATAATTCCATGGTTTTGAAGTACATAGTTCCTTGCGTCTATTACTTTCAACCCAAATTATTACTTTCCGCTTTAGTTGCCTTGTCAGCAGTTATCACCGGAAACCAACATAACACAGGGCCTTTTGTGACCTCATTACTTCCGACTATTAGGGTTTTCATAAGCAAATGATTTTCGCCACTCGAGGATGATTAATCACTTATGCCAATATCAAAAGGAAATATATACGTAAAGATTATTTCCAGTATGTTCCAGCAGATTTTGTTACTTTTGCATGCTGGTTTGTTTTTTCTTCAGGATACATGCGTGATAAAAAGTATTTCATTTACAGCACTATAAAACTATAAGTTTCCTTTTCTACTGAAATGTGTTCACGAACATAAATTTTTAAAGGCCATTTTGTATTAAACATTTGCCAAACAAAAAGAAACAACAATCTTGTTGAGAAATTTATTGTAAACCAATAAAATGTAAGAGGATCCACTCAGCCCCAGCCGATGAACACCTCATCCAAAAATCTTTTGCTGTAGCTGCACCATTCGAATGCGAGCTCTTGAAGTTTAAACTCTTTAATTTATTTATTATTTGCAGCAAATTATTTACTTGCATTTTACGTTTGTTTATGAACAATTCGTGAAACGCTTTTCCTTTATCTCTCATTACTACTAAATGCAAACGTACTACCTTATTTAGATATGAATAATATATTTAATTTGTAAGTTGGCCTATTCATGATACTTTTTAAATGCCTCTAGCGAATATTGCGCAAATTGCGTATTGATTTTATTTCTCCTTTGGGAGCGTAAATTAGCTTGTACGCACAAACAAATATGCAAACTTAAATAAATATTAGCTGGCTATAATAACAGAAATTAAGTGTTTAAATTATTGTTAAATAACAAACAAACAAAAAATTGTTAGACATTAATGTGCCTGATGGGGCACCTGCGTAACGAATTCGTATTCAAATAGAAATTAACCTTTACAATTGTATATGAATTAGAAAGCTGAAACTTCATGAAAGCTTATCAAAATTTATTATTATTGCAATTAAAATTGTTAAGACCCATTGACTTCATTTAGAAAAGATGGTCAGAGCAATTGGTTTGATAGATCATTAAAAGGGTGACAGAGCATCTGGCTGCACAAGTACAGAAATTATTTTATTAATTTAAATTTCTACTACCTTAAAAAACTAAAAATCTCTCTTGATATGAGGGCAATAGGCCTTAAAGAATTAAATGGAAATTCTCAGCTTTTTGTATTATTTCATGCTTTTGATTTTGTGGATAAACAGAGAAACCCACAAGAATTCATTGAGTGAACATTTTATAAATAAATGGTCACAGGAAATGAAGATATTGAAAAGAAACCTGACAGAATTATTGAAAAGAATTAATAGAGGTTCTTATTTTTACAAAAAGGTAAAAAAAATTACATTAACATATTTTCACAAAGGTATGCATCCGCCCACGCCCATCACTTTGTCAAAGATTTTTCTTTTCATTCATATACGGGTTAATATACTCGTGTGTGCATGCCATATACATAAATAAATTAAGGAAACATTAATCATTAATGGACGTGAATAAAAACCACATCTTTTGTGTTATTGATTTAGATCAAAACTGAAAGTTTATACTTTTTATACCCTTTTTATACCCTTCGTTTGTCCGTTTGTCAGCTTGTCCGGTTTCCACTCAGTAAGGCCGCACGTTTGCCCACGCAAAGGACTATATAACCCTGCAGTACTTCTATCAGGATAGACAACTCACAGATATAAATATTGAATAGAACATGTCAATTTGTCTGAATTCTTTAATTTTACAACTTGACAAACCGTATGATAAATGGCTGAGATATCGCGGCAAAACGGAAATATAAAAAAACGGACAGAAAACGGGGTTCTTCAATTAAGGCCATATCCTTAGTAAGATCCTGAACATGCCTGCCCTCAACTCAAAAAGTAAAAATGCAACTCAACAATGGACCATCAATATGACCTCAGTAAGTAAGAGTGATATCATAACAAAACGGCTTAGGATTAAAACCCTCGAAGGGCTTGTACAACGCTCAATGTATCTAGTCACATGTATGACTGGCAGTTTTAATTGAGATGACTTCTAATTAGCGCCTATTTCTGTACAGAATTTCCCATAGGGATCTATGTCAACCCTCGCGCGGGTATCACTACTTTCAAAGGGACCCTTGGGGTTTATAAAACGGGCAACTGTACCTCGGGATAACAGTTTCAATCGGGGACTCAAAAGATTAATATGAATGCACCGAAAGACAACAATGCCCTAGCAGAAAGGTAATGAGATCTTCAAAGTATTATAATCATAAAACAAAGAAACTAGAACGGACGTGAAAAGTTCATGCTTCAGTGGTACACAAAAGGAAGTCGCGCGATTTTCGAACCTCATCCACTCATATATTTATATGCAACTAAATCGCAGGAGTCACAGGTTTTCAAAGAAGTTCTATTGCAATAAAGTCAGTTGTCGTGACAGCTCTGGTTTCTAGTCAGTTGCGATAACTGTGCGCACACCAATTTTATAACTTTCCCTTCCACAGGAGCGTATGAGCAATGAACTCGATTTTTCGAAATTCTATTGTGCAAATGATTTTATTCCTCTACAGTTCGTTCGTATATGAATTTATGAATTAATTTTATAATAAACTTTCTTTTGTGAGGTTTTCTAAAGCAATGAGAGTTTATATAAACAATATGCTCCGCAAACACACAACAAACAGTATCATGACAAACCACTGCTGCTGCCGCTACATCTCATTTACACACACGGGCTGCTCTGCAGACACTTTTACAAATATAGTCTCATAGAAAGACAGCTACTTGTATGTATGTATGTATGTATTTGTTAGGAAAGGTGCACTGCACAAAATAATGGCATAAAATCGTTAATTCTAATATTTCACTGTCAAAACTTCTATAATTGAATTTCTGCATACATGAGAATTTACTATACTTTTTGCTTCTGTTTTTCCTTCATTTCACTTATATATTTATATACAAACGTATATGTATATTTATTTTTTGCTCTTGATTTCCTTACTTTTCTTATTTCCTTGCCTTTTCTTTATTTAGAAAAAGAAAATAAATAGTAAAAAAAAGAGAACAACAGCAGCAACAGTAAATGGAATAAGGGAAAGTTTGACTGCACTCGTACCTTGCAAACACTTTAACTTTTCAAGCTTTACATGCGAGAAAAAAATTTACAATACGAGGTGTGTTCAGGCGATTCCTTTTTTACTTCTTATCATCTGCTAGGACACTCGCATCGATCAGGTCCTTTAATACAAAATAGTCTTTAAAAAAAAAATCGATCTAGGCAAAGTGCCTTCAAATACTATTTGAGGACTCTATAAAAAAATTACAAAATAAATGATCATATTGGGCATAGAATCTCCTGAGACAAACTACACAATAAACAATTTCTATTCTATTTTTCTATATCAATTGTATTAAAATGTGTATTTAACGTAAGTGCTGAACTTGAAGACCCTTTCAGTTTAACGAATAGTCCTGACAACTTTCACGCTCGTTAACACGAAAAACTACTCTATATTCCATCTCCGGGTTTTTTCTACAGGCATAAAAGTTAGAAGGATTATAGTATGATCGGCGACTGTCTGCTGTTGAAAAAAAACGGATCAAAGAATTTGTATAAAATTTTGAAACACTTCAAAATACTTCAAACGTTTGAAGGTGGCTCACGGTGAGTGAGACTAGTCTGACAAAAAAATATTTATAATGAAAGCGTTGAGACAGTCAAGATAATTGTGCTGGATAAGTTTCTGATAACATGACATGAATTTTGAATTTTTTCTATGTTAGATTCTCAGCCGGTCCCTCGTAATTGCTTTAGGATAGAGTTGTATAGAAGAAGCTTGCAGTTTAGACTTCGTGTTGAGCTTAAACCGCAATCAAGGATATATACCGAAGTATTTGACTTAAATGTGTTGCGGTACAAATTGGTAATTTTTTTTTTGTTCGTTCATATTTTTATTCATTTATTATGAATAATCAATCACTTTACTTTTTGAACACACCTCATATATACATATACGTTTTTTGTTTTTGTAGCACACAACACAATGCAGCAGCAACAGCAGTAGTTTATTATTATTATTTTTTATTATATTTTTTTTTTCAAATTTCTTACGCTGCAAACGCTAATTCTAACTGGTTGTTTCTGGTGTTGTTTGTCTTATTTTTTTGTAATATTTTTTTCTTTTCCTTAATATTCTCCTTGTTTTCAGAGCGAACACCTTCATCTATTTCTGGCGCTTATTCTTATTCTTCTCAAGTACGGATTTATATAAAGTGTAAAAGTTTTATGAAAATAATCGTGTGGCTTTGTGTGTGCATTTGGGCAACAGTGAACTCGTGCTCGAAATCTTGGATGAAACTTTTGCTTTATTGGTACTTTTGTGATAATATTGAAACATAAAAAGTACGGATTTGCTATACCTATTTAATTGGCAGCTTAGAATAGTACAATTGTATTAAATTATTATAATATATTCAATGCTTTTGCACCATAAACTTTCTTCAGTTGATTTTTATATTTAATGAAGTCACTTTTACTATCGAATCCATAATGGGACTATTTTGCTAAGAAGGCAACTAGAGGTTCGTAAATCTAGAAAGAAAATTTTTATTGTTATTTTTTGTGTATTATTTAGTTATTTATTAATATTATTTATTGGACCATTTTGCTAAAGTTAGAATAAATAAATTCTGAAACTTTGCAAATTTTGATGGTTATAAAGATTTTGCTTCATTTCGTAATTTGTATGGACTTACTCCACATGCCACATTTCTATCAACTTTTTTATTCCTTCGAAATACTTCCGAAATTTCAACTTTTCCCTTTAAAACTATTTTTGTCAAATTAAAATTTCCAGGCCGAAGCTATTGAATGTATTCTAGTCATGTAATTATGTAATGTAAAGGAATTGGGGTTTGGCCCAGGATGGTCTTTTGCACTGCCACCATTGTTAATCTATTTTGTTTTCCTGTCCCTAACCGTTCAATACATTTGCAAGTAGGATCAGCTCCTTCAATGGGAGCGTTAGCAGATCCTCTTCACTCAGTGTATATGCATGTAGTCATGGTGAAGCTATTAAATCTACTATAGTCCTTAATAATTTGAAGATTCAATTTTTAGTTTTTGTGTAGACTTTCCACCATATCCATAAATGCTGCGATTTATTGCATATTTTAGTTCCTCTATGATTTTTAGCAAAATTTTGAAACTTGTTTGTAATTATTCTAGATATTTTCCGATTTAAAAAAATTTTAAAATATTTGGAGAAAAGTATTGTAGTTTTTTTAAATGCTTAAGATTCTAGGCGTTTTAACTATTCCCTACAAATGTAACAGTTTAAATTAGATTTTCTTAACTTCTCCTCAATTTGGCATTAGATTTATTTATATTTTGAAACCAAAATCATTTCGTAATAAAAAAAATATTTCAACATCTATGTAATATAACAATTATATTTAATAGTAACTCAATATTGTTTCTTCCCAAGTAATTAAACAATTTTATTTGAAACAATTGCTCGATTCACAACATGTTGTAGAAAAGGCACTTGCAGCACTTATGGACACTCTGTTGTAAAGTTTTCTGTTAAATTTTAACATCAAACTTTAAAAAAAAGAAAAAAAACTAATACTTAATTCGAATAAATATAAGGAAAATTTAATTTGGAATGGGACCGTTGTGTGGAAATTAACTACGTTAAAAGTTCTTTGCGTGCAAAAAATATCTGTTTCCTGTTTATCATACATTTGAAATTTCACTTAGTTAAAAAAGCACTGTTCGAATAATTTACAACAATCGAAAATTGTAATTATTTTCTTAATTACTTGCAAATTCATTGAAACTTATTGCACTATATTATGAAAACTTAAACATTTCTGCATTTCTGCGTCATATTTTGCCGTTATAAAACGGCCACATCTTTCGTATGCTTTCAATAATCAGGGATGGAAAATGGAAAAATTTTACATTGTTCTTATTGCAATTTGTTTTAGCTTTATAATCAATCATTTATTTTAATATACTTATAAAAATTATGAAATTTCATTTAAAATTTGTCCAGCAAAATATATCCGCCATAGAAATTTTCATATGACACTTGAATTAAATAAGAGAAAAAGTTGTACGTGTTTTAGCGAATACGTACATAGAAAATACGAAGACTTACAACTTACCTAACCTAACCTACAACTTATATAATAACTTATGAATTGAAAAGGAAATCATTATGAAATTAGTTTAAGTTGTTTTCCAAAACAAACTGAACAACTTCATAGTGAAATATAAAAGCTATTTAATTATAAAATTCATTGAAAAAATGTTTGTTGTGGCTTTAGCTCTTCATATGCCGACATTTCATTGGTTGCTAAAACCAAATCGTCAGTGAAGTTTAAGCAGTTTGATAACATTCAATGAAATGTCGGCATATGAAGAGCTAAAGCCACAACAAACATTTTTTCAATGCATTTTGCAAAAAAAAAAAAAAAAAAAAAAAAAAAAAAAAAAAAACTAATTGTTTCTAACGATTGGTCGGGATATTCTCCCGAATAATAAATTTCAATATTAAGTAATTATAAAATTTTAATATTGATTACATCGACGAACCTCTTAAATCTATTTTGGTAGGTTTTCTTGTGAGAAAATGTATTCTATATTAAAAAAGTTTCATACAACAAATTTTATAAAAAATTTACTAGTTCCCTAAGGGTTATGCCACTTTAACAACTAAATATTTTACGTCTCGACGTCTTATCATGTATCGCTTCGATTTCCTTAACCTTAGATTCTCAGCTTTTCTGCAATTTATGTTCAATGGCCTTATCAGTTCATTGCATACAAGGCCATTGGCATAGATAAGCCCTACCCGTATTAAGGAAGACCAAACCATCACCAGTAAAAATTCACCAACAGCCCACAATATTTTTCTTCTTATTTAACTTTAAACATATGACACGATTTGTCTTTTCTTTAAAGTAGCATCGTTTACCATCCAGGAAAACTCTCCAGGTACGTTAATGTGCAAAGAATATTTTTCATATTTCCAAAATGATTAATACATTCTCAACACCTGAGCAACAAGTACATATTTAAGTCAAAAATTACAGTCAACACTATTGCTAATTTTGCTTAAGCTCAACAATAATTTAGTGAGTGCACGTGCCAAACACCTCACAGTTAAAAAGCCAAAATATCTATTACGAATTCACTTGGTCGTATATTTCCTTAATTAAGATAAAAAAGTACGAATTTTTCAATAATATGGTACGATTCCTACAATGTAGATTTCGAATCCCTTCTGTTTTGCTGAACAAGTAAAGTGCATTCAGTTGTAATAGATTTGGCATAATGTGAGTCTGTGTGCATGTTTGTTGCACTTTCACGAATAGTTTATGGTTTGAACTTGTATAAAAAAAATAGATATACATGCACATATATACAGTTCTACATATTTCCCTCCTTCATTCATTCGTTCATTCATTCATTCCATTAGGATAGTAAAGAAGAAAAGTTTTTCTCTCTGGAGATGTTGAAAAATTGTTAAGTAAGCTAAAGAAAATAGATGATAAAGATTCAGCAGCAGAGGAAGTTCAAAGAAAAACTAACAATATTAGAAATCATAATAATACTCATTGTTACGCGCAATATGTTTTCAGTTGTTCGAAGTGTTATCAATTAAAAATCGCATTGAATTGCTTGTTTTTAATGAAATTTATATCAATTTTTCCTTAAACTTTGCATCACTCTACTGGCGGTGGTGGCTGGTTTATTGGTGTATTGGATAAAATTTATATCTTTGTTTTTTTTTTTTTGCCAACTATTTGTAACTTTTGCTATTTACTTGGTATTCAAGTAAAGTAAGCAGTTACTTATATATGGTTAAGTTGTGGCAAGAGTTTTGGCAAACTTTTTATACTTTTTATTTTATTTTCACTCTTTTGAAATGAGGAAAGAAAAACTAGTGAAAATTTAAAAGCATTTCAAATAAATATACTTCAAAGGGAAAGGTATTTTTATGTAGGCTCATAATACTTTAAAGAAGCGCGGAAAAGTGAAGCCATATCCTAAATAAAAATGAGCCATATTCTAAAGTCCATATGACTCCATCTCATTTAAACAAATAAATCAAAGTAAAAAGTTTATTTATTTATTTCTGTTTATTATCATAATTTTTTTTATTGCCACACTTAACCTGATCGCTTACAGCCAATGGATGTACAATTTTCATGTGCCTTCTAGAAATTTTATCACAAAAATTTTCACCGATAGATGATGTTTCCAGCCATCAAAAAAACAGACACATTTACGCCACCATCCATTCTAATAGTGCAATTGGGTTCTGTTCAATTCTACCTTAATAAAAAATATTTAAAAAAATTTTTAATCTTAATTGGCGAAATTTAGTAAAGAAACTCGATTTAGACCATTTAACTAAAATTTAACCAACGCAGGCCGAAAACTTTTTTATAAAATATTTCCCTTTACAATGTATTCCCCCCGGGGGGCACGGTCAATACATCTTGTCTTGGTGGCTTGGTGTTGTGCTTCCTGGGGTATAGGGTTATCAGGTTTCCGGACCTAGGCCTTTTTGCTGATAACCCCTAAAAACTTGGATGTTGCTACCCAATCCCTGAAACAACAGGGCAACGGGCGCGCATGCAAGTAAATTAAAGGTGAAAGTGGGTTCGCTCGCTCGTCCGGTAAGTGGGTAATCTGGTTTTTCCAGACCTTGACCTTTGGCCAATTACCCCTTGAACTTAGTATGTTACTACCCTATCCCTGGACATAACAGGGCAACGGGCGTACATATAAGATATTTAAGGAAGTAGCTCTGCCTATGTAGATGCTCTCTTCAGGCCGTATATCTCTAGGTGTTGTTGCTATTCGACAAAGCTACCCTGATGTTTTGCGGTGGGCGAAGCCTCAGGTAAGATGGGGGCACTATTTTGCTGCCGGGCCATTGGGGTAGTAGGAGGTTAGATAGCTCCAATGCTTCAGCAAAGTGTCTGTACATGGTTCTGCAGCCTGTACAGAATTTGCTACCAAGTTGTCCCTCGTAGGCGCACATGTCGTTTCCTCACCCGGGTTGTGCCCCTGGGAGGGGTGACGGGACGGTGGTGAACGGCTTTATTCACCCAATGCGAAGAGCACCGTCAGGTAAGGCCTTCGGACAGGTACTGACGTAAAATCTTTGACATATTTTACAATGTATTGAAAAGTTCCTTAAGAGTATTTATTATGTTGAAGTCTTTCAAGTCGTAATTGGCTTTTTCATCTTAACTGCCTTTTTAATTAAAAAATTTTTTTTGTCTATGAAACTAGAGAATTTGTTAAAGGCCCTATAATTCTGTCGCATTGAAGAAAATTATTCCATTTATTAGAAATTCCATAAAAGGAGTTCTTCATCTATGGAACAAGTATTAATAAATTAATCTGAACTAAGAATTCAAAGTACGTAAACAACAATGCTATAAATAAAACTCGAATGATATTGGGAGGAGTTTGACATTTTTATTTTTTATTTACTGCATCTATACTCCCTTCCTAACGCACTGTCAAAATGGGATTTAGCAATCGCTTATTGTTGTTATGCCGAGTTATTTTCGTTTACTTCATACAAGTTGTATGGACATGAGAATTTTTGACAGCCACTCATAAAAAACGTTTTTCGCTCTTTTATAGGTTTGTCTGCTGGGCTCTCTTAAAAATTGTGAATATTTTTGAATCCAAGAACACACAATAACATGAAATGACAGTTGTTGTGTAGTCGGCAGTACATCAATATTAATCAAGTTAGTATGAAAAGGAACAACTAAACTAAAAGGAAAATTTGGAAATTCCCTTCTTCATCACACTACACAGATATTGGACACTATCTATGTTGAGAAACGTATTTTTTTAATAACAATGTTTTGCTAAATTAATATTAATTATTTTCCTCCGAGAATATATTTTACATCTAACAATAGGTAAAACCTGGTTCTGAAAGTATATATTTATATCAACTGTTAACTGAAGACAACATAATGTTTTTACATGCACGTATTTAGAGATTTAGTTCAGATTTTTCATCGAAATTTTAGCATCTTAACTTTGCGGGAAGTTGATAAAATAATCTAGGGGATTTTAGCTGATACGATTTTTTAACGATGAGACTATTTATATGACTCATGATGGATGAGATATCATTGAACTTTATCCTTTATAGGTTGATGGAACACTTGATAGCAAATTATGGGGCACATTGTGCCACAGAAGACACATGACTCTACGTGCATATACACTGAGTGAAGAGGATCTGCTAATGCTCCCACAATAAATCAACAATGGTTGCAGTGCAAAAGGCCATCCTGGGCCAAACCCCCATTACATTACATTACATTACATAAAATATCAACCAATTATAAAAGAACTCTATAAAATTTTAATAATTAAAAAACGTGGGGTAGATATACCTTTTACTAATATTTAAATATGCATTTACAAAGACACAAAGAGAGTGTCCGCTTAAGGGAGCTTTCACTATAAATATATTTATTTCATTATCTTTATATAAGAACGCAAAGGAAAAATAGTGCAGATCCAATTTCTCGGTTCGTCCATTTTTTTATGGTTCGTGGCTTTTGCCGAGTTTTAGTGGAGAATGTACGAGAGTATCATGTGCACCAAGCAAACATTTCTAGCGATTGTCGAACACAGGACTGCCCCTAATCATATTAAGTACACGTCCCCATTGTGTGCTGCATCGTATACTTAATATTTATTTAATCATCCATCGGAAAAAGTATGAAAACAGGAGTTCATGTATGTGCTTAACTAGTGATGAAGTGCTTCAGTTTAAGTGAAGAAGCAATGATTTTAACACTGTAAATCATGACGCGTAGTTGTTATTTAAATGATAGACTAAAATCAGAGAAAATTATGGGATTTGCTTGTGTTTACCAAAATAAAAATAAAAATTTTACATATTTTTTTTTTGCTTTCGTTAGAATTTCTTCTATATATTTTTTTCTATCCAAACTACTTAAGACACTGCCTCATAAAGTAGGCAATTTTCGGAAATAATTTATTTAATTTATCGAAATTTAAATAATTTACACAATTCTATCTCTTTAATTAACTCCAATAGACATATTTACCCTATGCACCCAAAAAATAAGATTTTATTAAGCAAATCACCCTAAACGTGCACATATTGCAACTGAATAACCAGCATTTAATTTAAAGGGTAAAAATTCTTTTAAACGACTATTTGAGAAGCAAACACACATTTGCAATATGTTGCGACAATTGATGTAATTTATAGCCCATAATCAATACGTCAGTTTTTGCAACACCTTAAGTTTAAATACAGAAAACTTTTCAAAAAAAAGTTTATTGAAACTTTTGCCACGGCAAGTTATGTGAGTTCAAATGGCAATAACGTAGAGTCACACACAAGTGTAATATATGAGTATCTGTGCTTATTTTGAATGTTTTTCTTTTGTTTATGCTTCCATTAATCGTTCAAGTAATCAATTGAAAAGCATTTACAAGTTAAACGCAAGCTTTTTAGAAAGCCTCCAGACCAACTAGTTAAATTACACGTACGCATGTCTCAAAAAGTTTATATCAGCTTTATCAACTTTTGCAAATTTAATCAAACGTATAATTTACATTTTTTTTTTATTGTTGAAAGAAGTGCCTTTTTATGTCGATACATTTAAAAAGGTAATTTTTGGGATATTTGCTTTAAAAAACTAAATGGTTATTTAAAACGTGTTTTTTTAAAGTCTTAAAATCATGTTTAAAGTTAAATTTCTTAAGTAACATAGATTTAAAAAGTCATTTTTAAAAAGGCACTTTCTTGAAGGTAATTTAATTAAGAAGTTACATTTCAAAAAGGTACATTTTTCAAAAAGGTAATTTTTTAATCTGATTTTTTTAAGGGTAATGTTTTAAAATGCTTTTAAAAGGTTTTTTAAATGTATTCTTTATTACTTTTTGAAAGAGGTACTTTCCTAAAAGATACTTTTTAAAAAGTACTTCTTTAAAAGGGACTTTTTCAAAAGGTACTTTGTAAAAGATACTTTTTCAAAAGGAACTTTTTAAAGGGTAATTTTTCAAAAGGTACTTTGTAAAAGGTACTTTTTAAAGGGTAATTTTTAAAGAGTAATTTTTCAAAAGGTACTTTCTAAACATTATCTACTTTTTTGAAAGGCACTTTCTAAAAGGTACTATTTTAAAAAGTAATTTTTAAAAGGTATCTTTTAAAAATGGTTTAAACGGTTTTTTTAGATGTACTTTTTTGTAAGGTACTCCTTGTAAAGTACTATGCTAAAAGGTACCTTTTGATAGGTATTTCCTAGAAGGTACTTTCTTAAAAAGTACTTTCTTAATTGGTATCTTTTTAAATGTTGTTTTTAAAATCATACTTTCTTAAGAGTTACATATTTAAAAGGTACATTTTTTACAAGGCATTCTTTTAAATGGTACTTTACGTACTCTCTAAATGGTATTTTATTAAAAGCTACTTCTTATAAAAGCTACACTTTGAAAAGTTAATGCTTTAAAAATTACTTTTGGAGCTAATTTTGTAAAAGCTACTTTTTAAACACTTTTGTAAGAGTTACTTTTTGTAGAAAGCTATTTTTATCAGTGGAATTTATATTGTTTATAAAATATTTTTTTTACGATTATGATATAAATTACTTTTTATACATTTTTCAAACATACTTTAAGAAAGTTCTTAAGTAATTTCTGCTTTTTTTAAAGACTTTTATGACAGCAACTTCTTTAAATAAACTATTTCAATAAACCCTTTGGTACGAGTATGCAAAAATTATCTATTATTCTTTTTTGTATCTCTTGCTACATAACTTTTACTTAAACTAATTAGAAATATTAATCCTTTTCAACTACGGCAAGCTTTTATCGTTTTTACCTTAAACTGTTTTATTAATACCTCTGAAATTAATAAGCCAAATATTCAATTTAATAGCAAACGTTGAAAACATGCAAAATCCTTTTCAAATTTTGTTATAAATTTCCTGCACTAAATATCCACGTTATATTTTAGCAATCCCTTTGTGCCATGTTATTTGTTTTAAGTATAACAAAGTAATAACTTAACGTTATTATATTATGCAAATTACAATGGATGGCACAGGTAGTGGAGTTTCCTTTTTTCAAGTTTTTTTTTTGTGTTATAGAAACGTTATATAATCTTTTCAGAGTTTTTATTTGCTCTAAATATTCATAATCTTTGGCTAAATTGATTTATAATTAATATCCGCCTCCTTCCGATTACTACGTGTAGTGCTCATAAATTTGCACATACGCAGCGGGAGAGATAACGCTACACATACCAATAAAGACACACTTGAGTTTGTGTAAATTGTCGTAAAATAAGGTGCTATCGAAGTCCATTTTGTCTCACTACTTGAACACACTTACAGACAGATTATACACACACACACACACATAAATACTAGGACAATGTCCGTTCCGTTCTGCTCTGTTATGAATAATAATGTAGTAGTTTATGTGTGTGTGAAGTGCTGTCATTGTTCTAGTGGCACTCTCTACCGATTGTATTCGTATTGATTGTTGTTGTACCAGGAGTAGGGTAAATGTAAGTGCACAAGTATGCATGTACAGTTTGTTCTTGAAATTTTTTATTATAATTGATTTGCTCATTGAGATCCTCTTATACATAAAATTTTTCTCTTTTCTCATTTTTAATTTTCCTTTCATTTTTATTTTAATTTCTTTTTTGCACCAAATAAATAATAATGATAAAAATAGAAAGTTAAGAGAGCACTCAAGAGAAATCTATATGTATGTTTAAATATTTTCACAATCACATACATTCACACAGTGTGTAATTTGTGTTATTGAAGTGCTTCTATTATTTAAGCTTAATTAAATGAAATTATCTTTTTTGAAAAATAATTGTTAAAACAGTAATGAATTTGTACACGTAATACGAGTACATACATATTGAAGTATGTACAAAGTGGCCCACAAGTTATCGCAAGACTCTATAATTTCTGAAAATGTCAGCTGAAAATGGATCGCAGAATAATTGTTAAATAATGTTTACGGAATAATTCGTTAGTAGTGTAATCGCGGCTTAGATTCCATCCCAAATTTTCTGGTCGTTTGATGCCAACTGTGTAAGTACTATATCAGTTTTGATCGGCTAGGAATCAGCTTACATTGCTTTTACAAAAAACTTTGGGTGGAAGACATGAACAATGTTCCTTTGCAACGTCCACACAGTTAACTAAATTTTATGCAAACTATCCTTAAGCCATTCTGGATATTGACCACAAGGAACACAACTTTCTATGGGAAATAATTAAGAGTGGACACCAAAATTCTCTATATAATCCACTCAAAGTTACTGCACGGTATGCTCTTTACGCTAGAGGCGTCTACGGGCTTTCGAATAAACACTTAGAAAGCGAAGGAGTCCAACCAGTCTTGTACTCAAAAGAAAAAGTTATTACCAAAAAAACATATTGTTTAAAGTAAAGTTTTTTTAGTGAAAATATTTATTACCCCTGTTAATTATAAAAGATCTCTTTTTTATATCTCTTTTGTAGGTGCGAATTCACATAAAATATTTACTGATTCGAAGAAATTGGTTACTAAAAACAAAATTATTTACGGTGTATGTGGAATGGCTATAGAGCCGTGCTGGACAACTTTTTCTCTCTCAATTTAGCTGAATTGGGACGGGAAAATATGTAATTCCAACAGGTTAAACGGCACATAGTGCACGAACCACAATTTTAATTTTTAAAGCTACATTTCCCTTTCGCCTTGTCCCTCGTTTTGGCGATTTGCAATGGATGGCAGGATCGCCACCCTTTATCGGCCCCGACTTCATTTTGTGAGATTTTTCAAAGGGAAGAGTATACATATGTCAACAATTCTGAGACTCCTAAAACCCTCAAAAAGAATATACGCCACGAATGCGAGAGCCTATTGATGGAAGTTCTGGCAAAAGTGATTTTAAATAAGTTCAGTTCAGGTAGTGGCTTCATGACCGTCATCAACTTCTCGACTTAATTAATGCAAATTTTAAGACATCCATAATACTAATCAAAGTTTTTTATTCATAACGAGTTATAACCAAATACCATCGGGTGATAACTTTTACGCCACCTTGTACACAAATGTACACATGTTTTATTATATATTATGTATGTGGACATATTTTTCCACTAAATTTTAATACACATTTGGGCGTGAAAAAATTTTAAATTTTTAATTTTTTTAATATTTACACGCGCGTGTATAGTATAGCAGGTGACTTGTTGTAAAATAACTTTTTCTGAAACGTTTATTATGTATTTTTTATGACATTTAAATTACATGTTCAATTTTGTAAACCATTTTTGTTTAAGTAATTAAGGAAATTTGTAAACTTTGCTTTTACCTGAGAAATTGAAGTACAATTATCTTATTACCTCGTGGCATTGAAAAAGTTTTTATTTAAAAAAATATAAACAGTTTAAAATGAAAAATTTTAAATTTAAATGTAAAACAAATATGTATATTAGGTTGTCCCAAAACAAAATTTTTTTTGGGGATCAAGCTTAATTTGAAAGCTTATAGGTTGAAGTATTTTTGAGATTTTTTTCCAGATTTTTCGGAAAAGGTTTAGAGGTCGCTCAAGTCGAATTTTTGCCAAAAATCGGATTTGACTGTCGTTTTTTTCAGTTTTCTTTACAACTTTGTCAGAAACCACTATTTTTTCATTTTGGAGAACACAGTTTAAAAGGAAAAAGTCCTGTGTGCAAAAACTACAAGTTTTCGCAAGGTATATTTAGGTTTATTTAGGTACCCCACATTACAATTTTTCATAATTTTTTTATAAATTTTGTAAATAACGCTTTATAACTTTTAAAATTTCTGTGAAAATTTAAAAAAACTAATGATGCAGTTTGAAAGATAAACTCATTTTAAATAATTTAGAAATGAAAATTTTTTAATTTGTTTTTACCCTTCCTGAGTTATACACATTTTTAGCTCTAAACTCACTTTATGATATTATTATAAGCTATTTTCCAGTTACTACTCATAACCAACACACAAAGAAAAATCAAATCTTTTATTTTGGTTTGTTCAAAAAATCAATAAATTCTGAAATTCTGTGACATTGATGTAAGTGTTAGCCACAGCCACACCTCGTTCTGCCACATCATTTACCTCTTGTAAATATTGATCTTTGTTCTTTGAATATAAAATTTTCAAATTTCAAATTTTTTGGAACCCATAGTAATCAGTTGGCCGATAAATTAGATAAAAAATCGCTTTGTGCATATGAAACTTTTCGTTTGCTTTCAATACTGAGGATTTCAACATCAGGATGAGCTTTGTGCAAGTCCTGATAGAAGCGAAATTAGTTGCCGTAAAGCTTCGCTTATAGGGAATTCCTGCTCAGATCCTGGTCATAACATGGCAAAATTTGCATGTTCAAAGAGTTCAATTTGGAGGGAACGTCGGCAGATTGTTGCAGATTCCATTAAAAATCACTTGAGGGCTCAAATTACATTTACAGTACATTGGGATTGAAAAATAATGCCCGACTTAAAGAATAAAAAGAAAAAAAACTTATCGTATCTCTATTAGTGTAACCGGAAATTCAGACATCAATCTTCCGGGAGTAGCACCACTTTCGTCGGGAATGGGAAAAGATCAAACCGATGCAGTGTTTGAAATGCCAGAAACCTGGGCTTTGAACTACATCGTAGGAACCCTAAAAATGATTTCTGAATAAACCATAATTATAATTTGAGTACAAAGATAAAAGCGGGTATAACTCAGGAACGGTAAAGCAAATTAAAAAATGTTTGTTTTTTAATCATTTAAAATAAATTAATCTTTCAAACCGCATCATTAGTTCTTTTAATTTTTATAGAAGTTTTAAAAGTTTTAAAGAGTTATTTACAAAATTTATGGAAAAAATACTAAAAATTGTAATGTAGGGTACCTAAATAAACAAATGCATTGAAAAAACTTCTAATTTTTGCACACAGAATTAAAGCTTTTATATTTTTCTCTTTGTTTTTATTTGTGAAATTTATCACAATGCAAAAAAAATATCTGGTGTAGTCATTATATTAAGAAATAATAAGAAATTAAATATGTCTTGTAAATTTTGCATTGTTTTATATTTGTACATTTTTCTAAAACTATAAATTAATGCTTAGTCATTCAGCAGATCATACCCAATGAACTTAACAGATATAGATGTTTTTCATGATATACACATAAATATATTTTTTATGCTTAATATTAAAATTTATTATTTTGGGATATTCTCCCCTAATTAATTGTTTAATCAATTAGAGTTTAAAAAAAAACGTATTATTTGTTGTGGCTTTAGCTGTTCATATGCCTCATTTCATTGGTCGCTAAACCAAATCGTCAGTGAACTTTAAGCTGTTTGAAAACATTCATACTCGTATGCTTATGCCAAGCAAGTCAAATAGAATATTATAATTCTATATTGTATACGATTAATACAAAATACATAATCATAGAAGAATTAGAATGCTTTTATATAAACAACACGACAAACAATTATACTCAACATGAGTCTATTTTAATTGCTCTATATTGTCATAAAAATTCTCAATTATTTATTCATTGGGAATATTTTTCTTCAATATGAAACTTTTTAAACTTTTCAAAAAGCCTTATACCCAGCGGAATTATTTAGGAAAGAAATTACCTACTTTATTCGACTGAGGCTCGGTCACACACTGATGACTCACAGCTACCTTTTACAACGCGACTCACCACCTCTCTGTCCATATTGTTCAAACCGCTTAACTGTCAAGCATATCCTTGACCAGTGCCCAAACTTAGCGACTCTGCGTGCAACTAACTTTTATAACACTACACCATCAACCTTATTAAATGATATCAATGTTCAAAACGTTAAAAAAATTGTTAAATACATAAATGATATCAAACTAAATAGCAAAATCTGAACAAAAATAATAATATAAATACATTAATTATAATTATATTTATTAATAAGCAATTCATTGTAAACAATTAATCGCACCGTAGGCCCTAGTAGCTAGTGTGTTTTGTAAATTAGGTTAATATTTTATACTATTCTAATAAATAATAATAATAATAATAAAACTTTTCAAAATACGTTTAAAATCTAAGGGAATGTCCCAATTGGTTCTTGTTTTCAAAAACAGTTGTTCTATAAACGGTAGCACAATCTGTCCTTGCTTATTTTTTTCGAAGTATCGGAGGATGGTCAGTTACCCTCAATGGCACTCAACTAATCGTCATTCTGTGACTAAGCATCATCATATCTGACCTATAATTCCCGCAAGCGCTGTATGCCATGCAAGCTATGTTTGGTAAGTGGATCATCTTACGATGAGCATTCATTAATATAAATAATGTAGATATTCCCTTTGGAGATACGTCAAGTCCATATTCTACTACGGCAACAGCCCAACCACTTCAACAAAACTGTAGGCCGCACGTATCAACGGTAATTTTATCAACTGATGCAACCCATAATTTAAAACTGCACCAAACGAACAACTCTATAGCTATAATATAGTCACAGTTTTGTCATTGTGGCATTTGGAACACATGCCCATGCGTTGTAAATAATTTTTGACTTTTAATTGTCTCCAGTCTCTACTGGTTGTGTCACCTGTGTTAATTTGGCATTGAGTTTATCCATGCACCTTGAAGTAAAATACATCTTGATCAGATATGTAAACTTGGAATCCTTCAAGATAACAACTTGAATTTATTCGGATCCAAAGGTGATACCAATAACTGTGCTTTTGAAGCATATTTTATACTTATACCTGGGACCAACATACCCGGCACCACGGCAAAGCGCACAGTCCAAAAAAAGTATTATGAGACTCAAACTTTTTTTAATAACAGACTAAGGCAGATGACATTTCTTCTTTTGGTGTTCTACTGTCATAATTTGCATTTAGGCGCCGATCTAAAAATAAAAATAGTCGCAAACGTTTCAAAAATGATTTACTACATTGAACAATTCAAACAGCTTTACAGATATTTAATTTAATTTGTTACTTTTTTGTTTGCTGTTGTTGATGCGTTTATATTATGTATGCCATTAAGTTCCACTTGGGTACTTTTATTTTTAAAGTACAAAACAGCATTCACACATACACACACACACACACACACACACACACACACACACACACACACTACAAACACACATGAGGACATATTTTCTACTTTTATCTAGTCATATGCAGATGTGACTATTGCGGAGTATGTGATTGTGTCTATGTGTGTTAACACATACTCAAACAAACGTTGCAGAAGAATTATAAAAAGACCATAAACATTTTATAAAATACTTTTGCAAACTCATATCCATTACACCTACACACACGTGCACACACACACACACACACACACAAACCGAGGCACACTATGGCTCAAAAATAAAGAATTTTATTTTTTGAACTTGATTTTCCTACGTAATTGAATCACAAAAAGTATTAAGTTTTTGCTGTTGCTGTTGCTGTTGCTGTTGCTGTTGCTTTTTAGAAAGATTTAAAACACCATCAAACAATAAAGTAATTGTTGTTTTATAATTCGAAAAGAAAAAAATATTAAATTCTCTTACATGCCCTGAAATATTCGAATTTCCTCTGCTTAAGCTTCTCTTTCTATTGCTGTTGGTTGGTTGTTTGATTTTTTTTTAGATTTAATAATAATTTTTTTTCAGATTCACTTTAAACACCACATGCTAATATCCGCTTCAATTAGTATGTGTGTGTATCTGTGTGTCTATTTAAACGTTGAATGTGAATAAAAGATGAGGGGATGTGGTTCGCTTTCGTTTTACATGTTTTAACTCCAGCCGCTGGCCTGTCAATAAAATAAATTCTATTTACAGTTGTACTCACATAATGGCACCGCGTCATTGTGTCAATTGCAAGATACACGCTGTACACAGTTGGCGGCCATTGTACATTTCGTAAAATCCCCATAATTTTGCAATAATTTGTAATCACGAAAATTTTACGCACTTCTTCTCTATATACGTGGGAGTTTTTACATAGAATTATATTGAAAGAAATTACTCATACACACGTACGCTCAAAAAATAATAAACTAAAATTTAGGAAAATTTTACTAAATTTAAATTCAAAATACATTTTACAAAAGTTTTTTTCTTATTATTTCAAAATCTATATGAAAAATCAATAATGGTTTTATGTATATAAGATGTTAGAAATCAAGAAGTGGTATAATAAAAAAATTTTCGTTAACGTTGTGCACTATTTGTGATGCTAATGATCAAGATTTTTGCCATATTTATGTTTTTTGTAATTAATTTTTTAAGCATAATACTAATGCATCTTAAATGCGAATTCAGGAAATTCACGCAATTAAGACCTTAATTGAGCTCAGTTTGATATACAAGAACACAATTGAGAAATTGGGCAATTAGTATTTAATTGCACCATTAATTGAGTCAAATTACCCATGCAACCTTTGCGAAGTACGTTCAGTCAGAAGAAACATTTTCTACAATAACAAAAATGTTTATTTTTTAAGAAAATATTAAAAATAAAGTTCTTAAAAATATATTCCAAATAATATTGCCAAAATATACTTTCTACAGCCAATATAATTAAAAGAATTTTTTTTATTAAAATATTGAAAGAAAATCTCTTAGTTAAACTAATTGAGGTGGCCAAATTGGATGTGCCTCAGTTAAGGTGCATGTCTGAATGAACACGTAGTAATTAAACGTTAAAAATTAAATGTGCATTTTGTGTATTAATGCAATATTACATCGATAAATTAAATTTATATTTAGAAATTTAAAAATAAAATACGTACACACGAGTTTATAAAAATTATAAATAAAACAGCATATGAAACAATAATTAATATTTCACTTTTTCTCTTTAAATATGTGAAAGAATCCTTTATCTTTTAGCATTATTTATATAAACCTTAAATTTTAAATTTTTTTTCTAAAACGTAGGCTCTGTTGTGTATAATATGCTGTCGCTTACTGCCAAATTGTGCGAAGCCTTATTTATTTAAAATTATTAACATTATCGACTTTTTAAAATTTTAGATTCAGTCATATAATTTTGTTTACAAAATGTCGCTTAGGATAATTTCGCGAGAAGGGGTTTCCGATTTTCTCACTGCTAGTAAAAAAAAATTATATATTATTAGAAAAAAAATCCTCATTCTAAAAATTTCATTAAATTCTAATAAAAAAAAATTTAATATTTCCAAATTAAAAATTTTTTAAATATCACTGTGTGTAATTTTTTAAGTCGTGGCAAAATAACCATATACGGACACCGCGTCACTTTTTTCACTTTTGCGGCTACCTAAGCGCTACCTAAACGTTGTTCAGAATTATTCCCAGGAAGTTTATATGTTGTAGAAATTTGTTTATTGAGATCTTAGGTAAATTCTTGCAGTTGATTGTTTCCTTGAATTTTGAACGGTTTGCTACCTATGGACCTGAACAAGAGAAAAAGGCAAAAAAATCGGATTTTTTAAGTTTTTTGCGATTTTTATCTGGAAGGTGAAGTTTTTTTGATTTTATAGGTTAGGTTAGGTTAGGTTAGGTTGATTGGAGGGGTGTGATAGCCCATGTCATGCGACATACACTTAAGCCAGTGAAGGCTTGTTGTGCGCTCCCTTTAATTATCAAACACAACTGCCAGAGTTCTGCGGCAGGATTCGAACCTGGGACCCTCGCACTACGAGTCTAGTACACTACCTACTAGTCTACGAAGGTCAGTTATTTTATATGTTCGCAATTTTTGTTCTTTATGACAAGAGCTACAAGTTTGCCTCAGAGAGTAAATCGAAATTCGGAACGGTTTGCAAGATATGAGCCCGAGAAAATGATCACTTTTTTGCGAAAATGATACCCAGGCCCCAAATATTTGGCGGCCCATAAAAAAAAGTGCATGACTTTGGGAAAAATTGGGAGACACGGGTCTTTTTTTTTAGTCTTTTATCACGTAGTGGTGTCCGTATATGGTGATTTTTTTTCGTGTTGCACTGTGTATTCAAGTTTAATAAACATTTACTAAATTTTGGAAAATTTTAATTAAAATAAATAA
This sequence comes from Germaria angustata, assembly GCA_963681545.1. NCBI lineage: Eukaryota > Metazoa > Arthropoda > Insecta > Diptera > Tachinidae > Germaria > Germaria angustata. Next base: position 136,945,657 of record OY812998.1, on the reverse strand, counting down.
ATTATTCGTTATTTGTATTATAGCAAATTGTAAACTATTTTCGAATTCAGTTTCTATTAGAATAATGTATATGTATTTTTTTAGTTTTAGGAAGATTTTTCTTGAATTAATTGTATGAAAATAAAAATTATTCCATTTTTTCATTTGTCCAACTTTCCTTTTTTTTCTTGAGTGTACACACATGCACACATCATGAGTCAGCTTACGCCCATTTCTGTTCTTCTCGGATTACATGCTGAGCCTAAACGAAAAGAATTATGTGCTTAGCAAAGCAGAAATCACTTTCAATTGCTCACTGACGGTATTTATTGTTGGTTTCGTAGGAAATACATAACAGTTTTATTATTTATCTCGTTACTTTCACTTTATTTCGTAGTTTCCTTAGGTTTTTCATACTCATTTTATGAGTCTTATTTCTTTTAAGGATATTGCTAATTTCTGTTGCAAATTACGAAATGAGACAAATTTGACTTAAATTTATTCGTAAACTGAAATGGAAATATTACGTGAATTTTCGCAAATATCAGCATGATGGGCCAAATGAATGTTTTTCGTCTTTATTAGCCGCGTTTGGAAATATCGTATACAATGGGTTTTTCATTAAGCGCTACAGTTCTTTAAATTTAATTAAAACAAAGTGTGTGTGAGATATCATTGAAAATTTTTATTTATTTGAAGGGCCTATCGATGGCATTATATATGGCATAATATTGTGTAAAAATCGGCGGCATCTTCGACGGATGACGCTTACAAAAATTTCCAATTTTCTATGACTCTGGCCCATAAATCAGGTTGAATTTGACCGATGGCATGGTCTATGTTGGCTTTGAGGGCCGCTGTAGTTTGTATCTGTTTGGAATATATCAACGACTTCAGAAAATCCCACAAGAAATAGTCTAACGGGTTCAGATCATTGGATTCCGGTGGTCACGTAAAATAACAATTTTCTCAAATCGCTTTTGCGAAAGGTCCAACGTGGTATGAACTCTGTTGCATACACATGCTGAAACCGCATGCCGTCAGTGCTTTTATCATCCAATTCAGAACAAAAATTGTTGATAATCATCGACCTACACCGCTCGTCATGGATGATAATCACGTGATCGATGTCGTTATTAAAGAAATATACACTGATGACGCCGCCAGCCCAAAATCTACATCACACAATGGCATTTTCAGAATGCTTTGGATCCTTTTGGCTGTTGATGTACCCATTTATACAGAAACAGTCCTCATCACTGAATGGGAAAAGCGCGAAAAATTGAATAAATGACAACCAATTCGTTTGATTTAGCTTCAACAATATACCCGCTGACAACTGCCAAAGTTCGAATGTCTCTATGGGAAGATCCATTATATATATATATTGGATTTTTAATAAAGGATTGAAAGGTTCGCATGAAATCACTATTGTTTCCCATTAAAATAAATAGAGTTTGCAACAAAAAAAGTCATGAAGATGCGGAGATGAGGATCTGGAAGTAGTGTAAATTCCTATAATATCCAATGGTTTTAGCATATGCTTGTCATTGTGGGATAATATATTTTTTATTCCAATTCGTCATTTTGAAAACGATCTCTATTATTTTGATAAATATTTAGGTTACTTTATCTATTTGTATTTCTATGCAAAGAAATTAATTTTATATCAAATTGGGATTGGTTATTTACCACTGGGAATACATTTCACATTTGGAGTGGGTACAAATTTGCCAGTAATCACGATTTTTATTTCTTTATTTGAAAGTGATTCCATTACTTATTGACTGCAGTACAATGATGTTATCATGTAGATTCATTAAATTCATTATCTGAGATGTTTGTTCCTTTTATTTGCTGTGTTATTTGTGTAAACGTTATCCTAAATTATTATGGTAAACAAGTAAAAGAATGTGATTTAGGCCAAGAGAAAACTCTCTTATAATATTTGTGGGCTTTTGTATAAGTGTATGAGTTTGAATGCTGTTCAAACATGATTTGGCTAAAGTGCACTGATGGTTAGTGCCAATGAAATGCAGGCAACAACTTTTACCAAATTATATATATATATATATATATATATATATATATATATATATATATATATATATATATATATATATATATATATATATATATATATATATATATTTTTTTTTTTTTTCATAAAAAACGCATTTCCAAGTGGGATTATCACAGCCTTGTATTAATAATTAACTCAACTCTACTTCGTAGAAATCTAAACAAAATCAATCAGAAATGCTTCCAGTTTTGGCAATGGGTTATTAAACTGGATGATTTTACATAAAATGTTTTTCGATATTATAAGTTTCAATGTATAAATGTACGATTTTATCAATATCGAAATAATATCGAAATCTCTTAACCTAAACTTTATTTTAAGTTAGGCGTTCATTATTATGTGAACTCAACTCGTTCTAAATGTAAGTTTTTTCATCCCACTTTCATAAAAAATCTTACAAATAACATTAAATACATCCTGGAATTCTTCAAACAAGTAGCAAAAGTATCAATTATTTTGTGTGCTTATTGGCGTTTTGCCATCGTTATTTTAAATGAGCCCTGGGCTTAAGGACAATATAAAAAAATTTCGCTTGAAATATAAAGCGCTTGCCCACAAAACTGAATACCCCAGGTTCTTTCCCTGGCAGACAACAAAAATTCTTTATAATGGTTTTTCGAGTTTTAAAAATTAAGTTGCTTCAACTCCCTCCTAAAAATCTATCCAAGAAGCTCCTGACCTCCTCTCTCCCTTGAAAAGAGGATAACATCATGACAAAGGTCAGGCAGCCACCACCCCTGGGGAAAAAAGGTAGGAATCAAAGATTAGAAAAGTTCCACTATTACTCCAAATGCACAGAGAGCGTTGTTTCTAAGCACTGACAGATAGCAGCCTCATTACCCTAGGATCTGCTCCAGCAGACCAATAATCTACTCAGCTGGAACAACAACCGATTCACGAAACTGATGCAAGGCAAAAATAACAATGCGAAAACAGCTTTAAGGACTCGCAAAAGATGGAGATGGTTTGTTGAAGCCAAATGCTGCCAAGAGAAGTAATGGAGAAGAAAAAAATTGTCGAATATAATAATTTAAGTCCTAAAAATTATTAACTCAAGTCCGTTTCAGGATTGAAAAAGAAAAGATTACAGCCCAACCAACAAGATTCACCAACGACTGCACGATATGATTCGAATCGAATAATCATACTTCTACTCTACCGATGCCCCGGTGTGTATCTTTTCTAAATGAGAATTCTATATTTATTCCTGTCATACGACTATAACTCTAAAAAACTAAATTCCAAAACAATATTATACATCAGGATATGGACGTAAGTAATACATGGCTGTACTAGTCCTTGGCTTTTCCAGTCTTCTGGCGATACCCAGGCTCATGTTTTCCAGAAGAGTAAAAAGAGCTAAATATGTATACACATCTATATTAAATTTTTGTTGGACAGAACAGAAAATTCCATAAGTAAACATGCACAAAAGCTCAAATTTTTTTTTATTATTAACGATCAGCCGGTACATCCATTTAAGAAAATCGATTACTACTAGAAATTATTTTTAGCAATTGAAATAGTCATCTAACATCTTTTAATTCTCAAAAAGAGTTCAATTGTAATTAGAGTTCAATTGCATTTACCAGAAAACAAACTTTTCTTAAATCCCCGCTGTCAAAACGACTCCCGCTGCTTCCTGCCACATTAAGAGTCTTTTAACCATTTCAGTGCTTAAATTGAAACTACAAGTATTAACATTAATACTTTCTCCACCTCCGCCGCCTTTTCCTCGCCCCTAATGCTCTTGACATATAAGTGGGAAATAAATTCTACTGTTTGTACCCACATCATTTGGAATCTTAAAAAATCATTTAACGCTTTTAAGTACTAAAAGAAAATTAACACTCCACAGAACATTGTTGTTAAAATAAATGTTTTGACAAGATTTCCTTGTTCCAACTGTCCGATAAAAATAATTGTGCCAGAATTGCTTTGATGCTGTTCTTGTAAGCCGAGACAAAATTAAAGAAATTCGCTTTGTTGTCGTTGTTGGCGTCCCTTATTTTTATATTTTCCCCACTTCTACATGTTGTTGCTGCTGTTCTTATTACTCGTATATGATGTTCTTGTTTCATACGATTTTTATTTGTGTGTGTAAAGAATTTTTCGCATTTTCTGCGTAAAAGAAGAAATAATCTCAATTTGTATGACACACTAAGACATTAACTTCTTTCTAAAGACATTGCCAGCAGATAAATAAACTAAATGTTGTCGTCCTACATTCCTAGAAACAATTAAGGCCGTCAAATGAAGTGCACATACATATAATACAAATCCTTAAACACACACAAACACCAACATATACATATGTATGTATACACACAAACACATTAACGAATACAAATATTGGCGGTAGATCCGCTAGATGTGTGGAGGATGAGGATAGCAAGTGAAAAAAATATAATTCGTACCTTTGTAATTGAAAAAAATGTACCTTTTTTAGGAAAATAATTGCAACAAAATGTGGATTAAGTATTTTATGGTTTACAAATTTGGGATCTTCTATATACTTTAAGAGAAATATGTGTATTAAAGTGTTACACTAGCAGGCGAAATAGTAAAACTTTTCTTGCTTAGATAGCTGCGTTTCATTGGCGCTAGCCAGATCATCTTTAAATGAATCATGTTTGAAAAGTACTCAAACTCATATATCTACTTATACAAAAACCAACACATACTATATGAGAATTCTACACAATTCAATCATATTTTTCTATTTTGTGAACAAAATTTTAGAAAAATTAATAATTTAAAAATTCAAACAAATTCGAAAAAAAAACAAAAATATAGAATTTCATTTAGACGATTCAATTCATTTAAGGACGGGGATATTGTGTATGTACACTTATCTTCACTACTGTAATAAGATTTTTGCAAAATCATTTTTGTAAATAAATATTCGTTTTGTTTTCATTGCAGCTCAATTAAATACTCGTACGTACGTACTACTTTACAGCAACCTGAAACTTCAAATGAAAATGTACCCGTATGTCACAAGAATTTCGTATATAGAAAACAAAACCGTAAATTGAGCTGAATTTAATGAATAGAAAAACATACTCAATATAAATATGTAAGAAAGAAAATTTTAATAAAATACACGCAGTCAAAATTATATATTTGTTTAACAGTTTTTCACTACAGCAAGTCTGGTTCAATGTTTCCTCCTGAAAGCAAATTGGTGATCCGGAATGCATCCACTCTCGTTTATTATGAGGATCAACTTCTTCACAAGTAGTTTCTTAAATAGCTTTGAAACGTTATATAAGAGATTTATAGGCCTAGATGACTCCATCGTCGTATGGTCTTTTCCGGGCTTAGTCGCCATAGTCTTCATTGAAACTTTCCGTTCTGAAAATTGTATTTTTCATAACATGTATTGCCGAAAAATTAAAGGATTAAACATTAAAGTATTAATTATAATATAATGTTTTAAACTCATATGTTAAAACGCTCAAGGTAATAAATAAATAGTTCAACACTTTATTAATATAAAAATTATTTTATTGGCTCAATTAGTTATTGCTGGAATGTATACAAAATGAAAATAATGATAATTTATTAGTCATATTGTTTCTTTGCGTATAATCTTTGTAAATTTACTTAAATTAAAATAAGTTTTTAACCATTATTAGGAAACTTTTTATCTGACCATAATATATGACTTTGTTTTAAATATATATAAGTTAATAATTCTGTGAGTTCCTAACCGCTTACACGGTTTTATAAATGAAACTCGCAGTTCAATTGTCTAAATGTGACTAACTTTTTATTTTTTTTATTTTCATTTTTTTAAAAAATGTTTGACAAAAAAATAATTAAATAATTTAAAAAAATTATATAAATTTACAAAGGTAGAATTTTATAATTACAAGATAACAAGTATGAAAATTCTTATGAAGTAGTTAGATGTGTTTGCTGTTTTAGTTTGTTTTAGTTTTGTGTTAGTAGTATGTGTTAACTTCCCCCCTTCTCAAGAGTGGAACGTCCTCGTTTCAATGTACACTAGTAGCTTAGAGTGTTAATGTAGAATATTAATGTAAGAATTATGTAGAAAATTATTTGAAAGATTTATTTTTTTAAATGTATCTGTGCAAAAGAGGGAAAAATTTATAACAAAATGAAAAAGAAAATTTTAAGATTATTATCTTATATTATTTTTGTGTACTTGTTTGCCGTCTATTATAACCTTTGTACCTAAGTCTTTTTCAACAACCTTTTCCAAATATAACTTATCCGTTTTGTTGCCCAATCTTTTATTTTGTCGAACAAATACAATGTCACCTGTGTTAAATTTCCGATTTTTATTGACTACTTTGGTTTCAACCTTTGTTTGTGCTGCTTCTATTTTTTTTCGTACGCTTTCTAAATTTTCAGTATGAAAAAATTGCAGAATATCAATTGGCTTTTCCTTTGTAATTGAGTGTATTGTGTTATTATATCTTTGAGTGGCAAAAAGTATTAAGTCTAATGTATCACCGACATCATGCTGCGCTCTTAGACATCTTGCAATTTCAAGCAAAGTCGAATGGAACCTTTCCACTTGACCATTGCTTTCACTGTGTAAAGGTGGTATGAAAAATTGTTCAATCCCAAAAAAATTTCGTAGCATATTTTTAATAGTATTCGACTGAAACGACTTTTCGTTATCGGAAACTATAAGCTTAGTGTTTTTAAAACAGTTAAGGATTTGTAAAAGACCACTTTTAACATCTATAAGAGCTCTAGAATTTATTGGTATGGAAACTGCAAATTTTGAAAACTTGTCGAGGCAAGTAAGAAAATGAACTTTATTAGTTGAAAATATATCTATGTGAAGAATATGGCCAGGAAAATCTGGTATTGGTGATAAACCGATTACTGGCTTTAGTGGTTTTCTATTGTATTTATTTTCCAAACATATTTTGCAGTTTTTAATGATTGTATGAAGCATTTTCTTTATTTTAGGAAAAAAATATTCCGATGTAATTTGTTTGTAATTTTTATGTACAGATCGGTGAGCGCGGTTATGCTCTAAGTTTAATGTTTCTAGTTGATCCTCTTTATTAGTTAAATCTATTACAAATTTTTGTGAGTGAACGAATTTTATAGATGGAAAATGATCAAGTACTTCATCTTGAATTTCTGCTAACGTGCTTAAATCGCAATATATTGCGTTTACTGATCGATGGTTAACGCAACTTTGCAAATTTAATAAAAGTTTTTGAACATTACTGTAGTTTATAATATGTCTTTTATATTGCTTAAATAAAATTTTTGTTATTTTGTTATCATCAGAAGCTTTTGAAATAATTAATTGATTTGGAAATTGATTAATGGGTGCGGCTATTAATTTAATTGTCTTTGAAAATGATATTTCACTATGTACTGTTTCTGATTCTGTACTATTGAAATTGTGCATATACTGTCGTGATAGTGCATCAGCTACAACGTTTTCTTTGCCAGGTTTATAATAAAATTTTGGGCAAAAATCAGCAATAAATGCTTGCCATCTTTTAATTTTAGAATTTGGATTCTTATCAGAAGTTGCGAACGTTAATGGCTGGTGGTCTGTAAAAATGTTAATATTCTTAACTCCGTAAAGAAAATGTCGTAACTTTTGTAATGACCAAACGATACATAGCAGTTCCCGCTCATTTGTAGCATAATTTTGCTCGGTAGGCGAAAGTGTGCGAGATATCATGGTAATTGGTTTATCATTTTGCGACAGTACAGCTCCAATTGCGTTGGAGCTGGCGTCAGTCGTCAACTCAAATGGCTTATTGAAATCCGGATGTTGAAGCAATACATCCTCCGAAGCTAATATACGCTTTACCTTTTCAAATGCCGTAAGTGCCTCTGGAGACAAACTAATTTTAACATTTTTTGACATATTTGCTTTAATATTGCCGTTTTTTCCGCGAAGGTATGTTGTTAGTGGTTTTACTACGTCAGCATAATTTTTAACAAACCTTCTATAGTATCCGGCTAGGCCAATAAAAGATCTTAACGACCTAAGGGTTTTTGATGTTTGAAAATTAAGAATGTCTTTTACTTTATCTGGAGAAGTCTTGATTCCGTTTTGTGCAACAACAAATCCAAGAAACTCAACCTCGTGTCTAAAGAATTTAGATTTTTCTATTGATATTCGCATCCCAGCATTTGAAAATTTTTTTAATATTTTATCGACATGAGAGATATGATCATATGCGTTTTCCGAAAAAATTATTACATCGTCCATATAGACAAAACATGTTTTCCCGATCTCATCTCGTAAAATATCGTCAATTGCTCGTTGAAAAATGCTTGGAGCATTTCTTAGCCCAAAAGGTAAGCGACAAAATTCATATTTTCCGTTGTTTACACTAAAGGCAGTTTTACACCTATCTTTCTCTGCTAACAAGATTTGATGAAACCCAGATTTTAAATCAAGAGTTGTAAAAACTTTTGATTTGCCTAAATTTGATAAGATTACTGCAATGTCTGGCATGGGATATTTATCAGGAACTGTAAAATCATTTATTTTTCGAAAATCTATTACCATTCGTAATTTTTGTTTACCGTCAGAATCAACTCCCTTTTTATTGACAACATGTACGGGTGAGTTATACGGTGATGATGATTTTCTTATAATCCCATCTTTAAGCAGATTTTCTATTTCTGTATTTATAAATGTTGATGCTGAAATAGGATACGGATAGCTCCGAGAATAAATTGGTTCTTTTTTAGTTAAATTTATTGTAGCTACAACTTGTGTATTGGCTGGTAGCGCTCTGTCTGGGTCAGTAAATGCTACTTCATTGCTTCTAATAAGGTTTTCAAAATCACCATGTAATTCGAGAGGAACATATTTGTTATCAATATCTATTGAATTTACTTGTTCGCATAACAAATGGTTAATTTTTTCTTTTCCGGTTTTATGAAAAAGTACACCAGACTTAGCATCAATAACAGCCTCAATTTCTTTCAAGAAGTCATAGCCTAAAATACCGTCAAAAGAAGATAAACATGGCAATACAAAAAAGGTTGTGGTATGGTTCAAAATATTTATAGTACATTTTTCTTTGATAACCGTAGATCCGTTTATTGATTTGATCTGAAAAGGTTCAGTTACTGGCATAATAGCTTTAATAAAACTGAAATTTCTAATATAATTTTTGGAAGTGCCCGTATCTACTAAAATATTTAGCTCTTGACCATTTATTGCTTTTTTGACAATATATGGCAAGAGCGATTTTACACTAAAAAATTCAAGGTATCAATTGCATCGCCTTCAGATTCGTTGCAAGATAAATCTTCTTCATACATATCATCAATTTCCTCATCATTTTCAGCGTAATTTATTCTTTGAATTTTTTGAAATGGAGACTGACCGGAATTATTACCTAAAAATTTACGTTTAGGCCTATTATCGTAAGAAATCCCTTTTTGTATATTAGTATCTAAATTCGAGTTTTGAGGTTGATGCTCTAATCCACTTAAATGTGCAGTTGGTTTTTTTAAGTACGACGTGTTTTTATCAATATCCATTGGAACAGGCGGTACATATTGCGAGAATCGTTTGTCAATTGATATTTGTTGAAAAGCTTTGGCTGAATTATTATTCGAATAAGGGCAATTTATTTGGGATGAATTTTTTGAATTAGCAAAAGCATTTGCAAATTTATAGCGTTCATGGTTTTGCTCAAGTTCTTGAGCAGTTGCTAAGGCTGATGGCAAATCTGGTGGATTTGCAGAAAAACAAATATCACATAAAGGTTTACGAAGACCCGATATAAATACTCGTAGCGCGTTCATTCTTGCTCGCTCGTTTAGAGCTTCGATAACCTCATGTTTACCCGTATTCGTCATGAGAATTTTATTTACGATAAGACTAAGTTGTTTGTTAACTTTATCATAATACTCACTTATTGACAATTTACCTTGTCTTAAAACACTGAGCTCATTTTCTAACAAGTACAATGGTCTTTTATCAGAGTAAGACTGATCTAATCTCGATATTATAGCATCAAAATTAAAAATTGTATTAAACGAACTTAAAGTGGAATTTGCTTCACCTATTATCTTATTTCGTAAAATACCCATGGCAACATAATATGATTCAGATCCCTTTGTATAATAATTTATGGCAAACTTTGCGGATTCTCTCCATGCTGGATATTCGCAGGCATTTCCGCTAAACTGTGGAAGTGATTTTATGAGATCTAAATTTATATTGCCAGCGGCAGCACCAGGTTGAATAGTCACTGGAATTAAAGGTTCTACTCGACTTGGCTTTAATTGTTCGACAGCATGTGTTAAACTCTGAATTTGCTCTAAAATCTCTGCTCTAGCTGTATCTACTACAGTTTCAACCAGATTAACTACTTCATTTCTATTCATTTTGTTTGTTTCTCTCAGTTTTTAAATTATGCAAAAAAAAATCGTGGATTTCAAATAAGTTTCTTAATAACAAAATTTTAAGATTTAAGATATGTATGTGTAAAATAAAGAATAATAATAAGTAAACAATAAATAATAAAATCTCAAACAAATAAACAATAGAATATTTGTAATGTTAAGTTTTAATATTAAAACTAGTGAATATATAAGTTGGTTTAATTCTCTTTTCTTACTCTGCGATAAAAATTATGAATATCAATCTTGAAGTTATGAACGTCAGTCTCTCGAGCTTTCTTTCTCAGCTTGTGTCTTGAAAATTCTCTGTGATGAAAATGATGAAAATCAATTCTTGAAGTTACGCCAATCCTCTCGAGCTTTCTGTGTTTCTTATAGTTGTTTAGGTTAATCAGATACTAGGAGCTTGTTTCTTGAAAATTCCTTTTTCCAACGCAAAATAGTTATCTTTACACGTATACAAATGTGTATTGTTTCTTCCTCCGTTTTTTTTTATCTTTTTAAATTTTTTCGATTGTTTATTTCATAAAATTTTTTAATTATTATTTTTATAACTTTTCATACAAAAATTTTCTCATTAATTTGCAATTAAAGAAACGCCTTTATTATTTGCTGTTCCTTTATTAAATTTAAAAAAAAAAATTATATCTTTTAAACGTTGGGCGCCAGTTAATAATTCTGTGAGTTCCTAACCGCTTACACGGTTTTATAAATGAAACTCGCAGTTCAATTGTCTAAATGTGACTAACTTTTTATTTTTTTTATTTTCATTTTTTTAAAAAATGTTTGACAAAAAAATAATTAAATAATTTAAAAAAATTATATAAATTTACAAAGGTAGAATTTTATAATTACAAGATAACAAGTATGAAAATTCTTATGAAGTAGTTAGATGTGTTTGCTGTTTTAGTTTGTTTTAGTTTTGTGTTAGTAGTATGTGTTAACTTATATAAAAAAAAATTCCACTTTCCACTTCATAGAATTTATCCTTACGTCGTTTTCGTTTCTGCAACATTTGTTCATCAATTTATTTTGAAAACTTTCACTTTAAAACTCACCTTTCGTAAAGAACATTAAAATCCTTTTTTTTCTTTTTGAAAGGACAACCAGTTTAAAATTTTTTCCAAAAACAAAAACGCCATTAGTTATTAATAATGAAAAGAATTGGAGTCTGATAATAATTTTTTAACATATTTTTTAATATACATTTATTTTCCAGTCTTTTAATAGCCTCGTGGTAAATGGAAAAAATAGTGTATTTTATTTACTTATTTATTTATAATGGTGGCATGAAAACCTAAACTTAAAAATTGCATAATTAATGATAATTTAAATTTATTTATTAAATTTATTTATTTAAAAGCCTCAATAAATAAACAAATAATTTATGAAGTAATTAGTAAAATATTTCCGTAAGTAACAGATTTCCATTTTCGCAGGAACACAATGATTTTGACATACATTTTTCCCTATAATCCTTTTTGAGAAGGATCAATTTAATTAAGAACAAAAATATGTTTTAATATAATTAAATTAAACACAGATTAAATTACATTTGAGAAGCAACTTAGATCAGATTTACGCAAAGACTTTTTGCGTGAAAATTGCTGAATTTAACTTTTTTTCATTTTAGTCATGAGCTGCACTGAAACGAAAGAAATTGCAAAATTCCTCTGAAATTGTATATCATGTTATTTTCGCACCATTAGCAAGAAACTTCATGAAATAACTCGTTATGTAACTTTTGCCTTAAAGTAATTTTCTTGGTATAGTGAAAACTCATTAAGAAATTTCATATAAAAAACTAAAGTTGAGAAATTCTTTGTAAACATTCAATATTTATAACCACTTTTACATATACCAAATGAATATCATAGGCTGAACGCAGTGCGAGTAGTTACTTTTAGCCGGGTAAAGGCGTGTTTGCAACTGCCACTTTCTAAAGTCAATTCATTAAATAAAATATTAGTATATTCCCCACAAAATATGTAATGATTACTTTGAGTTCTTTTAAAAATGAAATGATATATTATGATCACGCCTGTGAAAATCTGCCTTATTACACATATAATTTTTTTCTCTTAACAATTTATTGATATATTTGTCTACTGATTTTGAATTCGAATGTGGGAATATTATTTCATCGTTACATATTTGAAGTAAACGTACCCTCCACACGAGCATATAAAATTGTAAAAGCAGTAAGACACAGTTAAAAAGAGCTTCCTAAGAAGTCATAATAATGAAAAGACTCCGATGTAGAAAGAAAAACAAAATTTATCTTTCCATTACCAAATTTTATATCTTAACACCCTTCGCTAATTTATAAGCTATAATCAACAGACTAAGACGAAAGGATAAAAAATTGCTGTTTTCTTAAGTGAAAGTAAAATTTTAGGCAAAAATTTAAGAAAAATACTTTTTTCATGTAAATCTAAGACAAGGAATAATTTTTTCGAGTCAAGACTTTATCAACTTAAGTTCCGAGGAAGTGGAAAAAATGTAGAAGAAACAAATACTTGGGAAGCAACGAAATTGTCGCTCTTTATGAACAACTTCCATTATTTTTCAACAACATTCTTTGGCTGATACTTAAAATTCATATCTAAACAGATGTTTAAACATAGAATTTTTTACAACACCATTCTACGTTATCGCTTATGTTCGGAGAAAAAAAATTGCACATCTGAGTGCACCCTTAAGAAACTATTTCAAATATACTCGTATGTTTCTGAAGAAGATGAAATGTTCATATTAAATCAAATAATCTGCGATGTTAACATTTCTTTTTGGTCACGTTATTATATGTGGTAAGTCCCTTAAATGGTGTAAATATTTCGTGAGAATACGAAATTTTTCTTCTATATTCTCCTAATAAACATTAATGTTAAATATAACATCCAGCAACTATTCTTGCCCCATGTGTTCATCACTTAACGATGTCAACAATTTGCGTTTTTTTTTTCTAAAAAACAAAAATGGCTTTTTTGATGTGCCTTCTACTCGCAGACTACACAAGTTGGCTATTATTAGAATTATATTATTTAGGTGCTTGAAACCACCTGAAATACGACGAATTTGTGCGAGAAATATCGTTAACTAATTATATCGAAAAGATTGTGTTTTTTTATTTAAAATTTTTCTTCTCAAATCTTGCTCAATATGAGCGAGAAGTCCCAGAAATGCTTTGCAAGGTCAAACATATTTATTTTTTTGTAGAATTGCCTGCTTGGATACAAGTGAGACAACACATTTTGTACGTTTACTGTTCTAAAATGATTTTAAACTTCCCGTATTATACTAAAAAAATTAATTGCCTCGAAACTTCGTCACAAAACAGGCAGCAATTGCTAGCCATTGGGTTGTCAGATCCATACCATAACAGTAAGATATACATATCACGTCCTTTTGCAACCAAAAAGTACCTTTAAATGCGTATTTCATCTCATACAAAACCAGAATGTTGACAGAAATTTTGCAAACAAAATACACATTTAAACTTACATTTAAAATAAATGGCTGAGTGCGTGTGAGTGTGTGCGTGTGTTTGCATAATGGTATGTTTATATGCATTTGTACTTAATATAGATAATTTATATCACATGTACATTTGTTTATATGAGCCAATGTATTGTTCTGCATAACTGTCATTTACAGTATTAACGATACTCTCTCTATCAAACTGTGAGAGCGTGTGTGTTTTTATTGAAACGTACACAAAAGGAACTACATATACACACATGTATGCGCCAATGTACATACATATGTATGTATATGGATGTACAAACATTTATACAGTTATAAATAAATATTATACAATTGTGTATTTAGATATCATCGATGTGATGAATATTCGTATTCGTATCACCGAAACATTCGCCCATTTCATGACATTCGAATATCGTTTTCTTATTCGCCAAATTCGGGCGAATATTTGACGACTATTTTCATCGCAGAAAACCACACAAAGTGTAAAAAAAACTTTACTTTTAAATCTTTTTTAAGCTTGTGATCTATTTTTATACAAAATTTATTTTAAAAATCTAAGTCAACATTTCGACTCCTCTCCAAGAATTATATAATAATATTTTAAAATTACAATAACAATAAATATAGATTTGTTAACCGACTTCAAAATAGGAATATTTTCTACTTTTTTAATGTTTATCCATCCATATTTTTTTTTTTCGGAAATATTGATTATAGCACATCTCCTCCAGTTGCGACCGATATTCAAAACTTTTTGATGGAAAGGATTTGCTTCAATTTGTTTAAAAAATTGGACGGGAAATTTTGCCCGACCGAAATATTAATTATCGCATTATGGACCGATTTTGAAAAAAACACTTTTTGCTTGGAAAATCGGACGTACAAAGTGGCCGCCCGAAATAATGATTATTACAAACTTTAACATTTTTAGACTTCTTTTCAAAATTTCATATATATGTAAGAAGATATTTCGACCTTTCCTGAAAGTAAAATAAAAACTAGAAATCAATTAATCGGGACTTAAACCAACCCATAGTTGCTTCGGTTTTGTAATTTGTTCGATTGGCTCTTTGAAGTCGGGTTTTCACCAGAATTATTTTTATAGTAAATTGCAAAAAAAAATTAACAAATGGAATGAAAGGAAAATACATGAAACAAAAAATTGTCTTTTTTAAGAGGGTTAGGTTAGGTTAGGTTGATTGGAGGGGTGCGATAGCCCATGTCATACGACATACACTTAAGCCAGTGAAGGCTTGTTGTGCGCTCCCTTTATTTATCAAACACAAACTTCCAGAGTTCTGCGGCAGGATTCGAACCTGGGACCTGCGTGCTACGAGTCTAGTACACTACCTACTAGTCTACGAAGTTCAGTTTCTTTTTGAAGAAATTATTTTTTTTATATATATACATATATATATTCTACTACAAAGAAAAACTTTATTACTATTTCTTTTCATTTAGTTTAATTTTATTTCTTGTGAATCAAATGACTGTAACTTTGTGCAACATTATAAGTGTTCGTTTTATAATTTATAAAAAACAATAGTTTTATTCCAATAGAGGAAAGTATAGAAAGGAACTATTGAATGAAATTTTTTTTTATAAATTTTGTATAAAATATAGAAATAATAAATAAATGAAAATAAATATTTAATAATAAAACTTTTAAAACAGGTCAATGAAATAATATTAAAAGTTTAAAAAAAAAATGAAGCACATGACATAAAAATATATGAATTTATAGCAATTTACAATAGAAAAAAACATTATTTTAAGCTTTAAACAATAATCTTCTAGTGGTGAACTAATAAACTCATGCAAGTGGCTGTGAATTAAATTGTAAAAAGTGGGAGTGCAAGACGCTGTGATATACATTACAGCTTGTGGAAGATCAAACAATCACCAATGATGTCAATTAAGAAATACAAGAAAGCGACCAATTTTTCGGGTCTCTTAACAATGTTGAATATGGCAGTATTGTAATTATGAGGTGTGTTTGAATAATTTTCCGGTAAGGATAGTCCTTACAAAAACATAAATGAGAAAATAAAGCCCTTTGCAAATAAGGCCGTTGATTTCTAGTAAAAAATTTCAGTCATTCTCGCTTCCAAAATCGAATAGAGTATTTTTTTTTATTTTCCTGGAAACTTAAAATAGCAAAAAATTTTATGAAAAGTATGAGTACTTTTACAATTCCGTGAAACTCGATTTGAAAACATTTCTCTTTATAAGAAAAATATTTATTTACTCAAATCTACATAAAAACATTATTTTTCTTCAATCATTTAGTGATAAATATGCATTCACATAAGAAAAGAGAGATCGTAACTACTGTAAGTTTGTACCTTTTCCCAATTTATGGTCTTATCCTAGATGTAAATAACATATCCTATTTTAATATTAAATTACTTTTTTCGCGAAAAAGAAAAAAATTTTGTTTTCTCAACATATTCAAACAAATTGGGAAAAAATTTAGAAAAATATAACATTCGGCTATGACAAGCCTATGCTAAAATCCTAGTAAATGATCCGAATTTGCATTATTTCTCCTTAGCTTTTTGAAAGATCTTTGTTACTTGATAATACTGAGAGCAAAATGAGTACCAAGTTTTTGTCACAATAATGTCTTTTGAATAGATCACATCTGTTTTTTTAAGGAACCTCATTGATGTCGTGAGCGAAAAATTCTGGAACTTTGACTTGATATCCACTACGAGATACCTAGGGCGTTAAGTTTTCTTTTTTTGTCTTATTTCTAGGCAAATTGCCGACTTTCAAAATTAAAAAATTTAATATTCGTGTTTGTGAATATTGCCTCAAATATTCGTTTTCGCATTCGTATTAGCCAATATCTAAAATATATAATTTAAATGTACAAATGCATGCGTACTCTTATGCATAAAATCTTTTACCGATACTTCTATTACATAGTTTAACATAAATTCATAATCACCTCCATGCATATACATATGCGTATGTATGTATGTATACAATTGTATAAATGACATAAAAGACGTATTGGGTTTAAACCATTATACATATATACAAACATATCTATGTAAGTATATAGACATGCATAAGTAATGTTATGTACTCGTACTCGTAAATATGTAATAATACCAGTACATTTATTGAAAGTTTTTCCTTATATTTTATTTTCTTTTTCCAACTATTTTATTCACTCACTTATTTTAATGCTTATTCGTTTATGTTAAATATATCGCTCCTTTAACGCAACAAGGTTTTCAAAGTCTTACTTTCCATATCGACACTTTTTGTACCAACAAGTTCAAAGATTATTATTATTTTTTTTTTTCTAAATAGAAAAAGTTTGTTGAAGAACTTAAAATTTTTTGTTTTTTTTCCGGATATACTATCGATATACGAGTATTCTCTTTAATTTATTTGTTGTGTGCCTATGCAAGTGTGTGGGTGTATGTGTGCTAGTGTTTGTGTTTCTGAATTCGTCCCTCTCTCTCTCTCTTCTGCATGTGATTTTCGTTAATTGTTATAACTACAACTTTAACTTATTCTTACACAAACAGTAGCGCCTATCGCAAAAGATTATAAGCAACAACAAAAAAGTATTTAATACATTGATGGACAAAATTGTTTTACACTTGTGTTAGTGAGATAATTTGAAGGTACAGTGACAAGCAAAAGGAATCACAAAGATTTTCATATAAGGAACTAAATTAAACGAAATCGTCTACATTAATGCTGTCATGACAGTTTCGTAAGTGCAGTATATGTTTCAAAGACGTGGAACTAATTTTATTACGTTGTTTACTGCAAATAAATTTTAAGTCCGAAAAAAATTTTTCACATAAGTAAGTGGAAAGAAAAAATTAAAGAAGTTTTTTTTGAGTTCAGGATAGGCCAATGCGTCCAAAGTTTTCCAAAATAATAACCTGTCTATTTCCGCAAAAGCTTTTAACTCGCTTCGTAAATTAAAATCATTAAGAAAGCCAGTCGTATCTACCAAAAATGCTAAGTCTGTAATAAACTGATAATTTTTGAGATGATCTGATAAGCTGTTATCAATTTTTTCCAACACTGTAATTGAAAAAAATGTATAAGCATCAAGCTAACATGTGCACTCGCCAAACTAAAAAACTAAAGAGCATAAGAAAACAAGGGGCGTGGCTTATAAACAATTGTTTGATGAAATGTCCATCAATGATTTAATACAAACATGTATATTGATAGGGTATTTTTCTTGAGGCGGAGAACTTTAAAGTAAAATAAAACACAGCTCTAATCACATTTACGAATTGTATGGCGAAGAGGATCACCTAACATATAGTTTCGCAAATTTTTTTTGACATGTAGGATAATAGACTTATAGGCCTGTGTGACTTTACCTTTGTTCGGTCTTTCTCTATAATCATCAAAACCTTCTATTCTATAGGAAAATGTGTGAGGCGAAAAATATCATTGAGAATTAAAATAGTAGCATTTTTACTTTGCGGAGTGGCTCCGAAAGCATCTTGTTGCTGGAGGTGTTCTTCGATTTTGTGCCAGCAATAGAATTTTCAATGACACTGATATGAAACTCTTATATTTATGTGCTTGAAAAGATTATTATCCTTCGATTTACAATTGGAGCTTAAGAAAAAAAAATGCTGCCACGTTATTACACTTTCAAGACGTCAATTCCCGGCATGATGTGAAATGATGTATCTTGCAAAGGAAACATACAAAAAAACACTTCTCTTAAATTATTAAAGTCAGCTTGAAATTCGGTCAATATGCATCAGGAAATATAATTTGCTAAAGTCATTGGAAACTATTTGTACTTGATTAATTTTCGGATCACAGTCTGCATTTTCATTGCTACTTTTATGGTCCGTTTGATTGAGCCTCTGCCAACCATTTTAACTTTCACAGACTCTCCCAAGTTATTACTTTATGCAGAAGTTAACTTCGTTCTATTGCTTTTTATAGATGCTGATGTGTCTGAATAAATTATCTTTACCTGCAGTTTGTTTTCATTCCAGAAAAATATAATTGAGAAAATAAAATTATTTTTATGCATTTCAGGGCATGATTTTCGACCCATTGTATTATTACTGTAGTTTTCAACATGATTGTGTCAACAATATTATAAAAAATTAAATTTTTGTTACAATAAATTATGCATGTCTGTTGAAGTTTTATTAGTTTTTATTAACATTTAAAACTACAAAAGAAGCTTCAATAAAACAAAAATTTTTTAAAAATATTACATTTGAAAAATAATAATGAATATTTTTTTTCATTATTATAAAATAAACAAATATCCTGAAGATGGTACTCGATGAGTACCGAAATATCGATTAAAATTAAAAGACCTTAAGCTTAAAAAATAAATTAAGTTTATTAATTTCAAATGATATGTTAGGAAACAGATTATTTCAAAAAAAAATCAATAATCAATTTCGTTGAGCAATTTTATTGATCAATTTAAAAAAATTATATATAAATTCTATTTATCGCTTTAATTTAAAACATTTAATTATTCTCTTATGGGATTGGGTACCTTTTGCTTGTTAAAGAACACTAAACTCCCTTTTTCCTCTTTGAAAGGACAAAAAAAAATACACTCATTTTTAGAAAAGAAAATGTCAAATAGTTAGAAAAAACAGATCACGTTAATTTTATATAAAAATTTTACTAACGTCCATGGTACCGGCTTTATTTATAGGCTTATTTTATACTATATTTATTATGGTATATGTGAATAAACCTTTATTTTTATTAATTAAAAATACTCCCCCTCTAAAAAACACACGCTCTGCTTGTGCACAAATTTAATGGTACGTTCTTAACCACATACAGCTTTTGGTATGTGTAAGTATGTGTGTGTGTGTGTTTGCATAACAGAAATATTTTTGTTATATAAATATATTTTTGCTTTTCTTAATTGAAGAAAACAATTGTGAAAAGTTTATTGCATGTTTATGCAAACAAACATATAAAATTTGTATCTGACTAGTTGTGTTGTTCTGTTTTGCACTTGGGCACAGTGTTAATCCTTCTAAGGATGTGTTTATAGTTGAGTTTATTATT
The DNA here is from genome assembly GCA_963681545.1 of Germaria angustata. Classification (NCBI taxonomy): domain Eukaryota; kingdom Metazoa; phylum Arthropoda; class Insecta; order Diptera; family Tachinidae; genus Germaria; species Germaria angustata. The sequence continues at coordinate 136,925,673 of OY812998.1, read as the reverse complement.
AAAAAAATTAATAGTTTGAGCATGTTTATTGAGTACTAGACAGCCAGAAGTTCATTAAATAGAGAAATTAAATGGAAATCGGAGTAAAAGCTTCAATTTAGTAAAAGCAACATACGCTGGTGGATGAAAATAATTTTAATAATTTTATGTGGCAAAAGAAATATCCATTAAATATATACAATTATTTTATTTTATTTTTTTTTTCTTAATAATTAACCAAAAATGGAAAGGGGAAAAGTTATAACATATGAAGGGTTCCAATGAGCACTGCACTGGCAAACACTACAGTGGTAACAAATTTGTAGATAAGAATGTCTGTCAGAAAACTAATGGAAATTTCTTTTCTAAAAGAGAAAAGTATAATAAATTTTTGCACTTCCAAATTGAATAAAAGTCTACTTATGAGCTGGTGAAGCTCTATTTGAGAACAATTTTCGAAGAAGTAAATAAATAAATAATTTTGATATTTCTCCAACCGAACTCGATGTAGTTTTTCAAGTTTCGAAAACTTCAAAAATCTATAAAACCGATTTAACAAGAATTTTCGGTATTATTTAACATACGATTATTTTTCGAAGATATTCTACATTATCTCTCCCACGAATAAACCGATTTCGATCAAATTTTGGGGCACCTAACGCACTTATGTATCCAAGTTTTGAAACACTACAGAATTTACAAAAGCGATTCGATATCAATAGTTCTTGAAACCTATAAAAATATACTTTTTTCTAAAAATTGATTTTAATGAAATTCGCTAGAGTTGATGTTATTTTCTTTAAGTTGAGGGATAAGACTTAAGCTTTTTCGTTCGATCTAAGCAAAGGCTTGCAGTTTGTTTCAACAATAAAATTCGTATTTAATCGTCGTCAGAATGAAGTCAAAGCGATCAAAGTATCAAAAAAAATTCCGACTAGTTCAACTGTTCAGAAGTTTTGAGACATACACACGTGTGTAATACACACGTAGAGTGGAGAGTGAGTGAACATAGTTGGCTAGGGAGCAGCACTGGATTTTACGAGCACTAAAATTACTCCTATTCGCATGACCACATGAGAAGATTGATACAAGATCATACTTAAATATATGATTCATATTTTGCCTCATGGCCCCAAATAATATTAATAAGAAATGCTGTTGTTATCTATAAAAGAGTAGAGGCCGTAGAGAAAAGTAAGAAATAGCAAAGGAAAAGGAACAGATAATTGTGGTAGCCCTGAACTTAACTTTAACTCGTATGATGAGATCGCATCTGTAACAACTCGTATTGTGCCATGCCTTGCGAAGCTCGGTACAAATCGAGGGAAGTCATTATCGACAACAAAAACAACAAGTTTTGACAGAAGTGTACCATGTCATACTTTATCAAATGCCTTGGAAATATCTAATACCATCACATTATTTTTGACATAATGATGAATGGAAATTTACAAATAAAAAATAAATTCTTCATTAAATATGAAAAATTTCAATAATACCTTTTAAATCATGGGAGATATTTATAGTGTTTTCTTTTATAAAAAATAATGTTTTTTGCCCTTTTAAGAGAACAAATTTGGAATTCAGTGGTCTTTAATAACCGACATTTTATTAGGAAACAGTATTCGTAAGGGAGTTAATTTTATTTAATTATCTCTTTAAATGGATTTGTCAAGGAAATCGCTAAAAAGGAGGAGATGATGTTTTCATCATTAAAAAAAATTAAACAGATAGAAATCAGTTCATATATGAAAATATTATGAAGCTGTGAACATTTTTTAATCCTTAACTCTCCTAGCGACCCCGCATATCTATCTCTCTATCAATCAGTGATTCCACTTTCATGTAACTTTTTACCTTTTTAATAAAAAAATCAGCTTAAATTTTCTAACTAGATTAAAAAATAATCCCAACACTTGCCATAAGTATTTCGAAAACAATAAATCTAGTTTGAAAAATAAAAAAAGCATTAGTAATCCGCAACACTGTGCTCTGATCGCTGTTCAAACATTCAAGCAAATGCCAAACGTTTTTATTTGTATTATAATAATACGGTTTTTATAGATAGTTTAACATTAAGCTCACCCATATACATATGTATACCTATACACATATACATATATGCATGTTTATGTATGTGCATGTATGCATGCGCTTATGTATGCATGAATGGCTGTATTGCATGTGTATGAATGCATTCACACCCTGAAGGAAACATGGGGACAAGTGTACCAAAGTCACCAGTTTTGTCGACTATTTTGGTGACTCATATGTAGACATCGTCAACGGAGTTGTCAACAAGTTTTTGTTTGATGAGCAGAGAAATTTCTGAGAGCACGCTTATGCCTCTTCATTTTTTAATTGCGTTTATTTGTTCTATGGTGAACTTTTAATCATTTATTTTAACTAAAACTGTAGGGATATATGTATATCAAAAATTGTTTACATGGACCCATTAGAAGGACCTCTTCAGTAGTGGGTTTTCAATGATAAGTCCATTTTAAATTTCAATAGAAAGAAGTATTGTGTAGAGTATGTCAATAATACTGGTGACAATGTCTACAGGGAAGCACTAGTTCTACGGTCGTCATATGGTCCCATTGGAACTAGTTCGTCACTAGTTCCAACGTCAGTAGTGGATTTTCAATGACAAGTGCATGTTAAATGTCAACAGAAAAAAGCATTGGCTGGGGTATAATTTGTCACTAGTACTGGTGACTTTGTCAATAGTGAATCACTAGTGAATCTCTAGTGACATTTCCTTCAGGGCATTTAGACTCACACATACATAAATAAAAAGAAACAACTACGAACTCAATCTCATTGTGCTCATCGCTGTTATCAGTTTCAGGTGTCAGTCACATACAAACATACTCTTATATTTTGTTATGAGTGTATGTATGTAATTTTATTTGTGTTAAATATAATTCCTTGCCAACAACTATTGCACACACACATCTTTTGGTGAGCAAGTGCATACGTACACATGTGCGTACACATTAGTATATGTGTTTGTGTATAAGTGCGCTTTTGTATGCGTTTGTATGTAGTAAATGCATAAAGATTTAAACGAACTTTGCATGTGGAATCTTATTAAACTTTAGCAAAAAGAACCTTATAAATTGTACCTATCATCGCCGTAAGTTTCATTTCTTTGTTTTCTTCAGAGCTTTAATTTATTTTCTGTTTTTTTCTTATACTTTTTTTCTTTGTTTTTAGCCGCTTTAGATTTCTTTTGTTTTAACACTTTTTGACACTTGTGGGTGTAAATTGTAGCAGCTTCTTTGGCAAGCTTTTGTAAGTTTTGGCAGCATAACAAAGGGTTAAAAACAATTTATACAACTAGTAGGGAAAGAACACAAGCTCCTTGATCTACTTATTTGTTAGAAAATTTACCACGATTTATTGTGTGCAATTAATTTGTTAAAATTTCACGAAAAAGGAAACAATGCTTGTCTAGAACCTCCCATACATATAGATAAATACACACAAGCACAGACTACATGGATACAAATTTATGTGTGAATATAAATTTTAAGTGAAAGACACTGAAAAAATGCGTTATATTATCTTCACGTGTGATGAACATAATTCTTAACATCTTAGGTTACGTTAGATTGTACAGGCCGCCAGTGCCTTTGTGTTGCCCAGGCATAAGAGCTGGCCAATAAAACACATACATATATGATATATTAAGCCAAAATGATGCTCGATTAAAAAAGTTTCTCCCTCTAATACAGCAGCCTAATGTCCCTGCAGGGCAGTGTCAGAAGAGGTGTTCAACACTCTCCTCCTCCTACTCGGTCCTACTACAGAAGTCACTGTAAGGGAGATCGAGTCCCCAGGCAAGAACCCCTATATTGTAATGCCCAGTCAAAACCGCAATAATTGTAGGCAATAGGGGGAGAAAACCCCTCTAGGACTGAAGATATCATGCGGTCGTATAAGTCTGGATAACTCGCAGGATAACAGAATCTCAGCGATCTCATAAGTCCCTGCAGAGTCAGCTCCTTGCAATACGAGAGTGGGACGCAGTCTGGTTGAGTGATCAACCCGCAATGATCCTAGGTACCCCTCTGTGACCCTGCATCCAGTCTAGGTTTAAATGTCTAGCTATCTCATTTAGCAGATCAGATGTTGTATAGACACCCGATAGAGATCCCACAGCTGCTTTGTGGTCGGTACATATAGGGATATCCTCACTGTATAGTACCTCAATCAACCCGCTGCCTTCCTAATGACCAACAGTACACTTCATTGGTCCCGTAACTTAAATTTCTCTTCCCTTTGAAAGCCTCCTCCAACCTACGAATCCCATTCCGGCCAAATTCAATAACCTCACCATGTTGGTCCTTGCCGTTCGGTATGTGGAACGTGCGCGATATCTCTACCGTAAATCTTTTACCGGGAAAGGGCATGGAGGAGCGGTAATCGACATAATTCGGCATGCTCCCTGGGAGCCCTAGTGTAAAATGTGTATTATAAATTTTTATGTAATTCTTCAATAATTATTGTGAATAAGGACCACACCATCAATTGCCTGATATAGTAAGGCGTCCCTTCAATCAACTCAAAGGTTATAATTTTTCTTTTTCTTTGTTTATTTTTTTTATTCGTATTTTTCACTTGGTGTTTTTATCAGGGGAATTTAAAAACAATACCCCTTAGTTTCTTTCAGTGTATCTCCCCATATCTATAACTTCACTGCAAATATTCATTCCCTTTGTATATCATTTGGTATAGTTATAAAATGTATCTATGACTTCTTTTGCCTCTTTGTGTGTAGATATGTAAGTATATAGTGTAATCAATTTCAATTGCAAATTGAATTAAATTTTGCGCAAGGAAACGAACCCACAACACGAAAAAATCATTAATTGATCCATTTGTTTGATATAAAACCTCTTCTCCCGAATGAAATTTTGTAAAAATAAAAATAAAAATACAAAACATGCAAGAAGATTGAAAAAAAGGAACAGAAAGGAAAAAGGCAAGAGTTTAAAACTAATAAATAAAACACGTTAATAGTGGTAAAAGTCGTAAGAGCTTTTTCCTACAAGAGGAATACAAAGTGCTTGTTGATGTTGGAATTTATTGTCTGAACAAATTTATTTATCTTTATGTAAATTTTTGTGTGCTTAAATATCTTCCTGCAGCATAAGTTATGCAGCAATTTACATGTGATCCAAATTTATATGATTGTTAAAATTAACAACGAATTAGAAAAATGGGTTCGAGATCAAATATGTAAAATATGTTAAACGACTTTTATAAATTACTAAGCGGGTTAGAAGTTTTCCAAAGCAATTGTAATGCAAATATTACTAAAAAAAAATTAATTTATGGGAAACTTTCAATAAAAATTTTTTTTTTCAAATACCAAGCAGATGCTACTACCACGTCGCATCAAATATACCCTTCACCACTAAAAATGGGTAAAAAATTATTACGAGTATTTTTTTTATAAATTATATGAAATTATTTAAAATTGAAAAATTAAAGGATGTCCTAAAGCATGCAATGAACCTTATAAACCTGAACAATGACACAGTTGAAATTCCAACCAAATATTTCACCAAATTCTTATATTATTAATCACATATTTTCATATTACTCCATCTATTTTTTTCCTAGGCCATATAAATATAAATATGAAGTTGAAGCACAGTGCTTTGACGTCAAATAAAATTGGACAAAAATTTAAAGAGAAGAATCACGTTTAAACACGCATACAATGCTTTGTATCATCAAATTATGAAAGACTTCATGTGTTGGAATAAAATCCAATCAAGGATGTGGGTAGCTTTAATATATTCGCTTTAAAAAAAAACAAGGATTTAGCGTAAACTAAGCTGGAAAAAAATTTTTTTAAATGTACTTAAGGTCGCAAAGTTAAGATTATTATCGGCATATAATATTTTTTGAAGTCACAGCAAGTGACATTAATTTGTAATAACGTATGGTTTTTTATTTTCTAAAATAAAAGTGTAAAATAATTTGCCCTTTTATAGAGAAAATGTGGTCATTTAGTTTTCCTTAGCAAGTGCAGAATTATTAGGACGGAAAAGGCAATGCTGTAAAGGCGTTGGACCATTTTAGCTAGAGCTGAAAATAGATTTTTATAGAAAGAAAAACAGCATTAAATTACAGTCAAACAATGTAACCGTCATAAAATTTTTTAAAACTTGTCATCCCATTTGAGTGCTACAAAATTATTTATATGAAATGAGTTTCAAAATGGTATTACAGAAAAGGGCAATTTTTCGTAATTGACTCAATTGTGAAAATTTATTTAACTAATGTTTTTTTAAAAACATTACAGCATAACAAACTATTATTTATTGCTTTTTTAACATAAAGGAGTTTACATTAAGAATGTATCGGTGTTGCTAGTCCATTAAGTCACTATGACTGGGTTAGAGGATTAAGCAGCGAAAATCAGAACTCGTTATGGCAAGAACTAGGCGCCATTATATTGCAAAAGAAGCCGTGGCCCTTTAAAGTAATTTCTTGTACGTTTGGTGGCCAACTTAAATTTTTTCCGCAAACAACTAGTCAATGACTATAAATGAAGAGAATTTTAGATTAGTCGAGAGTATTGTTTCTGCCTTTAGAAAATATAGGGGAGGACTCAAAGTAAAATATTTCAAATATGGATGAGTACAACGTTTCGGTCTCCATATTAGAACTTCTGATTGCATATTTTGAGAGCTTATCATTCTGTCTTAGAGATAATTTGTCTGTCGGAATGGGGAAACTTATCGGGACTTTTCTAAAGTTGCATGCAGCAATTTATCGATGGCTCGAAATTGAACATAATCCAGATTCTTATAGAAAATTTGCATTTCCATTATTTGCTACTTTGCGAATCTGTCCTGAATATTTCAACAATGTTGTACTTAATTTATGTATAATTGCAAGTTTGTACCTTTCATTCATTATTTCATCTCAATATCGACCCATCCAAATCGTAAAACCTTTTGTTTCCCCATACGACCTAACTTCTGGACTAGTGCTGTACTAAATCATATATATTTATTATTATTTTTATAAATTTTTTTCTACTTTCTCCTCATATTTCATTTCAACAAAACAGCAGCAACATGTCAATTCAATTATTTGACCGCTTATTGTTTTTCATAAAACATAAAACATGGATAGAAAAAAATTTTTTGCTAAATATGAGGGTGTGTATATACATGTACGTACTCGTACAAAACATACATACGCATTCACATAAACAGAGTAACCAACAAATGTTTAAACAATTTTTATGAAGTGAAACTAAAACACATTTTAAAATGAATGATGAATTTGGCCGCAATCACCTTCATTTTACACACGAATAGTCGGCCACTATTGTGGCTTTGCTCTCACTTCGTGTTATAAATTTTGTTTTTAGGACTTTTTTCCTACCAACATATTGTTGTACTACAATATTTATGCCACCCACATACACACTTACACGGTCACAACTCTTGTGAGGGAGTGTATGCACGTATGTATGTATTTCTGTGTACTTGTGTAAATCATCAAGGATGTAAAGACCATACAAGTCAAATCATATTATGTCAATCATGACTTTTTATGATTCGCACTTTAATGTTTTTGTTATATCATTTACTAACTAACTGTGGTACTTATGTGCTGTTTTTTTTTTTTTTTTTTGTTTTTTGTTTGCTCGTATACACATATTTCCCGCTTCACCAACATTCGCACACGCACACACACACAGACAAACACATGCTCATAAAATATATATGGACGCTAGTGTGGGTTTTATCACAAAGAGTCTACAAGGTGCGAATATGTGTCATAATCCAGTTAAATTTCTATTTAAAGGACATTCATAATCCCCAGTTGACATTTATTGTTAAAAATGGCATAAAAGATTTTAGCCGACACATAACAGCAGAAGAATGTTTTTGAAACAGAAATTTTAATAAATAATTTAGGATCTTTTTGTTTGTTGTTCTTTTTAATGGGACTTAAATAAAATACATTAAATGGGAAGTGTTTTTAATGCTGAAAACGAAAATTTTTTTGAAAAAAATTATTATGTGAGATATTCCCCCAATTTTTAAACTGATGGCGTTTCCTTTTCTAAATAAAAATAAAATTATATTTTATTAGAGAGAAAGAAATAGGAATTTAGTTCACACACTGCTTATGAAAGAACATGTCATCCTGTAAGGAAGTAAAGTTTTTAAAATTAGATCGATAAATAGATTTTATCGTTGGTTTTTTTCTAGAAATTCATCAACATCATATTACACGTTTTTCATTTATTTATCATGGACTAGAAGCTTCTCTATAAATCTGATATTTCACTATTGTTTATGCCAATTTTATGAATAGAAGATAGAGTGTGAAATAATCGGAACCGAAAACTGGGTTTTTCTCCTTCGAAAATAAACCATTTTCGAATAATTTATATATTCGAATTATTCGACCTGCCGGGTCTTATGTATCAATTAAATGCTTTTTGCCGAATTTTTATTTTACTTTTTCTTACTTATTTTGCAACCGATAGCCTCAAATGGTTATTTCTTGCATTTTTTTTACTCCGAATACCTCCGTTTTTAAATTTTTACTTTGTCCTGTATGTATGTATGTATAGATATAAAAAAGTATATGCAAATAAACAAACAAACAGCCTCGCGTTCTCGTCCGGTTCAAAACAAACACCACTTTTTATTTATGGATTTGTTTGACCGTAAAACTATGCCTTTTATTTGATTCAAAACTCGTAAATGTAACTTTTATAAATTTGTTGTGTTCTGTGTTGAAAAATTCAACAGCATAATTTCGGTTTTAAATAATTCACATTAAACCCTCAAAAAATTATAGACTCGAATTCGTCACTATTTGACGATTTTATATATTTGCATAAATATATAGAAAGAGTACCTTTTGATAATTTATCCAACCTCTACTCTAAGAAAGTGTATATTTTCTGCCTCAAGTTTTATTAAAAATAAGAAAAAATCTTTTGAAATGCCATAATCATATTTTATTTAAATATTATACAAAAAAAAATATATTTAAAGTTTATCAAATCCATTCATTTTAAATATATTGCCGTGCTTATAAAAAAATAACTAAAAAATTTTATGTCAAGAATTTGACTTTACATTTCAAACTCAAATTAAGTTTTAATTAATACGGCAGTTAATTTTAATCAAATAAGTACACTATTCGCTTTATTTAGAAAGCTTCTATATTAAAAATATATATATTTAAAATTACATTCATTAGACTAATTTTACATACATACTTATATGTATGCATTCCTATTGTTAACATATTATTTATTTTATGTTTATTTTATATACACGAGTATGTAAACATGCAGTATTACATACTGCATCTCTAAGTATAACTATACACAATGTACACACATACATACATATATTTTTTTGTGTCTTGTTGAATTGTTTATTCTTTTTTGCTTCACTAAAATTATTAAAAATAAAGTTTAAATTGATGATATTATTCGACCTTTTTATTTTTATAAATTAATTGAATTATTTTTTTGTATGAGTTTGCGGTCTTCTTTTTTTATTTGTCAATATTTTGTATTGAAAATATTTTAACTTTGTTCTTTTCATTTTGTTTCAAATTTTATAAAATATTTTTAATTTTCGGAAGGAGACACCCACAGGGTTTTGAAATATTGGAAAATCATTAAAAATAAATATATTGTTTTTTATAAAAAAAAACAAGACCTCAAACTCTTAAAAAATAATTCAATTAATAAAGTTTAAATTCATATATTTTATAAAAACCAGTTAACCGATTTTTTGAAACAAAACCGTATTCGAAACCATTTTTTCGATTCATTCTAAAACCGGTTTTTTGAGAAAATCAGCTTGTAGTAGATTTTAGCATAAATACACCTATCCCCCTTAAAACACTAAATTCAAAATTAGAGAAAATTGTGGAAAATTAATAATGATTTCACGTGAATTTATTTTCATTTAATTATTAACACTCACGACCGAAAATCTATGCAGCTTTGGAATTCACCTTTTTTATTTCCAACAATAATTTTATATGTCTCTAAAATAGTTGATTATAAACAACGGAACTAATTTCCCGCACATTGTAAACCTTTTTATTATTCATAGTTTCGTAGTAATTTCCACAAATAATTTTTCATTTCCTTTTCAGGCTGATGATGTCGTACTTTATATCAAATTTAAATTTCTACTCACCTTAGCAAATTGCTAACATACAATATACTTATTAAGGGAAAAGCTCATGAAGTCAATCTATCAGCCAATTTATAATTGTTTACTAAAATTAAAAAAAAATGTGATCTATGGCCACTACTTCAGAAATGTTTCAAGGAACCCAATTATCTGTCTTCACTTCATACTCTTGTATGAATGTCATGCTAAGGAAAGGATACTCGCACTTTTTTTAAGGACAGAAGAGTACAAGTAGAATTTGTGGATTATAATAGCAAACCAGCAGCATAGTCTGCGTCATTTTCTATGGCGCAGTGTACTTCGCCAGCATGCGAACGATCTTTGGTATGTTTAATATCCCTTTAGGATTTGAACTGTTCTGACTGAATTCCTTCCAAAATTTACGCATCTGCCGTTTACGCTTAGAAGTATTTGAGGCATGAGGCAACTTTCAATGATTTTACGAAGTCAAACGAATTACATAACTCCTTTCATGAGCGAAAATACATAATTAATCCAATTGGAATAACGAATATAGACACAAATGCCATTTCGATCTCTACTAATACTATGCTAATATTGAAACGAGTGTAGTTTTTAAGAAGTTGCCTTTTAACCGCGTCATGTTCCAGATCGAGATTTGTATCATAAACAAAGTTGAAAAAAGGACTGCAAAGCTCATATTCGAGACCAACATCATCGGATTTTATAAAGATAGTCTGACCACATTCAGGATCCTTGAAGAGAAGCTGGTATTATCATAGCATTACAGCTCATAACAACATTCAAGAGAGCGTGCTGAGGTAATGTACAGCAAACGTATTCGCCTTAAATCTGCGAGTACCAGATTTATAAAGAGGGACTTCAAAATTCATCTAATTAAGCCTGACAAATGAAGGTAAGAAGTTGGAACTAAAATACACATACAAAAGCTTTGTTTATAGAACATTCAAGATTTTCTAACATCCATTAGGAACATATTTGACATAGGTCACTACGTAAACCGCGAAGCATTTTGCAAACTGTGCACGTTTCCATTCTATTGAATAAGTTGTACAAAATTTACGAAAATTCATTTGCACAACCCTTGTAAGTTTGCAAGATCATTTCGGTTTGTAATTGTGTATTTATTGAATTAGCTGTTGTTTGTTTAGTTTTAGATATAAATTCAAAACTTAATTTTAAGTTTCTGTGTCTGTGCGACCTCAAAGCTAAACTGCTGCGTTTTATAGCAGTTTAGCCTTGAGGTCGCACAGACCACATGGTGTAATAAAGCCACCTGTGTAATCTGAAGTATCACCTCGTCCCAATATAACTAAAGGGATCTGTAGTCCTAAAAGAACTCTACGTGATCAGATACACACACTTTTAAAATCTCTGACAGGGCAATGCCACATAGATGTACTTCTGTAGTAGCTGTTAGAATGAAGAGGAGGTAGAGAGGAGGCTATGGATCTTTTTCTTTATCATTTCCTTACTTTTATTACATTAAAAAGCGACTTAAACAGGCAGTCTGTTGTTACAAAATGTAACAGAAATATCGGGTTACGGAAAAATCAAACATCCAGGCATTAGGATGGTTTAACTGCGAATCGAACGAGCGAACTTAGACTAAATGGGCAACATAAATCAACTAACCAGGACTTAAGTGGGCCAGTTTAGCCTTAAGAACTATTTGGCGGGCTGCTTAAACTAACCTAACATATATGTATTCTGCGAATTCACTACATGGGGACAAATCATTGTGTGGCAGGTGTTGCTAATGCACATATTACAAATGAACTATAATGTGATGTACAATGATGCCGATTGCAAAAACTATTTATAGTAACAAATATGGATCTCACAACCCACTAATCTGATGTATTTCGATGGCAAAACGATAGCCATTGCGTATACGTTATTTATAATTTTTCTACATATAACGTATACTTCAACGAGTTCAAACATCCTGAAATAAGCCGTCTGATACTCGTATCTAAGAGAGGACATGGTGTAAAAACCCGCATCTACCTTGGGCCGCCTATTGGTACCGCCATGAATTGTGCTTATAATACAGGTGACAAAAACTTGTCTGTGTTTGCTGGACATGGCATGCGTGATCGCTTGAATCGTTTCCAGCTGTTGGCGATAGTGATATGTTTGTTGAGAATGTTAAAAAGGATAAATCAAAAATGAAAAAAACAGTTCGCTGTGGTAATTCTCCACAGAAAATCATTCAGAAGAACAGAAGGCATATTGTTTTTTTTACTTTAATAACAATCCGGATTAATAGTGAATTATAAGGGTGAAATGGAAAGTTCCTCCATAACTAGTCCCATTGCGAATGAATGCGCTAATTTATAGCCTCATATTGCTTCAAATGTCAATTCTATTGCATATTTAGTGTTTTATGGAAAATAAACTAAGAGAGTGGCCTTATCCGTGTATTTTTTATTTATAATTAATAATAATAATTTTTCTGCAAAAATCAATGACAGAGACATTATTTATATCAGGTATATCGTGCTGGTCAAAACTTTCAACTATTGACCAAATTTCATCGACAACAAGTTACTATTGCTTCGTTATTTATCAGAAATTCATATGTGCCCTGACAACTGCAAGTTGTAAAATTTTAGAAGAACATACAAATTAAAACTTGCCATAAACGTTCACTAAATTTTGTTGTTTGTAACAATGAAAAACTGAATGAAGACTTTCGCCTAAACATCAACTTCTATAACCCATTTTGTGTCGTTTTCAAATCCTCTGCATAACAGCCACTTATGAATTCAATATCGCTGTGAAATTTATTCCATTCTTACTTTAAGTGTGAGAGTTTTTCATAATTTTTCTTTTTGTTTCACAAAACAGAAGTATTCCTATTTAGTGCAAATTTCTACTAGTGTTGTTTAATTGTTAACTTGAGTACTTAACCCCACAATTTTACTTTCAATCTGCAGTTTCAACATGTACAAGTGAAGGGCTTTTTATTTCCTTTCAATTCTCTAGTTCTGGCATTTCGTTTTGTTCAAAGTTTTGCTCTTTTTTCCATTTTGGTATGTTTTTAAAATGGCCCCCAGTCATAAACTTTTACACCCTGTATTTAACACTGTATCATATTGTATTGTACTGGCACTCAGGCTCGAACTGGATTCGTATTTAAAAAATGTTTGAAGCAACAAAAATAACAACAAAAGTTACTTTTGCTTAATGCAAACCAATATTGTGTTGTTTTTTTTGAAATTCTAACAACATTATTGTTGTGTGTGTGTGTGTGTGCGTGTGTTTTCTTATTTCTTTATTTTTTATTAATTTTTTTTTGTGAAAACAATTAAAACTGTTTTACATTATTTGCTTTTTTTATAGTTGTTGGTGATTTTTCCACTTGTCTATATGTGTGTGTATTAACAATTACAACAACTGTAACAAAAATTAAGTTTTTTTTTCTTAACTTCTCCCTTTTTCAATTGTTTTGTTTCTTTCTTGTTCATTTTATTTCCGTTTTTACAATTGTCTAGTGAAAAGCAAAGACTTTTTTCAACGTTGGCCAGTTGTTTAATGTTAAATGTGGAAATTAGTTAAAATGTGTTTGTGTGTGTGCGTGTTTAACATTATCTATGCATGTTCATGTTTATGTATGCGTTGTATGCGGTACGAGTATAAATCGCAAGTAATCTATGTTTGTACGCGCTCAGTTCCTTAATGGACGCCTATTACAACCAGAAACGGAAGTGAAATGTAAAGCAACGTCAACAACACGAAATTAAATCACTTTGTTTCTTTTTGTTTTGCCTTTTTATTTATTTTGTTGGCGTTTTTTTTTTTTTTTTGTTTACGTTTTTCCTCTACTTTTTTTCTCTTACAATTTTTACCATTCTTGCAGCTGTTAATTAGAAGAACTCACGCAAACAAATGGTAGATTTTATGCTTCATTTTACCTTTACACGTTACCACTACAAATTTCCAACATTTTCAAATACACTCAACAGAAAAAATTAATGAAAAAAAGCGGAAAATGGCAATATAAGTATTATTTTTCATAATAATACATAAATTAAACACCAATTAATAATTCCCGCTTATGGCATTCATATTTAATTAATGATCTTTAGAAATCCACTCAAGCAAATTTAATACTCTCGTACATAATTAATTCAGTTGGTATGTCAACAGAGGAAAGTTCTCAGGGAAACATAAAGTTTTTGCGTTTCACATTTCACTAGTCATAGAAATGCTTTAAGTGTTTAAAATATACAGTCGAACCACTCTATAATGAAGTTATCTAACGCGAATTTTCCCTGTGACGAATTAGTTCTAAAACACTGCGTTTCGTGTTATATTTTTCTCAACTTAAACTTTCACAACAACTTCCTTTTTCATCGATAAAAATGAATTAATCAGTGAAATGCCTACATTTGCACAAACATACATACATGTACAATACATGTATGATGTGTCAGTTAACATTTTCTGCCGTGTAATATTTTTATTTCCATTTGCAAAAGCATCAGTTTAAAGTTTTCGTTTAGAAAGTTTGAACCCCTTAAAATATTGCACGGTTTTCTTATAAAATTTTCACTTACTAATGGACACTTAAATCCTTTTTTTCTACATGAAAATCGAGAAAACTGTACACCTTTTTTTTTGAAAGAAAAATGGATTTATTTATAAAGTGAAATCGAAAATTTTGAAACGAAGAGAAAATAGTAGCAGGTTTAAGACTCTGTTATAAATACTAAAATTTTTCTTTCCAAAATCTAGTAGTAGTAAAGAAATAATTTATCCGTCATGGCGAAATTCTCATAATTACAAAATTACTATTCGAACTCGCAAAGTACAAAAGGTCCTTTATAGTAATTGCATAGAATCTGTTGTAAATGCCTTCTCTATTTTTTTATTAATGATTTTTTTTCATTATTAACTTCCATCTACTTATATCTGAATTTATTTGAAGACATCGTTAAGTTACAAAAATACTTCTGTACGGATTTTCACATTTCTCACCATAAAATAAATAAACGAGTATTAAATCTATTGTTTAAGGTTAAATGATTTCGAAGCTGATCTTAGGAATTCTTAATTAAACTTTAATCTATTCGTATTTACCAATGCTATTTCTAAAACAAAATATGTTCAAACCTTCTACAAATTACAAATTATTAGCTGAATAACCTTAATGCTGATCTTTACAATGATGTCAACTACATACACAACAATTCATATACGACTGACTGCCACTACTACGATGTTACTGTCTCACCGCCTACATACGACTGTCTCAACAATCATTAAGATTGTTCCGGTCCCCATACAAAAAGAAATTGTCGTAACTAAGACTAATTGAAGAAGATAAAAGAAATATTTTTTGCCACGCCCCTGGATACTGATCTTTCGCACTTTTGTTTAAACTGTGACGCCATTGGTAGTCCAATTATAACATATCGCATATCGTTGTTCATTGCTTCATAAGAGCTAAATTTTTCTCTTTAACAATTTTTGACACCGACATCAAGTTCTAATTTTAACTTTTACAATCACGGCTTAAAATTAATTGGCATAGAGATGTGTAAGAACCACAATTGTAAAAGTCACAACTAGAATCATATATGCTTTCATCTGTTTGTCTAACTATTTAAATATATTTATTATTTATGCTTTTATTTCCTTATTTAGTTCCTTTCGATTTACCTTAAAAATCGCATATAGCAGCTGTTTGACATTTTTCTTGATTCATTGATCTCAAGAGCCGAACAAATAAAATTTTTTCAATATTTCCTTAATAATGATTTTTACTTCCATACTACTTTTGAGTTCAAAAAACAAACATAAATTAGAAAAATTCGGTTTAAGCCCTGAAAGAGCCTTCCATGACACAAATATGACACTTAAATTTTTTCGTCTATTGTAAGATGTTACTTTTTTAATTTAAAACATGAAATAAGCAAAAAAAAAACATTAAAAGATTTTTTTGTGAATGAAATTTTGCATTAGAAAAATTGCCCTTTTCGAACAGTTATTTTAAGATGAACAGAAAATATTTTAAAATCAAAAATCCGTTTAAAATTGTTGTAAATTTTGTAATAGATCTGCAATTTAAGTCAGCTGTAATTCATTTGACAGACAGACAAATGTCATTTCATGTTATCAATAAAGAGCTCTCTATATCTCTCTCTCTCTCTCTCTCTCTCTCAACTTTGATCTCAAAGCAGCAAGTCGTCTTATTTCCTTTTGAAATACTTAAATTTTTTAATCCAGTTACAACAAAAATTACCCATACACCTGTAATATGATTGAGCAAATTTTGACTGTGACTTTTTCCATATTAGAAGGCGCTTATTATAGACATGTAAATACCCAGCAAATACCAAGTCTGATGTATAAAATAATTTTATTTTTTGATATCAAGCATAATTCTCAAATGTTTTTCAAAGCATGACAGAACTATAAGTTTAACATTTAAATTCAAGTTGATTATGATTTCAATAGAAACGCTTGACAAATTGAGTTTTCTCAACTTATTATCAAGTGTTATTTTCAAGCGTGCAACACTTTTAAAGTGAAAAAGAAACTGTCAACATATTATCAATATGACGATCAAAGCTCTTTGCTGCTACTGCAGAAAAATTACTATTTATTGTTTGCCAAAAAATCTTGGTGAGAAAAAAAATAAATTAAATATATTTTATGATGCAGTACGAATTAATTTTAAGAAAATGAATGAAAGAAATATAAAAAATGTATTGCATATATGTTACAACTCAAATTGCAATACACATTTAAAAAAAAAAAATAGTGAAAAATTACGTTTGAGAGCAATTTAAAAATAAATTAATTTCTTAATTCGAGAGTGTGCTGTGTTTTTCAAGCTTCTTTTGAAATCGTATGTTATTTGAGAATAAGTTTAATTTCAAATCAATCTTAATTTGAAATCAAGTCTGCCTGTTAGCTTCTGGTGTAGTATACGTATGCTTAATATAATTTCGAGGAGGAATTATAAATTAAGTATACGCCGAGCATAACTTCCTTGGAATAATAAACCAATGAAATGTCGGCATATGAAGAGCTAAAGCCACAACAAACTTTTGATTTTTTCTATGCATTTTGCAAAAAGCTCTAATTGTTTCTAACGATTAGTTGGGGAGAATATCCCAAATAATGAATTTCCATATTAAGTATTTGGAATAATAAACTTTTAATAAATTTTTGAACTTATTTCGAGAGATGTTCTGCCTTCATCACAGCCATTTTCTTGGTCAAAGAAACAGCTTCAATTATATAATCAAACGTTAATAATAATAATAATAATAATCATAATAATAATAGTAATAATAATAATAATAATAATAATGCCGCAAGGGCATACCAAATGAAAGGTATGACGAGAGTGACGACCTCGCGGACCCTAGTTAATAAATCCAGGCGCGACGGTACCCATAATGGGCGGCTTCCTGGTCAGTGATGACCCATAGTGGGCAGCTGCTATTTTCTCACGTGCCCTGCGGGATCGTGAGCCCTTCCAAGGGTCAAATGGAACCCATAGTACAAGGAGAAAAGAAACAATGAATCAAGATAATAGTCAAATGCGATTGCCCGAGGAGGGCGCCCCTACTGGAGCTGGTCCTGGGACGGGGGCCAATGCGAGCGACCAGCGATCGGGAGACAGTCGACGACCCGATCGGGGAAACCCCGAAACACAGTCGGTAACAGAAAGGAGTCAAACAACAACTAGACCTCCACCTACCGAGAGTGCTACTCAAGGAATACCTGAGCTCACTCAGCTAGGGCTGCCACGGCGTAGAATCAAATGGACCCATGAAATGAACGTGTCCGTATTAAAAGCCTACTTTAAGGCAACACGCAATGAAAATATAACAGGTTATAGGCAGCAAATGCACGATTATTTTATAGAACAAAACCCTCATCTAAGTCAGATAACACAACAAAATCTAGCCGATAGGAGAGCCACCATATTTAGAAACAATCTGATACCTTCAACATTAAGGGAACAAATACGGTTAAGTGTAATTAACAACGAAAATCAACACAGCACCCAGCAACCGCCAGAAATGTTGCAAGATACCCAGCAAATGCAAGTAACGCAAGCAGCACCAATCCAAATAGAACACAGCAGTAATGAACCACACCACACACAAATAGGAGCTAACTACGAAGCAGAACACCAAACTATAAACCACTTCATAAACACAACAAACCAACAGAACGAAGAAACAATAGAAATACTAAAGGCCATTTTCAACGAAGCAAAAATCAAATTCATGGAAATGGACGAGAAATATAGACCATTCATCCCAAAACAAAAACCGAACAAGAAATTCTATCGAATCACATCTATGATCAACGAAGAACTACTACCAGCAGAAATAACCCCAAATAGTGATTACAATCACATACTAGGATTAATGTACTGCAGTGCGTATACAATAACCCAATCAATCAAATCTCATAAATACAACACATGTCAAAGTGGGAATAACCATAGTGAACCGAAACAAATAAGTAACAAATCATCGGGAAAAACACGAGACCCACGGCCGGGATGGCAAAGACGACTACAACAGAAAATAGACGAAATCAGAAAAGATCTGGGATTTCTTACTGGATATAATACAAACAGAACCGGCAGGAAAACCAAGGAAAAACTTCGCAAAATAAAACGTAGACACATAGTGCACACACAATTCGACCCACTGAACCATACAATAGAACAGCTAAGAGATACAGTAAAACAAAAACTAATGAAATACACAGAAAGAATGCGAATATACACAAAAAGTTACAACAGAGCAAAACATAACAAAATTTTCCAAACAGAAGAGAAACGTTTCTACAGCATGTTAACAAAACCACCCGAAAGCACAACAAACCCGAGCAACAGCCCCAGTATAGAAGAAATCGAAAACTTCTGGAAAGCAATATGGAGCAAAAGAGAAAAACACAATCCAACACCAACATGGATGGAGTCTGTTCTCGAAAAAATGCTCACGAACACACCAATGGCCACAACAGTTATCACCCAAGATGTGTTTGAAAAAGCAATACGCAAACTCCATAATTGGAAACAGCCAGGAAATGACAAGATACATAACTACTATTACAAGTATCTTACAACACTCCATAGCCACTTAATCAGAGTATTCAACGATATGATAACCAACCCAAATAATATCTCACATGGGATGTGCAGTGGCGTAACTTACCTGAAACCAAAAGTTCGTAATCCGACATCACCCTCCCAGTTTAGACCAATAACATGTCTGAACACAGGCTATAAAATCCTAACCTCCTGTATCGCAATAACAATTAGCGAGTACTGCGAGAATAACAAAATTCTCGCAGAAGAACAGAAAGGATGTCGACAAGGGACAAAGGGTTGTAAGGACCAATTAATAATCGATAGTGTAATAACTAAGCAGGCAATAAGAAACAAAAGAAATATGTATGCGGCTTTCATAGACTATCAAAAAGCCTACGACTCTGTCCCTCATTCCTGGCTGCTAGAAATCCTGGGAATATATAAAATAGACCCTAAGTTAATAAAATGTATCGCAACTTTAATGAAACGTTGGGAGACTACATTGCACTTACAAAATGAAGGCAATAATATAACATCTAAGCCAATTAAAGTGCTACGTGGTATATACCAGGGCGACTCTCTAAGCCCTTTATTATTCTGCTTAGCTCTAAACCCCCTTTCCCAGCTACTTCAACAAAGTCAATACGGTTATAAATTAGGATCTGATGCCGATAGAATTTCACACTGTTTCTATATGGATGACTTAAAACTTTACGCCAGTACGAAACAGAACAGAGATGATCTCTTGAAAATAGTTGAAATGTTTTCACTAGACATAAAAATGAAATTCGGAATCGACAAATGTAAAACACAAAATATTAACAAAGGAAAACACACAACATCAGCAAATTTTATAACCTCTGAAAATGAAGAAATAACACCAATGCAAGAAAATGAACATTATAAGTATCTAGGCATTAAACAACACATCACAATCGACCACAGAAAACATAAGGAAGATATTAGCAGGGAATTCATCCATAGATTAAATACAATATGCAAGAGCAAGCTAAATGGCCTAAACCTGTCGAAAGCAATTAACACATTTGCCATTCCGTTACTTACGTACACCTTCGGTATTATCACTTGGTCAGATACAGAGTTAAATAACTTGGACATGAAAATCAGAACAACACTAACAAAAAACAAATACCACCACCCAAAAGCCTCAATAGAAAGGATTAATATACCAAGGAAACTCGGAGGAAGAGGAATAATAAACATAAAATTACTTCACGAACGTCAGCGGAAAAAACTAATTGAATATTTTACAACCAAATCAAGAATCTCATCACTATACAGAGAAGTAATACAAGCCGACCATAACATCACACCACTTAACCTCAAAAACAGTAACAATCTCCAACCCACTGCAATAGAAAGCCTCATCCGAAATTGGAAATCGAAACCACTACACGGAAAATACGCTAACATGATCTCTCAGATATATGTAGATACAGCGAAAACCAACAACTGGCTACTACATAGCAAAATCTTTGCCGAAACTGAAGGATTCATAATAGCCATTCAGGATGGAGTTGTACACACAAAAAACTACATGAAATACATAGTCCAAGATCAAACAATAACAGATGACCGCTGTCGGAGATGTGGTGTAACACCCGAAACTATCCCTCACTTACTCAACAGTTGCACAACACTACTCTCAAACCACTACAAACAAAGACACGACTTAATTGGCAAAATAG